>CM069135.1:115417931-116016672 GCA_035221665.1 Okamejei kenojei | reverse complement strand
AAACAAATAGAGAAGCAAGAAAAACGAGAAAACAAGAAAGCGCAAAAGAAATACAAAAGAGAAGAGAAAAAGAAGAGACAATAAGCCGAAAAAAAGGAGAGAAACAGTGAAAAAAAAGAGCAAGAAAAAGAGAAGAAAGAAGAAAGTGAAAAAGAAAAACGAGAAGCGAAACAACGAAAAAAAGAAAAGAAAAAAAAAAGAAAACACAAGAAGAACAAGCTAAAAAAGAGAACAAAAGAAAAAGAAAAAAAAAAGAGATAGCTAAGAAAAAACAAAACAAAAAAAAAAACAAACGCGACAAAGAGCATGTCAGGGGAACAGAAAGCAGAGAAACGGAAGAAACGAGACAGTAAAAGGAACGAAGAGGACAAAGCGCAAAAGAGAAAACAGGGCAGCCAGAGACAAAAAGTGCATCAGAAACGCCGAGCCCACCGCAACCACCCAACCCACCGACGCCCACGCCGCGACACACTCCTCACCTCCTCTCCCCCTCACCTCCCCTCCCTCAATATCCCCCACCCTCACACTCCTCTCCCCCTCCCCTCTCTACCCTGCCCTCCTCTCCCCTGCCCTCCTCCTCCCCCTGTCTTATGCCCTCCTCTCACCCTGCCTCCTTCTCCCCTGCCCTCCTCTCCCACTGCCCTCCTCCCCCCTCCCCTCCTCTCCCCCTCCCCTCCTCTCCCCCTCCTCCTTCCACCTCCTTCTCTTCATCTCCTCTTGCCTTTCTTTCTGTCTCTCGCTCGCTCCCACCCTCTCTCATGACTTTATCTCCCTTTCCAGGCCTGCGCCCCACTGCCGTTGTGGGTGTTGTCCCTGTGGGACTGTGTGCCTGAACCCTCTCTGCTCTCCCCCTCCCCCGTCTCCCGGCCATGGTTGCAGATGCTGGACAGTCTGCTGGACTCAGAGGTGGCCTACAGCCTGATGAAGGGCGGGCTGGACGAGAGGCCAAGGATCCACCATCGACATCAAATACGAGATGCTGCACTCGGTATCAAGGTGGTGAGAAGAGTGGAGCCGCTGCATCCACAACCCACCCGGGGACCTGGTTCCTTCCTGTCCTCGGGTGCTTGTCTGGGTGAGCTTTGCCCGTTCTCCCTGTGATTCCCCCCCCCCCCCACCACCCCCCCCCCCGAGGTGCTCCAGTTCTCCTCACGCATCCTAATTGACGTTTGTCCCTCGTGAATTGGACGTGGGTGAGAAAGTGGAGGGGGACAACATAGAAATGGTTGTGTGAGAACGGGTATCACTGGTCGGCGTCGAGCTCGGTGGGCCGTAGGGGCTGGTTTCCGTGCGTGTCTCTGAACCGTGGTTATCTGGTCTGAGAAGCAGTGCTGTCGTGGGCCTTGTTGAGAGCCCTGGCCCGGTTTGGGTGGGTGGGAGGCTTGCAGCTTGCGTCCCGCTGCTGGGCCAGGGGCGTTACGCACCGACTTGCGGCCTCCCCCACGCTCAGTATGTCTCTCTCTTTTCTCTCAGGTGGTGGATAGAGACCGGACGAAGCCCCAGAATCATCACGGACTACGTGAAGAACACGCTCGCGCCAATACAACCAGTTTCGACCCGAGGTGTTGGAGTGAGAGTGCGCCCGGCGGCGGTTTGGCCTGACCCAGGGCGTGTAGCCAGCGGGGGAGATGGATCCGTGTACGCCTTGTTGTGGGGATCTCTCAGCAGCTTGGGGAATCTCCACAGCATTGGCGTTGACTTTGGTAGACGGGCGAGAGATGTCCTTCAGGTGGTCTAGGGGAGGTGGTGAGTTCAACATAGCCATTGAAGTTGACCATGGGAGATGGTCTTGTATGCCTGGCGGATGCGGTTGCGGGGGCTGAGAGCTGGGGGAAGGGGGGGCGGTCTTCAGATGCTCTGTGGGGCGGTGGATATCCACAGCCACTGGTGTCGACCATGGGCGTGTGAGGGTCTTGGGTACCAGGTTGGATGGGGCGAAGGGAGAATCTGCAGGCTCCCTGTAGAGCTGGTGGGTTCTCCACTCATAGAAACATAGAAAATAGGTGCAGGTGAAGGCCATTCAGCCCTTCGAGCCAGCACCGCCATTCATTGTGATCATGGCTGATCGTCCCCTATCAATAACCCGTGCCTGCCTTCTCCCCATATCGCATACTCACGAGCACTAGAGCTCAATTAACTCTTGCTTAAATCCATCCGGTGACTTGGCCTCCAATGCCTTTGTGGCAGGGGAATTCCATCAAATTCACAACTATCGGGTGGAAATTGTTTTTCTCACTCGGCCTTAAATGCCTCTCCTTTATTCTAAGACTGTGGCCCTGGTTCTGGACTCGCCCAACATTGGGAACATTTTTCCTTCATCTAGCTGGTCCAGCCCTTTTATAATTTTATATGTGTCTATCAAGAACCCCCCTCAGCCTTCTAAACTGCAGTGAATTCGTGCCTAGTCTTTTCAATCTTTCTCATTTGACAGTCCCGCCATCCCAGGGATCATCTAAGTGAACCTACTCTGCACGGCTCAAGCACAAGGAAGGTCCTTTCCTCAATTTAGGAGACCAAAGACTGTAACCACAATACTTTAAGATGTGGGTCTCACCAGAGCCTATACAACTGCAGAAGAATCTCTTTACTCCTGTACTGAACTCCTATTGTTATTGAAGGGTTGGTGTGGTTGACCTGGGTGGACAGGATGAGGGGTCTTCAGGTTGTCTACGGCAGTGGTGGTGGGATCTCCCTAGCTATTGGTGTTGACCTTGGTTGGATGGGGAGATATGTTCTCGGGTGGGGGTTTATGGCAGTGGGATATTCATAGCCGTGGTATTGACATTGGGATGATGGGGAGAATGGTCTTCGGGTGGTCTAAGGATGTGGTGGGATCTCCACAAAATTGGGGTTGACCCTGGTGGGATGGAGGATGGTCTTGAGGCAGTGGAATTGTCATCAGCATTGACATTGACTGTGAATAATGGGGAGATGGGTCTTCCAATAGATAAATATTTTTATTAGTTGTAGAAACATATTAATAAGAAAAACTTATTAGATACATTATTTAATAAATTAACATTTAAGACCATATGTTTCTATACACTTTTTTATTTTTTTTTATAAAGTAGGAAGATATAGGAAAAATAATATAGGAATATGGAAGTGATGGTTATTTATTCAATTATACGTCATTGGAGATATAAGCATGATTTATATGCGTTAATTCTTCATCCATGCTATTATTCAGGTCTCAGTCAAGCCCTGCCACTGAGCCACTTTGACCCTGTTAAATATTTCAATATATGGAGACCATATCCCTTGAAGAGATTCCATACATGTCCATTAGACAAGCCTCAATCTTTCCAGATGGGAGTGTCTCCGACATTTCTGGTATTCCACATTTTGTATTGTGGGGATGTAGGACCTTTCCAGAATTTTTGTATTAATTTTTTCCCAATATTAAACCAACAATCAATAAAGGTTTCTTTGATTCGTTGTTATTAATTGGTCTGTTTCCAAGTTTCCTAGTTTTATAAACTTTGAGTCAGGAGGCAGATTCATATTACAACATTCAAAAATTATTCCTAAATATTATTCTATCCAAAATTTTGGGATTTTTACACAATTTGTAAATGAGTGTGTTTCAAGTGTGGTCTTGGAGGTGGTGGGATCTCCATAGTTCATTGATGTCCGCTTGGGCGTGTTCAGTTGGAACGGGTGGATGAGCGGGCTGCCAACATTGATCTGGACTGTAAAAAAAATTTAAAAAACTTCTATAGACGTGTAAAAAAAAACACCAAATCTTTGGGAGAGGCACATGGCAGGCACGGCCGTGTGTAATAGCTGGGAGGCCAGACGGTCGGCGATTTTAAAAAAAATTTAAACTGCGCACGATGCGCAGATTGTTCTCTCCGAAAAAAAAATTAAATAAAAAATGACTGTAACAATTCAATTGCCAAGGCTTCCACGTCTCTTTATTCTGAAGATTAATGAATTGGGAGTGGGGCGATAAAGGGTGATGGCAGGTGGACTTGGATGGTGGGAAAAAATGGGAGTACAGGGAAAAGTTGAACCAGTTGTCATCTAATTGAATGACAACACTTGTTCAAGGGACCAATTTGGGGGAGAGTTCCTTTCACAGCGTGTGGAGAGTCTGTGCCAGGGGTAAAGTTGCGGGGAGGGCAGGAGTGTTGGGTCGGGGATAATGCCAGTAACTTACTCACTCACCGCTGCCGCAGCTCTCTGGGCTCCGAGGGCCACCCTGTGGATAGAAGCAGCTCGGGTAGCTGCGAGCGGCCGCCGGGAGCCGACAGCAGAACTGGCCCCCACTTCAGCGCCTTCCGCCAGCCCGCTCACTTCTGGCAGTGCTCTCCGTCTGAACACCTCTCACCTGCCGCTCGCTCATGTCAGCGGCTTCCTGCAAATCCTTAAATTCCCACAGCCGAGTAACCTCAACCTCAAGCTGACATGAGTGAGGCCAGCGAGCGGCAGGAGAGGTTTTTTGACGGAGAGCTGCCAGAGGTGAGCGGGGGCCTGCGGAAGGATCTAAGGTGGCGGCCGGTTCCGTTCTCTGGCACAGCCACCCGAGCTGCTTCTCCTCCCCACCCCGGCCTCAATGCGGTGGCTCCGTGCAAGGAGCGTCGCAAGTGGCATGCTCCGAATCCCTCCTTCACAACACTCGTGCCCTCCCCGCACCTTTACCCCGGGCCGGACTCCCTAAACGCTGTGAAAGGAGCTCTTTCCCCCACCCCCACACCCCGGGAAATACTGTATTTAAAAACATAAACACAAAATGTACTTACCACATTATTGGTGTACACGCACTCCGTTCTTCTCTCTTTGTTACCTAACATACACTTGAAATATTGACAATCCATATTTGAAAACCCCGCCAAGAAACCAGCGCTGCGCATGCGCAGAATTTCAGCTGTCTTCAGCCCAGCATGTCATTGACGGCCTCGGGCAGCGCTGACGGCACGTGGGCTGCACCGACCTTCGCCTGTTGCAAGCGTTGCGGATGAAAGGCACGGAGAATTATGCCCACATCAGAGATCGAGCTCTTACATAGGCATAATTCTCCCATGCCTTTCTTATTTATATTTAGTAATTACCATGTTATAATTTTAGTCGGGGTAGGCAGTGCCCACCTTGCCCACCCTGACGGCAAGTGCCAGGTACATGGGTAGGAAAGATTTAGAGGGATATATGTGGGCCAAATGCAGACAGGTGGGATTAGTGTAGATGGAGCATCTTGGTTGGCATGGGCAAGTTGGGCCGAAGGGCCTGTGTCCACTCTGTTTGAGACTTTAACAGCGACTTTGTTGGACAGTTGGATGGGGAGAGGAGATTCAGGTGGTCCATGGGAGTGGTGGGACCTCCTCAGCTATTGCTGTTCACCTTGGGCATGAAGGTGAATAAAGGGGCATAGGTTTTCTTCAGGGGCCATGTAGGGTGCAAGGATCTTCTCACCATTTTGTCTGGAGCCTGGGCGTACAGTTGAACGTGGAGGGGTCTTTGGGTGGTCTATGGGAGTGGTTGGGACCTCTCCCAGGCCGGTGGGGTTGATCTTGGTTGGGTGGGGAGAGGGGTCTTCAGGCGCCCTGTGCGGGTGGCGGGATCTCCCCGGCCAATGGTCCTCGGGTGGTCTAGAAACATCGAAAACAGAAAATAGGTGCAGAAGTAGGCCATTCGACCCTTCGAGCCAACACCCCCACCCCCAACCATTTGTTGGCCAATGTGTTGATTTTAGTTGGGGCATTTTTGACGCCGAAGGGGGTGGGGGGGGGGGCAGGACGGGCTTCCGATGGTCTGTGGGGTGGGGGATATCTCCCAGGCCAGAGGCATTGGCTTCAGAGATGGAGGGTGGAGGCGGGGAGAGGGGCAGGTTTTCTCGCGGGAGTGGGGGAGGGGGTGGGTCAGCATTCTCGAGGAAGGGACCCCTGGCCTGGGTGAGTGGGGGTTGTCCTCTCATACGGGGCAGGGGTGATATGGCGGGGGTCGGAGTCCAGTTGCCCCTCACGCTGGCGTCTTGTCTCCCATAGATATTCCGTGTCCGCAGGGAGAGTGAGGAACAGCGCTTCCAGCCCTTCAGTGAGCTGCACAACCGCCAGCTGCTGTGGCACGGCTCCCGCACCACCAACTTCGCCGGCATCCTGTCCCAGGGTCTCCGCATCGCCCCTCCAGAGGCCCCCGTGGTGAGTGAGCAAGCGAGGGGGCACCCACCCACCCAACTAGCTCCGTCTCTGTCTCCCATCCCTACCTCCCCTCCGCCTGTCGCCTCCGTCTCCCCCCCCCGCCCCCCTCCCCCTCGTTCTTCCCATCTCTCTGTCCTGTCTCTCTCCCACCTTCGGGTGTGCATGCGCGTGTGTGTGTGTCCATGCGCGCCTATGTGTGTGCGCCTGTGTGTGTGTGTGTGCGTGTGCGCCTGTGTGTGTCCGTCCGTGTGCGCCTGTGTTTGTCCGTGTGCATGGGAGTGCGGGAGGGTGTGTCCGTGGGTGCAAGGGCGTGTGTGTAAGCGTGTCTGCGTGAGTGTGTCCGTTTATCAATCCGTGTCTGCGTGTCTGTCCACGTGTGCAAATGCACTTGTCGGGCCGCCCCCTGTGGACGGCGGTGGTCTGGGGGGGGGGGGGGGGGGGCGATGGTCTGGGTGCTGCCCTCTAACTGGTGTTCCCTCCTTGCCCCCACAGACGGGCTACATGTTTGGGAAGGGGGTCTACTTTGCTGACATGGTGTCCAAGAGTGCCAACTACTGCCACACGTCGCAGGCTGAGCCCGTTGGCCTGGTCCTGCTGGCCGACGTCGCCCTGGGCAACATGTGAGTACCGGCTGGCTCCCTGCCTCTCCCCCGCATCCTTCACAGGTCCTAGCAGCAGAATCAGGCCATTCGGCCCATCCTCTACTCCGCCACTCAATCACGGTCGATCTGTATTTCCCTCTAAACGCCATTCTCCTGCCTTCTCCCCATAGCCCCTGACACCCACACTAATCAATCTCCACTTTGAAAATATCCATTGACTTAGCCTTCTGTGGCAAATAATTGCACAGATTCACCACCCTCTGGATAAAGAAACTCCTCCGCATCTTCTTTCTAATCGTCCTTTTATTCTCGAGGCTGTGCCCTCTGGTCCTGGGTTTCCCCACCAGTGGAAACATCCACTCTATCCAGGCCTTACACTATATGTGAGGTTTTAGTAAAGTTCCCCCCCTTCCCCCACAGTCAGTGACCCGCCCCATCTGACCAATCTGCCCATCGCTCTGTTCTATTATCAATTACACACATCATACAGCACGGAAACAGGCCCTTCGGCCCAACGCCCTGTGCTGACCTAGATTCCCCACCTAAACTGGTCCCACTTTAACCCACCTTCAGTCGTCTATCCTGACATCTCGTGTGTCTTAGAGTCGTGAGGGAGGTAGGAGACGGGTGGGTGGAGCTGCGAGCGGGAGGGGTGAGAAGGAGGACGGGGGCTGGGGAGAGGGGAGGCAGGAGATGAAGGAAGAGAGAGGTGGTGGACGAGGGGGGGGGGGGATGGAGTCGACAGCTGTGGAGCATGGAGGGGGGGTTGTCATTTAAACAGGGGGGGGTGGTGCCAGCGGGTCTCATGGTGCGTCGGGGGTGGTTGAAAGTGGGGACACGTCCGGGGTGGGGGTGATAGCGGTGAATGGGTGGGGGTGGGGTCACAGTGGAAGTTGCGCTGGGGCCAGGATTTGTGTGTGGTGGTGGGGGGGGGGGGGGTGGGGGGCGGAGATACTGGGAGTGGTCTCACCACCGCCTCTGCTTTCACCACCAGGTACGAGCTGAAGCGGGCAAGCCACGTCACCAAGCTGCCCAAGGGCAAGCACAGCGTGAAAAGGTGAGAATCGGTACTGTCGCCCCCCCCCCCCCCCTCCCTTGTCCCACCCCAGCCATCCTCCCCTGGTCTCTTACCCCCTCCCCTGCCACACCATTACCAGCTCTCTGTCCTGCTGATCCCCCATTATCTTCTTCCTATCTCCCCCATCATTTTCTCACCACCATTCCCCCCCATCTCTGCCCCCCCCCCCCCCCCCACCATTTGCTCCCACCCCTCCCCGTTTGTCACTCAACCCCTGAATTTTGTTCCCAAGATACTCACTGCCTCAAACTCTGCCCGACGCTCAGTATTGTCACGGCAGATCTGCCCTCCGGCCTCATCTACTCCCCTGTACCAGTTCAACGGAGCCCTCACTTCCCTGGTCTTTCATAAACGTATTCTCCACCACCGTGTGTGTGCGTGTTCCAACCCCCCCCCCCCCCCCCTCGATCCGGCCTCCACCCCCCTCCGGGGTAGAGCATTTCAGAGATCCACTGCCCCCCCTCTGGGAGAAGGCCGCACGGTGCTTGGATCTGTACATGGGACATCCTCAGCCTAGTACTTCCCTTGTGGTCACTGTAAAGAGGTGCCATCCAGCAATGTGCGGTCTGTTGACTTGTCTGTCCCTCGTGGTCTCTCAAGGATCAAACATCCCTTCACCTGCTCTCCTCCTGATGAACCAACCATCTCACCCCTGGTTGTCTGTTCAAGGACCAACATCCCTTCTCGTGGTCTCCCCATGGACCAACCATCTCTTCCCTTTGGTTTAAACCAGCACCTGCAGTTCCTTATTACGCTTGGCCTCTCCCATTGTCTCTTCCCCTGGCCTCCTGTCCAAAGACCAACCATCTCTTCTGGTCTCCCCTGCAAGGAACCCGCCTTCCCTCGCCTTCCCTTCTCCAGTCCAACAACCTTCTGGGGCCAAGCCCTGGCTGCCCTTGGATGTCCTGGTGTTGACTCCCCCACTGGGTGTCAGGGGGTTGGCGGGGTGGGGGTCAGTCTGCCGGTGATGACCGCCGCTGATGGTAGAAGCCCCTCTTCCCCTCCAGGCGTGGGCAAGACGGCCCCGGACCCCAGCGCCACCATCAAGCTGGACGGAGTGGAGGTGCCGCTGGGCAAAGGGATGCAGACACCGGCGGCAGACTCCAGCCTACTGTACAACGAGTATCCTTCCCAGATGCGAACGGGCATGGCTGGGGGTGGCAGGACAGGGCGGTGGGATTGGGAGCGGGGGAGGGATAACGGGGCAAGTGGGGGAAATAGACGGGGAGGGGGAGGGGGTAGGGCAGGAGGAGGGAAACGGGACAAGGGGGGGGGAGTGGCGAGTGGACAGGGTGGGGTAACAGGGTCTGAACATCCAGCGATACTTCCCTGACCAGCTAGAGGAAGGGACATTGAGTTCTTGGATTGGACTTGGTTCTGGTTTATTATTGTCACGTGCGCTAAGGTATCGTGAAAAGCTTTCTCCAATCAGACCAGATAATAGTACACTTAGATCATAGCATGTCAAACTCAAGTACAACAGGTAGAGCAAAGGGGCAGATACAGAGTGCAGAATATAGTTCTCAGCATTGTAGCGCACCAGTTCCACAGACAAAGCCCAATGTCCGCAATGGGGTAGAGGTGAATCGGACAGAGGCCTAGTTATGGAAGGGCCGTTCAGAAGCCTGACAATAGAGGGGAAGAAGCTGTTCCTGAGTCTGGTGGTGCATGTTTTCAAGCTTCTGTACCTTCTGCCGGACGAGAGTGGATGGAGAAGAAGGAATGACCGGGGTGGGACAAGTTATGTTGGCTGCTTTCCCGAGGCAGCGTGAAGTGTGGATGGCGGGGAGTCTGGCCGGTGTGATGGACTGGGCTTCATCCACAATTCTCTGCTGCTTCTTGCGGTCTTGGGCAATCAAAAGAATCGAGTGCAAGCTTCTGTACCTTCCACCTGATGGGAGCGGGGAGAAGATGGAATGACCGGGGTGGGGCAAGTCTTTGATTAGGTTGGCTGCTTTTTGGAGGGGTGGCTCTGAAACTCATGGTGGGATGGGGGAGGACAGTAGTGTCTTGCAAGGTGGTGGGGGGGGGGGGGGGGGGGGGGGGGGGGGGTGGTGCTGGGCCTGGAATGTCAGTCTATCTGTCTGTCTGCCATCTACCTTAACCCACCCGTTCTCAGGTACATTGTCTACGACGTGGCTCAGGTCAACATCAAGTACCTGCTGCGGTTGAACTTCAAGTACAAGACCTCCCTGTGGTGAAGGCTCTCTGTTCCACCCCCCCACCACCGGGCTGGGGAGGAGAGGGGCGGCTGTGACACAAGGCCCTGCTCCCATATAGTCACTGAACCAGGGAGGTGTGGCGGGGGGGGGGGGGGAGGGGGGACAGATGAATCTCCCCCTCCCTGCCTCCTCCTCCCCAACCCCAATCCCAGAACTCGAAACTGACAAAAAGCCATACATACGCAAGCATTGTTTAGATTTTTAAACGCAAATAATAAATGCTGCAGTTTATTTGGCTCGGGTGACGGTGGGCTTTGTTTTATTGTAAACGGTTCGGACTTTTGGTTTACTTGTGGGAAACTATTGAGAGGGGAATGGGACTGATCGGCAAGTCAGACCTGACCAGGGGCGGCAAACCTTTGCATTCACTCCAACCTTTGGTTGCCTCGTGTTGAAGGGAGGTTTTCTCTCTTCCTCTCCCCTCACTTCTTTTCCTTCAGGTTTGTTGATTTCTCCCGCCCCCCCCTTTTTTTTATATGTTGTGAAGAATAAAAGGATGGCTTGAACTGAAAGTACTGTCCTCTTGCCTGTGTTCATTATAACGACTGCTTGCTCTCGGGGGTCATAGAGTTATACAGCACGGAAACGGGCCCTTCGGCCCAACTTGTCCATGCCGACCAAGGTGCCCCATCTACTCTAGTCCAATTTGCCCGTGTGGGCCCGCATCAACTCTGAACCTTTCCTGTCCACGTGTCTTTTAACCGAGATGCCCCAATCTAAGCTAGTCCTATCTGCCCACATTCGGCACATATTTCTCTGCCTATCACCTGCCAGGTTCTGTCCAGCCCCCACCTCCCTTTCCCGGTTTCTCGCCCCTCCTACAATTGGTGTGAGGAAGGTGTCAAAGGTTATGAGGGGGAAGGCAGCAAAATGAGATTGAATGGTGGAGTAGACTCAGTGGGCCGAATGGCCTAATTCTACTCCTATAATTTATGAACAAGAAATGTTGCATAGCGACATGCAAGGAACTGCAGATGCTGCTTTAAAGAAAAAGACACAGTGCTAGGCTAAATCAGCGGGGCAGGAGGCATTTCTGGAGAACATGCATTGGTGACGTTTCAAGTCGGAACGTGTTCTCCATATGTGCTGCCTGACCTGCTGAGTCTTTTTTTGTAAACCAGCATCTGCAGTTCCTTGTGCCTTCCTCTAAACCTTTCCTAGCCATGCTCCTGTCCAAGTGTCTATTAAGTGTTATTGTACTACCTCCTCTAGCAGCTCATTCCATACCCACCACCCTCAGTAAAAAAAAAGTTGTCCCACAGGTTCCTATTAAATCATTCCCCTCTCACCGTAAACCTATGTTCTACTGGTTCTTTATTCCCTATCTTGGGAAAGAGACTCTGCATGAACTCTATCCAATCCCTTCACGATTTTGTACACCTCAATAAAACCATCCTTCGACCTCCTGCACTCCAAGAAATAAAGACCTCGCCTGCCCAATCTCTTCCTTTAGCTCAGATATTCTCTATACTCTTTCTAGCTTAATGTCATCCTTCTGATAGCAGGATGAGCAAAATTGAACAGAGTACTCCAAGGACTTTGCATCATAGAGAGATACGGTAAGAAAACAGGCCCTTCGGTCCAAGTTAGCAGAGTGGGCTAATCCCATTTGCCTGTATTTAGCCTGTATCCCTCTAAGCCCTTCCTATCCATACATCTGTCCAAATGTCTTTTTAAAAACATACTTGCATCCATTTCTGTAACATCAGCTTGTTCCAGATACAGACTATGTTCTGGGGGAAAGGATTGTACCCGAGGTCCCTTAAATCTCTCCACAGCCACCTCTGGATGAAGCACTGACCCCTGCGGCACTCCACTGGACACAAGCTTCCATTCAGAAAAGCAACCCTCCCCACAGCTATCCGCTGACATAAAATAGATGGTATTGTAGACAGTGACGATGGTTATCAAGAGTTACAGCGTGGACTGAGGAATGGACAATGGAGTTTAATTCAGGTAAGTGTGAGGTGTTGCATATTAGAGAGTCAAACCAGGGCATGATCTTCAAAGTGAACGATAGGGCTCTGGGTAGCATATGGCAGAAGGATGGATCTAGGAGTGCTGGTATAGTTAGCTGAAAGTGGCGTCATGTGGATGGTGGAAAAGAAGGAACTTGGCATGCACGTGTCCATCAGTCAGGATATCGAGCATAGAAGTTGGGATGGTTATGTTGCAGTTTGATGAGGCCACATTTGGAGCATTATATAGCAAGGAACCGCAGATGCTGGTTTAAACCAAAGATAGACACAAAAGCTGGAGAAACTCAGCGAGACAGGCAGCATCTCTGGAGAGAAGCAATGGCCGACATTAGGTCGGGACCCTTCTTCAGACGA
This sequence comes from Okamejei kenojei, assembly GCA_035221665.1. Taxonomy (NCBI): domain Eukaryota; kingdom Metazoa; phylum Chordata; class Chondrichthyes; order Rajiformes; family Rajidae; genus Okamejei; species Okamejei kenojei. The sequence continues at coordinate 116,004,300 of CM069135.1, read as the reverse complement.
AGGGTCTCAACCCGAAACGTCGCCCATTGCTTCGCTCCAGAGATGCTGCCTGTCCCGCAGTGTTACTCCAGCATCTTGTGTCTACCTTGGAGTATTGCATTCAGTTTTAGAGCAAAGAGGGAAGATACGGAGTGCAGAATACAGTTCTCACTCAGCATGTCCCTCCCTCCTTGCCCCACTTTATGGGAGACAAAAAAAATGCTGGAGAAACTCAGTGGGTGAGGCAGCAATGTCACTCACTCAGTGGGTGAGGAAGGAATAGGTGACCCTTCCCCCTTGTAAATAAGCAAGCTGTACAATCTGGAGTTCAAAGTCATCTTTAATCTGTACACATATAGTCCTCACACACACCCCCCCTCCTCCCTGGAACTCGTCCACCCCTCTCTGGTCAGGAATGCATTCCCCTCCCTGCCCCGCAGTCCGTCCCCTCTCCCCATCCCCCGCCTCCACCTTGTGCCCCGCAGTCCGCCGCTGTGGTCGCTCCCCCCGGCCCCGTGTTCCCCGACTGCGGTGCCCACCCCCCGGCGGCGGCGGGGGGGGGGGGGGGGGGCTGTGCCGCCCCGGCCCAGAATGCCGCGCGGCGGCCTTTGAAAAGCGGCGCGGCCGATTCAAGATGGCGGAGGCGGAGGAGCTGCCGGACGAGAGTGAGTGGGGAGCGGGGGCCGGGTGGCGGGGGGAGAGGGGCTAGAGCCGGGCAGGCAGGCGGGGGGCCGCGGCCGGGGAGAGAGGAGCGGGGCCGCGGCTAGAGCCGGGCAGGCGGGGGGAAGAGGGGCTAGAGCCGGGGAGGAGGGGGGCGGGGGGAGAGGAGGCGGTGAGGGGAGGGGGAAGGAAGGGGCCGAGGGGAGGGGGCAAGGCCGAGAATGAAGGGAGGGGAGCAGAGGGTAACACCGAGGGGAGGAGAGAGGGAATGAGGGTTGCAGCACCAAGGGGGAGGGAGGGGGTTGCGGGAGGAGAGAGGGAATGAGGGTTGCAGCACCGAGGGGAGGGGGAGCCCAGGCCCCCCTGGGGGGGGGGAGTGGGGTGAAGGATGGCGGCGGGTCCTGCCCACCCGGGCTGCCTGTGCAGGGGCGAGGGTTGGTCGGCATCACCCTCGCCCCTCATCGCCCCGGGGGCCGGGCCGGGCCGGACGCCAGCTCCCTCCCACCCACTCACTCGGCCCCGGGGCAGCGGCGCCTGTCAGTGAAGACGGCCGCTGGGCTGGGGACGGGGAGAGGTGACAGGAGGAGGGGGGGGGGAGATAGGCTGGGTTGACTTAAGGATAAGGAGGGCGGGGGGGGGGGGGGGGGACAACATGGGGATAGACAAAGTGGGCGGGCTGGGAGGAATGGGAAGATCGGGTCGGGGAGACACTGCAGGGAGGGGGGCAAAGACAGGTTGGTTGTATGAGGGGTGAACAGTGGGTGGGGAAACAAGAATGGGACATCGAAGCGGGTGGGGAGGAGAGAGTCAAATGGGGGGGAGAGGCTGGGAATATAGACACTGAAAGCTGGAGAAACTCAGTGGGTCAGGCAGCATACCCGGAGAAAAGGGATCGAGAAGGTTTCGGGTCGAGACTTCAAACTCGACAAGGAAAGGTCATCTATCCTTTTCTCCAGCGATGCTGTCTGATCCACTGAGTTACTCCAGCATTTTGTGTCTATCTTTGGTTTAAACCAGCATCTGCAGTTTCTTCCTACATGAGATCGGTTGGGAGGTGGGAGTGTGAAGACAAGTTGGGAGGAGAGGGTAGACGGGGTGGGGGGGAAGAGAGGCAGGGTAAGGAAGGATGAAATGGGGGCTGAGAAGTAAGTGGGGAGATAGGCTGGGGGAGCTACAGGGGTGGTGGTGGAAGAAGGAGGATGATGAGGTAGGGGGAGATCAGCCGAGGGGAGTGATGCTGGTTTGCTGTATGGGGGGTGTAATAATAGGTATTGGTTCGGGATGGCATTAGATAGGAGGGACTGGTAGCAAAGGCAATTGCTTCGAACCTGTTCCCTCCACTGCATAAAATCTAAATCTGCGATTTACTTCTGTAGGCGATGACGGGTTTGTTTGTGGCCGTAAATCGGCTATCAGTGCTGTGATTTTGCCCTTTTATTACCATCCGAATACATTGTTAACCTTGGTCAGCATGACCCTTTGCTGTTTACATCTGGCCCAAAATCCTAGTAGGGGTGATGGGTGGAAGCATAAGAGGCAAACTGTTTTATTTCTCTACTCCGGAGGCCTCAAGGTTGTTGATTTTAAAGTTGTGTCTCTTGAGGTGATGTTGGTGGGCCTGTGAGTGTCTTAACATTACCCTTGTGATTATTTTTAATATTACTCTTTTGTTCTTTGAAACGGGCAGCACTGAGAGTGAGTTATAGTTTTTATACCAAGGAAGGAACTGCAGATGCTGGTTTAAACCAAAGATGGACAGTAAATGCTGGAATAACTCAGCAGGACAGGTAGCATCTCTGGAGACAAGGAAGGGGTGACGCTTCAGGTCTTGAGCCTTCTTCAGGCTGAGAATCAGGGGAGAGGGAGACTAGAGATATCCCATATTTCCCCTGACTCTCAGTCTGAAGGAGGGTCTCGACCCAAAATGTCACTCATTCCCTCTCTCCAGAGATGCAGCCCGTCCTTCTGAGTTACTCCAGCAATTTGTGTCTATCCATATTTTTTATGTTGACAGTTTGGAAATAAGATTTTTGATTTTGAGAAGCTGATGACTTGCTTGAAAGTTGGTGCTCTACTCCCATAAGTTGGTTTTCGTGGGAGGGAGAGTGGTAATGTTTCCACACTGTTGGAAAGCACTGAATGAAGGTCAGCTCCTTGGGATAGAGCTTCCACCAGTTTTGTATTTAGATGCTTTCCTAATTTAATATTCTGAGTTTCGGCAATGATGTGAAGTGTGCATCACAAGCATGTGCAACGTTTCACAGGTATTTGCCTTGAAAATAAATTGAAGTCACAGTGTAGCAGTTTAGATGATCCCATCACAGCCTTGAAATATAATCATACCATTCAATTGACTAAATGCTCCTATGAAATGTAACCTGTGACAGAAACTCTTCACTGTGGTACCTGCCTTTACATGACATGGAATTGGACAAGGACCTGAAAGCTTTTTAGGGTTATGCAGTGAGGGGGGGAACAGGAGAGTGAAGTAAGTGGAAAGTTCTGTTTGAGGAAATCACGCAGGTGCGATGAATAGCCTCATTTTCTGGTACCACATCAGAGAGTCATACAGCATGGAAATGGACCCTTCAGCCTGACTCGTCCATGCCAATTGAGATGACCAATCCAAGCTGGTCTCGTTTACCCACTATCTTTCTAAATCTTAAAGGAAGGTGCAAGGTACTGAAATCTTGTGCAATGAACAAAGTGCTGGAAGAACTCGGCAGATCAGGTAGCAACTGTATCGGGAATGGACAGCTGATGTTTTGGGTTGGGACCATTTCTTCAGTCCTGAAAAGTGTCTCTCCATTCCATCCACAGATGCTGCCTGACACATTGAGTTACTCCATCATTTTGTGCTTTGCTCATGATTCCAGCATCTGCATTCTACAACATGACCCTCCTCCAACGTACCTTATCTGAGTACCTGTCCAACAGTCTGTTAAATGTTATCGTACCTAGCTCAACCACTTTGTCTGGGAGCTTGTTTCATTTGGAGAGGGTGTGGAAGAGGTTTATGAGAATAATGCGTCAGAAGGAACTGCAGATGCTGGTCTACACCGAAGATAGGCACAAAATGCTGGGGTCAGGCAGCATCTCTGGAGAAAAGGAATGTTTGAAGAAGGGTCTCGACCCAGGACGTCACCTATTCCTTTTCTCCAGAGATGCTGCCTGACCCGCTGAGTGACTCCAGCATTTCGTGTCTATCCTCTTTCCAAGAATAATGCCTGGATTGAAGGATATTAACAAAAAGGAGAATCTTACAAATTTGAATTGTTTTCTCTGGAACGCCAGAGGCTGAGGGGAAATCTGATAGGTTTATAAAATTCGTAGAGACATACATATATTTAACAGTCAGAGTCTTTTTCCTCGTGCGGGAATGGCATAAACAGGAGGGCATACCTTTACGGTGAGAGGGGGAAAGTGTAAAGATGTGCGGGGCAAGTTTTTTACACAGAAAGTGATGGGTGCCTGGAACGTGCTGCCGGGAGTGGTGGTGGAGGCAGATACAATGGTGGTGCTTAAGAGGCTTTTAACTTGGCTCATGGATACGCAGGGAATGATGGGATATGGATCACGTGCAGGCAGAGTAGATTCGAAGGTAGACAAAAGCGCTGGAGAAACTCAGCGGGTGCAGCAGCATCTATGGAGCGAAGGAAATAGGCAACGTTTCGAGCCGAAACCCTTCTTCAGGAGATTTGTTTAACTTGGCATCATGTTTGGCACGGACATTGTGGGATCTGCTCTTCTATATTCATATATCACATCATCTAAGTGAAAATGTTGCCCCCTTCTGGTGCCTTTTTAAATCTTTCCCATCACTCTTTATTTCTTATAACCCATCCTATCCACCTGCAATATGGAAACTTTCAGGGCAAGATGGCTGTGGAAGCCAAGTCAATGGATATTTTTATGGCAGAGATTGACAGATTCTTGCTTAGTAAGGGTGTTATGGGGCGAAGGCAGGGGAATGGGGTTGAGAAGGAAAGATAAATCGGCCATGATTGAATGGCGGAGTAGACTTGATGGCCGAATGGCCTAATTTTGCTCCTAGAAGCTATGAACTTATGAACTTCATTCAAATGTCTGTAATCTTCAGGTTTCTCAGTACTGTCTGGTCTGTAACCTGCTGCTGGTGGTAATACCGATAGATGCTATTCAGCTAGTTGAAGTATTTTGGGTGTCTAGATAGCAGAATTGATAAGTTTGCTTATTGGCAGACACAGGGAACTGAAGATGCTGGAATCTTCAGCAAAAGACACACACGGCTGGAGAAACTCTGCGGGGTCAGGCAGCATCTCTGGAGGACGTGGATAGATGACGTTTCGGGTCAGGATCTTTCTTCAGACTGATCATTGAGAGAAAATAGCATTCAAGCAAATTGCTTTTAGAATAAAGAACTTTCCTCTGGAGGGTGGAGAATCCTTGGAATTGCTGACCAGGGCCGATGGAGGCACAGTCACTGAGCATGTTCACGAGAGAGGATGCAGAGATAGGTGGGCACACAGAATTGTGAATACGTTGCAGATTGGCTGTGGTCTTATGGGCTGGTGACGTTACTGTAAGAACACAGGACATTCCTGTTTGTACAGGAGTCAGAGGGTGGTGAATCTGTGGGATTCTCTGCCACAGAGGGCTGTGGAGGCCACGTCAGTGGATATATTTAAAGCAGAGATAGATAGATTCTTGATTAGTACGGGTGTCAGGGGTTATGGGGAGAAGGCAGGAGAATGGGGTTGGGAGGGAGAGATAGAGCAGCCATGATTGAATGGCAGAGTATACGGTGGGCCGAATGGCCTAACTCTACTCCTATCACTTACGATCTTATGAGACCATTGGTTTTTAAAGGAATTAAAAGGATGTGGGAGAAAGTGGCACTAATAAGGGTGACGCAGCTGCTGCCTCACTGCGATAGTGACCCAGGTACGATCCTGACCTCGGGTGCTGTCTGTGTGGAATTTGCAAGTTCTCCCTGTGACCGCGTGGGTTTCCTCCAGGTGCTCCGATTTCCACTCGCATCCCAAAAACGTGTGGGTTTGTAAGTTAATTGTCCCTCTGTAAATTGCACCGCATGTGAATGGAGTGGACGAGAAAGTGGGATAATACAACCAGGGTGAACCAGAAGATGGTCGACATGGACCTGGAGAGTGAGGCTCCCAATACAAACATCACCAATCTGTTTTCTAAGGATGGGGAATCAGAACTGCAGATTCTGGTTTACAAAACAGATGCAAAGTGCTGGAGTAACTCACTGGGTCAGGCCGTATCACTGGAGAACATGGACAGGTAATGTTTCAGATCGCGGCACTTCAGCCCGAAACATTAACTATCCAAGTTCTCCAGCGATGCTGCCTGAACTACTGCCGAAGTGCCTCGTCCTGAAACATCACCTATCCAGTCTGAAGAAGGGTCTCGACCCGAAACATTGCCTATTTCCTTCGTTCCCTAGATGCTGCCTCACCCGCTGAGTTTCTCCAGCATTTTTGTCTACTATCCATGTTCTCCAGTGCCTTTTTTGTAAACCAGCTGCTGCAGTTCCTTGTATCTGGTGTTTAATATTTGCCTGGATTCTTCATTGAATGGCAATGTGGGCAGAATACCCTCTCCTAATTCTGGCTTGGGATTTGCTGTGTGAAGCTGGCACCCTTATAATAGTGGTGCAGAAATCTGTCTGCATGTTCAGCACTCAACATGCTTGACTTTGAAACCAGGTGAATATAGGAAAGCAATTTGGTGAATTCAGCAAATCGCTCCCTCCATATTACATCTTTAGTCTGAAGGCCCAGGTATTGATTTGACGTTCTTTAAATTAAAGGGCGGTCACGGTGGCGCTGCGGCAAAGTTGCTGCCTTACAGCGAATGCAACGCCGGGACCCGGGTTCGATCCGACTACGGGTGCTGTCTGTGCAGAGTTTGTACGTTCTCCCCGTAATCTGCGCGGGTTTTCTCCGAGATCTTCGGTTTCCTCCCACACTCCAAAGGCGTGCAGGTTTTTAGGTTAATTGGCTTGGTAAATGTAAAAATTGTCCCTAGTGGATGTAGGATAGTGTTAATGTGCGGGGATCGCTGGTCGGCGTGGGCCGGAGGGCCTGTTTCCGTGCTATATCTCTAAACGAAACTAAACTAAACCTACATTGTAAATATTATTCCTGTCATTTGCTCGTATAAAATAGCAGTGGACGGTTCAATGCAGCAGCTATCCCCTGGACTTCAGAGTGCTTTGGAAACTTTGATAGTTGTAATCTTGGGTTCATTCATCACTTCACGAAGGTGTTGACTGAGCTCTTGGGCTCCCTGTCCTGGGATAAATAAGTGGTTTGTATTTTCTTCTTTCCCACTCACCCCAAATCACAGCTGCTTGAAGTGTGGATTTGGAATTTCCACATTGTGTGACTATCTTGGAAGCATTTAAAAATAAGAACTGCTATGAACACTTGGCATCAACATATTCACAACATAGAACAGTGCAGCACAAGAACAGGCCCTTCAGCCCACAGTATCCATGCCAAACATGGTGGCAATCCGGAGAAAACAATCCAATTCTGTCCAACCTCTCCGTGTAGCTTATACACTGTGATCCAGGCATCATTCTGGTAACCACTTCTGCACCCTCTCCAAAGCCTCCACGTCCTTCCTGTAATGGCGTCAGACTTGGGTCAAACAGCATCTATAGAGAGAGATGACATGGCTAGGCACAAAATGCTGGAGTAACTCAGCGGCTGAGGCAGCATCTTTGGAGAGAAGGAATGGGCAATGTTTCAGGTCGAGGCCCTTCTTCCGTCAAAAGACTGTCTGAAGAAGGGTCTCGACCCGAAATATCACTATACCTTCGCTCCGTAGATGCTGCCCCACCCGCTGAGTTTCTCCAGCATTTTTGTTTACCTTCGATTTTTCGAGCATCTGCAGTTCTTTCTTAAACGAAGGACCATACTGGACCGGTTCACCACTACCCCATTGTGGACATTGGCTTTTGTCTATGAAACTGATACGCTGCACAGCTGACAACGCCGGGCAGTCATCAGGTGCGTGTTGGAGTTGGAGTAAGATGTGAGGGTAAACGCTGAGAGAGAATCATGGAAACAGGCCCTTCGGTCCATCTTGTCCATGCCGTCCAAGATTCCCCGTTTGCCCGTGTTTGACCCGTATCCCTCTAAACCTTTCCTGTCCGTGTACCTGTCCAAGAGTCTCTAATTCGTTGTCATAGTACTTTCCCCAACCACCACCACTGGCAGCTCGCTCCATATACCCACCACCGTCTGCGTGGAAAAAGTTGCCCCTCAAACAAATGTGCTTTGGTGATCTGTGGCAAAATAAGTGACTTGTCTTTCACTCAGTCTTTTTTAAATTGGGCATTAGTTTCATTTATGGCTTAAAACTAGCCATGATTGGCTCTGGAGTTTAGTATCTCGATGACTTGTTAATTCTAGGATAGGCAGGGGAGAAGGTGGTTATTTTCTTATATCTGGTAGATTATTCCCTGAGTGCATCTGTTGGTGATATAAATAGAAGCTGTCTTCAGAGTGACATAGAGTGCCAGGTGTGTATATTTAGTTTAGAGATACAGTGCGGAAACAGGCCTTCGGCCCACCAGGCCCGCGCCGACCAGCGATCCTCGCACATTACCACTATCCTACACCCACTAGGGACAATTTTTACATTTTACCAAGCCAATTAACCTACAAACCTGTACGTTTTTGGAGTGTGGGGGGAAACCGAAGATCTCGGAGAAACGCAGGTCATGCGGAGAACGTACAAACTCCGTACAGACAGCGCCCGTAGTCGGGATCGAACCCGGGTCTCCGGCGCTGCATTCGCTGTATGGCAGCAACTCTACCGCTGCCCCACCATGACTGCCCAACTTGTGTGCAATTGCCTCTCATCTCTTGTTCGATTCAAAATTACGACTAGCTCAAACTTTTGCCTCGCATATGAGAAGACAAATTCATTAAGGCCACAATTTTCAAAGTGCCTTTTTCCCTTTTCTCTCCTCTTGTATTTAAAAAAAACAAACATATTTTCACCTCTCTGTACAATTCTTTGGTTTACTGGGCAACGCTAGTTAAAAATAAAGGACTCGTGGAATTCAGCAACTGTGGAGGGAATGGACTGAGGTTTTGAGGTTTGGACCCGTCTTCTGACTTCTTCCAGGAAGTTTTTTTTGCTCGTGATTCTAGCATCTGCAGTCCGTTTGTTGTCTCTTTGAGAAATGTTGCCGATTGGTTCAAGCACAGGGAATATATTGGGGGTAGATAGCGGACCTTTGACAGCAGTAAGGTTAGTTACAAGAGGATGGATCAAAAGCAACTGGCAAATGGCACAAGCACTGAGATGAATTCCTTTTAAACAGTAGATTATAGTGGAAAAGCAGTACCCAGAAGCACTGTAGATGGAGAATTTTGCTTTAAAGCACAAATTTTTGTAGGGTTATGGAGGAAGATCGAAAGAGTGAGAATACTTTTGATGAGCTAGCATTTATGGGCCACCTTGGTCGACGTGGACGAGTTGGGCCGAAGGATGCGTTTCTTGGCTCTGGTGTTATGGCAAAGCCGGAGTACATAGTGCAACCTTAGTAGTCCATAGTAATTCGTTGCTAGGATGAGGTTGTGGTTAGAGGTGGTTCAAGAGGTTTAACTGTATTATCGTCACCTGTACCGAGGTACAGTGTAAAGCTTTGTTTTGCATGCTATCCACACGGATTAGATAATTCTGCGCATAAATATAATGAAGTCAACCTCCTGTATAGTACATGGAGCAAAGGAAGATACAGAGTACAGTTCAATAGCCTTGTGGTTGCTGATAAGAGGCTGTTCTTGAACCTGGAGGTCACGGTTCTCGTTCCACCTTCCTGACGGTAGCAATGAGTTACGAGTGTGGCCAGGTCTTTGGTTTCAGCTGCTTCTTGTGGAGCTTCTCATGTGCGGTATCTATTGGTAGTTTGGCAAGTTGTTTTGAAAAAATAGCATTGATTGATAAAAATGCATCACTTGATGCTCCTGAACACATCATCAGTGACGTAACGTGGCATCATTGAGTGTTTCGGGTCTTTCAACATCAGACGCCCTCGCCCAGGCGACCCTGCCATGGTTGATCAGTCCACGACTTGTGTTCAGGTGGCATTCGCTCCTCCCCATTGGAGCTCCTCCCCTGATCCAGAGCCATCTCGAGGCCTTCTCCGCTGCCTCTGTGGTGTTCTTGATGTCTCTTGTCTTCTCCATTCCATTGATACCCAGTGGCACTCAAGGCTTTGTAGAGCGATTGCCCTGCAAAACCTCTGCAGCCAACCTTGATGGGCATACACCTTGCCTTCCAGCCCTGCTTACGGCAGTCTATGACCAGCTCTTTGTACTCGGTCATCTTCCTCTCGTGGGCGTCCTCCAGACCATCCTCCCACGGCACTGTCAGTTCCAACAAGATGATGTTTTTGGTCACCTCTGAGACCAGGGGAATCTCTGGCCTCAGGGTGGTCGTGGCAATGTGCTGTGGGAACTTCAGCTGTTCCACCAGGTCTAAAGAAAGCTGCCAGTCCTGTGCAGTTGCCAGGATTCCTGACGGATTCCTGGCTGCTGTGGTTCTTGACAGCTGCACTCCGGCCTTCACGAAGGTGATCATCTGGGTGGTGGGGCGTGCTCATCTGCAGCTGCTGATTCCCATGCTGATGCCTTCTGCAATGGGTTTAAGAACCTGGTCGTGACGCCAGGTGTACCGGCTATGTCCAAGAGCCTTTGGGCAGCAGCTCAGGATGTGTTCCAACTTCCCCTTGCCTGAGCATTGCGGTCAATCTGGAGACTCCGCTTTGCCCCAGATGAAGAGGTTCGATGAGCTGGGCAGGACATCGTACACTGCCTGGACCAGGAACTTGATGCACTGTAGTTCAGCCTGCGAGAGCTCAGTCCATGTGACTTTGCAGTCCATGGCCTGCTCCCACTTTGTCCAGGCTCCTTGCTGCCTCTGCTCTGGTAGACCTCGCCTCCTCCACCGCTGCCCTCACTTCCTCCTGGACCAGCCTGCGCCTCTCCTTCCCCTTGGCCTTGTCAATCTGTGGAGTTGGGAAGATTCCCAGACCAGCTCGTCCCCAAGTCACTGCTCCCACCAGGACTCTGCGGCGTATCCGAGACTCCGCTTGCTGCACGGCTTCGCCGGCTCTCCACTTCCTCCCAGTTTTCACGCAAGTCACCTTAAACTCCTCCTCCAGGGGCAGCTGGAGCTTGGTGTTATTTCCGTACAGGGCGATGCTGCTAAGGCTCACGGGCAGTCCCAGCCACCTCCTGAGGAGGCTGCTGACTTTCCTCTCCAATCTCTCTACGATGGATATTGGGACATCGTAGACAAGCAGTGGCCAGAGTATCCTTGGCAGGATACCATGCTGGTAAATCCATGCCTTGAACTTGCCGGGAAGCCCCGACTGGTCCACTGCTCTCAACCAGCTCTCCAGTTCCTGGCAGGTTGCCTGGACAGATGCTGTATCCTTCAGGCTGCTGTTAAACACCTTGCCAAGACTCTTCACTGGCCTTTCGGAGATAGTGGGATTGGTGTTCCTCAATGCTGAAGCGGAACCTGTCCATGACTTTGCCCTTCAGCACCAGTGACCTTGATTTTCCTGGCTTAAACCTCATCCTTGCGCATCCAATCAGTTTCTCCAACCCCTGCAGGATCCACCTGCCTCCTGGCACTGACTCAGTGGTGACAGTCAGGTCATCCATGAAGGCTCTGATTGGTAGTTGACACATTCCTGACTTGGTCCGAGGGCCCCGGCACTCTGGCTCAGCAGACTTAACGATCATGTTCATCGCCAAGGCAAAAAGGATCACAGAGATGGTACAGCCTGTGATGATCCCAACCTCCAGTCTGTGCCACTCTAATGTTACTGACCCTGCTGAGACTCTCATGTTGAACTGGTTGTAATAGTCCAGGATGAGATCTGCCACTTGGCCCGGCACATGGTGCTTGGCCATGACGGTCCGGATCAGCTTGTGTGGGATGGAGCCGTAGGCATTGGCCAGGTCAAGCCAGAGCACTGTCGGGTCCCCTTTGTTCTCCCAGGCTTCTCTGATGAGCTGGGTCACCACTCCCGTGTGCTCTAGACACCCGGACAGGCCTCCCTTTTGCATTGAGCTGTCGATGTAGCCATTGCTGGAGAGGAAGTTGGTCAGCTGCCTCGCCACTATGCTGAAGAAGATCTTGCTTTCAACGCTTAACAAAGAGATGATCCTGAACTGATCGATCTTCTTGGAATCTTCTTTGGGATCCAGACTCCTTCAGCGAATCGCCACTGCTGCGCCACTTTCCCTCTCCTCCAGATGACTTCCAGGATCTTCCACAGCCGTTTCAGTAACAAGGGGCAGTTCTTGTAGACCTTGTACGGAACTCTGTTCAGGCCAGGGGCTGAGCCAGTTCTTGCTCGCTTCACAACGTCATGGACCTCTGTCAGTAAGTATTAGTGCAACTTCTTAGCTTAGGAATCTAGATCTTTTATTCTTGTACCAGTGGAAGCTTGGGCAGTCAAGAGCCGAGAGTGTATTGTTTGTCAAGTCCCGAAACGGATAAGAAAACATAATCCTCTGAAGACACCAATAATAAATAGCAAAAACAAGTTCTAGATGTGTACATGTGATATTTTTTTTAAATGAGTGTGCGTATATATGTATGTGAAGATGGACACAAAATGCAAGAGTAACTCAGCGGAAGAGGCAGCATCTCGTGTGCCTGTCCTGCTGAGTTGTGTGTGTGTGTGTGTGTGTGTGTGTGTATATCTATATATAAATATATATGTGTGTGTGTCTATGTAGTTCGGAGCTTATTTGGAGGTTGTAGTGTTTAATAGCCCAATGGTTATAGAGAAGCGGTTTCTGCAGCTGTTTCTGAAGTTTCAGGCTTCTATATCTTCTTCCCGATGGCAGGAGTGAAATGAGTGTGTGCCACTCATTTCACTCCTGGCATCGGGAAGAAAATATAGGAGCCTGTAAGCTGTAACATCCAACTTCAGGGTGGTGTAGGGTGCTCTGATGATGCTGGCTGCCTTTGCAGCAGTGACTCCTGTAGATCTCTTTGAAGGTGGGAGGTCAGTACTTGTGATGAACTGGGCAGTGTTCATCACATTTTGCAGTTGTCTTTGTTGCTGGGCATTCCAGTTTCCGAACCAGGCCGTGATGCAACCAGTCAATTATGCTCGTCCCTGTGCACCTGTAGAAGTTCAAGAGAATATTTGGTGACATTATGAATCTCCTCAAATATCTAAGGAAGTAGAGGTCTTGATGGGCTTTCTTTATGAATGCATCAATGTGCTGTGTCCAGGACAGATCTTCAGAGATATGCACGCCCAAGAATTTGAAGTATGCCAGCATAATCTCATATTCTATTTTCCCTTAACAATGCCTTGGTCTCCGTTTGCAGAATTCTGTAGAAATTTTTTCCCCATCCTTTGTTCTTTTTGGATTTTTTTTAAGGCAACAATATACAACCATTTCTGTGATCCAATGTCATGGCTGGACCATTTTTGCTTGTGTCTTGTAGGGATATAATCTTGCTGAGCAGTATTCAGTTATTTAATAATTTTGTTTTCTCAGGATAGAGCTTTGCAGCCAATTACACACCCATCGGAGTGTAACAACTTGCTTTGCCAAGCTCTCTCTGGGAGAGAGTGCTTTGGTTCCTCCAGTGTAGCACATGCTCAGTAACACACTGAGGTGTCAGCCTAGGTTGTGGCTTTGAAGTGAGGGAGGGGCTTGAAGCAAGAGGGAGCAGAGACGCAGGGGTTTTATTTACAATTCACGGCTTAATGATGCAAAACTAGGTTTTTATGAGGCTCAAAGCAAGATACAAACTGATTGATTGAAAGATCAACAGGTCCTTTGGTCCACCGGGTCACCACTGACTATCGATTGACCATACACTAGTTCTATCTTTCCTGCTTCCCTACACTCCAGGGACAATTTACAGAGGGCCAACTAACCTACAAACCCACATGTCTTTGGTATGTGGGCGGAAACCCACATGTCTTTGGTATGTGGGAGGAAGCCCACGCAGTCACAGCGAGAACATGCAAACTCCACGCAGACAGCACCCGAGGCCAGGATCGAACCCGGGTCTCCAGCGCTGTGAGACGGCGGCTCTAGCTGCTGCGCCACTGCTGGAGGAACTCAGTGGGCCTGGCGGCATCTGTGCAGGGGAATGGGCAGTTGATGTTTCAAGTTTAGACCCTTTATCTGCAGTCTCTTGTGCCACAATCAAGCACTATAAAACCCAAACTAAACTGTACTATAGACATTCTCTGCTTGTACTAAGGACTTCTTTTTGCATTAGTATTAATTTATGTGATTAATACTATTATTAATTGATTTTTGTTTATTGAATGTTATTAATGTATACGGTGTTTACAGACTTGTCATGCTGTTGCAAGTAAGAATTTAGTTGTTCTGTTGTTGGCGCACCTGACAATTAAACACTCTTGAGTTCCTAAATCTGACTCTTAGATGGGGGTGGAAAACCATGGAAAATTGAGTGTGTTTTGAGTTTAGGAAAAAGAGTGAATATCAGGATTAATAGTTCAAACCAATTAGTGTGTAATTGTCATGTAACGACAACAGACCAATGGAATTCTAACTTGCAGCAGCTTTACAGGCCAATGCAAATCGCACAAATAATATATAATTTAAAAAATCAAGAAATTAATAACATAATACTCGTGCAAAAAAACAAAGTCCCAGAGCAACGAAAGACAGTCCATAGAAGCCAGTGGTTGAGACTGTCCTGTAGTGTTCAAGTTGGGAAGAAGATGGTTGTTGGGGAGAAGCAGTTCTTGAACCTTGAGGTTACTGTTTTTAGGCTTTCGTACCACCTTCCCCATGGCAGCAGCAAGATGAGAGTGTGGTCAGAGTGGTGTGGTTGTCGGACCATAAGACATGGGAGCAGAATTAGGCAATTCGGCCCATTGCGTCTACTCTGCCATTCAATCATGGCCAATCTATTTTCCACCTCAACCCCATTCTCCTGCCTTCTCCCCATAACCTTTTACACCCTTGCTAATCAACAACCTATCGATTTCCACTTTAAGAATATTCAATGGTTTCCGTAGCCTTCTGTGGCAATGAATTCCATGGATTCACCACCCTCTGGCTTAAGAAATTTCCCGTCATCTCCATTATAAAGTTATGTCTGTACATTCTGAGGCTGTTCCCTCTGATTTTAGAGTCTCTCATTAATGGTAACTAGTTTCCCATTACTGGTTACTGCAGCGCCGGGCTTGATCTCCTTCAGATACGCTGATTACAAAAAGTGGGCATTGACAAAACTGCAGAGAAATGTAAAACAAAAACGGAAATTCTAGAAATACTCACCAGACTCTGCCCTTAAATATGGACTATTTCTCTTTTCTTGGATGCTGCTTGACCTGCTGAGTATTTATGGCAGATTCTGTTTTAGTTTTAAACTAACGTACAGGTTTCGCTAACCATGACGGGACACCTTGTTTGGCATGCATGTTGGGCAGAAGGGCTTGTTTCCGTGCTGAATCGCTCTTTGACTCTATGATATTTAATTGCTATTGATTCTTTAATATGACTAATCAGTAGAGGTAGATAACAAATATATTACACAGGCCAGCGTAAAGCAGTTAATGTTTCACCTGTGCGGGTGAAATTATCTAGGATACTCATAACTCGGGGGAAAAAAAGCTGATCAGTTTTCATTGTTCCCATTTCATTTGGTACTATTGCGATTCACTACCGACCTCACTACAGGCCTATTAAGCTCTTTTTTAGTCAGTGGTAACCTGTGCGGGATGGGTAGGGACATGAAAGACCAGAGGGGTTCGCTGGATCTTACCAAGAATGAATGTTGCATTCATTTGACAACTCGTGACATGAACACCGATTAGCAGGACACCATTTGGTCCTTCGAGTATGCTCTGCGATTCAACAAGATCTTGGCTCCTCGTCAACCACAAACACAATTTCATTGCCCTATCCCCATATCTCTCGATTCCTTTAATATCCAGATGGGTGGCACGGTGGCGCAGTGGTTGAGTTGCTGCCTGACAGCGCCAGAGACCCAGTTCGATCCTGACTGCGGGTGTTTGTCTGTACGGAGTTTGTACATTCTCCCCGTGACCTGCGTGGGTTTTCTCTGAGTGCTCCAGTTTCCTCCCTCACTCCAAAGTCGTACGGGGTGTACCTGTAGGTTAATAGGATGGTATAATTGTAAATTGTCCCTAGTGTGTGTAGGATAGTGCAAGTGTGTGGGGATCGCTGGGCATCTAGGGTAGTGCGTGTGTGTGGGGATATTTTGCACTCCTTGGATTTCGCTCTGTAATCTCGCACCGTTCTGCTGTTCTGCACTCGTTGCATTTGGCATTACTATCTGTATACTGTTTACTCTGCAGTCTTCATGTGATGTGAGTAAGGAATTTTATTGCACCCAGGTGTATATAACCATAATCTCAATCTGAATTTATTAAAATACTGTTTGCTTTCATAACTACCAGTTGCATGCACACTTTTAACGCCTTTTGTGCATGAACATTTAGGTCCATTTGACCTCATCTCACCATATTTAAAAAAAAAAACACTTTTTATTACTGAAGTGCATAATTATTTATTGTCAATATTGTACTCCGTTTGCCATATTGTGCCCACTGTCCTGGCTTGTTTGTGTCCTGTACAAGCCTCATTGTATCCTCATCACCTCTTCACACTCAAACGTTTGTTTCGGATCATCAGCAAACTTGCAAGTCGTTCAATTGGGCCATCCCTGAAGTCGTTGAAATGGCTGCTTCACTGTGTTGCTCGCCAGTGTGTGGCAGTAAGGTGCACCGGTTACAAGGAAGTTTGCTGAAACATTGTTTTTGGATAATCTGCTGCATTCATGTATATCATTGAGTCTGCATTTCCGTGCTGCCGTTCTGTTGATGATGCATGCGATAAATGTCCGAGGTTTTTTCGGAGCCAAGTTAAGGTCAAATGTGCGGGGCAAGGAGACCCGATTATTACCAGGGAAATTAGGGATGGCAGTAAATGCTAACCTGGTCAACTATGCCCATGTTCTGAGATTAGTTTTAAAGAAGAGGTGAATGGCAGACATTATTTCCTCTTCCCTTGGTGTTGTCATCTTTGGCAAAGATGAAACCGGAGCGCCCAGAGGAAGCCCACGCGGTCACATGGAAAATGGACAAACTCCGCACACAGACAGTACCCGAGGTCGGGACCGAACCCGCGTCTCTGCCGCTGTGAGGCAGTGCCTCTAACAGCTGTGCCCCTGTGTAGTCGGAGAGATGTGGAGCTGTACAGTACGGAAACAGGCCCTTCGGTCCATCTTCTCCACTCTGGCCAAGTTGGCATGTTGTGCTTGTCCCATCTGTCTGCATGTAGTCAGCATTGATTGAAGCAGTAATATTGCCTTTCCAATAACATCGTAGCAACTTTGACATCTACCTCATCACCAGAAGTGATCCAGTCATTGTACAACGTCATTTGTTGCAATGCTCCACTTTATTCCCCTTCTCAAAATATAGTGCTCCCAAATTTAACACTGGAGGGGAGGGTCAACTTTGACCCACAGCCACCTATTTTGATATGTAAGCGTGTCAGTAAATCACCTAGCTTGTAAAGGATGATCCCAGAACTTCTCCGTGGCTTGCACAGCTAATGATGCAATAGAGTTGAGTGCAGTAAGCTGCCGATTGGATTCTAGAATGCTTTTCAGTTTAAACCCAACATCCATAGGCTTGGACCGAATGACTGAGTTGAAGCTACAAGAAAAATAGCAAGGAGGGTGGGAACTCATTGGTGTATGCAAGATTAACAAATGGTGTTCCATACTTGCAAGTCTAAACTTGGGATGTGGGAAATTGTGTTTGATTTAATTAAGTGATCGGAGTCTTCACATTGAGGTAAAATTTGAAACTTTTGGATGGAGATGAAAATGGGCAAGTTGGAATATGTACAGGGTTGAGGCAAATGGACTGGTTTGGTTTGAGGCAGGTCACTCAGCCTTCTGTGTTTCTGACCATATCCCTTATTCCTCACAGTGATGTTTGAGATTGACTTCACAATTCACAACTCTTCAATCCTTTTGTCTCATACCTTTTTCTTCTCTGGCCTTTGTCTAATCATCTATCTATGAGAAACTCTCCTCCCCTGTGTTCACCTAATACCTGCCATGCTTTGGTATAAATTAAATTGTCCCTAGTGTGTGTAGGATAGCGTGTGTGCGGGGATCGCTGGACGGCGCGGACTCTGTGGGCAGAAGGGCCTGTTTCTGCACTGTATATCTAAACTAAACTTTAAAATGATTGCACATCGACTCTGCACTATTGTATAACATATTTTGCTGCTTGTGTGCTTCATCTCTGCTGGAGATGTGCAGCTACTTTACTTAAAGCCCTGTCCCACTGTACGAGTTAATTCCAAGAGCTCTCCCGAGTTTGCCCTGATTCGAACTCGGAGATTTACAGTAATGGCCACTCGTCGGTACTCGGGGCTCTCGTGGACATTTTTCATCATGTTGAAAAATCTTCACGAGTCTTCCCGTGCTTACCTGCCGTTAGCGAGTCTTCCCGAGTACCTGCCGTTGGCGTTACGAGCCGCTAAGAGACGTCCCCGAGCTCCGACGTACTCGCTACGTTAATTCTCCGTGCTTACCACGGGTTTGATTTTGTTTAAACTCGGGAGAGCTCTTGGAATGAACTCGTACCGTGGGACAGGGCTATTAGTGGTTATAATCACAATATCTATTTCTGTTCAACACCTACTAAAAGATCGACTTTTGGCAGGTGGAGCAACCAAATTAATGAACTGCATTTGCATTACAACCTTTCGTTGTAGAGACCATGCTGACCATTAATCACCTGTTCATACTAGTTCGATGTTATCCCACTTTCTCATCCACTCCCGACACACTAGGGGCAATTTAAAGAGGCCAAATAACCTGCAAATCCGCACGTCTTTGGCATGTGGGAAGAAACCGGAGCAGCCAGAGGAAACACACGCAGTCACAGAGAGGCCATGCAAACTCTATACAGACAGCACCCATAGTCCCTGGCGCAGTAAGGCAGCAGCTCCACCCCTGAGCCACTGTATCGCCCTGTGCCGTGATGAATCGGTTCCTTTTAGTGCCCAAGAAGTATTCCTCCACCCCTTCTCCATTCTACCTATCAATTGTTTCAGTTTGGCATAGTAGAGCTGTTGTTTCATCGAGCCAGAGACCCGGATTCGATTCTGACCTCGGGTGCTGTCTGTGTGGAGTTTGCACGTTCTCCCTGTGACCCCTGGGTTTCCTCCAGATGCTCAAGTTTCCTCGCACATCTCCATACTAGATGCAGAGGTCTCTTGTGTCTCTAAACTAAACGCCGGAAGTCAGGATCGAACCCAGGTCTCTGGCGATGCGAGGCATCAGCTCTACCACTGCCACTGTGCTGCCTGAACAGCAGATTCAGCATGGAAACGGGCCCTTTGGCCCACTAACTCCTCCCCAACCATCAATCATCCACAACATTAGTTTTCTCCCTACACACTTAGGGGGGCAATTCGCAGAGACCAATTAACCTGCAGACCCGCACGTCTTTGGGATGGGGGAGGAAGCCGGAGCTCGTGCAGGGAGAACATGCAAACTCTGCACAGACAGTGCCCCAGGGCAGAATCCAACCTGGGTCTCTGGTGCTGCGAGGGAGTGGCTCTACCTGCTGTGCCATTGTAAACAAATTCTGAGAAATCCCAGCAGCGTGAAAGGCGATGAATTTTGGGGCAGAAGCATACGCTGCACTCCAGGTCGGTCTTACCAGCGCCCATAAATAATTATAGCAGTTCTATTTTTATATTCCAATTCCCTAGCCAAAAAAAGTTCATAAATTGCATTTGTCTCAATTACCTGCTGTGCCCGCATGTCAGTGTTTTGTTCCGGTTAAGTAGATCCCTGTGGATAATCACCCACGTTCTTCATTAAGATAATCACCTGCCTTCTGACTCCTCCTACTCAAATGTATGACCTTGCCCTTTGCTATATTAAACTTAATTTGCCAATTTTTAGCCTAGTCGCTCAAACTTTGTGCAAATATCCTCTCTGCAGTATGCCCTTTTGACTTTTCTCACATCATTAGCAAATGTGGTACCATGCATTGTGTCCCCATCTCAAAGTTATTAATATAGATGGTAAACGGCCCTTGGCTGGATATGAATTGCTTGGGGACACCCACTGTCAGTGTTTGTTTCGCAATATTGTACGTGAAGAGTATGGCACGACTTGCTGAGTAGTTTAAAAACAAGATTACGATGTCAAAATGAACCACTGTGTGTGTGTTCATTTAGTTTATTGCCACATGTACCGAGTTACTGTGAAAAGCTTTTGTTGTGTGCTAACTAGTCAGCGGAACGACAATACATGATTACAGTCGAGCCATCCACTGTATACAGATTTATGATAAAGGGAATTACGTTTAGTGCAAGATTGTGTGTGTTTGTGCGTGTGTGTTGCTATCGCTATCCGATGCAGCTGGCATTTTCACTTTCACAAGAAGTGTGATTTAGTAACAATTTCCCCATCACTTCCTTCACATCGTGTGGGGTTTAACAGCTCTGCAGATTTCCGATAAAACTTGCTCTGAGGTGGGAAACTGAGGAGTGTAGTTGACGGGAGTTTGTGTGACCAAAGACTTTGACCTGTGGTGTTGCCCAGAGACTGATGCATTCGATAGAAAGCAGGTATTCATGATTTACATTTAAATGAAAGGGGCATGGTGGAGGTTTAGAGGCGATCAAAGCACGCGCGGGTCGGTGAGGAGGAAACATTTATTGTGGGAAAATGCTGGTGGTTCTGTCATTTGGGGGGAAAAAGGTACACAGCATGGAAACGGGCCCGTCGGAGCTAATAGTCCATGCTTACCAAGGTGCCTTCTTGAGCTAGACCCAGGGGCGGCACAGTGGCGCAGCTGGTAGAGCTGCTTCCTCACAGAGCTAGAGATCTGGGTTTGATCATGACCTCGGTGTATGTGTGTGTGTGTGTGTGAAGTTTGCACGTTCTCCCTGTGACCGTGTGGGTTTGTCTTGGGTGCGCCGGTTTCCTCTCACGTCATTTTGCAGGTTTGTAGTGTCTTACCTAGTGTGTAGGGAGTGGATATATCGTAGAACTTGTGTGAACGGGTCATCAGTAGTTGCCGTGGACTTGGTGTGCTGAAGGAGGGCCTGTTTCCGTACTGTATATTTCATCAATCAATTTATCTGTTTTGGCTCCGACAGGAGCAAAGTCATCTTCCCTTATATTTTGTTCCGTTGGTTCCTTCTATTGGTTCGATCCCAATCCCTGTTTCTCCACAAACCTGGAGGAAAAATGCTATTTTCCGTAGAACACAAAGCACTGGAGTGACTCGGAGGAAGACATGGATAGGCAACGTTTTGGCTTGAGACCATTCTTCAGGCTGAGGAAGGGTCCCGACCTGAAACGTTGCCTGTCCATGTTCCCCCAGAGATACTGCCTGACCCGCTGAGCTACTCCAGCACTCTGTGATCTGCACAAGATTCCAGCTGCAGATTCGGCAGCTTATGTCGGCATTTTTCTGTTTTGTTCTTGCACACTCTACTGTTCCCACTCTGCCTAAGTTTCACCATGAGGTCTTCAAGTAACTTGTGGCAAATGTGGTTTCTTTTGATGTGGTTGATGTCAAAGCATTGTTTTTGGCAGTTCTCCCAGCTGAAGAAGTTGTTTGTGGACCTGAATCAATTCCATTCCCAACTTTGTGAATTTTGTTGTCTTGGACACAACTTCATGTTTTATTTGGCAAACGTCTTAGACTGGATTTGATCTGTCAAACGAATGTAGCAGAAGCTGTGAGAAATATTCAACTGCAGAGAGAGTTAAAAGTTAATCATGGTCATACAGTGTGGAAACAGGCCCTTCGGCTCAACTTGCCCACATCGATCAGCGTCCCATTAACACTAGTCCCAGCTGCCTACGTTTGGCCCACTATTGTTCCTCTAAACCTATGTCCTCTGGCTCTCGATTCCCCTACTCATGACAAGAAACTCCGTGGGTATACCTGATCTATTCCATTCTAACTTAAAACTATTGACCTGAAGCATCGATAATTGGTCTCTCCAAAGATGGTGTCCTGTTTGCTATGTCACATTCAGCATTTTCTGCTCTTTGGATTTTCTCCAAGAGCAGTATCTAATAATTGCCTTTTCAAGAAATTGTTCTTCAGTAACCCCAAACCATTAGAGCTCCAGTTCTTGGACTCTGTTCTTGTAAACTAAATAACTAATCAAACTTAATTTCTCAGTCAGTGGGTTAGGAAACGGGTCATTTCATATTTGCGTATATTTCCTTTACCCTTAAAGTTTTTTCTCCGTGGTTTGTCACCCTGTCGTGGTGGAGCTTGTGTGATCCTGAGAGAGATGCCGTTTGGAGCTATGCTCCTGGTAGGGCCACCCGTGGTCGAGGGGGAGGTCTCTGACAAAGAGCAATCCAACCAAGATCTCAATGGTGGAACAGGCGGAGGACGATGGCTGACCTTAGTGGAGCGTCACAACGGCTAGGAAGGTGGATGAAGGCTGTAGCTGAAAAGGGTCTCCGGTCGTCTTGGACTCCAGGCCACTGGATCCTGACCCAGTTCTGTCAAGGACTGTGTGGTGGCTGTCTGTGCACCAGTCTCCCCACGTTAAACAAAGTCACGCACAGGCGCCCTCCATATAGGGAATAGCACCCTGGAGACACCTATGGCCAACCACGACCGAAGGGGGCCTGATAAGAATGTTTTATGCTTATTATTGAACATATACTGAGGTACAGTGAAAAGCTGTATTTTTCATGCATTCTAATCAAATGAAATAATGTTATACATAAATGCAATTAAGCCAAACTCAAGTACAGTAGGTAGAGCAAAGGGGAATACAGTCCTCGGCAGGCTGTAACTCATTAGAAGCAAGCGTTTAATATTTACCCAGGTGTAGGAAGGAATTGCAGATGCTGGTTTACACCAAAGATAGACGCAGAATGCTGGAGAAGCTCGGCGGATTACCTTGCCCTTAATAATTTGTGACTCTTCAATGAAACCAATAAATGCCTGGCACATTGAATGTTATCAGAAAGTTAATCTCATTATCACAAGTGCCCATTCACCAATACGGATTTGTGATCAAGTATCCTGCCAATTGCATTTGAACAGGATGTAGATTTGCGCTTTAAAAAGAAAATCAGGACCTAAGAAATGTGCCAAAATCAAGTCCTTGGCATTTGTTCACTTTTAGGTCAAATTACAGAGGTTATTTAAGGACATGCTGCTTTGCTTTTTAGTGTTGACTGCAAAATTGTGAAAATACTTTCTAACACTGCTTCTGGCACTGCTTACCAGCAGAAATCTTCCTAGAGATACCATGCGGTGCGAAGAACATAGATCAGTACAGTTCAGGAACAGACCTTTCGGCCCACGATGTCTGCGCTGAACTCGGTGCCAGATTAAATGAATCCCTCTTGCCTGCCCATGATCCATATCCCTCCGAAGTTAGACAGAAAATGCTGGAGTAGTTCAGTAGGACAAACAGCATCTCTGGGGAGAAGGAATGGGCGACGTTTCAGGTCGAGACGCTTCTTCAGAAAATGTCCAAGATTTTGGAGACCTGCTGTATTGGTTGATCAACTCGCGTGTAGATGTTGTGGGGATGAGCAATAGAGGAAGGCATCTTTTGAGAGGTAACGTGCCAGTATTATAGATGGATGACTTCCAGCAGAACTAGTCAGCTCTTATGTTGCAGATCCTGGACAAACTCAGCAGGTCAGGCAGCATCTGTAGAAGGAATGGACGGATGATGTTTTGGGTTGGGACCCTCTAGAATGGAGGAACTCGTACAGCATCTACGGAGGGAATGGACAGACGGCATTTTGGATTGGGACCCTTTTCTGGATTTTAGAGGTTTAGTTAGGAGGTGAGGTTGCCTGAATGTGGTTTCAATTCCCTTGAGTAGAGCAAACTAAGGCCAGATATGTACTACCTTGTTCCCTTGTGGGAATTGTGGACAAAGGCCATGATCTGAGCAAGAGCACAATGTTTGAGCATCTCCTGGGTGCTGCCTGACCCGCTGAGTTCCCACCGCACTTTATAGTTTGCTCAGGATTCCCGCATCTGCAATTCCTTGTCTTTCTGCATGGCTTGTCTGTTCTGTTTCTGTGATCTCATTTGGTGGGACATTAGAAAAAAGGAGAGGTGAATGCGAAGTGCAGCTTTAATTAGACTGCTGAAGTAGGGCTTGGTGACTAACACCAGGGAGAATTCTGGTTCTTGAACAAGCAACAAGAATAGTGTCTTGGGCGGCACTGTGGCACAGCAGTAGAATTGCTGCTTCGCTGGGCCAAGGACCCGGTTTGATCCCGACCATGGGTGCTGTCTGTGTGGAATCTGCATGGTCTCCCAATGACCGCGTGAGTTTTCTCCGGGTGCCCTGGTTTCCTCCCACGTTCCAAAGGTGCATATTGTCCCTAGTGTGTAGGATAGAACTAGTGTATGGGTGATCGTTGGTGGGTGTGAACATGGTGGGCCAAAGAAGTTCTTTCCACGCTGTATCTCTAAAACTAAAAGCTAAGTCAAATACTGCTATTCAGTTTTCTGGTGGATTTAATTAAAAATGAACTTGAAACCTTCCTTGGCCAAATTAATCTGCTGATGATGCATTCAGAGATCTTGCCTGTATCCTGTGAATAATTCTGGGCACCACA
Source organism: Okamejei kenojei (assembly GCA_035221665.1). Lineage (NCBI taxonomy): Eukaryota > Metazoa > Chordata > Chondrichthyes > Rajiformes > Rajidae > Okamejei > Okamejei kenojei. The sequence goes on along the minus strand of CM069135.1, from coordinate 115,979,970 downwards.
CCCTTGGCTAATTGGTCATGGGGGTAGGGCAGCATCGTTACCTGCTTTCTGAGGTGAAGTGGCGATATGGCACCGACCAGTATCAGTCCCTGGAGTTTAGAAAGTTGACAGAGAGATTAGTTTCAAGCGACTTAAGGCAATACGTGGAGGGACTAGAAACTGCTGGACGGCAGTACATGGAATAGCGAGAGGTTATCTCTACTAGTTAAAAGGGCTAAGACTCGGGAGCACAGACATAAAATGTTATAAAGGACTCGGTTTGCATTTGTGCTTATTATTGTCATATTGTCAGGTACTGTGAAAAGCTTTGTTTTGAATGCTATTCAATCAAATCAGATACAAAGGCACAAAGATACAATTCAGCCAAATTCAAGCACAATAGGTAGAGCAAAGGAAAAAATTGAGAGTGCAGGATATAGTCAAAAAAGAGATTTAAGAGTGGGCCGACTGTATTGGATGATAATCGATCCAGCACGTAAAGAGTCACCATGCTCTGCTACCATCTTGCCAGCCTCCAGTCTTTGACATTTCCACCCGGGGAGAAAGGTTCTGACTGTCTACCCTATCTATGCCTCTCGATTTTGTATACTTCCATGGGCTCTGACCTCTGACGCTTCAGAGAAAACGATCAAAATTTGTGCAACCTCTCCCTGTAGCTGATACGCTGTATTCCAGGCATAATTCTGGTAAACCTCTTCTGCACCCTCTCCTCAGCCTCCACATCCTTCCTGTATTGGGATGACCAGAGCTGCATGCAATACTCCAAGTGTAGCAAATTTGTCCCGAACCAAAGACTTCTACTTAAGGTGCATCTTGGGTGAAATGGTAGAGGAAATTATCCTCTGTGCATGAAATGTGGAATGCTTTGTGACAAACCAAGTTAATTCATTTTACAATCTGATGCTGACAAAATAAAATGGCAAAGCTTTCTCGTTGTGCTTGTTACAGTGTGTTTGAGTCACAAATCTGTCAGGAATAGGAGACGGGCCTGAGAGGAAATTGGCCGGCTTCTGTTCCCAGATTCCGGCGTTCCGCAGGTGCCGCTGAGAAGCTGGGGCCAGGGCCCCGATGGTCGGAGGTTGAGCCTCGCGGGTCGACAAACAGCCCCTGGGTCCGCGGAGCCCGCGTTGCTGGGGCCTGGGTTGGTGCCACGGAGGCATCCGGAGATGTCGGTGTGGTGGTCGACGATAGTGCCGGATGAGGACGGACCGCATGAAATGAGGACGTCGCTGCCGTGGGAAGGAACAAAGGAGGACCCGGCGTGGGGTGGGGGGACTGCCGTGAGGGGGAGGGGGAGGGGAAACTGCCGTGAGGGGGGAGGGGGAAACTGCCGTGTGGAGGGGGAGAACGAAGGGCGACCTGGCACCGGGGTACTTTGTAACTTTGTACGCACCCTTTATGGGGTGACTATTTGCATACCTTGGGTCTGCGAGCAAAGACTTTCACTGTGATCTGTCACACGTGACAACACAGTATTCAATTCAATTCCCAAATTCCTGATCATTTGAAGGTATTTGAATATAATGATGTTTTACTTTCTCTCTTCTGTATGTGGGGATTTGTCCTGCATCCTTTACTGCCTTGGGTAAATAATCTCTCAAATTCCAGACCTGACTAACAAGTGGACTTGAGGGGAAGATTTCCAAACTTCCCTTATTATCACGTGTACCAAGGTACAGTGAGATTCCTTTTTTCCATATGGGTCAGTAAGGTTATTGTCACACATAATTATGTTTCCCAGTTAATACATAATGCACAGAAACGCTGAGTCGCTGGGTTTTGGTGCCAGCTCACAGTCAAAGGCCTATTGCAGCCGTCGCCTCCATCCGGTCGTCCCGGGAACTGTCGTCCCTCTCCTCGCCCAGCCGTGTTCGACCTTCGTGCCCTGTGGGGGCACCTCGCACAGCCGACCTTGAGGGTGCGGAGGGCAAGACCCCAACCCACAGTTCGTCTTCCCGACCCTTGCCCGGCCTCCGCCACCGTTGCTGACTCCCTCTGCATCCTCTCCGATGGTCGGTCTTCAGGACGAGCAAGGGCCTGGTTTGGCGACCCCCCCCCCCCCCCACTTCTGCGGCGGGCAAGCCGGGCCTGCTGTCGGGGTATGGCTGCGGCTTGCCAGGATCTACTGCAGCGGGTGGCTTTACCAAACACACACCAACATGGTTGTGTAATCAAGCGTTGCTGGCTGCCTTCCTGGCGTTGTGCAGCCACCCTTTGTATCTTGATGAAAACACAACGTGCAGGTGGACCCAAGTGAGTCCGGCAGCATCTGTGGAGGGAATAGACAGGCGATGTTTCGGATCGGGAACCCTCTTCAGCACAAGGAACTGCAGATGCTGGAATCTTGAGCACATCACAGCGTGCTGGAGGAACTCGAGACACCTTTTTAAGAATAAGGAGTAAGCCATTTAGAGGAAACACTTTTTCTCACAGAGAGTGGTGAGTCTGTGGAATTCTCTGCCTCGGGGGTGGTGGAGGCAGGTTCTCTGGATGCGTTCAAGAGAGAGCTAGATAGGGCTCTTAAAAATAGCGGAGTCGGGATATGGGGAGAAAGCAGGAATGGGGTACTGATAGGGGATGATCAGCCATGATCACATTGAATGGCGGTGCTGACTCGAAGGGCCAAATGGCCTGCTCCTGCACCTAGTGTCTATTGTCACCCGAAACGGCACTGGTCCATTCCCTCCACAGGTGCTGCCCTGACCTGTTGAGTTCCTCCAGCGCTTTGCGATTTGCTCAAGATTCCAGCCGCTGCAGTTCCTTGAGTCTCCTGTCTCTGTCGAGCTTTTGCCATGCTCGCTCTCCAACTCTCAATTACAAAGGTTTTTCACTGTACCTCGGTACAACGTGATAATAAACTCAGATTAACTCAACTCAATACAGAATAGTAGGAAAGAACTGCAGATGCTGGTTTAAATCGAAGGTAGACACTAAATGCTGGAGTAACTCAGGCAGCATCTCTGGAGAGAAGGAATGGGTGACATTTCAGGTTGAGACCCCTCTTCAGACTGAATCTGAGACTGAGTCTGAAGAAGGGTTTCGACCCGAAATGACACCCATTCCTCTCCAGAGATGCTGCCTGTTCAGCTGAGTTACTCCAGCATTTTGTGTTTATCTTCAATCCAGAAAAGGCTTCCTTGTGGTGTCTCTGTGCCCTCGTACAATGTGAGCCAGGCATCGCCACACCATTGTGGTGCCACCCGGTGGTTCGGCCACTTACTGTGCGAACCCTCAGCAGTCGGGGGTAGGGCCATGTGACTGGGTAATGGCGGGAAGGAGTTGTCACGAGTGCTTTAAGAAATACTTGGTGTGAAATGGCGACCACTGCCTGGCAAGAAGGTATGTCATTTTAACCTCATCCATTTTTTCGAATGCCATTAGCTGGGGAGAACAGCTGTGTCTCATGACGGACTATCTCTCAGAATTTTCAAATCAACATGAGCGCTAAATTTTTCAGGATGATTATTCACTGGCTAGCGTTTCCCCCCAAGAAATCACTTTCCCATAATGTTTTTAGTCTTGTTTTAGTTTAGTTTATTGTCACATGTACTGAGGTACAGTGAAAAGCTATTGTTGTGTGCTAACCAGTCAGCGGAAAGACAACACATGATTTACACACAAGCCATCCATGGTGAGTAATGATACACCATGGTACATGGTGCAAGGTACATGATAAAGGAAATAACATGAATAGCGTTTAGTGCAAGGTAAAAGTCCAGTAAAGTCTGATCAAGGATAGTCCGAGGGTCTACAATAAGGTAGATAATAGCTCAGGACTGCTCTCTGGTTGTGGTAGGATGATTCAGTTGCCTGATAACAGCTGGGAAGAAACTGTCCCTGAATCTGGCGGTGTGCGTTTTCACACTTCTCTACCTCTTGCCTGATGGGAGGGGAGAAGGGGAGTGAGACTGGTCCTTGATTATGCTGGTGGCTTTGCCGAGGCAGCGTGTGGATGAAGTCAATGGAAGGGAGGTTAGGTTGTGCGATGGTCTGGCCTGTGTTCACAGTTCTCTGCAATTTCTTGTGGTCTTGGATGGAGTTGTTCCCAAACCATGCTGTGATGTATTTTGATTAAATGCTCGCTGTGCTTTGCCTTTGGTACTAGTAAGCGTATTGTCTGAATTCTTGTGGTGAGACCATTCTCTCTAAAAAATAATCAGTGTCCCCGGTTACTCAACTGGATACTGGTGTCACAGACTCTGAAACCACACAGTGCCTTGTGGTTACAGACGACTTCAGTTACCGTACATTCTGACTGGTGAAAAATGAAAGTCATTTCATACTGGTGCTGTTTTGGTTCAAATGCGAACTACAGAAGGTTGAAGAGTGCAACACAGGAACAGGCCCTTCAGCCCACAATGTCCGTGCTGAACATGAGAGAAACATAGAAAATATGTGCAGGAGTAGGCCATTCGGCCCTTCGAGCCAGCGCCGCCATTCAATATGATCATGGCTGATCATCCAAAATCAGTACCCCGTTCCGGCTTTTGCCCCATATCCGTTGATTCCCTTAGCGCTGAGAGCTAGATCTAACTCTCTCTTGAAAAAATGATGCCAGGTTAAACTAATCTCCTCTGACTGCACCGGATCCATTCCCCGGTCATTCCCTCTTCCCTCCTGTCCCACTGGGCAGACGATCCAGCAGCATGAACTTTGCCTTTGGTATTAGTAAGCGTATTGTCTGAATTCTTATGGTGAGACCATTCTCTCTAAAAATAATCAGTGTCCCCGGTTACTCAACTGGATACTGGTGTCCCACTGGGCAGGCGATCCAGAAGCGTGCACCACCAGACCCGGGAACAGCGTCTTTCCCTTGATTAATAGGCTTCTGAACGGTCCTCCCATAAGCTAGGTACTGTCCCAGTTGTCCAACCTACATATTGCAGACATTGGACTTTATCCTTGGAACTGCTGTGCTACAATGCTTAAAGTTATAGTTTGCACTCTGCTATATTTCTCTTTGCCGTACCTGTTGTACTTGTGTGGCGTATGATTTGACTGGATAGCATGCAAACAAGAACTTCTCACTGTCCTGCAGTACAAGTGACAATTATAAACCGATACTAATATTAGGCTTCGCTTCTTGAGCCCTCTGAGATGATGCTTCTTGCATTCTCTCTCATGATCATAAGATCATAAACGATTGGAGCAGAATTAGGCCATTTGGCCCATCAAGTCTCCTCCGCCATTGCTGACCTATCTCTCCTAACCCCATTCTCTTGCCTTCTCCCCATAACCTCTGACACACATACTAATCAAGAATCTATCTATCTCTGACTTAAATATATCCACTGACTTGGCCTCCACAGCCTTCTGTGGCAAAGAATTCTACAGATTCACCACCCTCTGATTAAATAAATGTCTCCTCATCTCCTTACTAAAAGACTATCCTTTAATTCTGATAGACTTTTAATTCTGATATTTCCACTAGTGGAAATATCCTCTCCATATGCACTCTATCCAAGCCTTTCACTATTCTGTACGTTTCAATGAGGTCCACCGTCATTCATCTAAACTCCAGCGAGTACAGGCCCAGTGCCGTCAAATGCTCATATGTTAACCTACTCATTCCTGGGATTGTTCTTGTAAATCTCCGCTGGACCCTCTCCAGAGCCAGCACATCATTCCAAATGCAGCCTGACCAGCGCCTTCTAGGGACTCGAGTAGAGGGGGCTAGGGGACAGGGTGTGGGGCAAGAAGCAGAGAAGGGACACTCGGACCCAAAATGTAGGCGAGAAAGAGGAAAAAGATAATAAACAGAGAATAAGGGATGGTGGGTTTCTATAATGTGTATATTTTAATGCTAGGAGCATTGTAATGCATTGGAATGCATTAGGTGGATGAACTTAGAGCCTGGATTGACACCTGGAAATATGATGTTGTGGCAATCAGTGAAATATGGTTGCAGGAGGGCTGTGATTGGAAACTAAATATTCCAGGATTTTGTTGCTTCAGGTGTGATAGAATTGGGGGGGACCAGAGGTGGAGGTGTTGCATTGCTTGTCAGAGAAGATATTACAGCAGTGCTTTGGCAGGATAGATTAGAGGGCTCGTCTAGGGAGGCTATTTGGGTGGAACTGAGAAGTGGGAACGGTGTAGCAACACTTTTAGGGGTGTATTATAGACCGCCAAATGGGGAGCGAGAATTGGAAGAGCAAATATGGAAGGAGATAGCAGATATTAGTAGTAAGCACAAGGTAGTGATTGTGGGAGATTTCAATTTTCCAAAAATCGACTGGGAAACACATTCTGTAAATGGGCAGGATGGTTTGGAGTTTGTAAAATGTGTGCAGGATAGTTTTTTGCAGCAATACATAGAGGTATCGACCAGAGAAGGGGCAGTGCTGGACCTCCTGTTAGGAAATGAGGCAGGTCAGGTGACGGAGGTATGCGTTGGTGAGCACTTCGGGACCAGTGATCACAATACCATTAGTTTCAGTATAATTATGAAGAGAGTCAGAACTGGACCTAGGGTTGAGATTTTTGATTGGAGAAAGGCTAACTTTGAGGGAATGCGTAAGGATTTAAAAGGAGTGAATTGGGACATTTTGTTTTATGGGAAGGATGTAGAAGAGAAATGGAGGACATTTAAAGGGGAAATTGTAAGAGTACAGAATCTTTATGTCCCTGTTAGGTTGAAAGGAAATTGTAAAAATTGGAAAGAGCCATGGTTTTCAAGGGAAATTGGACACGGTTCGAAAAAAGAGAGAGATCTACAATAATTATAGGAGGCATGGAGTAAATGAGATGCTAGAGGAGTATAAAGAATGTAAAAAGAATCTTAAGAAAGAAATTAGAAAAGCTAAAAGAAGATATGAGGTTGCTTTGGCAAGAAAGGTGAAAGTAAATCCAAAGGGTTTCTACAGCTATATTAATAGCAAAAGGATAATGAGGGATAAAATTGGACCATTAGAGAGCCAGAATGGACAGCTATCTGCAGAGCCAAAAGAGATGGGGGAGATATTGAACAATTTATTTTCTTCGGTATTCACCAAGGAGAAGGATATTGAACTCTGTGAGGTAAGGGAACAAAGTAGAGTAGCTATGGAAACTATGAGATTCAAAGAGGAGGAAGTACTGACACTTTTGAAAAATATAAAAGTGGATAAGTCTCCAGGTCCTGACAGGATATTCCCTAGGACATTGAGGGAAGTTAGTGTAGAAATAGCAGGGGCTATGACAGAAATATTTCAAATGTCATTAGAAACGGGAATAATGCCGGAGGATTGGCGTACTGCGCATGTTGTTCCATTGTTTTAAAAGGGTTCAAAGAATAAACCTAGCAATTATAGACCTGTTAGTTTGACTTCAGTGGGCAAATTAATGGAAAGGATACTTAGAGATAATATATATAAGCATCTGGATAAACAGGGTCTGATCAGGAACAGTCAACATGGATTTGTGCCTGGAAGGTCATGTTTGACAAACTTCTTGAATTTTTTGAAGAGGTTACTAGGGAAATTGATGAGGGTAAAGCAGTGGATGTTGTCTATATGGATTTCAGTAAGGCCTTTGACACGGTTCCCCATGGAAGGTTGGTTAAGAAGGTTCAATCTTTGGGTGTTAATGGCGGAGTAGCAAGATGGATTCAACAGTGGCTGAATGGGAGATGCCAGAGAGTAATGGTGGCTGGCTGTTTGTCAGGTTGGAAGCCGGTGACCAGTGGGGTGCCTCAGGGATCTGTGTTGGGTCCACTGTTGTTTGTCATGTACATCAATGAATTGGTTGATGGGGTGGAAAATTGGATAAGTAAGTATGCAGATGGTACTAAGATATGTGGTGTTGTGGATAATGAAGTAGATAGATGGAGTTTAATGCTGATAAGTATGAGATGCTACATCTTGGCAGGACAAATCAAAATAGGAGGTACATGGTAAATGGTAGGGAATTTAGGAATGCTGTGGAACAGAGGGATCGAGGAATAACTGTGCATAGTTCCCTGAAGGTGGAATCGCATGTAGATAGGGTGGTAAAGAAAGCTTTTCGTGTGCTGGCCTTTATAAATCAGAGCATTGAATATAGGAGTAGGGAAGTAATGTTAAAATTGTACAAGGCATTGGTGAGACTTGGTGTACAATTTTGGTCGCCTAATTAAAGGAAGGATGTCAACAAAATAGAGAGAGTACAGAGGAGATTTACTAGAATGTTGCCAGGGTTCCAGCAACTAAGTTACAGAGAAAGGTTGAACAAGTTAGGTCTTTATTCTTTGGAGCGCAGAAGGTTAAGGGGGGACTTGATTGAGGTCTTTAAAATGATGAAAGGGATAGACAGAGTTGACATGGATAAGCTTTTCCCATTGAGGGTAGGGAAGATTCAAACAAGAGGGCTTGACAGAAGTTTAGGTGTAACATGAGGGGGAACTTCTTTACTCAGAGGGTGGTGGCTGTGTGGAATGAGCTTCCAGCAGAAGTGGTGGAGGCAGGGTCGATTTTAACATTTAAAAGTAAAGTGGATAGGTATATGGAAGGGAATGAAGGGGTATGGTCTGAGTGCAGGTAGATGGGACTAGGGGAAAGCAAATGGTCGGCACGGGCTGGAAGGGCCGAGAGGGCCTGTTTCCGTGCTGTAATTGTTATGTATATATATATATATATATATATATGTTATAGAGCCTCAGCATTGCATCCTTCATGAGTGATCTGTTAGTGTAAACCATGCACATTTCAGGGATACAGGGCCTTTTGATGCCCATGTGCATAACTGTAATACATGTTTCTCTTGGATGGTCCAGTTAAATTCCATTGCTGGTTGCCGTTGAGTTAATTAGGATCTCTGGGTTTTCTGGCAGCAGAGTAGTTACGAAGGAGCTATTTAGTTCAGCACTGGAATTTTCTGGAGGGAGAAAGGAAGCAGATGTTTGTAGTTCAGACATTCACCAAATTCTTCTGTGCCCACAAAAGGAATTCCAAATAGTCAGCGAGGACCCTGGTAAATTGAAGAGTGCAGCCCTTCCCATTAATGGAGAATGTGAGGTTCCCAGAGAAAAGTGTGAGCCAGTTGCTGAACTGAGGCAGCACAGTTAGAGCCGCTGTCTCACAGCACCGGAGACCCGGGTCCAATCCTGGCCTCGGGTGCTGTCAGTGTGTGTGGAGTTTGCACATTCTCCCTGTGACCACGTGGATTTAATCCCGGTGTTCCAGTTACCCCCCCACATACCAAGGCTGTGCGGGTTTGTAATTGGCCTCTGTGGATGAGGAAGTGGGATAACACAGAACTAGTGTGACCGATGGTCGGTGCGGGCCGAAGGACCTGTTTGCATGCTGTATCTTTCAATCAATCTTTTGGACAAGTGCATGGATAGGGATTATGTGCAGGCAAATAAGAGATGGTCTTGGCATTATGTACAGCACAGACATTGTGGGCTGAATGGCCTGTTCCTGTGCTGTACTGTTTAAGGTTCTATCAATTAGTAATGCCAAGCCGTGAACTAGCTGAACCTTACAGCCGCGCAGCCTTGGTTCCAGGTTTAATTCATGGTCTTTCACACTGCATGATTTAAAAAAGAAACTTTATTTTAATTTATTTAATTATTTCATTGCTTCAGTTCCTATCCATGACCTTGCTGCTTCCTATTTCTGAAGCTACCTCTGGTTATACGACCCTCCAAGATCTCCTGTGCTCCTCTGATCTCTGATTTCAATGGCTGCACATTCGATGGCTTGTGCTTCAAGCTGCCTGTGACCAAACCTCTGGCATCACCTCAAAGTGTCTCCAAACTTCCTAGACTACCTCTAACCTTGGCTTTTGTCATTTCTGTTCGGAGCTCGGCCTGTCAAAATGTCACACAGTTCCGATGAGGACACCCGTGCCACTTTCCTGGGCCTTGCTACTGAAATAGTGTTTTTATCTCTTCAGGGATCGCATCGTGTTCAGTGCAGCAATGTGAAAATGGCGCCAAAAACCTGGCGACTCTTGCATATGGACTCAGTGGGCTGTTTCCATGCATTCAGTAGATAATTGGGGATTGTCCTTGTTTATAACAACAATGAATATTCAAAAAATGAATGTACCTTGGTACACGTGATGATAAATGAACCATTAAACCACTGAATCCAGAGCGCTGCAAGTTTCCATCCAAGCCCATTGGAAGTGCATCACACTGGCTTCAGAGCTGTACGCAGGCTGAGAGAGATGCTGGCATTGTCCATGCAGTCTCTGAGCTCGGCAGTCTCTAAGACTCGACTACCCATGGAATGTGTGGGCTTGAGAGAATCCAGGCAGCTTCTTCCCCTCCGTTATCTGGCTTCTAAACGGTCATTCCATCAACTGGGGTATTGTCCGATTCACCTCTACCCCATTGCGGACATTGGGCTTTGTCTCTGGAACTGGTGCGCTACAATGCTGAGAACTACATTCTGCACTCTGTATCTTCCCCCTTTGCTCTACCTGTTGAACTTGAGTATGACGTTGTATTTATGCATAGTCTTATCTGAAGATTGGATAGCATGTAAAACATAGCTCTTTACTGTACTTGAGTTTTGCTAAGTTGTAATTATGTATGGCATTATCTGATCTGACTGGATAGCAAGCAACACAGAGCTTTTCACTATACCTCGCGATAATAGTAAACCTAAACCATTTGAAAGAATTTTTGCAAATGTACCCAGTATTCCTTAAATCTTGTGTGGGAAAGAACTGCAGATGCTGGTTTAGACCGAAGATAGACACAAAGTGCTGGAGTAACTCAGCGGGTCGGGCAACATTTCTGGAGAGAAGGAATGGGTGACGTTTTGTGTCGGAAGAACAGGGAAGGCTGAGAGAGACTGTAGCGTGGGTTGGTGTAGAGTGGAGGAAGCACTGAAGCGGACTAGAGACAGGCGAGCAGAAAGTGTGCACAATCCTGTAGGGTTGAAAGTAAAAACTAGTTTCCTTGCTGGCAGAGACTGGAATTAACTATCTTGAAAGCATGGATATGAAAGGAATGCATCACTTGCAGGCAGAGGAGATTTGTTTAACTTGGCATTAAACAAATTGGAATCCACAGAGATATTGTCCTTGTGTGGAAAGAAACTGCAGATGCACGTTTAAACCGAAGATGCACTCGAAAAGCTGGAGTAGCTCAGTGGGTCCGACAGCATTTCTGGAGAAAAGGAATGTGTGATGTTTCAGGTCGAGACCCTTGTTGTCTGATGGCCACACTTCTGCATCTCACCAAATTCTGTGTTGTTGGGTGGTGCAGCTGGTTGAGCCGCTGCCTCACGACGCCAGAGACCCACATTCGATCCTGACCTCGGGTGCTGTTTGTGTGAAGTTTGCATGTTCTCCCTGTGACGGCATGGGTTTCCTCCGGTTTCCTCCCACATCCCAAAGACGTGTGGGTTTGTAGGTTCATTGACCTGTGTCGTAGCCTCTGTAATTGTCCCTAGTGTGTAGGGAGTGGATGTGAAAGTGGGATAACATAAAACCAGTGTGAATGGGTGATCAAAGATCGACACAAAAAGCTGGAGTGACTCAGCAGGTCGTGCATCATCTCTGGAGAGAAATGGGATTGGCGAAGTTTTGGGTCGAGACCCTTCTTCAGACTGAGAGGGGAGGGAAACGAGAGATATAGAAGGTGATGTGGAGAGATAGAGAACAAATGAATGAAAGATATTCAAAAAAAGTAACAATGCTAAAGGAAACAGGCCATTGTTTGCTGTTTGCTAGGTGAGAATGAGGACTCAGTGGGCCGAAGGGCCTGTATCCATGCTGTATTTTTGAATCAATCGAAACAAATATTTCTTTGCAGTTTTCTTTAAGCTGATAAGGCATTAATGGTGATAACTACATGAGCTTGTTGCTACGATTTTCCAATAAAATGGACTTTGAATTCCTTTAGTGACTTTAAAATATTTTTGTTTGATAAAGCTTCTGTCCATACCCGGTAAACTAACCAACATTGTTTTTCACTTGCAGGCTCGTCAGCAAAGGCTCTTGTGAGTTTGAAAGGTAAGGCTTGTTTCTTTTTCCAACAGTAAAATATCCTTTGTCTCCCTGATGCCTCCCATTTAAAGCATCAAACGCTGTGTAGTGGAGTTGTGTGCAGGGGTAAAACTCCCTCTGCTCAGTGTGACTCTCCCTCTCAGTACCAGAGACTAGCTTCCCCAGTGCCACACTCAAACCGATCTTTCTGTGCTGTCGAATTAAAAGGAGTTGCTGGATTCATAACTGGATAGGGCTTACCAGCAATCACTTCACGTTGGAGCCTTTTGGGCTTGGCATTGAGAATGAATCATAGAGAATGAATGCAGCAGAGACTGCAGATGCTGCGATCTTGAACTAAACACATGGTGCAGGTGGACAGGCCGCTGGTCTGAAGAAGTGACCCAGCCTGAAACGTTGTCTGTCCATTCACTCCGCAGATGCTGCTGGACCTGCTGAGTTCCTCCAGCACTTTGTGTTTCGAGTCCGACTCTCACAGTATAAAATAGGCCCTTTAGCCCAATCCAGTCAGTCCATGCTGGTCCCTTTTGCCCACGTTTGGTCCACACACCCCCCCCCCCCCCCAAACCTTGAGGGACCCGAGAACTGCAGGTGCTGGGATCTTGTGTACAAGACAAAGTGCTGGAGTAACTGCGAGTCAGGAAGCATCTCTCTCTCTCAAGCCATGTTGTTTCAGGGTGGTGCCCTTCTTCAAACTCTACAAAGGACATCTCTGATGTCCTGGAGTGGAAAGCCTAACCTTGGGAGCAGATGGCATGGAGACAAAGTAAGGACCCAACCCGAAACATTGCCTATCCATGTCTTCCAGGATGCTGTCTGACCTGCTGAGTTATAACTCTATATTGTATTCCCTCTAAATCTTTTCTACCCATGTATATGTCCCAATGTCTTTTAAATGTTTACAGTAACTGCTCAACCACTTCCTCCGGCAGCTCGTTCCATCTCCCCACCAGCCTCTGTGTGGAAAGAGTTACCCCTCGGGTTCCTATTAAATGTTAACCCTCTCACCAACCTCTCTCTATAGCTCAGGCCCTCATGTCCTGTCAACATCTTTGCGCGCCGTGGATTGGAGCAAAACTAGTCTGGCATTTGGCCAAATCCATCTTTACATTTGAGATACAGCATGGAAACACGCCTATAGGCCCACCGAGTCCATGTCAACCAGGCATCACCCCATTCACTGGTATTATCCTACACATGAGGAACAATTTAAAATTTACAGAAGCCAATTAACCTACAAACTTGTAAGTTTCAGTTTTTGGAGATACAGCGCAGAAACAGGCCCTTCGGCCCACCGGGTCCGCGCCGACCAGCGATCCCCGCACATTAACACTATCCTACACCCACTGGGGACACTGTTTACATTTACCAAGCCAATTAACCTACAAACCTGTACGTCTTTGGAGTGTGGGAGGAAACCGAAGATCTCGGAGAAAACCCACGCAGGTCATGGGGAGAACGTACATACTCCCTACAGACAGAACCCGTAGTCGGGATCAAACCCGGGTCTCCGGCGCTGCATTTGCTGTAAGGCAGAGAGTCTAACGCTGCGCCACCGTGACCGCCCTTCACGGCCCGTCACCGTGACGTATTTGGAGTGTGTTAGGAAACCGGAGCACCCGGAGGAAACGCACTTGGTCACAGGGAGAACGTACAAACTCCGTACAGACAGCACCCGCAGTCAGGATTGAACATGATCTCTGCCGCTGTAAGGAAGCCATTCTACCGCTGCGCCATCGTGCCGCCCTATCTCTGGGTGTGACCTCTGAGCTTTAGCACGTGGACTTTCTAATCCATGCCATACTCTACCAACATGCCAGCTGAGCCTGTTAAAAGTGTAATCGCCACTCTCTGAATAATTTTCAACCACCTGCATTTGTCTGGTACCTGTGTGGGAGCGGATGTACACGCAAAGATAGTTTCAATGTGTATGAAGGAACTGCAGGTGCTGGTTTAAACCAAAGGTAGACACAAAATGCTGGAGTAATTCGGCGGGACAGCAGCATCTCTGGAGAGGAGGAATTCCTTCTCTCCAGAGATGCTGCCTGTCCCGCCGACTTACTCCAGCATTTTGTGGCTTATCAAAGATAGTTTGTCCTGACTCAGACATTTTCTTACCCCAACAGAGGGTAGCTTGTCCAGCACATGGAATGAGAAGTACATTGCATTATCCAAGACTCCTCCATGGAAAGGACGGAACTCCTGCTCGGCAGTTGAGACGGTAAGATACTCTCTTTTACTTTCCTTTTTCTTGCATCCTGTAACGCGTAATGATCCATCTTCATTTTGTCAGGCATTGCCCTAAAGACATCTCATTTTTGTAAGGCGCGTCCAGATGCAGTGAAAAACGTTGTTTTGCATGGTTTCCAGATAAAAACATCCACACGCGATAACAAGCAAAATAATCGTTGACCTTACTTTCCACCCTCCACCACCTCCATTCCTCCTTCTCCCTGTTCCCATCCAGCAGAAATTACAGAAGCTTGAAAGCACCCACCACCAGACTCGGGAACATTTTCCTCCCCGCTGTTTTCAGGCTTCTGAACGGTCCTTCCATAATCTGGGCTGTGGTTCCGATCTTTCAACCAACCTCATTGTAGACATTGGACATTTTCTGTAATTCAGTAACGCTACAATCCTGTGCAAATGATATCCTGCACTGGTATTTTATCTGTGACGCTACCTGGGGTACTGAGGCTTGATTGTATTCATGTATATCAACTTTTGATTCAAATAACATGCAAAGCAAAGCTTTTCACTGTACCTCGGTATACGCAACAATAATAAACCTAAATTTGTATGGCTTGATTGTACCGTATTATATAATTTAATGCTATTGAATAGCACACAGACAAAGCTTTCGGTATTCTGGGGGGGGGGGGGGGGGGGGGGGGGGGGGGGGGGGGGGGGACTGCACAAATCTGTCAGGTCAGAGGTCTGCTTGTGCAAGTGCATGCAACAGGGTGTAATAGAAAATGTAATCGAGCAAATGTGGCACAGGAAGGTGTGTGTTGTACCTGCAACATGAGTGGTTTATGGACTAATGTTACAGTGGGGGTCTTGGTGTAAGGGCAGCCTGATCTCACAATCGCTCTGTACCAGGTGGGTCGCAAGCTGGGTCGAGCTGCTTTAAATAACTGGGGAGCAGAGAAACTTTGTCTTCGAATTAGTTTGTAAACAGATGAATGGGGGTTGTGAGCAATGGTGCAGGGGCAGCAGGATGTACCAAGCGTGTCAGAGTATGTCATTGTTGTGTACAAGGAACAGAACGATGAAATTCTTGCTTGCTACAACTTTACGTTTAATGCAATAACACACACGTAATGTATGCACACGCACCCACACACACATATATGTGTACACGCACACACGTACGCACACATACACATATACATGTAAACACTAACACGTACGTTTACATGTAGGTATCGTGCGTGTATACACGCGCACACTCACACACACACACACACACACACACACACACACACACACACACACACACACACACACACACACACACACATATAATAAATAGCTAATTGTAACGAGGTGGCTAGACCATGATAGTAAGAACTGAAGTACATGGTGTAACCAAAGCAAAGTCCATTGAAGATCGTTGGAGTGGTTGGGTGGTGGTCAGTGTTGTGCAGTGTGTAAGCAAGCGCTTGATGGTTGCCGGGAAGAAGCTGTTCTGGAAACTGGAGGTCACAGTTCTCAGGCTCTTGTTCCTTCTTCCCGATGCTCGGCCAGGGTGCGGGTCTTTGACAGATCCCTTCAATGGTGTAAAATGTTCAATCCATCCAGCCAACAAGAAGCACGAAGAGGAGTCGACTCTTCAATGAGGAGGACGAGAGGCATCTGCAGAGCACCAAGTCCCCCAAGAGGAACCAGCGAGTTGCCATGCATCCTCAGGTAGGATCTCCTCCGCTTTAAATCCACCTCTATTTTGCGATGGAGCCGCAAGGAACAGGGCAGCCACGGTGGCGCAACGGTAGAGTTGCTGCCTTGCAGCGCTGGAGACCCGGGTTCAATCACAGCTACGAGTGCTGTCTGTATGGAGTTTGTACTTTCACCCCGTGACCGCGTGGGGTTTCTCCGCGATCTGCGGTTTCCTCCCACACTCCAAAGACGTACAGGTATGTAGGTTAATTGCCTTGGTGTATGTGTAAATCGTCTCTAGTGTGTAGGATAGTGTTAATGTGCGGGGATCGGTGTGGACACAGTGGGCCGAAGGGTCTGTTTCCACACTGTATCTCTAAAACGAAACAGAAATGATAGCATATGGCATTTTGAGCAAATACACAAAGTGCTGGAGGAATTCAGTGGGTCAGTCCAAGATAGAATGGACAAATGACGTTTCACATCTGGACCCTCCCTCCAGTCTGATGGAGTAGAGGGGGGAGAAAGCTGGCAAAGGGTCAAAGCCCGGCAAGTGATAAAGGGTGCATCATACACCATCTATCTGCTGTCTATGTGGAGTCGACGCATTTTCCCTGTGACTGTGTGGGGTTTCCTCCGGGTGCTCCAGTTTCCTCCCACATCCCAAAGTCGTGCGGGTTTGTAGATTAATTGGCCTCTATATTTAAAAAAAAAAAAAGACCCTTGTGCGTAAGGGAGTAAATGAGAAAGTGGTCTAACATATAACTCACAATCAAATAAGATCAAATAGAACAAGTTGTCCTACAACTTTAGGCTGTGCACACCATACGCAGGAAGAAGAACAACATAGAACTAGTGTGGACGGGTGATCTAGAGTCAGAGTGGCCTTGGTGGGTTGAAGGATCTGTTTCCATGCTGTAACTTTCAATCAATCAATCAAGGGTCTCAACCAGAAACCTTTGTTCTCTTTTATTTGCTATATTTTATGATGGACTTGTATTTCAGAATGGGCTATGCAATTCACCGGCTTTTAAGCTGCTTGCAGCTTGAGTTGGTTTGAAAGCAACACAATTGCTTTTTCTTTACATGGCTGCCAGTGCATTGCTCAGCAGCCTGAACAAGCTATCTGAACAAACTTGTCAATCCTCCTGCCTCTCCTTCCCTTTTTCACATTGTTTTCTACACCTCTTTGGGGCGGCACGGTGACGCAGCGGTAGAGTTGCTGCCTTACAGCGCCAGAGACCCGGGTTTGATCTTGACTACGGGTGCTGTCTGCACGAAGTTTGTACGTGCTCCCTGTGACCACGTGGGTTTTCCCCTGGTGCCTCCCACCAGAGTCGTACAGGTTTGCAGGCTAATCGGCTTCATTAAAGATTTGTCGGATAGAGTCGTTACGGGGACCGCTGGTCGGTGTGGACTTGATGGGCCGAAGGGCCTGTATCTATGCTGCATCACTAAACAAAACCTCTCTTGCACAATTGTGCCTGTCAACATGCTGATGAAGCACACAAAATGAGTCTGTGTGTAAGGTGGAGGATGTTGTGTGTTAACTGCATACAGATCCCTGGGCAGGGCAGACTTTTGAATTCTGCCTGTACTTATTAGAAGACGGGGCCCTGTAAAATTCCCAATAGAAACCTTGATCTCCTCTTCCCCATCCCGTGAACAGTTTTTCCAAGATACAGTACATCACCCTACGAAAGCTTCTGGGAGGTGCCTTAACATCATCCCCAGCACCGTTGGCTGAAGGCATTTGGTTAGGCATTGCCAACCATGAAGGGTGCTACTCCAAGGAACTTGGTAACTAAACCACAACTGGGCACTTGTTCTCTCTGCCAGCAGGCATTTGAGAGTGATGTTAGAAAGTTCTGTGCATGCCGTGACCATCATTGATTCGATATACAGCGCAAATTACGCCCTTCAGCTCATCGAGTCCATGGCGATCGTTGATCGCCAGTTGGTTCACACTAGTTCTGTTATACCGCTTAAACATCCACTCCCTACACCGTCGGGGCATTTTACCGAGGCTAATTAACTGAAAAATCCACACATCTTGGACGTGGGTGCAAACCAAACAACCTGGAGGGAACTCACACGGGCACGGGGAGACTGTGCAATCTCAAGGCCGTAAGTAAGTAAATTTTATTTATATAGCACGTTTAAATCAACTCGCGTTGAAACCAAAGTGCTTGACATAGAAGAAATAATTTTGTCCATCGATAGAAAAATTAAAAAAAAATGAAAATGACACAACAGATTATAGAATTCAACATGAACGTCCCCCCACAGCAGAATCAAAATGTTCCACTGTGGGGAAAGGCACCAGAAAGTTCAGTCCTCTTCCTCTGTGAAACACCCGAGGTCGGGGCCTATTCGTGGCCTCCGCAGCCAGTCCGATGTTTTCAGGCCCTCTTGCCGGGAAGATGGAACTCCGGCGTCGGGTGAACACTCCTCAGCGGCTTGGAATGTCTGGAGCGGCCGCTCCCGTCCCGGAGACCGCGGCACTCAAAGTCCTCAGGCCGTCACGGTGGCGCAGCGGTAGAGTTGCTTGCCTTACAGCGAATGCAGCGCCGGAGACCCGGGTTCGATCCTGACTGTACGGAATTTGTACGTTCTCCCCAATACCTGCGTGGGTTTTCTCCGAGATCTTCGGTTTCCTCCCACACTCCAAAGACGTACAGGTTTGTAGGTTAATTGTCTTGGTAAATGTAAAAATTGTCCCAAGTGGGTGTGGGATAGCGTTAGCGTGCGGGGATTGCTGGTTGGCGCGGACCCGGTGGGCCGAAGGGCCTGTTTCCGCGTTGTATCTCTAAACTAAACTAACCTCTACACAGAGAGAACCCGAGATCAGGATCGAACCCACATCTCTCACGGGGTGAGGTAGCAGCTCTACCAGCAGTGCCGCTGTGTTGCCCTGAGTGGCAAGAGGTATGGATCCCAAAAGACTTGGCTCATTTTTCCCAAAAGACTGAATTTGTTAGGCACGAAACCTGTTCCTATTTGCTGTTTACAGTGAAGATCCACCTCACTCACTGGGCGACATGGCATCTAAAATTGGAGAATTCAATGTTCTGAATGATGCCCGACCCGCTGATAGTCCAGCACTATCAAAAAAAAAAAAAAAATGTTGCCCTATGTAAGTGTCTGTTTAAAAGTCTCTTAAATGAAGTGATTGTAACCGATCCAGATACGTAGGCAGATGTGATAGTGGTGTTTAAGAGGAATATGAGGTGCTGTTCCTCCATTTTGCGTGTGCTCCTACTCTGGCAACGGAGGAGGCCCAGGACAGGAAGGTCGGTGTGGAAATGGGAAGGGGAGTTAAAACGGTTAGTAACGGGAGATTCAAGTCCAGTACCAGTATCTAGTATAGTCTCGAGTGCAATCCATATACTCTGGCCGTTTTCAATTAGCTATAATGTCTCGACAGAAATTCTCGGCAGTCTTGGCGACACCTGACAAGAAGGCCGCCCAGAAGATCGGCTTGCGGCTCCGGAACCTGCTGAAGCTGCCCAAGGCCCACAAGTGGTGCATCTACGAGTGGTTTTACTCGAACATCGACAAGTAGGCCATTTTTGACTCTCTCATGGTCGGTCTGCAAGCTCTGGGCTCCTTGCCTTTGGTGCGTGTGTAAATCCACGTCTGTCCCATTTCCTAGGCCGCTTTTCGAGGGGGATAATGATTTCTGTGTGTGCCTGAAGGAGTCCTTTCCAAATCTAAAAACCAGGAAGCTGACCAGAGTGGAGTGGGGAAAGATCAGGAGGCTGATGGGGAAACCCAGGCGGTAAGTGCTGGGGGAGGGAGGCAGGCCGGCAGAGGCGTGAATGCAGTGTTTACCACATGAAATTGTCCCTGGTGGTCGGGCAGTCGTCAGGAGTCAAGGAAAGCAGCTTGAATATAGTACGTGCTAACAGGGCACTGACTAACCACATCCCTTGGCATGGTCGACTTGCACTCACTGTGGCATAGTGCCAGGCTGTTTCCTGTCCAAGCCAAGGGCCGACGGGCAAGGAACATTCAAGGGGCCGGGATGATCACAACATGGAGATACAAGGAAATGCAGATGCTGGTTACACCAAAACAGACACACAGTGCTGGAACGACTCAGCGGGTCAGGCACAGCATTTTCTATTTTAATCCCGGCGAAATAAACTTTTTACGAGCCAAACATGCTGACGGACGCCGCGAGAACATCAGCCCGCGCGAGACCCGAAAGTGTCGCCCGGGCCCTAGTCCGCGCCTGGCGCAGTGGGGGAGGGTTCTAGCATTGATTCCACCGGGCCTGTCCAGCTGATTACTCCAGCATATTGTGTCTTTATTTGATCTAAAAGTGGTGCAGCGGAAGAGTTGCTGCCTCACAGCGCCAGAGACTCGGGTTCCATCCTGACTACGGGTGCTGTCTGTACGGAGTTTGTACAATCTCACTGTGACTGCGTGGGTTTTGTCCGAGTGCTCCGGTTTCCTCCCACATCCCCAAAGACGTCGTACAGGTTTGTAGGTGAATTGGCTTCTGTATAAATTGTCCCAATGTGTGTAGGGCAGAACAAGTGCACGTGTGATCGCTGGTCTGCGCAGACACAGGCCAAAGGGCCCGTTTCCACGCTGTATCTGTAAACAGAACAAAACATGGGTCTGGCTTGCTGTGGTTGTGCACAACGTCAATGGAAAAATACTCCTCAGAGGGGCAGGTGCAGCAGAGCTGGGGCTAGGAGCAGTGAAGCATGTGCCGGATGGTTACTGGGAAGAAGCTGTTCTTGAACCCAGAGGTCATGGTTCTCAGACCTCTGTCCCACCCTCATGATGGCTGGCCCTGAGTTTTGTCCGCAGGTCAGGCAGCACTTTGGAAGACGTTTCGGCTCCACTCTCCTTCAGCCAGGAGAAGGGTCTCGACCCGAAATGTCACCTATTCTTTTCTCCGGAGATGCTGCCTGTCCGCTGAGTGTGTCTATCTTCAAAATCTGCAGTATGCCTTGGGTCCTCCTGTAATTCCGTCCCGTCCCAACAATCATCCAGCAATACCTCCAGCAATGCCATTCCCTGCTATCTTGACGAGTGATACAGTGTGGAAACAGGCCTTCGGCCCAACTTGGCCACACCGGCCAACAAGTCCCAACTACACTAGTGCCACATTTGGTCCATGTCCTATCAATGTACTTGTCTAAATGTTTCTCTGTCCCAGCCTCAACTAAGCTTGAGTGAAAAAAGTTACCCCTCAGAGTTTTCCCTTCTATTAAACCTATGAATTCGCCTACTCTAGGTAAGAAACTGTGCATCTACCCGATCTATTCCTCTCGTGATTTATCTGCACTTGTGGAGACATAGCGGTAGAAACATAGAGAATAAGTGCAGGAGTAGGCCATTCGGCCCTTTGAGCCAGCATCGCCATTCAATATGATCATCCAAAATCAGTACCCCGTTCCTACTTTCTTCACTTATCCCTTGATTCCTTTAGCCCTAAGAGCTAAATCTAACACTCTTGAAAACATCCAGCGAATTGGCCTCCACTGCCTTCTGTGGCAGAGAATTCCACAGATTCACAACACTGGGTGAAAACGTTTTTCCTCATCTCAGTCCTCAATGGCCTACCGCTTATTCTTAAACTGTGACCCCTGGTTCTGGATTCTCCCAACATGGGGATCATTTTTCCTGCCCAATCCCGTAAGGGTAGGGGCTAAGACAGTGGCGCAGCTGGTAAGAGCTGCTGCCTCACAGTGCCAGAGACCCGAGTTCAATCCTGACCTCCGATGCTGTGTGTGTGTGTGTGTGTGCGTGCGTGTGCGTGTGTGTGTAGTTTGCACATTCTACCCGTGACCGCGTGGGTTTCCTCCGGGTGCTCCGGATTCCTCCCACATCCCAAAGACGTGCAGGCTTGTCGAGTTCAATTGGCCTTTGCAAACCACCACTAGTGTATAGACAATAGGTGCAGGAGTAGGCCATTCGGCCCTTCGAGCCAGCACTGCCATTCAATGTGATCATGGCTGATCATCCCCAATCAGTACCCCGTACCTGCCTTCTCCCCATATCCCCTGACTACACTATTTTTAAGAGCCCTATCTAGCTCTCTCTTGAAAGTATCCAGAGAACCTGCCTCCACCGCCCTCTGAGGCAGAGAAATGGGAGTGGATGAGTAAGTGGGATAGAATAGAACTGGTGTGAGCGGGTGATGGATGGTTCGCGTGGACTCGATGGACCGAATGGCCTGTTTCCGTGCTGTATCTTTCAATCAAGAAAAATGAGTGAAAAACTGGGAGGGATCAACGGTGCAAAAGATATTACGTACAAATAAATGAAGGAGATGGAAATAGATTAAAGTGGACACTTTTGTTTATACCTCTGAGCAGATTATTCACTGGGCACTATGTGGCTGAATAGTAGCCTGGATGACAGACCTGTGGGACAAACTGCAGATGTTAATTTAAAAAAAAGGACACAAAGTCCAGGAGTAACTCAGCAGGTCAGGAAGCATCTCTGGAGGACATGGATGGGTGACGTTTCGGGTTGGGACCCATCTTCAGTCTATTCATGTCCTGCAGAAATATTGCCTGACCCGCTGAGTTACTCTGGCACTGTAGGAATATACGTCACCCTGAGGTCCCGCTCTAGGCTACACCCTGTAATGAGACCGGTGCGTTTGATACCCGAGCGACTGGCGCCATTGAGCTGGAGGCCCAGCGCCTGCATAGTGGTAACACTCTCTCCTGTGCCGCAGCTGTTCGGCAGCTTTCTTTGCGGAGGAGCGGTCTGCCTTGCAACACAAGCGACAGAAGATCAGAGTCCTGCAGCAGAGGAAAGTGACGGAGCTGTCCCAGTACAAAGACCTCCCAGACGAAATACCGTTACCACTAGTTATAGGGACAAAAGTTACTGGTAAGTCAATTCCAAGAGACTAGTGCGCCATGTGCAAAATTAGTTCATCAAAGCCTTATGCTCCTGAACGGCCCTTCCGTAAGCTAGGGCACTGTCCGATTCACCTCTACCCCATTGCGAACATTGGACTTTGTCTGTGGAACTGGTGCGCTACAGAGAACTATATTCTGCACTCTGTATCTTCCCCTTTACTTCCCCTTCCCCAATAATGCTCTACCCATTATACTTGAGTTTGACTTGATTTTATTTATGTATAATATTTCTGATCTGAGTGGATAGCAACCAAAATAAAGCTTTTCATTGTATCTCAGTCCACGTGAGAATAAACCTAATCCAGAAGGTAGACAAAAGTGCTGGATAAACTCAGCGGGTGCAGCAGTATCTATGGAGCGAAGGAAATGGGCAACGTTTCGGGCCGAAACCCTTCAGTCTGAAGAAGGGTTTTGGCCTGAAACGTTGCCTGTTTCCTTCGCTCCATAGATGCTGCTGCACCCGCTGAGTTTCTCCAGCACTTTTGTCTATCTTCGATTTTCCAATATCTGCAGTTCCTTCTTGAACCTCATCCAGAAACTATGGTTCTGGTGCAAGTACAGGAAGGATGTGGAGAGGGTACAGAAGAGGTTTTCCAGAATGCTACATGGATTAGAGGGGAATAGCTGGGAGAGGTTGGACAAGCTAGGATCGTTGGAGGCTGAGGAGAGACCTATAGAAGTGTTATAATATCATGAGAGTCATTGATAGGGGAAACGGTCATAATCTTTCCATAATGTCATTCGGAATAGGAGTACAATTAGGCCACTCGGCCCATCAAGTCTACTCTGCCATTCAATCATGGCTGATCTATCTCTCCCTCATAACCCCATTCTCCCGCCTTCTCCCCATAACCCCTGACACCCGCACTAATCAAGAATCTTATCTATCACTGCCTTAAAAATATCCACTGACTTGGCCACAGAATTCCACTGATTCACCACCCTCTGACTAAAGAGGATAATATAAAATTCTAGAAGGCATAACTTTAAGGTGAGAGGTGCAACGTTTAAAGAAGATATCCTCAGTAAAGTCTGTCTTCTCAAACAATACTAGATCTAATGTGGCCTGTTGCCAGACTGCTTCCTTAATGTGCTGAACACTTTAGGAATTCCTCCTCTACACAGTTGCAATCCTTTTGTTTGGTCAGTCCATGTCACATGAAAGTCCTTCGTGAATAAGGAGAGATTTATGAAGGATGTCGGGGCCAACGTTTTTTTTCACTGATGGGGTGGTCCGTATCTGGAATGGAGCTGCCAGAGGAGATACAATGACGACTTTTAAAGGACATTTGGACAGATATGTGAACAGTGAGGATTTAGATGGACCAATAGGACTAGCCCAGAATGCCAAGTTGGTGTGTGCGGACAAAGTGGTTCAGTGGTCTGCATAAGAAGGAACTGCAGATGTTGGTTGACACCGAAGGCAGACACAAAATGCTGGAGTAACAGGTGCTGTGACGAGGATGATTGATGAGGGTAAGGCAATTGATGTTGTCCACATGGACTCGGCAGGTCTAGAAGGAATGACCGGGGTGGGACCGGGGTGGGACAAGTCTTTGATTGTGTCGGCTGCTTTCCCGAGGCAGCGTGAAGTGTAGATGGAGTTGATGGTGGGGAGTCTGGTCTGTGTGACGGACTGGGCTGGCTACATCTACAACTCTCTGCAGTTTCTTGCAGTTGTGAGCGGAGCTGTTCCCAAACCAAGCTGTGATGTAACCTGATGGTAGGCTTTCTGTAGCAAGTATCAGGTTGTTGAGACAAAAGTAATACTTTTGGTGGCTTAGCCTCATTCAAGTTGTGATCAGTTTCTCTTTCTTCCAGCACGACTTCGAGGCGATCACGACTGGCTTGTTTACGGGACAAATAGACGCAGTCGACACTATTAACGCAACCTACAGAGTCACGTTTGACCGGACAGGGCTTGGAACGCACACTGTGCCCGACTATGAAGTTCTTGTAAGTAGTTAATGCCAGAGTATGTTGTAGTGTGTGAGAGGTGTGTATCATAGTCATGGAGCTAGGATCTAAAGGAAAAAAGTACAACAAATAAAATAAAATTCAAAAACTTGATAGCGCAGCGGTACAGTTGCTGCCTTACAGCGCCAGGGACCCGGGTTCGATCCTGACTATGGGTCGTGCCGTTACGGAGTTTGTACGTTCTCCCCGTGATCTGCGTGGGGTTTTCTCCAATATCTTCGGTTTCCACCCACACTCCAAAGACGTGCAGCTTTGTAGGTTAATTGGCTTGGTATTAATGCAAATTGTCCCTAGTGTGCGTAGGATCGTGTTAGTGTGGGGGGAATCACTGGTCGGCACGAACTCGATGGGCTGAAGGGCCTGTTTCCGCGCTGTATCTCTTAGCTAAACTAAAATAAAAAACTAAACTAGGCCCAAAATCCTTAGTGCAACCCGGACAGTTTGGTTGGTGTTTGTAGTGTTCAACAACCTGATGATTGTTGGGAAGATGCTGTTCCTTAACCTTAACCTGTCACATTTTTCAAACCCCTCTACCACCTTCCCGATGGCAGGAGTGAAATGAGAGTTTGGCCAGGGTGGCGTGGGTCCTTGATGATGCCACCTGCCTTTTTGAAGTAGTGCCTCTATAGATCCTTTCGATGGTGAGGGGTCAGTTCCCATGAAGGATCGGCCGGTGTTCACCACTTTTTGTAATCTTTGTTCACGGGCGTTGGACTTGCTCAACCGGCAATGAGTCCTGGAATGAAAGCTAGCACTGGTATTGGAAACCAAAATACAAATCACACCAGTAATGGTGACTCAAAAAGTTGGTTGTGTTCAGTGTCATTTGCACCCGCGGCCCTTTGCCGCGTTCATGTTATCTTTTCTTCCAAGTTCAAGGTTATTGTCATTTTTGTGGTTATACGTGGAAGGATATGGAGTATGTGCGGGCAGAAATTAGTTGGTCTTGGCATCTTGCCCGCCACAGACATGGTGGGCCGAAGGGCCTGTTCCGTGCTGTACTGTTCTATTGTTTATATGCAGGTGTATGGTGAGGTACAGGTACAATGAAAATCTTGCTTGCAGCAGTTTCACAGGCACGTAGACTTAGACAGCACACCACAAACAAATGATGTATGGACTGTACATAAACTATACAATTCTAAAAGAAGGGGGACTTGAATGTAAAAACATAATTAGAGAAGAAAGCTCGTCCATGGCAGTGCAAGCAATGATCCATAGTGTTCTCAGTGGGTCAGGCAACATCTCTGGAGAAAATGAGTAGGTGGAGTTTTGTGTCAAGACCTTTCTTCAGATAGTGAAATGCATTTTTTTGCACAAGACTTTGACCATAGACAAACGCAATCCCCCGGTTAGTACAGAGTGCACACAACAGCCCAAGCCCACTGAGTCTATACGCAAGAGGTGCCATTTTACAGTCCCAGCTACAGCTGGCCACAAAGGCCCAGAACAGCCGTCGCCTCCATCCCGGTCGTCCTGGGAACCGGCAGCCCTCTCCTTGCACGTCCCTCTTCAGCCCTTGTTCCCTGGGGGTGGGGGAGGGGTGCCTCGCGCAGCCGACCTTGAAGACGCGGAAGGTAAGACTCGCCCTCCCCACCCCTCGTTCGTCTTGCCAAGCCTTTGCCCAGCATCCATCGCCGTCTCCCTCTCTCCATCCTCCTCTCCGCAGCTTCCCACTCCGGGTGGCTTTCCGCTTCCGTGGCGGGCGAGCCAGGCTTGCCGTTGGGATACAGGCACGGCTCACCGTTAGCACAAGAACACACAGACAAATATGCAATCATGAATAATATAATAAATACATAATCAGTAATAAGAGGCAACATGACCATAATAATGCAAAACTGAAATACATGGTGCAACAAATGTGGATCATATTTGCTGAGGTAAGCTTGTGGTTAGTGTTGTGCAGGGTGGTTCAAGAGTCTGGTGGCTGTTCGGGGGATTCTGTTCTTGAACCTGGAGATGGCCACTCAGCATCTCTGGAAAAATGAACTAGGTGATGTTTCGGATCAGAACCCTTCTTCAGACTGTCGTTAAATGCTGGTCAACAGACACAGTTGACATCTTACATGACTGCTTTGAGTCGGTGGACTGGTCCATGTTCAGGGATTCCGCAGCTAACCTGAATGAGTCCGCCACTGCCGTGACTGACTTCACCAGCAAGTGAGTGGAAGACTGTGTGACTGTGTGTCAATCCGAGTTGTCCGCAACTGGAAACCATGCACGAACCGCGAGGTACATTCACAGGGTAAGGCCAGGTCTGCAGCATAGTCCTACGATCCCGAGCGCTACATGAAGGCCCGCTAGGATCTCCACAAAGCCATCGAGGATGCCAAGAGACAATACCGGGACAGACTTGACTCCCAGTTTAATCAATCGGACTCACAGAGAATGTGGCACGGCGTGAATAAAATAACTGGTTGCAAAGCAAGATCAGACAGCATCATTGGTGGTCATGCGACCGACCCGATGAACTGAATGCTTTCTATGCTCGCTTCGTCCCTTCAGATTAGGGAAGATAGAACAGTCCCTCCCCAGGGCGACTGTTGCAGAGGTTAGGTTGGCCTTCCGGAGGGTAAACCCACGAAAAGCAACTGGCCCAGACGGAGCTCCTGGCCGTGTCCTTGCTAGCTGCGCGGTCCAGCTAGCGGGAGTATTCGCGGACGTCTGTAATCTCTCCCTACTCCGTTCTCAGGTACCCACCTGCTTCAAGAAGACCACCATCATCGTGGTGCCGAAGAAAATCAAGACCTCATGCCTAAACGAGTACCGTCCAGTGGCCTTGCCGTCCACCATCATGAAATGTTTTGAAAGGCTGGTTATGGAGCGCATTAAATCCAATCTAACCAGCGGCTTTGATCCACTGCAGTTCATCTACCACCACAACAGGTCCACGGACGATGCCATCGCCCTGGCCCTACGCTGATCCCTAGAACACCTGGGTAAGAGAGGCACCTACGTCGGACTCTCATTCATAGACTACAGATCTGCCTTTAATCCCATTATACCATCCAAGCTTATCACCACACTCGCGGGACTTGGAGACAGCCTCATCTCTGCAACTGGATCCTGGACTTCCTGACCAACAGACCCCAATCACTGAGGATGGGGGACAAATCATCCTCCACGATGATAATCCTCACCACCGGTGCTCCGCAAGGCTGCGTTCTCAGCCCCTTCTTTACTGCTTGTACACCCACCACTGTGCAGCTATGTACAAATCTAATTCAATTTCCAAATTCGCAGATGACACCACCATTATGGGCCGGATATTAAATAACGATGACACGGAGTACAGGAAGGAGATCGAGAACCTCGTGACCTGGTGTGGAGACGACAAGCTTTCTCTCATGTCAGCAAGACAAATGAGATAGTGATCGCCTTCAGGAAGCGAATCAATACACATACCCCAGGTTGCATTGATGGCGTCCAAGTAGAGATGGTTGAAAACTTCAAATTCCAAGTCCAGTCAATGTTAACCAACAACTTCTCCTGATCCACCCATATTGAAGCAACCACCAAGAAAGCACACCAACGCCTCTACTTCCCTAGAAGGCTGAGGAAGTTCGGCATGTCCCCAACAACTCTCACCAACTTCTACAGATGTACCATAGAGAGCATGTTATCAGGGTGCATCACCGCACGGTTTGGGAACAGCTCCATCCAAGACCGCAAGAAATTGCAGCAAATTGTGGACGCAGCCCAGACCGTTACACAAACCAGCTTCCCTTCCATGAACTCGCGCTGCCTCGGCAAGGCCGGCAGCACCCTGGCCACTCCCTCTTCTCTCCTCTCCCATCAGGCAAAAAGTATAGAAGTGTGAAAACGCACACCTCCAGATTCAGGGATAGTTTATCAGGCAACTGAATCATCCCACCGCAACTCGAGAGCAGTCCTGAACTACTATCTACCGCATTGTTGACCCTCGGACTATCTTTAATCTGACTTAACTGGCTTTACCTGGCACTAAACGTTATTCTCTTATCATATATAACACTGTGAGTGGCTCTATTGTAATCATGTATTGTCTTTCCACCACCGACTGGTTAGCATGCAACAAAAGCTTTTCACTGCACCTGTATATGTGACAAACTGAACTGAACTGAACCTGGAGGTCACAGTTTTCATCCTCCTGTATCTCTTCCCGATGTTAGCAGTGCGATGAGTGTGGGCCAGGGTGGTGTGGGGGTCTTTGATGATATGAAATGCTTGTTTGAGGCAGCTCCTCCTGTAGATAACGTTAGATGGGTAGGAGCTCAGTACCCGTGATGGAGTGAGCGATGCCCACCATTCTGTGTAGTTCCTGGGTCTATGTGAGGATGTGGGCTTGTTTGCACAGTGTCAAAGCCAGCAAACTACTTTAGACGTTAGAGAACACCTCTTACACGACTCTGGCTGTAAACTGTGATTGGATTTTGTAAAGGAAGTTGAGATGAAGATCCTATTGTTAAATCTCAAATCTTTTTCAGAGCAACGAGACGCACGAAACCATGCCCATCACCGCCTTTGCACAGAAGCAGCGACCGTCCAGATACTACCTGACGCCACCCCGGCTGCCTTACACTACCAGCGGGCAATCGCCCATCACGGTACCTTGCTGCCTTCACCTCAATGCCATCACTGATTGATTGATTGATAGATCTTCCTGTACCTTTGGGCAGGAACTGACGGCGCTGGCAGGCATTGTACAGAGCTGGGGGTTTCTGTGGCAGCAACGGAAACTGTCACGTAGTGTGGTTGTTGCCGTGAGGAAGTACATAAGTCGTCGGAGCAGAATTAGGCCATTCGGTCCATCAAATCTACTCCGTCATTCAATTATGGCTGATCGATCTTTCCCTCTTCTGCCTACTACCCGTACTAATCAAGTATTTGTCAATTTCCGCTTAAAAAATATCTATTGACTTGGCCTCCACAGCCATTTGTGGCAAAGAATTCCACAGATTCTCCACCCTCTGACTAAAGAAATTCCTCCTCATCTCCTTTCTAAAGGACCTTTTATTGTGAGGCCATGGCCTCTGGAATGAGTTGTTGGGACCTATCCTTCTCTTTCTAGGAGATTCTCAGATCACCCAAGATGTTGGTAACCCCAGTGGAATGATGCTTGCCTCTTAGAACTAAAGGGCCTGTTCCACTTACGTGTCCCTGGCACGCAAATTACGCGACCTTGTGGTCGCGTTGAGGCACACGGGCATCGTATGGCCGCGCGGGGCCGGTCCCACTAAGCAAGGAGGGGTATGTAGTTGTGCGCGACATTGCGTAGGGCTCCGAAATTTTTATAGCGAACTAAATATTTGTGCGCCGACGGCTTCTCACGGAACTGACGGCAAAGTGGGACAGGCCCAAGACCCTGGCGCGACGCAACGTCTCACCTCCAACAGCAGCAGAAGCAGGCAAACGATCGCCGAACTCGGCCTGGGGCTCACGGCCGTTGCGGTCCGGATCCGCCCCCACTTCTACTCCCAGAGCGGGGCCAAGATAATTGAAGATAGACACAAAATGCAGGAGTAACTCAGCGGGAGCGGCAGCATCTCTGGAGAGAAGCAATAGGTGATGTTTCGGGTCAAGACCCTTCTTTCAGACTGAAGAAGGGTCTCGACATGAAACATCGTCCACTCCTTCTCTCCAGAGATGCTGCCGGACCCGCTGAGTTACTCCTGCATTTTGTGTCCATCTTTAAATGACGTCACGCGCTCACATAAGTGGGACAGGGGCTTAAGTCTTTAAACCCCTCCCAAGCCTACGGGCTTGGAAATAATAGGCAGCATGTCTGTCTTGAAAAATCCACCTTATTCAAGATGAGCCATTGAATCATTGAGAATTACAGAAAGAAACAGGCCCTTCGTTCCACCTAGTCCACACCTAACATCGATCACCTTTTCACACTAATTCCTTGCCTTCCCACTTTCTCATCCATTGCCTGCCAGTACGGAGGGCCAATATCCATACAAACCCGCACGTCTTTGAGATGTGGCAGGAAACCGGAGCTGCCGGAGGAAACCCCCGCAAACACAGGGAGAACGTACAAACGTGCATGTGTAGGAAAGAGCTGCAGATGCTGGTTTATACCGAAAATAGATACAAAATGCTGGAGTAACTCAGCGGGTCAGGCAGAATCTCTGGGGAAAAGGACATTCTGGGTCTGAGCTCTTCTTCAGACTTCTCATGAAGAAGGGTTCAGCCCCGAAACGTCACCTATTCCTTTTCTCCAGAGATGCTGCCTGACCCGCTGAGTTACTCCAGCATTTTGTATCTATCTTGCATGCAAACTCCACGCAAACAGCGTTGATGTCAGGATCGAACCCTGCTCTCTGGCACTGTGAGGCAGCGGCTTTACCAGCTGAGCCAGTGTGCCGCCCGGTTATCCTGCTTGCTGCCATTGCCACTGCTTTGTGACATTGCCTTATTTGATCTCTCCTTGGCAGGACAACGATCCACTTTTGGGTCAGTCACCGTGGAAAAGCAAACTATCGGCCACGGATGGAGACACACTTGGGGGGTTTCCTATAGAATTCCTCATCCAGGTGGTAAGTGTTCTTTCCTTGCGTATCCAACCCGTAACGTTAATGGATTCGTTCACTTCATAAATTGTATTTGGCTTATAAATCAAACCTAGAAAGGGAATATGTGGGGAACTGGAATCCTGCCTGGAAAATGAGGGCAAGGAATGGCCTCGCTCTCAGTTTTTAATGAATTTAGTGATGTTACGGAAATGGAGTTGGCATAAATTGTATGTATTTAGTTCATAAGACAAAGGGCAGAATTAGGCCCATCGAGTCTGCTCCGCCATTCGATCTATCTTCCCTATGGAAGGGCTGTTCAGAAGCCTGGTAACAGAGGGGAGGAAGCTGTTCCGAGTCCCTTGGTGCGCGCTTTCAAGCTTCTGTACCTTCTGCCGGATGGGAGCGGGGAGAAGACGGAATGACCGGGGTGGGATGTCCAAGAGAGTGATCCTACAACCATTGTCAAGTGTTTAATTGTCATATGTACTGGCAAAGGAACAATGACATTCTTACTTGCTGCAGCTTGTGGGCCCATTTACAGAATAATACACAGAATAATGTATAATAATACAAAATATAATAAATTAATGATCAGTAGTACAAGATAAGCATAACAGTGCAATACTGAAAACAGTAGTGCAATCAAATACAAAGTCCATGGAAGATCATAGTTACTGAGGTTGGTTAGTGTTGTGCAGTGTTCAAGAAGGGAAGAAGCTGTTCCTGAACCAGGTGGGCACGGTTTTCCGACTACTGTATCACCTTCTCGATGGTCGGGGTGAAATGAGAGTGTGGGCAGGGTGGTGTGGGGTCTCTGATGATGCTGGCTGCCTTTTTGAGGCAGTGCTGCCTGTAGATCTCTTCGATGGTGGGGAGATCAGTACCCATGATGGACCGGGGCAGTGGCCACCACTTTTTGTAATCTCCTTCATCCCAGGGCGTTGGAATTGCCGAACCAGGATATGATGCAAAGAGTCAATATGGTCTCTGGTGCACACCTGTAGCCGTTCATCGACATCCCAATCTCCTCAATCGTCTTACGGAGGTAGAGGAGTTGATGGGCTTTAGTGATTGCATCAATGTCCTGGGCCCAGGACAGATCTTCAGAGATGTGCATACTAAGGAATTTGAAGCTTTAACTTCCGGCTGTGAAGAGTGTGTGACTAGCTGAGGTCAGGCTGCAGCCAGGAACCTTCAACCATGCTCTCCCCTCTCCCCGGCACTGGAGCAAACCGCCAGTTTCAAAGGCCTCCTAATGATTTTATTTTTTCACGTACTGTGTGTGAATATCTTCGCATGTAAAGGTTACTCCGGCCCCTCAGGAACGTGCTGCCTGAGTACACAGTGACGCAGACACTCTCCTAACAGGAGATGTAAGCATGCTGGTTTACAAACAAAACAATACAAAGTGCTGGAGTATCTCAGCGGCTCAGGCAGCATCCCTAGAGAACATGGCTAGGTGACGTTTCGGGTCGGGAGGAAGGGTTGCCGCATTGAACTAACCACGTGAATGCGACAGCCAAACCGTCACACCACCGCCTCTACTCGCTGAGGAGACCGAGGCAATTCAGCATGTCGGTGACTCCCACAAACGTCTACAGATGCTCCGTAGTAAGCACACTGTCGGGTTACATCACAGCCTGGTTTGGGAACAGCTCTGCCCAAGACCGCAAGGAATCGCCGAGAGTTGTGGATGTGGCCCAGTCACGTCACACAGACCAGACTCCCCACCATCGACTCCATCCACACTTCACGCTGCGTCGGGAAAGAAAGCAGCCGACACAATCAAAGACTTGTCCCACCCCGTTCATTACTCCTCCCCGTTCCCGTCCGGCAGAAGGTACAGAAGCTTGAACGCGCGCACCACCAGACTCAGGAACAGCTTCTTCCCCTCTGTTATCAGGCTTCTGAACGGCCCTTCCATAAGCTAGGGTACTGTCCGATTCACCTCTACCCCATTGCGGACATTGGACTTTGTCTCTGGAACTGGTGCGCTACAATGCTGAGATCTATATTCTGCACTCTGTATCTTCCCCTTTGCTCTACCTATTGTACTTGAGTTTGACTTGTTGTATCCATACATAGTCTTATCTGATGATTGAATAGCATGCAAAACATAGCTCTTCGCTGTACCTTGGTACATGTGACAATAATAGACCTAAACCGAACGGCAACCTTTGTTTGGTAAGTTGGCTATGGTGATTCCATCAATCAGTAGTACACTGGCCTGGGTTACTGGCAATATCTTACAAGCCATTGCTTGTGCAGCGAAGTGCCTCCTGCAATCTGAGCTGGTTCCTTTCACACTCATGCATATCCTGTTGACTTTCCTTCTCCTCTTAGACAAGGCTATCCAAAATACTCATGATCAAGAAGGAGCACATCAAACAGTTGAAAGAAATGAACACGGACGCGGAGAAACTGGTAAAGAATCTTCTTGCTTTTGGTTGTGACTTGATGGCGATTATCCGTGTTTTCTCCAAACTTCGGCAACTGATCTTTTAGATGTTCACAGTCCCAGGAAAGTGTATAACATCTCATGTCTGTGTCTGCTCTGCCATCCAGTGGGATCACTGACCAGTACTGCACAGGGACAGGCCCTTCAGCCCACAATGTCCATGCTGAGCATGATGACGTTCAACTAATCACCTCTGCCTGCACCTGATCCATATCCCTCCATCCCCTGCATATCCATATACCTATCTGGAAGCCTCTTGTACACCACTATCATCTCTGCCTCCACAACCACCCCTGGCAGCATACTTCAGGCACCCACCATCCTCTGTGTAAAAAAAAACTTGCCCCGCACATCTACTTTAATCTTTCACCTACAAGCTAGTCTTTGACATTTCCACTTTGGGAACTTTCACCTTCAACACCGCTCTCCTGCACAAATTGCGTATTCACTGCTTCTATTTGAGTTGTGCAGCAGAGAAACAAGCCCTTCACCAAACTGCATCCATGCTGACCATCGCGCCTATCCACACTAATCCTACTTGCCTGCATTCATTCCATATTCCTCTAATCCACTCTTGATCCTTGGATAAATACTCTGCATTCACCCTATCTATTCCCCTCATGATTCTATACACCTCTATATGAACACTCCTCGGCCTACAGAGCTCCAAGGAATAAAGTCCTAGCCTGCCCAACCTGTCCCTTTAGCCAGGCCCTCAAGTCCTGGAGAGATTTGTAGGGGTGTTGGGATCGAATGAGGTGGAGCTAATTTAGTTTAGTTTAGTGATCCAGCGCGGAAACAGGCCTTCGGCCCACCAGGTCCGCGCCGACCAGCGATCCCCGCACGTTAACACTATCCTACACCCACTAGGGACAGTTTTAACATTTTACTAAGCCAATTAATCTACAAACCTGCACGTCTTTGTGGTGTGGGAGGAAACTGAAGAGTTCGGAGAAAATCCACGCAGATCACAGGGAGAACGTACAAACTCCGTAAAGACAGCACCCGTACTCAGGATCGAACCCGAGTCTCCGGCGCTGCATTCGCTGTCTGGCAGCAACTCTACCGCTGCGCCACCGTGACCGCCCTAAATTTGATAGGCGTACTTCCATCAGGCTGGGATGAATGGCCCTGTATTAAGCAGGCAGGGCGTAGGAATACCACAGACTGAAGTGAAGTGGCTTGCTGAAGGCAGGCTTGGTGGGTGTTCCAAGATGTGAGGAGAAGCATAACAAACAAGCAAAATACAACGTGCTGGAGGAACCCAGCAGCTCAGCCAGCTTCTCTGGAGAACATGGACAGGTGGCATTCAGGTCACGGACCTTTCTTCAGACTTTTCAGATTCATTAGCCTGAAGATGGGTCTCGACCCAAAACGCCACTTCTCCATTCCCTCCCCAGATACTGCTCAACCTTTTGCCTGTTGCCTGACCTGCTGAGTTACTCCAGCACTTTGTGTTTTACTCAAGGTTCCAGCATCTACACTTCCGTGTTCCTGCATTCTAACCGAGTCCAGTGGTCACTGGGAATTTTGTGATTATTGCAAGTAAATGTTCTCCTCCCTGCCAACTCTCCCTCCAGGAGCTGGGGTTAAGGATAATACAGGGCCCACTAAGGCCAGAAAGTGACTAGCTGTCTGCTCTCCTTCCATTAGAAATCCTACTCTGCCTCCATTGGAATAGACTTTCAGAAACGGTATGCGACCATTGTTTTAGAATTGGAGCAACTCAACAAGGATCTGAACAAGGTGTTGAATAAAGTCCAGCAGTTTTGTTATGAGGTGAGTGCTTTGTAGTCTTGCCTGCTAGTACCCCCCAACCCTGATGTCCGTGCTCCCCATCTCCCGCTCCCCCATGGACGTGTATTCCTTTGCTTTTGTTTCTGCTGCACTCCCTTGCCCACTCTCACGGAGATGCCCCTGTACATGTTAACCCAAAAGCCTGTGAACATAGAATGGTACATAGAACAGCAAGAGGCCCTTCGACCTTCTATGTCTGTGCTGGACCTGATGCCAAATTAAATTGGCATCTTCGCTGCCTGCACGTGACCACCCCCCCCCCCCCCCCATTCCCTACATATCCATGTGCCCATCTATAAGCTGCTTAACCCCCACTATCCGACCTGCCTCCGCCACCAACCAGCAGTGTGTTCTAAGCTCCCACCACCCTCTGTAAAAAATACAAGCTTACCCCCATGCCAACCAACATGCCCCATCTATACTAGTCCCACCTGCCCGCATTTGGTCCATATTCCTCTAATCCTTTCCTATCGATGTACCTGTCCAAATGTGTTTTAAATGTTGTTATAGTATCTGCCTTAACTAACTCCTCTGACAGCTCGCTCCATACACCCACCACCCTCTGTGTGGAAACATTTGCCCCTCGGGTTCCTATCAGATATTTCCCCTCTCACCTCAAACATATGTCCTCTGGATCTTGATTGCCTGCCCCCTGGGTAAACGACTCTGCATTCACCCTGTATATTTAATCCCCTCTTGATTTTGTACACTTGATTTGCCGGTTGCTCAGTAGTTGCTGATCTCTGGGCGGTGATTTCTGGCGTGGCTCGGCGTCTAACCTTGCCTCTCATGTGCGCCGTGCCAACAGCTGGCTCCCGACCAGGGCCTGCAGCCCATGGATCAGCCGACGGACATGCGGCGGCGGTGCGAGGAGGAGGCTCAGGAGCTGGTGCGGCAGGCAAACACCTCGCAGACCGGCCAGGCCAGCGTCAGGAACGAGAACCTCACCGAGCTGATCGCCAGGCTCACCGCCGTCCTGCTGCAGATCAAAGTAAGTGTGACCGTCACGGGGCCACGGGGCCCCGGCCCTGCCTGATATAACAGAGAGACCCAGCGCCGGAGTCACTCAGCAGGCCGGGCAGCATCTGTGGTGCGTAGTAACGAGGAACGTGCAGATGCTGCTTTACAAAAAGAAAGACACAAAGTGCTTGAGTAACTCGGTGGGTCAGGCAGCATCTATGGTGAGTTAAATCGAGGAGCATTGACAATAGACAATAGGTGCAGGAGTAGGCCATTCGGCCCTTCGAGCCAGCACCGCCATTCACTGTGATCATGGCTGATCATCCACAATCGGTAAACCCGTTCCTGCCTTCTCCCCATATCCCCTGACTCCGCTGGTGTACAAAAAAAAGACACAAAGTGCTGAAGTAACACCGCCGTTCACCTCTGCAGATCATGGATCGGTGATGTCTTGGGTCGAGTCCCTTCTTCAGACTGTGGGGGGAATTGACAGAGGACATTTGTCTGAAGAAGGGTCCCGACCTAAAACGTCGCCAGTCCATTCCGTCCACAAAAGCCGCCTGCCCGACTTGCTTCCTCCGTCACTGCACCTGTTGGTATTGGTTTATTATTCTAGCGCGCATGGAGAGACAGTGAAAAACTTTAGTAGAAGCAAGGAACTGTAGATGCTGGTTTATTAAAAAAAAAAGACAAAGTGCTGGAGTAATTCAGCAGGTCGGGCAGCGTCTCTGGAGAGCATGGATTGGTGATGTTTCAGGTCAACACCATTCTTCAGACTCATGGTGATGGTTGGGGGGGTGGGGGGGTGGGGGTAGGAAGGGAGATGGGGGCAGAACACAACCTGGTCAGTGATAAGCCTGTCTTGCTGTTATTCCAGCACTTTGGGTCTTATTTTGGTTTAACCAGCATCTCACAAATGTCTCAGTTGGTGCAGTCCGGACGTTATTCCTTGAAGCACAGGAGGCTGAAGGGTGATCTTAAAGAGGTATATAAAATCATGAGGGTAATAGATAGCATGCATGCATCGAGTGTTTTAACCAGAGTAGAGGGATCAAGAACCAGAGGACATAGGTTTAAGGTGAAGGGTAAATGGTGGTGGGTGTGTGGAATGAGCTGCCAGAGCAGGTAGCTGACGCAGGTACAATCAAAGCATTTAAATGACACTTGGGACAGGTACGTGGATTGGAAAGGCCAAACCTGGGCAGGTGGGATGAGTTTATCTTGGTCTGCATGGACAAGTTAGGCTGCGGGGCCTGTTTCCGTGCGGTATGACTCTGGCTCTGTGATTCTACAATATCACAGATTGGTAACTTGCTGAAGAGGCCATTGATTCAGGCCTTGCAGCGTGGTACAGCACAGGAACAGGCTCTGCGGCCCACCACGTTAATGCCTTGTGACCCTCCACCCTAATCCCGTTTGCCTGCATTAGTGCTCCGTGCCTGGTTTAAAGTGCCTCTTCAGCATAGCGATTGGATTTGATCCAGACATGGAGGCAGATACGATGGTGGTGTTTGAAAGGCTTTTGGAAAAGGACATGGATATGCAGGGAACACCTATGCAAAGAGGAATATGGATCACGTGCCTCTTTGATCCATCATGTTTGGGACAGACACTGTGGGCCGAAGGGCCTGTTCCTGTGCTGTGCTGTTCTATGCAAGTCAGAGGCTGCCTCCTGGTGCACCCACATCACACAGGAATTAATCACTGAGCCATACAGCACAGAGACAGGCCCTTCAACTCAATTCATGCTAGTCCCATTTACCTGCATTTGGCCCATATCCCCCTAAACCTTCATCTGGCAGCTCGTTCCATATACCCATTACCTTCAGTAATGGGTATAATTGGGTTTATATGTTAGTTGCTCTTCAGGTTCCCATTAAATCTTGCCCCTCATCATAAACATGTCCTCGGGGTCTGGATTCCCCGACTCTAGGTAAAAGACTGCATTTGGCAGTGCTGGGATTGAGGTGCCCAGTTCAGGTCAAATCAGCTCAGATAAGTTGAACGTTTATATGTTAAAAGCTGAAAGCTTTTTGGTGAAATTCATTAGTGAACCCTAATTTCTTTTCCTCTCCACAGTGCCTGGCAGAAGGAGGGGACTTAAACTCTTTTGAATTCAAGTCGTTAACAGACTCATTGAATGACATCAAGAGCTCTATAGACTCCTCCAATGTGAGGTGGGTGGCATGAGAACTCCAGGTGTGGAGCTGAATAGGCTAGTGCCTCTGCCTCACAGCGCCAGAGACCCGGGTTCGATCCTGACCTCGGGTGCTGTCTGTGTGGAGTTTGCACGTCCTGCTGTGTTAACGCCAAAGACGTGCGGGTTTGTAGGTTAATCGACCTCTGTAAATTACTCCTGATGTGTCGGGAGTGGATGCGAAAGGGGGATAACATAGAACGAGTGTGATGGGGTGATCGATGGTCGGTGTGGACTCGTTGGGCCGATGGGCCTGTTTCCATGCTGTATCTTTCAATCATTTAATTCAATAAATCTCATTCATTTTCCTAATCTCCAGGCCCATGGAGGGTTGACCCGCTTAGATGGGGCGCCTTGGTCGGCATGGATGAGTAGGGCCGAAGGGCCTGTTTCATGCTGTATAACTCTATAACCGTCAGGCTTTTGGCACCCCTTGGTCTTCATTTTCTGGCTCTCCCGTGTGCTTTGCCCCATTACAGGAGGTCAGACTTTCAACCATCTCACTCTTAATCACTGGAATTCTTTCCAATTTTTTTTTTTTTCTGTCTCCCAACTCTCGCCCCAATTTAAAATAAGCATACCAAAACGTTACCTGTCCATGTTCTCCAGAGATGCTGCCTGACCTGCTGAGTTACTCCAGCACTCTGTCTTTTTTTTTTGGTCAACCAGTGTCTTCAGTTCCTTGCATCTTCACAGAACAAGAACAGGCCTTTCGGTCCACGATGTCCATTCTGAACATGATGCCAATGCGAGATCATAACTGCCTGCACATGATCCGTATCCCTCCATTCCCTGCGTATCAATGCGCCGATCCAAAAGGCTTAAACGCCGCTATCATATCTGCTTCCACCATCACCCCCTGGTGGCACGTTCCAGGCACTGACCGCCTTGCCCCGCACATCTCCTTTAAACTTTGCCCCTTAAACTCACCTTAAAGCTATGGCCTGCATCGTCTTTCACATTTCCACCCAGAGGTAAAAGGTTCTGTCTACCCTCATAATTTTATATACGTCTATCAGGTCTCCCCTCAACCTCAGGTTTGTCCAACCTCTTATGGCTAATGCCCTCTAATCCAGGCAGCATTCTGGTAAACCACCACTGCGCCCTCTCCGAAGCCCCCACCTCTTTCCTGTAGTGGGGCGACCAGGACGACACGCAATGCTTCAAATTGGGTGTTAGAGCTGCTGCCTCGCTGCGCCAGAGACCCAGGTTGCTGCCCATGCGCGCAGTTTGCTCGTTTTCTCTGCCGCCGCATGGATTTCCTCTGGGTGCTCCTGTATCCCCCTCACCACCCCACGTCTCAAAGACGTATGGGTTGTAGGTTAATTGGCCTCTAAATTGCCTGAAATGTATAGGGAGTGGATGGGAAAAGTGGGATACCATGGAACTAGTGTGAACGGGTGATGGCTGGTCAGCGTAGACGCGGTGGGGGGGCTGGAGGGGCTGTAAACTAAACCATGAACGCAATGCTACAACAACGCCTACAAAGCTGCATCGTGACTTCCAGTCCTTGCTTTTTGCAGCTGCTTCCAAAACAATGTAGAAATCCACGTCGCACACATCCAGAGTGGCCTGAGTCAGATGGGGAACCTGCACGCCTTCACTGCCAACAACACCGACATGGACTGAGGGGACTGGCCTTCACCCCGCCCAGGGACTGGTGAGGAAGCTGTGCTGTGCTGAGCTCGCCTGGCGCAGGCAGGCAAGAGGGGAGCGCTTTTTAAAAAAGGAAAAACACAATTGTACAGCCAAATAAAAGCCGATGAGAGAGCGATTTCCGAGCGCGCTCTCTGTACTTTTTTCATTACAAAATGTAGTGCAGCAGCCTGAGTTTTTCAGGAATCGGATTTATTTTTGTACGTTTTGTCATTTAAAGGTTTATTACCCTTGCTTTCTCAGTGTAAATATTACCTGTAAACTGAGGTAGGTATCA
This sequence comes from Okamejei kenojei, assembly GCA_035221665.1. Classification (NCBI taxonomy): domain Eukaryota; kingdom Metazoa; phylum Chordata; class Chondrichthyes; order Rajiformes; family Rajidae; genus Okamejei; species Okamejei kenojei. The sequence continues at coordinate 115,939,451 of CM069135.1, read as the reverse complement.
AATTGACTGTGTGATGGATCTGAATTATGTAAAAATGTAAATAGTTTTTTTTTTTTTTTTTTAGAAAAAGCACAAAAAAAAACTATGTTGTGACTCCCACCTCCTGATGTGCTGGTTGCATCAAGTCCTAGACAATGCTCATAGTCTCCTCCCCTGCCACTGGTCCCCACTGCCATCTTCTCCAGTGTGGGTCAGGCCCTAGTGACAGAGCCCCCAACTCCCTGTCCACAGCTTCAGTCGCTCTATCATCACCTTTAGCCTTCCAAAAAGGCTTTTCCCAAGACAGCGATCAGTGGCTGTCTCAGCCCCCTTCACCGCACAGAATTCCGCAAGAGTTCCAGGGCTTTTCAGATGCGAGCTTCCAAGAGAGGGAGTGACCCTCTCCCCCTATGTTATCACCTCCCTCCCCAGGGCATCTCCAGATCCCTTTCCCGGCTCAGTACTGAGTGAGAGACAAGAAGAGATCACGGTAAGTTGCCTCTCCTCTCCCTCCCCACCACAACATGTGTGTGAGCAGTGACCCGAGCCACATGCCCCTCAGTGCGGGGTCTGTGCCTTTGTGTGGGGGGGGGGGGCTGGTTATCCTCTACCCCACACTGACAAGCAGCTGTAATGAAAGATACAGCAGATGCTGGAATCCTGAGCAAAACACAAAGTGCTGGAGTAACTCAGCAGGTCGGGCAGCATCTGTGGAGGAAATGGACAGTGACGTTTGGGCTTGGGGCTTCTTCAGAATGATGGAGAAAGAGGAAGAAAACTGCATTCATCCATCAATCTCTCGCCAGGTCTTGCCCCACCCCTTTCCCTCACCTCATTACATCTCCATTACTACCTACCCAAAACCTCGTCTGTCCATTCCCTCCACAGATGCTGCCTGCAACGCCGAGACCCTCCAGCACTTTGTGTTTTGTTCGGCTACCTTACTTGGTAGATTATCCTTTGTTCCTCGTTAAAAATAACTTGCTCCTGGCCTCTCCCCCCCGCTCTCCAAATTCTCTCCACTCTCGCCACTATCCCTGGAGCACAGGACCTCGGATGCAAGTTGTGCAGGGGAGTTGGTCTGTCATCTGAAAATTGGTCATTTAAAAAAAAAATGTTTAAATGTTCATATTGTAATTGAGAGTAGATAATGAAATGTTTCCAGTTTAATGTAGATTACTGTAAAGTTTTGAATCTTTAAAATTTCCAGTTTGAAGAGTAAGTTTAGGGGAAATCACGACAAAGAACCTTTTTTGATCACTAAACAGAACCTGGGCAACTTTATAAAAGTTTCAACAAAAAATTAATAGAACTATTATTTTCTGATATCAACAGGTTTTGTACTTGGTTGAAAAGGTTTTTTGTAAAGTTCTTTGGTTAGTATTTGCACCTCCTTTTTTTTTCCTCTTCTGTCCTCCTTTTCAATGTAAATAGATATCTTTCTCCCATCGCACTCTTCCAAACCTTCGGCCAGATAGTTCTATATACCGTTGTAATTAAATCTAAATTAGTGTATGTAGTACTGCCTTTTCCCATATGTTACCTTTTGTATGTATAAAATTGAAAGCAGCTTTAAATATTTATAAATAAAGATAATATATAATTAAAATGGCCTTTTTCTTCTAACAATGAGCATTATTTTCTTGCAGAGGATTCCTCTCCTTTTAACCTTGCCCCTCTTCCCACCATCCTCTGAGGTTTGGAGGTGTATCGAGTTGTACAGCACAAAAACAGGCCCTTTTGGCCCAGCTTGAATGCTAACCTAGATCCCCCATCTACGCTGGTCCCACCTGCCCACATTTGGCCCGTATCCCTCAGCCTTTCCTACCCATGGGCCTGCCCTAGTGTCTATTGAATATTATTATTGTACCTGCCTCAACGACCACTTCTGGCAGTTTGTTCCACATGCCCACCACCCTGAGTGAAAAGGCTGCACCTCAGCTTCCTGTTAAATTTACAAGGTTAATTCCCGGGATGGCGGGACTGTCAATAAGCTGAGAGAATGGAGCAGCTGGGCTTGTACACTCTGGAGTTTAGAAGGATGAGAGGGGATCTTATTGAAACATATAAGATTGTTAAGGGCTTGGACACACTAGAGGCAGGTAACATGTTCCCGATGTTGGGGGAGTCCAGAACCAGGAGCCACAGTTTAAGAATAAGGAATAAGCCATTCACAACATGGACGAGGAAACACTTTTTTCTCACAGAGAGTGGGAATTCTCTGGAATTCTCTGCCGGTGGAGGCTGGTTCTCTGGATGCTTTCAAGAGAGAGCTAGATAGGGCTCTTAAAGATAGCGGAGTCAGGGGATATGGGGAGAAGGCAGGAATGGGGTACTGATTGGGGATGATCAGCCATGATCACATTGAATGGCGGTGCTGGCTCGAAGGGCCAAATGGCCTAATCCTGCACCTATTGTCTATTGTAATCATTCTCCTCTCACCGTGAACCTGTGCCTTCTAGTTCTTGATTTGCCCAACTCTGGGTAAAAGATTCTGTGCATTCACCCGATCTATTCCCTGTATGGTTTTTATGCACCTTTATAAGATCACTTTGCAGCCTCCTGCACTACAAAGAATAAAATCCTAGCCTGCCCAAGCCCTCCTTCTCGTTCAGGCCCTTGAGTCCTGGTGACATCCTCGTCAATCTTTTCTGAACTCTTGCCAGCTTAATGAAATCTTTCCTGTGACAAGGCAGCTAAAAGTCAACACAATATTACAAGTGCAGCCTCACCAATATCTTGTACAACTCGCAGCTTGCATATTCGTGTCCTTACTGAAGAAGGACAGCATGCCCAAAGCTTTCGTCACCACCCTATCTACCTGTGACGCCACTTCTGGGGGAACCTGCGAGCGTGTACTCCTCGATCGTTTTCACGATTCTTCGCTTCCCGTGGCAACAAACTCTGCTCTGCAACACTCCCCAGGCCCTGCCATACATTGTGATTCCTGTATTAGTTTGACTTCCCCAAATGCAACACCTCGCACTTACCTGAATTAAAATCAATTTGCCAGTCCTTGGCCCTCTGACTCAGTTGATCAAGATCCCACTGTGATTTCTTGATAAGCATCTTCACTATAACATTACCCATTTTATGGAGTTTTGCAGCGTGGAAACAGGCCCTTCGGCCCAACTTTCCCACACTAACCAACTTGTCCCATCCTCACTAGTCCCACCTGCCTGCATTTGGCCAATATCCCTCTAAATCATTCCTATCCAACAAGATATAAGATACATTTATCTGTCACATGTACCAATTAGTACAGTGAAATGCACGTACACATGCAAAATTTTCTTAAATGTTGCAATAGTCCCTGCCTCAACTACGTCCTCCAGCAGCTCGTTCCATGCACCCACCACCCTGTGTGTGAAAACGTTACCCCTCAGATTCCTCTTAAATCTTTCGCCCCCCCCCCCACCCATGTCGAACTCGTGTCCTCTGGATGTCGATTCCCCTACTATTCCCGTCTACCCAATCTATTCCTCTCATGATTTTGTACACCTCTATAATATCGGCCCTCGTCCTCATGCACTCTACAGGGCCTGTCCCACTTGACATTTATTTCGGCGACTGCCGGCGTCATTGACTGACGTATCAGGATCGCTGAACGATTTTGAATATTTCAAAATCCAGCGGAGACAAAAAAAATGTCGCGACACTTGAGGAAACGACGTGCGTCGTGCGTCATCACGCCGCGACTTTTTCGGTGACCTGGTACATCAGTCAATGATGCCGACAGCTGAAAAAATCGCCAAGTGGGACAGGCCCTTAAGGTATCGAATCCTAGCCTACTCAACCTCTCCCTATAGGTCACGCCCTCGAGTTCTGGCAACATCCTCATATCTTCTCTGCACCCTCTCCAGCTGGACAACAGCTTTCCGATAACATGGTGCCAAAAACTGAACGCAATACTCTAAATGTGACCTCACCAATGTCCTGTATAACGGCATCATGACCTCCCAACGTCCATACTCAATACCCTGACTGATGAAGACCTTTGTGCCAAAGGCCTTTTTTGACCACCTTTGTCCACCTGTGATGCCACTTTCAATGAACTGTGTGCCTGTATTTCTAGATCCCTCTGCGCTACAAAACACCCAGATGCCTACCATTCCTGCCCATGTTAGAACTCCCAAAATGCAACACCTCACACTTCTCTCTATTAAATTCCATCAACCATTCCTCCGCCCACCTGCCCAACCCATCAAGATCCTGCTGCAATTTTTGCAATCATCCTCACTATCTACAATACCACCCACGTTTGTGTCATGTACGTTCTACATTCTCATCCAAATCATTGATATAGATGACAAACAGCAATGGGCCTAGCACCGAACTCTGAAGCACACGACAAGTCACAGGCCTCCAGTCTGATGAGCAACCTTCCACCATCACCCTGTATTTCCTTTCATGAAGCCAATTTTCTATCCATTCAGCTGTCTCTCTAGAATGGTCTACCATGCGGCACCTTGTCAAATGTCTTGCTGAAATTCATATATACGTCTATAGCTCTACCTTCATCAAATGTTTGGACACATCATCGAATAACTCGGATTCGTGAGACACAACCTCCCAGGTACAAAACCAAGCTGATTATCCCTAATTAGCCTCTGTCCATCTAAATATATGTATATCCTATCCCTCAGAATACTCTCCAGTAGCTTTCCAAATACAGATGTAAAGCTCACTGGCCTGTAGTTCCCAGACTTTTCCCGGCAGCCCTTCTTGAATAGAGGCACAACATTAGGCCCACCCTCCAGTCTACCAGCACTTTGCCTGTATTTAATGACAACTCGTATATCTCACCGAGGGCTCCTGTAATCTCCTCTCTAGCTTCCCAGTGTCTGGGATATATCTGATTAGGCCCGGGAGATTTGTCTACCTTCATGCACCTCAGGACCTTCAACACCTCCTTGACCGTAATACTGACTGCTCTCAAGACACTTTTAGTGATTGCCCCAATTTCCTAGGTCATCCTGTCTTTCTCCATGATAAATACAGAGGAGAAATACTAACTGAGGACCTTGCCCATCTCCTGTGGCTGCACACAGAGTGAACAACTTTGATTCCTGACAGGTCCCACTCTCTCTGGATACCCTTTTTCCCCTTTATGTACATAAAACCTCGGGATTATCATTAATTCTATCCGCCAGATCTCTCTCATGTCCCCTTTTTGCCCTTCTGATTTTCTTTTTTTGCTTGCTCCTCAGTTCCCCAAACTCCTCCAGGGATACACTTGATCCCATGCCTCCTTACTTCTGACCAAAGTCTTAATTTCCGTCGTAATCCAAGCTTCCTTACGCCCACCAGCCTTGCCTTTTACTCTCAAGATAGACGCAAAAAACTGGAGTAACTCAGCGGGACAGGCAGCATCCCCGGAGAGATGTTTTGGGTCGAGACCCTTCTTCAGACTCTTTACTCGAACAGGGACGTGCATGTCCTGAACTCTTGTCAGCACACATGGAAAAACATCCCACTTTCCTGACGTTCCGTTTCCTTCAAACAGCCTGCTCCAATCAACTTGAGCGAGTTCCTGTCTCATACCCTCAAAGTTGGCCTTTCCCATTTTAACTTGTGAGCCCGCTGTGTCTCTACCCATAAACTATCTTAAACCTAATAGAACAGTGGTCACTGGTTCCAACAGGCTCATCCACGAACACTTCATCCACCTGCACCTCCCAATTTCCCCAAGACTAGATCAAGCGTTGCCCTCTCCCGTGTGAGGCCCTCTTCATATTGCTGGGGAAAAAAACCTCCTGAACTTATTTGACAAATTCTACCCTGTCCAAAACTTTCACTCTATGATGTCCCAGTCCATATTGGGAAAGCTATAATCCCTTACTACGACAACCTTATTAGACCTACAGCTGCTGCAATCTCCTGGCACGTTTACTCTGCTAATTCCCATTGACTATTTGGGGGCCTGCAGTGCACCCCCAACAAGGTGATCACCCATTTCTTGTTCAGCTCCACCCATATAGCCTCACTAGGCAAACCGTTTGTAATGTTACCTCTGATAACTGCTTGATGTCAAATGTTAACCAACAATATAACCCCCCCCCCCCCCTCCTCTTTTATCCTCACCCCAGTCTCTCCTGAAGCTCCTGTACCCCGGAACATTGAGCTGCCAGTCCTGCCCCTCCCGTAACCAGGTTTCAATCGTGGCTACAACGTCCCAGTCGCTCGTACCTATCCACGCCCCAAGATCATCTGCCTCACCTGTCAGGCCTCTTGCATTGAAATAAGTGCAATATAAACCCACATTTCTTCCTCGTTCTCTGCCTTATCCCTGCCTAGTCTGTCCTGTATACGTTCTCTCATCACCCTCCATATCAACCTCTAACCTCTCATCTGCCCTTGGTCCAGTATGAGACCCCACCCCCCTTGCCAATTTAGTTTTAACCCACCTGTACAGCATTGGCAAACCTGCCTGCCAGGCTATTGATACCCCTCCAGTTAAGGTGCTTAACCTGACCGTCCCTCTTGTACAAGTCATCTCTGCCCCAGAAGAGATCCCAATGATCCAGAAATCTAAATCCCTGTCCCCTGCACCATCATCTCCCCTATCTTCCTGTTCTCACCCACCCTAGCACTACCCTGGATGTCCTGTTTTCTTCATTTCACCTGACTCCCTATATTCATGTTGCAGAAACCTCCTTCCTACCCATTTTGTTTGTGCCAACATGCACAATGGCTTCTAGCTGTTCTCCCATGAGGATGTTGTTCAGCCACTGCGAGACGTCCTGGTCCATGGCACCAGGGAGGCAGCGCACCGTCCTGGAGTCTCCACTGCTGCCACAGTATCTCCTGTCTGCACCCCTAGTTATAGGGTCGCTACCACTATGGCTCTGCCTGACGTTGCCCTTCCCTACTGAGTCTCGGTGACAGGGTTGTTGCCACAGACCTACCTGCTACTGCTGCTCAAACTTGTCGTCCTGCTCGACAGCACCCACTGGGGCCACCTGTAGGCCATGTCTAAGGCATTTCCATGGTCACCCAACTTCTCACCTTTCCTTGTCGTCACCCACCTTTTCCCTTCCTGGACCAGCGTGACAACTTCACTATATGTCTTGTCCAAGAAGCTCTCCTTTACCCGGATGGTCCTGAGGTCACCCAGCTGCTGCTCCAGTTGCCCAACACTGTTTTTAAGGAGCTGCCACCAAGACACAATCCCCACAGGTGTAGAGACCGGAGGCACCAGCGATATCCCTGACTTCCCACATCGTACAGGAGCACTGAACCAACTAACATCCCGTCCACTGCAACTAAACCAAGAATTAAATATGGAGACTCACCCAGAGGTGTAGATTGATCTGATCCTCCTGTCCGCCTGCGATCGCCTCAGCCTCCTCGCCAAAGACTCGCACTTGACCTCCCCGCAGCACTTGACCTCCCAGCAGCCTCTCAACCAACATGGCCTCTCCTGTATTCTTGCCTTATTTTAATTTGCTGCTCAATGAACCAGCTTGCATGCTGCAAACAGCCCAGTCGTCTTCTTATCAAGTCCCCACTCAAGATTAGAGGTTGTTCAGCCAGAGCTGGACACACTTCTCGGCATCTGCATACAATGGTGTCTGTCTTGTCGCTTGTGTGTGGTGGTGGAAACAGGGCCGCGACATGAACGCTCTTTCCTTGACCCCAACATCCCAGTGATCCCCTTTAAATTGACTACTCACCTTAATTGCCTTCAGCTGACTGTGCCAATCAGACTCCTTTTAAACGTCCCGTTCTTTTCACACTGAAGGGGGGAAGGAAAGAATTCCACCATGTACGTGCCTTTTAAATGCTTCCCACTTCTCACCTTAATTGCCTTCAGCTGACTGTACCAATCGCACTCCTTTCAAACTCTCCCGCTCTTTTCACACTGAAGGAGCTCTTCATCTGTCAAACTTACTGCTCATGTCTGTTTAATTCTCCTCTAAATTGTTGATATGAACCAGACGGCAATGGGCCCAGCACTGATCCCTGAACCACAGGCATCCAGTCCGAAAAACTGCCTTGCACCACCACCCTCTGCTTCCCGCCATCCATCCAATTATGTATCTAAATAGCGAGGTCACCCCAGATCCTATGAGAACTAACCTCCTAAAGCAGACTACCATGCAGAACCTTATGGAAGGCCTTGTTGAAGTCCATGTCTGCTGCCCTGCCCTCATCTACATTCTTGGTCATTCAGATTTATGAGACACGATCTCCCACATACAATACCATGCTGACTATCCCTAATCAATCTAATGTCTTTCCAACTTTCTGAGGGATATATATCTTATCCCTGTTTACTAAAGATTGGTGAAAGATTCAACATGGAAACAAGCCCTTCAGCCCACCGAGTCCACTCTGACCATTGACTATCCGTTCACATTAGTTCTATAGTATCCCACTCCCTACACGAGTGGCAATTTACAGAAGTCTATTAACCCAGAAGCCCTCACGTCTTTGGGATGTGGAAGGATACTGGAGCACCCGGAGGAAACCCACGAGGTATGTACAAACTCCACACACAGATAGCTGCCGTGTTCAGAATCGCGGAATGATGAGGCAGCGGTGCTACATGGTGTATCCAGAGCAGCCTTGCCCTCGATGCCTGACAAGATCTCCCTGCTGACTTTATGGGGCCTGCCTTCCCCTCATGGGTACTCCCTTCCATCCCCTCTGTGGACAACCGTTTGTGCAAATCTCGACTGATTCAAATGCTTGAACGTGTCTGCACCGTGTACCCCAGAGGCAGCTCCCAGTGCATCAGCTACGTGTCCACGTGCTCCACCTGGTGGACACGGGGATTATTGCCAAGTGGCCCTGTTGGAGAAAGGTGCAGCAACGGTTTCACCACATCTGAAGTCGAGCTTACTGTCTGTCATCTGCACCACAACAGGAGGTACAGGTATAATGACAATCCAGCTTGCAGCAGCATCAGACGTGTAGACTCGAATAAACTATAAACACATCAATTGTACATAAATTAGGTTTAGGTTTATTGTAGTTACATGTACTGTAGTACAGTGAAAAACTGTTTTGTATGCTATCCAATCAGATCAGATACTATATGGACCCATGATGGATCGGCCGGTGTTCACCACTTTTTGTAATCTTTGTTCACAGGCGTTGGACTTGCTGAACCGGCAATGAGTCTTGGAATGAAAGCTAGCACTGGTATTGGAAACCAAAGGACAAATCACACCAGTAAAGGTGACTCAAAAAGTTGGTTGTGTTCAGTGTCACTTGCACCCGCGGCCCTTTGCCGTGATCATGTTATCTTTTCATGCAGAAATGTTGGCATCTTGCTCTGCACAGGCATGGTGGGCCGAAGGGCCTGTTCGTGTAATGTACTGTTCTATGGTTTATACGCAGGAGTACGGTGAGGGCGTTGCCTGGATTCGAGGGCCTGTCCTATCAGGAGAGGTTGGGCAGGCTAGGAATGATCTGAGGCTGAGGAGTGAGCTGACAGAGGCGTATAAAATCATGAAGGGAATACATAGGGTGGATGCACTGTCCTTTTGCCAGGGTAGGGGAATCAAGAACTAGAGGACACCCAAGCACATCAGGTATCCCGTACATACATAGGTCAGAAGGTTCAGAAGGTAAAAAAATCAGTCAAACTCAAGTAAAATAGACTGAGCAAAGTGGAAGATACAGAGTGCAAAATATAGAAACAAGGACTGTAGATGCTGGTTTATACCAAAGATAGACACAAAGTGCTGGAGTAACTCAGCAGGTCAGGCAGCATCTTTGGAGAATAATAATAATAATAATATAATAATAATATATTTTATTGTCATTACACATAAGTGCAACGAGATTTGGTTTGCAACTTCCATCCGATGTCGTAACTTAAACGACTAATAAAATTTAGGTTTAGATACCCCGAGAACAAGGTTTGTAAAAAGAACATTAGAACAGTAAAAGTCAAAACAGATTAAAGTGCTGATGTGACCATCCGAGGGAGACAGTCCATGGGGGTGGGGGGTACTCAGCAGGGCCGGTTCAGAGCCGCTATAGCTCTGGGGATGAAGCTGTTCCTGAGTCTGGAGGTGCGGGCGTAGAAGGCCTTGTAACGTCTGCCGGAAGGGAGTAGTTCGAACAGTCCATTACAAGGGTGAGAGGAGTCTTTATGGATGCTGACGGCCTTCCTGAGGCACCGTGTGTGGTAGATGCCCTCCAAGGCTGGTAGCGGTGTCCCAATAATCTGTTTTGCGCTCTGTGGACAACGTGCTGAAGAGCTCTCCTCTCCGCCTCCGTGCAGCTGAGATACCACACAGAGATGCCATACGTTAGTATGCTCTCTGTGGTGCAGCGGTAGAAGGTCGTCAGCAGCTGCTGGGGCAGACCAGTCCGTTTCAATGTTCGTAGGAAGAACAGTTGTTGCTGTGCCTTTTTGACCAGCGCAGCGGTGTTGGTGGACCATGTGAGGTCCTCTGAGATGTGAGTGCCCAGAAACTTAAAGCTGGACACTCTCTCCACACTGTCCCCGAAGATGGAGATTGGGGCGTATTCCCCATTCTGCGACCTCCTGAAATTAATAATCAGCTCCTTGGTCTTGGAGGTGTTTAGTGACAAGTTGTTCCGTGAGCACCAGTCCGCCAGGTTCTGCACCTCCGCTCTGTATTTTGTTTCGTCACCGTTGGTGATCAGCCCGATCACCGTTGTGTCGTCTGCAAACTTGACAATGGTGTTGGTGTCGAATGCAGGAACACAGTCGTGAGTGAAGAGGGAGTAGAGCACGGGGCTCAGTATGGGTGATATTTCAGGTCGGGTCCTTTGTTCAGTCCCAATCCAAAACATCACCCATCCTTTTTCTCCAGAGATGCTGTCTGAACCGCTAATTTATTCCAGCCTCTAGTGCCTATCTTAGTGTAGAATATAGTTCTCAGCATTATAGCACATCAGTTCAAGAGACAAAGTCCTAAGTCTGCAATGGGGTAGAGGTGAATCTCGGGGTATCTAAACCTAAATTTTATTAGTCGTTTAAGTTACAACATCGGATGGAAGTTGCAAACCGGTAACTAGCTCCTTCGTCTTGCTTACATTGAGGGAGGGGTTTAAGAAAGAACTGCAGATGCTGGAAGGTAGACAAAAATGCTGGAGAAACTCAGCGGGTGAGGCAGCATCTAGGGAGTGAAGGAATAGGTGACGTTTCGGGGCGAGACCCTTCTTCAGACTGATGTGAGGGGGGGAGGGAAGAAGAAAGGAAAAGGCGGAGACAGTGGGCTGTGGGAGAGCTGGGAAGGGGAGGGGAAGGAGGGAGAAAGCAAGGACTACCTGAAATTGGAGGTCAATGTTCATACCGCTGGGGTGTGAACTACCCAAGCTAAATATGAGGTGCTGCTCCTCCAATTTGCGGTGGGCCTCACTCTGGCCATGGAGGAGGCCCAGGACAGAAAGGTCGGATTCGGAATGGGAGGGGGAGTTGAAGTGCTGAGCCACCGGGAGATCAGGTTGGTTAGTGCCAACCGAGCGGAGGTGTTGGGCGAACCGATCGCCAAGCCTGCACTTGGTCTCACCGATGTAGAGCAGTTGACACCTAGAGCAGCGGATGCAATAGATGAGGTTGGAGGAGGTGCAGGTGAACCTCTGCCCCACCTGGAGAGACTGCTTGGGTCCTGGAATGGAGTCAAGGGGGGAGGTAAAGCGACAAGTGTAGCATTTCCTGCGGTTGCAAGGGAGAGTGCCAGGGGAGGGGGTGGATTGGGTGGGAAGGGCCTAATTGACAAGGGGGTTACGGAGGGAGCGTGTTGAAATGATCAGACTCACACATAGTGATTAGAATCCATAGTCTTTTATTAGCAAGTCTACGGAGGAAACACTAGGTGCATCCGTCTCCAAACATTCAGCTGGTCTAACGAGAGAGAGAGAGAGTGAGAGAGTGAGAGAGAGAGAGAGAGAGGGAACTCACTATCAAGCCTGTGGATATATATATAGTACTAACACACTAATCTACATCCTCTTCTTAAAGAATTAAATGCAAATGTAAAACTACTGATTATACAGAGCACATATAGTATGTGGCACTAAACTGGAGGAAGTTCAAACATAGCCCGGGTACTTTACGGTGGGCTTACAAACAAGACGAGCGCAGGTACGGTACAGTTCTGCATCTCCTCCCGTCACCGGGGGCACACTCGGTGGTGACGTATGTGATGGAGATTGAAACGGCATTCCCGGTGATGAAACAGGAGACTTTGGCAAAAGTGGAGGAGGCATGGCCATAGGCGAAGTAACCGGATGAGGAACAGGTTGTGGTGCTGGTGCAGTCGGGCCGATGCCGCTGGATGCCGATGGAAGTGCACTTGTGCGGTCAGGATAGTACGGAACTGGCGCTGGCTCATTCACAGGCAGGATACGTTGCCTATTACATCTGTAGGTGCCGCCAAGTATGAACGTGGCTCGGAGGCAGTTCCTAAAATTACACCTATGCGGTCGTGACCTTTGTCGGTTTGCAGACGCACCACTTGTCCCTCGGCTAGTAATGGAAGCAGTCTGCTTCTTTTGTCATACCACCCTTTCTGAATGTCGCACTTTTGTCGCCGCAGGAAATGTGGCTCGGGTCTGCCTTGACATCAGACGCTGAGTGGGTGAACCCAATATTGGGTCGCGGGAGTTGTTGCGCAGGTTAAGCAGGTCCAGGTACACATCTGATTTTGCTCTGTGGGAGCGTTCCATTAATTGTTTGGCACTCCTGACAGCGCATTCAGCCAGTCCATTCGATTGTGGGTACTCAGGGCCGCTGGTGATGTGACGAAAACCCCAGCGTGCAGCAAAGTCTTTGAAGTACTGGCTGGTAAATTGACTGCCATTATCAGATAGTAGTTGACATGGAGCTCCGTGGTCGGAGAAATGGCGTGCCAGCTTCTGAACTACCCCATGAGAAGTGGGGCTACTAAGGAGACCGATGTCAAACCAACCAGAATACGAGTCGACAAGAACCAGGTATTGCTTGCCACGCCACACAAATATGTCAGTTGCCACTGTGGACCACGGGAGGGCAGGAACCGGGTGTGGGAGAAGTGGTTGCTTCTGTTGATGTGGTGCCAAACTGCTGAACACTGCACAGGATTCCACTTTCTCGTGAATGTAATCGGTCATGCCAGACCGGAAAAACATGTCTTTCATGTCTAATGTTTTATGTATCATTCTTAACTGTCACTGCATGTCATGTTGTCACTTGCGGGCGGAGCACCAAGGCAAATTCCTTGTATGTGAATACTTGGCCAATAAGCGTATTCATGCATTCATTCATTCATTTTTGCTCGCTGGACAGTTGCTTCTGCGCCTGGGTGTCCCGCATGGTCTGCATCAAATACTTGCTGTGTAGAGAGGCAGGAACGACAGCTTTGTGGCATTTTACGATAATGCCATCTTGTAGTACTAGTTCAACACGGAGGGCAAAGAAGGGCTGAACTGGAAGTGGTAGATTGTATTGCTTGTCAGGCCAAACGCGCGCAATGACAGAGGAGAGCGATCGCACGGTATCGTCAGCAGCAGTGTGGGCTACCAGGTCCTCCAAGCAGCACAAGGGAATAAAGGAAACAGTCATTACCACAAAGCCGTCACCTGGTGTGGATGAACCCTCGCAGGTCTTTCGAGGAGCAAGCAAGATGGTGTCAGCCAGGTGCATGTCCTTGCCATGTTTGTAGATTAGAACAATGTCATACTTGTAGCTGTAGCAATATCCGTTGAAGGCATCCTGGAGAGGCCAGTATTGGTTTGTTCAAAATGCTGATTAGGAGTTGATGGTCAGTTTCGATCGTGACAGTTTGTCTGAAGATAAAGTCAATAAACTTCTTGCATGCGAGAACGACCATTAGCAGCTCCTTTTCAATCTGGGCGTAGCGTTGTTCCGTGTCTGTCATGGTGCGTGAAGCACAGACAACAGGCCTGTTGCCGTCACCATCATCTTGGGGGCAAGCTGCCCCTAAACCGTACTGTGAGGCATCACAAGTCAGCGTGACCGGTAATTTAGCATTAAAGTAGGCGAGAGTGGGGGCACAAGACATCTGTTGTTTAAGAGTGTCATGTGCCCTCTGCTGTTGCTCATGCCAGGCCCAAACAGTGTCTTTGCGGGTTAGCTGGCGCAGTGAGGCCGATAGTTCACTGAAGTTTGGAATAAATGTCCCCAAGTAATTTCCCATGTCAAGGAATCTCTGCAGGCTGAGCACGTCTGTGGGTGCTGGTAACTCGTTGATAACAATGGTTTTTGATGGATCGGGTTGCAGGCCGTCTTCAGTGAACACATGGCCTATGTAGTTCACCTCACTCACTCTGAATTTGCACTTTAGAGGGTTTAACTTGAGGTTGATTTCTTTAGCGCGGTTCAGAACCTTCTTTAAGTTTGCGTTGTTTTCTTGAATAGTTTGTCCAGCAACTAGGATATCATCAACTATGATGGAGCACGGGTAACCTGCAAACGATTGTTCCATAGCGCATTGAAATACTTCACTAGCAGAGCTTATGCCGAATGGCATACGAAGAAATTTGTAACGTCCAAAGGGTGTGCTGAAGGTGGTTAACTTGGAGGAGTTGTGATCCAGGGCAATCTGCCAGAATGAACTTTTAGCATCTAGTATTGTGAATACAGTCGCCTTATCCAGCTGCGCTGCAATCTCTTCCACAGTGCGCATGGGATAGTGTGGTCGCTTGATGGCTGTGTTTAAATCTTTAGGATTGATGCAAATCCGTATTTATTCCTTATTCTTTCTCGTTGCTATGACCATGGTCGAGACCCAATCCGGGGGCAATCACACCCATAGTCACCAATCTGTCGAGTTCACCTTGTACATGGTCCCGCATAGCATGGGGAATCCGGTGTGCCGGACGTCCAACTTGGAGTATCTCAGGGTCAGTCGTGATTGTGTACTTGACAGGTAACCTGCCCAGCTTGTCGATGAACAGACTTTTGTATTGTGTCAGGATTTGTTGAGTGAAGCCACATGTAGCAGACAGTTGATAGACAGATGTACTGAAAGTGACCAGACCCAGGTCATCGATGCCCAGCAGAGAAGGCACTTTTTCTCGGACAATAAAGAAGCTCAGGCTGTGGACACGTGTATCAAGATAGCATCGTAGCTCGACTTGACCGATAGGGTGCACTGCGCCACCTGCAAATGGAAGTAGAGTGGCAGCCGTGTGATCGATGATCTCGTTTTTTCGAATCCTATTGAGTTCAGATAAGTATAAAACGTTGCAACGAGCTCCAGTGTCGAGTTTAACAATAACATTCATTCCGTTAATGAGGAGAGTGACCATGGGATCTTGATAATTACGAGACAAATCCGACATGGAATGTATGTTGATGTCCAGTCTCTCGTTAGCAGGCAGTACGTCCTCGTTAGTCAGAGAAGTTTGCGTGGGAGCCGCATGGGAAGGCTCTGAATCTAAGCTCTCACGTTGGTGCTGGTGGACAGGTTGCTTTGTCTGTATTCTGTTTCCAAGCGAATGGCAACAATGAATGCAGTGATTCCTGCGTTTACAGAAATGACAACGTTTCCCATCAGCTGGGCAACGTTCACGAATGCCTGCATGCTAAACTCCACAGTTCACACAATTATTAATTAACTTAACACCAGATCTACCGGGCACCTGTGAAAACTGGCATTGGGCCTGATAAACCGTGTCGGCAACATTAACATTATAGGCAGAATGGGGTCCCTGCCCCCATGATTTGGTGTGAGAATCTGTCATTTCTGCAATCCCCTCTTTGACTATAGATGAGGCACCAGGGACTCATGTCTGTGGAATTCTCTGCCACAGAAGGTGTTGAGGCCAGTTCATTGGCTATATTTAAGAGGGAGTTAGATGTGGCCCTTGTGGCTAAAGGGATCAGGGTATGGAGAGAAGACAGGTACAGGATACTGAGTTGGATGATCAGCCATGATCATATTGAATGGCGGTGCAGGCTCGAAGGGCCGAATGGCCTACTCCTGCACCCATTTTCTATGTTTCTACGGTTCTACGACAGCGATTTTCAGCACTCTCCAGAGTGAGATCAGCATCACTTAGAAGTTCATCACGTACCTTATCATTGAGAATTCCATAAACCAGTCTGTCTCGTGTCAGACCATCGCACAAATTGTCAAACTCGCATCGACTGGCGATGTGCTTCAAAGAACTGATGTATGCTTCCACAGGTTCACCCTGCCTTGTCTGTGCGAACAAAAATGATGGCGCTCCATCACAAGGTTAATGCGTAACTCACATAGTTGTCTGAACTTGTTAAGTAGGCACTCAGGGTCTTGAATCGATTCAGCCGGAACAATCTGGACACCCGCAGCATTGAACTGTGCCGGGGCATAATGAAATAATCTAGCAGGACGAGTGGCCTCTGTACTGGCCAGGTTGACGAGAATAGAAGCACGAACATCTGGAGTGGCGCCAGCGTGCGCCGCATGCACGTACGCAGTGAAATCCTCTTCAAAGATGCGCCAACGCTCGGCAAGGTCACCGTCAAACACCAAAGGCTCAGGCTTGCAAAGAGAAGCAGCCATTGTAAAACCACAAACTGAACAAAAAGAACAAACTAAAATAAACGTAAACCAACTAGGCAAGGAGAGGGGCTGAAATATCTGACACCATGTTGAAATGATCAGACTCACACATAGTGATTAGAATCCATAGTCTTTTATTAGCACGTCTACGGAGGAAACACTAGGTGCTTTCATCTCCATACATTCAGCTAGTCTAACTAGAGAGAGAGAGAACTCACAATCAAGCCTGTGGGCTGGATCAGCAGTATGAGTGACATCACACACTAATCTGCAGTGGTCTCTGTGGAAAGCTGAAAGGGGAGGAGATGTGGCCAGTGGTGGGATCCCGTTAGAGGTGGCGAAAATGTTGGAGGATTATCTGTTGTATGTGACGGCTGGTCGGGAGGACAAGGGGGATTCTGTCCTTGTTACGAGTGGGGGGGACAGGGAGTGAGAGCGGAGCTACGGGATATAGAAGAGTCCCTGGTGAGAGCCTCATCTATAGTCGAAGAGGGGAACCCCCGTTCCCTAAAGAACGAGGACATCTCCTATGCCCTGGTTTGGAACTCCTCATTCTGGGTGCAGATGCGGCGTAGACGGAGGAATTGGGAGTAGGGGAGGATGGGAAGAAGTGTAGTCCAGATAGCCATGGGAGTCAGTGGGTTTGTAGAAGATGTCGGTCAGTAGTCCGTTACCTGCGATGGAGACAGTGAGGTCAAGAAACGGTAGGAAAATGTCGGAAATGGTCCAGGTGAATTTGAGTGGCGGATGGAGATTAGTGGTGAAATGGATGAAGTCAGTGAGTTCTGCATGGGTGCAGGAGGTAGCACCAATGCAGTCGTCGATGTAGCGGAGGTAGAGTTCGGGGATAGGCCCACGGTACGCCTCGAACAATGATTGTTCGACGTACCCTACAAAGAGGCAGGCATAGCTGGGGCCCATGCACGTGCCTAGAGCTACGCCTTGTGTTTGGAGGAAATGCGAGGAGTCAAAGGAAAAGTTGAGGGTAAGGACCAGCTCCGCTAGGCGGAGGAGAGTATTGGTAGACGGGGATTGGTTGGTTCTCCGGTCGAGGAAGAAACGGAGGGCTTTAAGACGTCTTGGAGGTGTCGAGTGACTGGACATCCATGGTGAAGATGAGGGAGTGGGGGCATGGAAATGGAGTCATGGAGGAGACGGAGAATATGTGAGGTGTCTTGGACATAGGTAGGGAGGGATTTGATACCTATTACATAGGTAGTCGAGGTGTGTGGAAATAAGTTTTGAGGGAGGGTTTATTGTCCTGACACCATGTTACTAGGTTCTCTATTTCTTTCTTGCACACACACCTTCCTTCCCACAGCTGCATTACTTTAGCTGATTCAGCTGAGAAAAGAAAGACACAAAGTGCTGGAGTAACTCAGCGGGTCGGGTAGCAAGATTCCCGAGTTACTTCAGCATTTTGCGTCTTTCTTTGGTAAACCAGCATCTGTGGTTCCTCATTATTACTTCACCTGATGCTTTGTACTTCAGCTGTATTCCTTAGATTAGCTGACACCTTACCCTTTAGCAGTACATGTTAGCTGATACATTACACATTAGCTGTAAATATTAGTTGATACTTTACACTTTAGCAGTGCAGTGAATTGTGATTGCAGCCCAGACCAGGGCGCAACCTCCCTTCCATTGATTTATAGAAACATCGAAAATAGGTGCAGGAGTAAGCCATTTGGCCCTTCAAGCCAGCACCCGCCATTCAATATGATAATTCCATTCCTTGCCTTACCTTGCCCACAATGTCTTGCTTTGCCTTGGCTTGTCTTCAATGCCTTGCATTGCCTTCAATGACTTGTCTGGCCTCCAAATTTTGCTTTGCCTCGCATTGGCTTCCCTGCCTTCAGTGCCTTCCTTGCCCTCAACGTTTTGCCTTGCATTGACTACAATGACTCGCCAAGTCTTTAATTTCCTTCAATGCCTTGCCTTCATTTGCCTTGCTTTGCTTTCAATGCCATACCTTCCATTCCTTGCCTTAACATGCCTTCAATGCCATGGCTTTCCTTGCTTTGCCGTCTTAAATGCCTAGCCTTCAATCCCTTGCTTTGCTGTGCATTTCATGCCTTCAATCCCTTGCCTTGCCTTTCCTTTAATGCCTTGTCTGGCCTAGCTTTCTTGCCTCCAAATTTTGCTTTGCCGTGCCTTGCCTTCACTGCTTTGCCTTGCCTTCAATGCTTTGCCTTGCCTTCAATGCCTTGCCTTGCCTTCAATGCCTTGCCTTGCATTGACTTCCATGACTTGATAAGTCTTTACTTTCCTTCAATGCCTTGCCTCGCCCTCAATGCCTTGGCTTGTTGTCAATGCCTTTCCTTGCCATGCCTTTAATATCTTGCCATGCCCTTCAATGCCTTGCCTTTCCTACACTGCCTTGCCTTATCTTGCATTACCTTGACGTCAATGCTCTGCCTTGCCTACAGTGCCTTGGCTCGCCCTCAATCATTTGCCTTGCCTTCCATGCCCTGCCTTTCCTTGCATCGACTTCAATGCCTCGCCATGTCTTTACTTGCCTTCAATGCCTTGCCTTACCTCCCTTGGGGCGGACCACATGGTTTGGATGAGAGCCACCCCCCCCCCCCACCTCCTCGCTCCTCGGTGACATGTTGTCTGTGTCGTCCCCACCCCCACTCTGACGACACCGAGAAGGAAGAGGGCGGGGTCAGAGCAGTTTGATTGACAGCTGTCAGAGAGGAGGCGGCAGAGTGGATTTGGGGTGGTGAGAGAGGGAGGGAGGGAGAGAATCAAGTCAATTTTATTTCTACAGCACATTTAAAAACAACTCTCGTTGACCAAAGTGCTTTACATCAGTGCAGGTACTAACGTGCTACATACAATGGTACATGGACCAACAATACATACATAAATACATACATACAGCGCTCCCTCAGAGGATCTCAAGAACGCTGTGAGTAGAGCAAGCCCGTTAAGGGCTTTGCATACATATAGGAGGAGCTTGAAATTGATTCTGTACCATACTGGGAGCCGGTGGAGAGAGGCCAGGATCGGGGTGATGTGGTCCCTTTTACGAGTACCCGTCAGAGGTCTCGCTGCTGCGTTTTGGACCAGTTGCAGGCGGGACAGGGATGATTGGCTGATGCCAGTGTATAGGGAGTTGCAGTAATCGAGGCGGGAGGAGATAAATGTGTGGATGATCTTTTCAAGGTCGTCGAATTGGAGGAATGGTTTGATTTTACCTATCGTCCGAAGCTGGAAGAAGCTAGCTTTTACCATGGCATTGACTTGTCTGTCAAACTTCAATGCGGAGTCAAATATCACGCCAAGGCTTTTGATGCGAGGTTTGAGTAAGTCAAGTCACTTTTATTTATAGAGCACATTTAAAAAACAACTCTCATTGGCCAAAGTGCTTTACATTGGTGGAGGTACTAACGTTATACAACAGTGGTTCATAGATTAAATACAAACATCACTACATACATATAGCCCTCGTATAGTAAGGAGGTTAGGCTCCCAAACTGCCTGCTATCGTTTTGATGGTCCGAGGGGCCGAGTAGGATGACCTCAGACTCCAGTCTGAAGAAGGGTCTCGACCCGAAACGTCGCCTATCTCCTTCGCTCCTTAGATGCTGCTGCACCCCGCTGAGTTTTGCCAGCCTTTTGTGTACCCTCTGACCTCAGACTCATTTAGTTGTACGAAGTTCTGTGCCATCCAACACTTTATATCCTCGAGGCAGTGCATAAGGCTGAGTAGATTTGATCGGTTGTTGGGTTGAGCTGTGTATCGTCTGCATAGCAGTGGAAGGAAATGCCGTGCCTTTGAATGACTTGGCCTAGGGGGAGCATATATAGAGAGAAGAGAATGGGGCCAAAGATAGAGCCTTGTGGAACCCCGCAGCAAAGGCTAGCTGGGGAGGAGAAAGAGTTGCTTATGTTTGTAGAGAATCTCCTATCTTTGAGGTAGGAGATGAACCAGCTCAGGGCAGTGCCATCAATACCAACCCCGCACCGGAGACGGCCAATTAGGATGGTGTGGTCGACTGTGTCAAATGCTGCGCTGAGGTCGAGAAGGAGCAGGATTGCACAGTCGCCGGAGTCGATGGCGAGAAGCAGGTCATTATGTACCTTCAACAAGGCAGACTCTGTGCTGTGGTGGGCCGTGAAACCTGATTGGAAACTTTCCAGGATGGTATTTTGGTGAAGGTAAGGCATTAGCTGATTTAGAATTACCTTTTCAAGGACTTTTGAAAGGAAAGGCAGTTTGGAAATAGATCTGTCGTTGCTAGGCAAGGTGGGGTCTAGGTTAGGTTTTTTCAGAAGGGGCTGGACCACCGCTTGCTTGAAACAGGTAGGAACAGTGCCAGTGGCCAGAGAACTGTTGATGGTAGAGAGGATACTGGGACTGGCTATTGCAAAGACATCCTTCAGAAGGGCAGTGGGGACAACGTCAAGGGGCAGGTTGCAGGTTTCATAGTGGAGACCAGCTTTACAAGGGAGGGTAGAGAAACGGGTTAGAAACAGTCTAATTTAGAAGAACAGACCAATGAGACAGCTAGGTCACGGATTGGAGGGGAAATATTTGTTCTAATGTTCTCAACTTTGCTGGTGAAAAATGTAGTAAATTCTTCGCACTTAGCAGGGGACCCAGCTAGCTGGTGCTGGGGGCAGGACATATGACAGAGGTAATGGTACTAAATAGGACCTTGGAGTTATTGGTGTTTTGGGAAATAAAGCCGGTAAAGTATTGTCTTCTCACAGACTTTACTGCTTCTTGGTATTTGAAAAGATTGTTTCTCAGAAGTTCGAATGAAATTTGAAGTTTATCAGATTTATACTTCTGTTCTTATTTTCTGCACTCTCTTCTTAGGGCTCTGGTGGTGTCATTGAGCCAGGGCCAGCCTTTAGGCTTATGCGTTTTCATTTTAAGAAGAGCAACAGAATCCAGGATGGAAGAACAAGTGTTATTGAATAAATAAATGAGGTCGTCAGTGCTGAGATGGAGGGGAGACGCCTCGATGGTGCAGATATCGGGGGCGGCTATGAAAGCCTCAGAGAACTTACTGGCAGTCGAAGAGTTTATGTAGCGGGAGTAGCGAATAGGGAGATGGGATTTTGAGGGAGAGAAAGGCAGAGATGCATCAAATATATAATTGCGCTATGATCTGACAGACAAGCATCAATAATTTCTATGTTACAAATTGGGAAACCAGACGATAGCACCAGGTCAAGTGGATGGCCAAGCTTGTGCGTGGGTCCAGTGGTGAGTAGAGTCAGATTGGTAGGACAGCAGACATGAATGTTAAAATCACCAAGAATCAGGACCCGGTCAAATTTGGGCAACAAGCTAGAGATAAGATCAGCAAATTGGGTGATAAAATCCTTATGCATTTTTGGTGGGCGATACACAAGAATTATTTAAAGTGGACAGACCAGACCAACGAGAATTAGTTGATGTTCGGAGCTGGAGAAATGATCAACGTTCAGGAGGCGGCAGTTGAAATGGTTCTTAAACGCAGTGGCTAGGCCCCCACCGCACCCGGAGAGCCTAGCTGAGCTGAAAAAGTTACAGTTATCAGGACAGTTCCACGAGTGGAGCGAGCCCACCAGGATTACGCCAGGTTTCGGTGACCAGTAAGAAGTCCAATCCACGTGCGGTGAAGAAGTGGTTGGGGATGAAGGTTTTGTTCGGTAAGGATCTTGCGTTGATCAGGACCACTTTAGCAGGGACTGCAGGTAAGTTGTGGACCGTTTACGGCTCCCAAGCCAGTGGCCGGAGGTTCAGGGAGACCACGCTGCCGCGTTTCACAGATGGCCTGGCTGGGAGCTCGTGGGTCGACAGACCAGGGAAGGGAAAGATCGACCGGAGAGAGGCATACCTGGGCTCGAGGGACCGCCGATAGATGGTGCGGTAGGGCCGACCAGATCCGACATCACAGCGCTGGGTGAGGTAGGCTGATGTTGAGCGGGCGCGGGTGGGATGGACAGAGTGAGGGAGGAGGAGAGGGAGTGACAGAGTGGGAGGGAGGAGTAAGTGGAAGATATAGGGGGAATGAGAGACTAGAAAAATCTAAAACAATTTAACCAGTTTTATTATTGTATTTGTACCGCGGAGCAGTGAACAGATCTATATCTCTACTATGCAGTAAAATCCTACCATGCATAGAGCATAGAACAGTACAGCACAGGTACAGGCCCTTCAGCCCACAATGTCTGTGCTGAACATGATGCCAAGACCAATTCCTGTCTGTGTGCACATATCCCTCCACTCTCCGCATAGAGTCAGGTAGGACTTTGGATAGGCTGACATTTGGAGTACTGTGTGCAGTTCTGGTTGCCCTATTTTTTAGTTTAGTTTAGAGATAGAGAGCGGAAACAGGCCCTTTCGGCCCACTGTGTCCGCGCCGACCAGCGATCTCCGTAAATTTAGATTATCCTATACCCACTAGGGAAATTCACACATTTAACAAGCCAATTAACCTCCATACCTGTGGGAGGAAACCGAAGATCTTGGAGAAAACCCACTCAGGTCACGGGGAAAACGTACAAACTCCGTACAGATAGCACCCATAGTCTGGCTCGAACCCGGGTCTCCGGCGCTGCATTCGCTGTAACTCTACCGCTGCGCCACCGTTACAAGAAGGATGTGGATGCTTTGGAGATTTAACAGACTGCTGACTCGATTAGGATCCGGCTACAGAGAATGGCTGGCGAGGGTGCAGAGGAGGTATATCAGAACGCTGCCTGGATTAGAGGGTTTCAACTAGAGGGGAAGGTTGGACGGACTTGGATTGTTCCTTTGGAATGTCAGAGGTTGTGGGTAAACCGGAAAGTATATAAATATAGAGAGTGAGGGACATAAGGAAGAGAGGGAGGGGTGAGAGAGGGAGGGTGGTGAAAGGGAAAGAGAATGGGAGCAGGTAAAAAGGAAAAGGAGGCTAAAGGAAAAGAGAGAGGGAGGGTGGGGGTGAGTGCTGGGTGAGGTGTGAGTGAGAGAGGGATGGGGTGAGAGATAAAGTGGGAGGACATTAAGGAATCAGCGAGGGATGAATAAGTTGGGAGGCGGGTCATTGAGGGAGAGAAGGCCCCTTACCCTCACTTCCCTCTTTGTGCCTCCCCCTCAGGTGCACGTGGAGGGTGGAGGATTGGGAAAACCCTCTCCCACACCGTGGGCACAGATATGGTCTCTCCCCAGTGTGGACCCTGAGGTGAATGAGGAGACTTGTGGAGTCGAGGAAGGCCTTGGAGCATTGAGAGCAAGGGAAGGGCCTGTCGCCGCGGTGACGCAGGAGGTGAAGGCCCAATGCGCCTGAGGTGAGGAACCCGCGCTTGCACTCGGGGCACTGGTGAGGCCTCTCGCCCGAGTGCAGCCTCTGGTGGTACTTGTGGGAGGAGCGGTGGGCATAGGATTTGGGGCAGTGGGGACAAACGAAGGGCCTGTGGCCTGTGTGGATGCGTCGGTGGACTCGGAGGGTGGACTTTTGGGCGAAACAGGCCCCACAGTCCTCGCAAGCGTGGGGCCTTTCCTGGGAAACGAGGCTGGAAGCTCGGGGACTAGGCCGGGACGCTCGGTTCAAAGTCTGGGACACATCCTGGGCCTCAATGTCCAAATCTTCAGGCCTATTCTGGGACACTAAGCCTGATGCTTTGGCCCTGTCTTGGGAAACTAGGCCCGACGCTAGCCGCCTCGGCCGGGACTCTCGGCTTGAAGCCTGAGGCCGGGATTCTCGACGCGAAGCCTGGACCCTGGCCTTGGACCCAAGGCCTACATCCTGAGGCCTATCATGGGACTTGAAGACTGATGCTTTGGCCCTGTCCTGGGATAATGGGCCAGAAGCTGCAGGCCTTGCCTGGGACTTGCAGTTCGGAGCCTGGGGCATAGCCTGGGCCTCAAGGCCCAAATCTTCAGGCCTATTCTGGGGCTCCAAGCCTGAGGATTTGGCCTTGTCCTGGGCAGCTGGGCCTATGGCCTCGGATGTCACACAGGGTGACGGGCCCATGTCAACCTGTCGGGCGTAGGCTTTGGGGGGGACAGAGGAAGGCCGCAGGTCCCCCATGGCGCCTCCCACCCCGGCTTGGGGGAGGCTGGGGCCAATTTTAGGCCAATTAGGGCTCCTAGAACAGTGGGTAGAGATGTGGGAGGTCTCAAGGTTCGCAGGGCGCTCCTCCGGCCGCGGGGGGCGCTGTGGCGACGGGGCTGCAGCGACAGCTTCCGCCCAGAGGCGGCGCTGCGGCGCGGTCCTCCGGTGCTTGCCGCCGCGCATGCTCCGGGTAACCAGCGCCGGCGCAGCTTCGTCCTCCCACCGGAGAAGGCGCTGCGGCGCAGTCCTCCGGTGCTTGCCGCGCATGCTCCGGGTAACCAGGGCCGGCGCAGCCCTCCGGTGCTTGCCGCCGCGCATGCTCCGGCTAACCAGCGCCGGCGCAGGTTCGTCCTCCGACCAGATGCTGCGCTGCCACGCAGTCCTCCCGACCTTACTGCGCATGGTCCCGGCGCCGCTTGCACCGACGGCATCCGGAATCTGGTGGCGCTGCAGGCCGCCGATCCTGCGCCCACTGCGCAACCGCATGCAAGTCTCGGGAGAAAGTTGGCTTTCCATGGATTTTAAAGTCTTCTTTCTGTGAGAATAATACGAGTTTCTGAAATTATTCCAAAGCAGAGAGGGGCTTCATTTAACAATAAACCAACACACCAAATTTCCCATTGATGCGATTTTCTGGGACCTCAATTTAACTCTTTAAACCCCAATAGCACCCCTTTCCAACACAATGGGGTTTGGAGTTTAGGGGGCAACTGCAGAAGCTGGTTTACACCGAAGGCGCAGACACAAAATGCTGGAGGAACTCAGCGGAGAGAAGGAATCTCGAACTCGAGAAGGAACCCGAACCATTCATTCATGTCGAGATCCTCCTTCCGATTGAAAGTCAGGGGCGGGGGAGACACAGATACAGAAAGATGCGTGAGAACGAGAGATCCAAGGGGACGGGAATCAAAGAAAATGTTACATATTAGCTGAGGGGAAGGGAACAACGAGGCATACGATCAACACGATTAAATAGGATAGACAAAAAAGCTGGAGAAACTCAGCGGGTGAGGCAGCATCTATGGAGCGAAGGAAATAGGTGACGTTTCGGGTCTTAAACAATTTAATCGGGAGGACAGTTATACTAGTCGGATAACTAGGATGGGGAGATATGGAGAGAGAGAGGGGGGAATTTGGGTTTAGTTTAGTTTAGAGATACAGCGTGGAAACAGCGACTCCGTGCCGCCCAGCGAGCCCCACGCACTAACACTGTTCTACACACACTAGGAACAATTTACAATTTAGGAACAATTGTCTGAAGAAGGGTCTCGACCCGAAACGTCGCCTATCTCCTTCGCTCCTTAGATGCTGCTGCACCCGCTGAGTTTCTCCAGCTTTTTGTGTAACCCAGGAACAATTTACAATTTTACCAAACCAATTTTGCTTACAAACCTGCACGTCTCGGAGAAAACCCACGCAGGTCACGGAGAGAATGCACAGACTCTGTACAGAGAGCAAGCAGATTGGTCCCGTGTCTCTGGCGCTGTAAGGCAACAACTCCACCGCTGTGCCAATGTGCCAATGCTGTCCCTGGTGCTATCCCTTAATGAATATCGGCGCTGTGGGTGGTATCTCTCCTTCCCCCTCCCACTCGTTCTACTTCCCCTCCCACTCGCTCTCCTTCTCCCTTCTACCCTCGCCCTCTCCTTCCCCCACACACTTCCCGTTCCTCCCTCTCCCCGTCTTTATTCCTCCCTCTCCCCCCTATTTCCTCCTCCCTCTGATCCTTCCTATTTCTTCCTCCTTCCCTCTTTCACCCCCTCTCCTTCACCACTCCACACTCATTCTCAACCCACCCCACCCTCTTTGCCTTCTCTCCTTCCTCCCGCCCACGTTCACCCTCCCTCCCTCAATGTCAGGACAATAAACCCTCCCTCAATGTCAGCAAGACGAAGGAGCTAGTTATCGACTTCAGCAAACATGGTGGAGTACATGCCCTAATCAGCATCAATGATACTGAAGTGGAAATGGTTGAGAACTTTACGTTCCTTGATGTTACCAACCATCTGTCATAGACCAACTACATTGAATTGTCAGCCAAGAATGCAGGCCAACGTCTCTGCCTCCAGACAACATGCACTTTAACTACATGTGATTTTTTTCTATTACAAATCTCAAATTGTGGAGTACAGAGGCAAACAAATAAATGGTGGGTCTTTGTCCCACACATTATGGAGGGCACTGTATCTTTGGTATAAACTAGCATCTGTAGTTCCTTTTTATGAAATATAGACTGCATGCATGCAGCTGATTTTTATCCTATCTCATCAAGGGCTTCTTAAACACTAAAGCTCGGCCTCAATCTACACTGGTGCATCAGTCTCCATTATGTGCACTCGAGTCACAGTTCCATAATATCCCCACTCCACGAGAGTACTGCCCATCAACGTACAGCTGACAGTTCAGATATTCAGCTCTTTCACACAAACCTCCATTGCTTTTGTTATGGGGGAAAAAAACAAGGATAATTAAGCAAGGGTTTTGGTGAACATTGTCTATCCTTTCTGGTTGCATCATTCCAATGCACAGGAACACAAGAGGCTGTGGGAGGGAGGTGGAGGAAAAATGATAGAGGGAGGGAGGGGGGTACAGAGAGATGGGGGAAGTTACTAAGTTCTCTATCTCCTTCTTGTACACACACCTTCCTTCCCCCAGCTGCATTGCTTTAGCTGATGCTTTACTAATTTAGCTGATAAAAGAAAGACACAAAGTGCTGGAGTAACTCAGCGGGTCGGGTAGCAAGATTCCCGAGTTACTTCAGCATTTTGTGTCTTTCTTTGGTAGACCGGCATCTGTGGTTCTTCGTTATTACTTCAGCTGATGCTTTATACTTCAGCTGTATTATTTTAGTTGATGTATAGCAGTATACCTTAGGTTAGCTGATACTTACCCTTTAGCGGTACATGTTAGCTGATACTTTACGCATTAGCAGTGCAGCAAATTGTGGACGCAGTCCAGACCATCGTGCAAACCAACCTCCCTGACTCAATTTACTCCTCAAGCTGCCTCCGCAAGGCCAGCCGCATTATCAAGGACGAGTCGCAGCCTGGCCACATCCTCTTCTCCCATCAGGAAGTGCTGCAAACGCACACCAACAGATTCAAAATTCCCAGCTGTTTTCCGGCATCTGAATCATCCTACCACAACCAGAGAGCAGTGCTGAACTACTATCTACCTCTTTGTTGACCCTCGGACTATCCTTGATCGGAATTTGCTGGGTTTACCTTATCACGTATCTATACACTGTAAATGGCTCGATTGTAATCATGATTTGTGTAAACAGTATTGAATGTATGTATGTAGCCTCCGAGAATAATTTTTTTGCACAGCTCCTGTATTATACATGTGTAGGAAGGAACTGCAGATGCCGAAGAAGGGTCTTAACCCGAAACCTCGCCCATTCCTTCTCTCCAGAGCTGCTGCCTGTCCCGCTGAGTTACTCCAGCATTTTGTGTCTATCCTGCATTGTACATATTTTTTTACTTGAATAAAATTTATTTTGATTTAAAAAAATCATGTATTGTCATTCTGCTTGTTAGCACACAAGAGCTTTCCACTGCACCTCGGTACTCGTGACAATAAACTAAACTGAACTGAAGTGTAGTGTAGATAGATACAAAATGCTGAAGTAACTCAGCGGGACTGGCAACATCTCTGGAGCGTAGGAATGGGCGAGGTTTCAGGTCGAGACCCTTCTTCAGGCTGGACCCTAAACATGACCCATTCCTTCTCTCCAGGAATGCTGTCTGTCCTGCCGAGTTCTTCCAGCATTTTGTGTTTATCTTCGATTTAAACCAGCATCTGCAATTCTTTCCTTCACGTGTAGTGTAGGATAGTGTAATGTAAAGTAGTGTTGTGTAGGGTAATATAGTGTAGGGCAGGGTAGTGTAGGGCAGGGTAGTGCAATGTAGGGAAGGGTAGTGTAATGTAGGGGGGTAGTGTGTAGCGTAGTGTTGTGTAGGGTAGGGTAATGTATGGAAGGGTAGGGTAGGGTATGCTGGGGTGGGGTAGTGTAGTGTAATGTAGGGTTGTGTCATGTAGTGTACTGTAATGTAGTGTAATGTAAGGTAGTGTAATGTAGGGTAGTATAATGTAGGGTAGTGTAGTGTAATGTAGTGTACTGTAATGTAGGGTAGTGTAGTGTAATGTAGGGTTGTGTCATGTAGTGTAATGTAGGGTAGTGTAGTGTAATGTAATGAAGGGTAGTGTAGTGTAATGTAGGGTAGTGTAGTGTAGGGCAGGGCAATATAGTGTATTATTACCCATATCACACATCTGAGCTATGCTTTTACAAAATTGTATTCCCTTCGTTTTGAGTGCCAGCAGGGTTAACAGGGGAATATTTTCTTGTATTCCCCTTTCTTGCGAACGCCTATGGACTTTACGTGTTAAAACAGCGGTAAATATAGTCTTATATTCCCCTGGTCTCACATCCGGGAACTTGGCAATGTGACGCTGCGTGGGAAATTTAGAATTTGTTCTCGACAAAACAAGCAAAATGGCAGCCTCCTGCGAGAAGAGGTTCGCGACTTTTGACGAAGATTTTCCTCTAGATGTCTGATATGGGTAATAATAACAATATTGACTGTCCTCTTTCGGGGGATACGACATATATTGCCCTCACTAGATCCATATTGCCCTCGTCTTCGACTCGGGCAATATGAATCTACTTCAGGCAATATATGTCGTATCCCCCTCAAGGCCAGTCAATATTCTATTATTATTACCTATATAAGGGAGTTTTACTGGGCAATATTAGTTGGTATTTTGATTGGTCAAAAAACGCGCAGTTTCCAGCGGGCAATGTTACTTGGTATTTTTCTTCTTCCGGGTTTCGCCATTGACTTTACGTAGAAAAACTGCGGTCAATCACAAAGCTCCAAGTGTGAATCTTAGGAATTATTACCTATATAAGGTAGTTTTACTGGGCAATTTTAGTTCGTATTTTGATTGGTCAAAAAACACGCAGTTTCCAGCGGGCAATATTACTTGGTATTTTTCTTCTTCCGGGTTTCGCCATTGACTTTAAGTAGAAAAACTGCGGTCAATCACAAAGCTCCAAGTGTGAATCTTAGGAATTATTTTAATTTACGTGGGGATAGGTAATAATTATAATATTGACTGGCTTCTTTCGGGAGACACCAGGAAATATTGCCCGCACTGAAATCATATTGCCCTCGTCTTCGACTCGGGCAATATGATTTCAGTTCGTCTTCGACTCGGGCAATATGATTTCAGTTTGGGCAATATTTCCTGGTGTATCCCTCAAGGCCAGTCAATATTATATAAGTGTAGGGCAGGGCAATATAGTGCAGTGTAGGGCAGGGCAATATAGTGCAGTGTAGTGTAGGGCAGGGCAATATAGTGCAGTGTAGGGCAGGGCAATATAGTGCAGTGTAGGGCAGGGCAATATAGTGTAGTGTAGGGCAGGGCAATATAGGGCAGGGCAATATAGTGTAGTGTAGGGCAGGGCAATATAGTGCAGTGTAGGGCAGGGCAGGGCATATAGTGTAGTGTAGCAGGGCAATATAGTGTAGTGTAGGGCAGGGCAATATAGTGTAGTGTAGGGCAGGGCAATATAGTGTAGTGTAGGGCAGGGCAATATAGTGTAGTGTAGGGCAGGGCAATATAGTGCAGTGTAGGGCAGGGCAATATAGTGTAGTGTAGGGCAGGGCAATATAGTGTAGTGTAGGGCAGGGCAATATAGTGTAGTGTAGGGCAGGGCAATATAGTGTAGTGTAGGGCAGGGCAATATAGTGTAGTGTAGGGCAGGGCAATATAGTGTAGTGTAGGGCAGGGCAATATAGTGTAGTGTAGGGCAGGGCAATATAGTGTAGTGTAGGGCAGGGCAATATAGTGTAGTGTAGGGCAGGGCAATATAGTGTAGTGTAGGGCAGGGCAATATAGTGTAGTGTAGGGCAGGGCAATATAGTGTAGTGTAGGGCAGGGCAATATAGTGTAGTGTAGGGCAGGGCAATATAGTGTGTGTAGTGTAGGGCAGGGCAATATAGTGTAGTGTAGCAGGGCAATATAGTGTAGTGTAGGGCAGGGCAATATAGTGTAGTGTAGGGCAGGGCAAATGTAGTGTAGGGCAGGGCAATAGTGTAGTGTAGGGCAGGGCAATATAGTGTAGTGTAGGTAGGGCAGGGCAGTGTGTAGTGTAGGGCAGGGCAATATAGTGCAGTGTAGGGCAGGGCAATATAGTGCAGTGTAGGGCAGGGCAATATAGTGTAGTGTAGGGCAGGGCAATATAGTGCAGTGTAGGGCAGGGCAATATAGTGTAGTGTAGGGCAGGGCAATATAGTGTAGGGGGCAGGGCAATATAGTGTAGTGTAGGGCAGGGCAATATAGTGTAGTGTAGGGCAGGGCAATATAGTGTAGTGTAGGGCAGGGCAATATAGTGTAGTGTAGGGCAGGGCAATATAGTGTAGTGTAGGGCAGGGCAATATAGTGTAGTGTAGGGCAGGGCAATATAGTGTAGTGTAGGGCAGGGCAATATAGTGTAGTGTAGGGCAGGGCAATATAGTGCAGTGTAGTGTAGGACAGGGCAATATAGTGTAGTGTAGGGCAGGGCAGTATAGGGCAATGTACCTGCGAGGCTACTACCTGCCTCCTAGGCCGCACCTGTCGGTCTCCCAGCAACGGCGGGGCCGGGGCGGCTTCCGGCGGGCGGGCGGGAAGTGACGCGGGCGCCTGGTTACGTGGCCGCTGGGAGGCGGCGATGCTGGAGACGATGGCGGCGGCGGCGGCCGACGCTGGGGGCCGCTCCGCTCCCTGCCCCGCACACGCACACAGCCACGGCCCCTCAGCCTCAGCCCCGGCCGGCGGGCGCCTCGAGGTCTCCATCGACGGCCTGACGATGAGTCCCGACCAGGAGGACGAGGACGGGCAGAGGAGGAGGAACGGACTGGAGGAGGAGGAGGAGGAGGACGCGGCGGCGGCGGCGGCGGGCAGGGCAGGCCCCGGGCTGGAGTCAGGCCCAGCTCCGGGCACCGGGGATGGACAGGCCGCCGCCGAGGGACAGCGGCTCACCCAGGCGCTGGTGCAGGAGACGGAGCAGCGGTGGGGCTTCGGCCTCAGTGAGCTCTACAGCCTGGCCTTCCGCTTCTTTAAAGGTACCGCCTCGCACAGCAGCCAGAGCCCACGCTTCTGTCCCCAGCTCCCCCTCCCTAGCCCCTGGCACCTCCCTTTAAGGGTATCCCCCCACACAGCAGCTAAAGCCAACACATCTGCTCCCAGCTCCCCCTCCCTAGCCCCTGGCATCTCCCTTTAAGGGTATCCCCCCCCACACACAGCAGCTAAAGCCAACACTTCTGTCCCCAGCTCTCCCACCAAACACCTGGCACCTCACCTTAAAGGCTTCCCCTCACATAGTATCTAAAGCCAACACTTCTCTCCCCAGCCCCCTCTCTGTAACGCCTCGTACCTGCTGTAAACAGTACCCCCTCACACAGCAGCCAGAGCCCACACTTCTGTCCCCAGCTAGTAAAGGCACTACCTCACACACAACTAAAGCTTACAACTCTACCCACACCCCTCTCTGTAGTGCTGGCACCTCCCCATTAAAGGCACTGGCTCCCACAGCAGCCAAAGCTAACACTTCTGTCCTCAGTCCCCTCTCCCTAGTGCCTGACACTGCCCTTGTAAAGGTATCACCTCGCACAGCAGTTAAAGCCAACAACTGTCCTCAGCTCTGTAGCCTGGCACCTGTTTTATAAAGGTACTTATTGCCTGGGTACTTACTGCCTGACACGGTAGATAAAGTGAACAACTGTCCCCAGCCTCAGTACATCCCTTGCAAAGGTAGCACCTCAAGCCGCAACTAACACCCAACACTTCTGTCCAGCCTCCTCTCTATAGCACCTCCCTTGTAAAGGTCCCGCCTCACACAGCAGCCAAACATGACAACTGTCCCTATTCTCCTCTTCCTAGTGCCTGGCACCTCCCTTTTAAAGGTACCACCTCACACAGCAGCTAAAGCCAACTCTCTGCCCCCACTCCCCTCCCAGTAGTGCCTGGCACTGCCCTTCATGGCCACTCAAACTCTTGTTATTTCTGTTACTTCGGCTGAGGGGTGATCTTATAGAGGTGTATAAGATCCTGAGGGGAATAGATAGGGTGAATGCACAGGGTCTTTTACACATGGTTGAGGATCAAGAACCAGGGGCCATGGATTTAAGGTGTGAATGGAAAGATTTATTAGCCTGAGGAGCAATGTTTTCACAAGAAAGCAAGTGGGTACATGGAATATGTCACCTATTCCTTTTCGCCAGAGATGCTGTCTGACTCGCTGAGTTACTCCAGATTTTTGTGTCTATCTTTGGTTTAAACCAGC
This sequence comes from Okamejei kenojei, assembly GCA_035221665.1. Taxonomy (NCBI): domain Eukaryota; kingdom Metazoa; phylum Chordata; class Chondrichthyes; order Rajiformes; family Rajidae; genus Okamejei; species Okamejei kenojei. The sequence goes on along the minus strand of CM069135.1, from coordinate 115,906,617 downwards.
ATCTGCAGTTCCTTCCCACACATCTAGTAGGTACGTAGAACAAGCAAGAGGAGGTAGTTGAGGCAGGTACTGTAAACAGCATTTAAAAGACATTTGGACAGATACATGAATAGGAAAGATTTAGAGGGATATGGGCCAAACACATGACAGATGAGACCTGGTGTAGTTGGGGCATCGTAGTCAAGTTGGGCTGAAGGGTCAGTTTTCATGCTGTATGACTCTGACTATAACTGCCTCTAATGCAGTATCACAAGATATAAGTACAGTAATTGCAGTTGAGGAGACTGGATTCAGAAAATAAACACACCAAAAGTAGAGACAGCAAAGTTAGCCAATTTACTGTCTGCCTGTCCAAATGTCTTTAAAATGTTATTATAGTACCTGCTGCAACTGCATCCTCTTGCAGCTTATTCCATGTACGCAGTAATGTTCGATTGACAAAAATCCAGTTCGTTTGAAGTGAGGGCAAGATATCAACACGTATCCTGTTGAAGTAAGCGTGCCAAATAGGAGTTAAGAAACAAAGTGCTGGAGGAAACCAGTGGGTCAGACAGCATCTGTGGAGGACCAGATGAAATCTGGCATCTTACCAAACTAAACAAGCGTTTCACAGGCCGCACAGGGAGGTGACAGATGCTCAGAGACAGGACTGGGTACAGAGGTCAAGACACAAGGAACTGCAGAGGAACTCAGGCACTGCATTCCCCTGTGTCTCTGCAACTGTACCTACCCCTGTCTCTGTAGCACCTGTCACCACCCTATGTGGCCATTGAAACTATGTTTAGTTTAAAGATGCAGCATGAATACAGGCTCTTCAGCTCACCGAGTCCCTGTCGACCATTGAATTTTTATGGAAGTCCAATTAACCTACAAACCTGCACACATCTTTGGAATGTGGTCGGAAATTGGAGCACCCGGAGAAAACCCACGCCATCACAAAGAGAGTGTACAAACTCCATCCCGACCAGACAGCACGCGTAGTCTGGACCGAACCCGGGATTATGAAGCTGTGAGGCAGCAACTGTACAGCTACACCACTGCCCAATGCTCTGACAGATAAAAATCCAGTTTGTTTTAAGTGAAGGCAGGACATCATCGAACATTATTTTGAAGTAAAGTAGCCAAATGAGAGTTTTGAAATAGAGTGCTGGAAGAACGCAGACGGTTAGGCAGCATTTGTGGTGATCTTGGAAAGGCAACATTTTGGGTTGGGACCCATCAGACTCTTTAGCTCGGGCGTCAATGTGTCAGAAGTTTGTACCGAGCCCTGCTACCAGCCCAGGCTCAGGTACCTGTCGCCTCCCTATTAATTGGCCTCTGTAAATTGCCCTTAGTGTGTAGGTAGTGGATTGGAAAGTGAGATAACATAGAACAGGTGTGAACGGGTGATCGATGGTTGATGTAGATTCGGTGGGCCGATGGACCAATTTCTGTGTTACACCTTTCAATCAAAAAACATTCTGTCGAAGTAAGGGTGTCACAGAGAGTCAAAAAAGTGCTGGAGGAACTCAGTGTGGCAGCATCTGTGGAGGACCAGAGGAACTGGTGAGGCAGCATCTGTGGAGGACCAGAGGAACTCTGGCATCTGCACATCCTTGTGTCTTCACTAAAGTACCCAGCCCCGTTTCTGTAGCGCCTATCTTCTCCATTTGCCACCAGTGAAACCATGTTACTAAAACCACAACCTCAAGGCAGGAATCACAAGGTAAAACCGTTGACAATTGGAGCAGCAAAGTTAGCCAATTTATGCGCAGAAATCGCATGAGACAAATATTGAAGTCAACGCTGAACATTCCGTTGAATTAAGATAGACTACTAGGATTTACAGATTCAAAGTGCTGGAGGAAGTCAGTGGGTCAGGCAGCATCTGGCAAAAGACAGATTGAGGAAGGGTCCCGACCCAAATTGTCGCCTGTCTATTTCCTTATCTGACCCGCTAAGTTTTTCTGACAGATTTTTACTCAAGATTGCAGATTGCCAAATGCAGGCAAATGAGACCGGCTTATCGGGAGGCATGGGCGCGTTGTGCCGAAAGGCCTGTCTGTTCTGCGCCTATGATTCCATCAAGAGTTTCTTGTGTGGCTCACAGCAGTTGGGGTTAACATCTGGTCCACAAGGGAGGTACTTTTGACAACGTAGCACTCAAAATTCACATAGGAGCTTCTCCTATCCTATTTCTGGTGGATAGAGATAAATTCATGGAGCGTGGAAACGGGCCCTTCGGCCCACCAATCCATGGCAACCAATTCGCACTAGTTCTACGATATTATCCCATGTTATCATCTACTTTTCTGCACACTAGAGGCAATTCTCCTCCTAACACACGTGTCTTTGGAACGTGGGGGGAATCCAGAGCACCCAGGGGAAACCCACCTGGTCACGGGGAGAACTTGCAACTTCTACATAGACAGCACCCGAGGTCAGGATGGAACCCGGATCTCCGGCAATGTGAGGCAGCGGCTGTACTAGCTGTGCCACTGTGCCGGTGGAATAATATTATTCTATTAGATGGATGTTCATTTCAGGATTCCTGCCTCCAAAACTGCATTGAGTTAGATGAAGTACATGTGTTGTTGCTTAAGTTTAAAAAAAAGAAGCGTAATTGTAAAGTGCACAAAAAGTTTGTTTACTTATTGGCTGTAACAGCTCTTTCAAAGGGAGTCCAGTTATTTCCCTGCAACTCTACAAGTTGCCTGCATTAATTTTAATCAATACCGTGGGCAAGTTAGGCCGAAGGGCCTGTTTCTATGTTGTATGATTGTTGGGTTCCTAAATATAATTTTGTTGCAATTTGCCTCTCTTTCCTTTCCCAGTTATCTTTATACCATGTCCTCTAGTTATTTATCCTTGTAGTGTACACGGTCTCTCATTTACAAAACCACCCGTAGATGGTGCATCTCCACTGACCTTCGGTTCAGTTATATGGAACTCCAGAGAGTAGTTTGTATCTGAGCTGCCAGAGGAAGCTACAGAAGTGGATACAATTACAACTTTAAAAAGACATTTGGACTGAGACTTGGATAGGAAGGGTTCAGAGGGCTGTGGGCCAAACGCAGCCAAAAGTCCCATTGCGCCAACTTGGTCAGCATGGACAAGGTGAGCTGAAGGGCCTGTTTCTCTGCTCTATGACTCCACGGAAATTCCCAATGCATTTGCTTACAACATAATTTACAAGGAAATTGCAGATAGGAGACTGCTGTACTAGAGTGTCAGATGAGAATATTACATGGACTAATGATTTTTAACTGAGGAAAGATTGCAAAGAGTATGTTTGGAAGAGGCTGAGAGGGTTAATTTAATTAAGATGTTCAAACAAGGAGACTGAGTGGGCCACGATTTTGCTCTGCTATTCATGGCTAAGTCTGACATGGTGGATTGGAAGAATTATAAGATAGCGGAGCAGAATTAGGTTATTCGGCCCATCAAGGCTGCGCCAAATTCAATTAAGGCTGATCTATTTTACCCTCTCATCCCCATTCTCCTGCCTTCACCCCATTACCCTTAACGCCCTTACTAATCATGAATCTGTCAATCACTGCTTTAAAAATACTCATTGACGGCCTCCACAGCCATCTGTAGCAATGAATTCCACAGATTCACCACCCCCTGGCAAAATAAATTCCTCCTCATCATTCCAAAGGAACATTGTTTTATTCTGAAGCTATGCCCTCTGGTCCTGGAAACATCCTCTCTACATTCACTCTATCTAGGCTTCTCATTATTCTACTACTACTTCTCTTGCCAGTATTTTTTGGAAGATTTAGAAGGAGTTAGCAAATTGATTTTGTTCAGAGTAATGACAGGCCACATATCGCCTATAAAGGTGACCGAGGAAGAAGCTTGGTACATTTAAAGTATTTAGTTGAGCTTGAACTTGAGAATAGACTCTTTTACGGGTGATCGATGGTCAACGTGGGCACGGTGGGCCGAAGGGGGCTTGTTTCCATGCTGTGTCTAAAGTAAACTAAATACAATCAGGTCATACACAAGTACAACAGGTAGAGCAAAGAGGAAAAAGTACTAGAGCGCCGAGAATAGTTTCCAGGCATGTTAGTGTAACAGTTTCAAAGACAAAGTGCACTGTCTGCAATCAGACAGCAGGCAAGGCATGGAGGACCATTGTCCGAATTGGATTAGTGTGGATGGGCCAAAAGAAGAGTGTGGGTGAGATGAGTCGAAGAGCTTATTCCTGTGCTGTACAACACTAGGACAGTGGACCGCGGAGCAGGATGTGCAAGTAGTTGGATGGCTTCTTCAGATAACGCTCTGTAACGGGATCAATGCTGCCCCCGATTGATTCATTTCTGATTCCATAACCCTAAGACAGAAATTATTTTTAATCTGGGCAACACTGTCACAGATAATAAAGCTTCTGCCTCACAGCTCCAAAGTGTTAGGTTCGGTACTAACCCATACTGCCTGTGTGGAGTTAGCACATTCTCCCTGTGACTATGTGGATTCCCCCGGGGGTACTCTGGTTTTCTCTCATATCCCACATCCTAAAGACGTGCCGGTCTGTCAGTTAATTGGCCGTTGTCAGGATCCAGTGATGTGAAGGTGAACGATTAAATCGGGAATGGGTGGGAGGTGATGTTCATGGGAATGTGAGGAGAAGCAGTTCCAGAGAAAAATGGTCTGTGAGCTGACATATATAAAATTATGAGAGGCGTAGATAGGGTAGACAGTCGGAACCTTTCTCTCAGGGTGGAGATGTCAAAGCCAAGAGGGTGTAGCTTCACGGTGAGAGGGGGATAGTTTAAAGAAGATGTGCGGTAGGCGTGTTTTGTTACTCAGCGTGGTGATTGCCTGAAATGTGCTGCCGGGGTTCGTAGTGAAGGCAGATACGATAGTGACGTGTAATGGCTATTAGATCGCACATGGATATAGAGCCATACAGTGCCCTCCATAATTTTTGGGACAAAAACCCATCATTTCTTTATTTGTCTCTGTACTCCACAATTTGAGATTTGTATAGAAAAAAAATCACATGTGGTTAAAGTGCGCATTGTCAGATTTTAATAAAGGATGTTTTGATACATTTTGGTTTTACCATGTAGAAATTACAGCACTGTTTATACATAGTCCCCCCATTTCAGGGCACCATAATGTTTGGGACACAGCAATGTCATGTAAATGAAAGTAGTCATGTTTAGTATTTTGTTGCATATCCTTTGCATGCAATGACTGCTTGAAGTCTGCGATTCATGGACATCACCAGTTGCTGGGTGTCTTCTCTGGTGATGCTATGCCAGGCCTGTATTGCAGCCATCTTTAGCTTATGCTTGTTTTGGGGGCTAGTCCCCTTCAGTTTTCTCTTCAATATATAAAAGGCATGCTCAAATGGGTTCAGATCAGGTGATTTGAACACTCATGAATTGACCATATTTTACCTTTGAAAAACTCCTTTGTTGCTTTAGCAGTATGTTTGGGATCATTGTCTTACATAGAAACATAGAAAATAGGTGCAGGAGTAGGCAATTCGGCCCTTCGAGCCTGCACCGCCATTCAATATGATCATGGCTGATCATCCAACTCAGTATCCTGTACCTGCCTTCTCTACATACCCCCTGATCCCTTTAGCCACAAGGGCCACATCTAACTCCCTCTTAAATATAGCCAATGAACTGGCCTCAACTACCTTATGTGGCAGAGAATTCCACAGATTCACCACTCTGTGTGAAAAATGATTTTCTCATCTAGGTCTGAAAAGACTATCCTTAAACTGTGACCTCTTTTTCTGGACTTCCCCAACATTGGGAACAATCTTCCTGCATCTAGCCTGTCCAACCCCTTAAGAATTTTGTAAGTTTCTATAAGATCCCCCCTCAATCTTCTAAATTCTAGCGCGTACATACCGAGTCTATCCAGTCTTTCTTCATATGGAAGTCCTGCCATCCCAGGAATCAGTCTGGTGAACCTTCTCTGTACTCCCTCTATGGCAAGAATGTCTTTCATCAGATTAGGAGACCAAAACTGTACGCAATACTCCAGGTGTGGCCTCACCAAGAACCTGTACAACTGCAGTAGAACCTTCCTGCTCTTGTACTCAAATCCTTTTGCTATGAATGCCAACATACCATTCGCTTTCTTCGCTGCCTGCTGCACCTACATGCCTACTTTCAATGACTGGTGTGCCATGACACCCAGATCTCGTTGCATCTCCCCTTTTCCTAATCGGCCACCATTCAGATAATAGTCTACTTTCCTGTTTTTGCCACCAAAGTGGATAACCTCACATGTATCCACATTATACTGTAATTGCCATGCATTTGCCCACTTACCTAACCTATCCAAGTGACCTTGCAGCCTCCTAACATCCTCCTCACAGCTAACACTGCCCCCCAGCTTCGTGTCATCCGCAAACTTGGAGATGTTGCATTCAATTCCCTCATCCAAATCATTAATATATATTGTAAATATCTGTGGTCCCAGCACTGAGCCTTGCGGTACCCCACTAGTCACTGCCTGCCATTCTGAAAATGACCCAATTACTCCTACTCTTTGCTTCCTGTGTTCCAGCCAGTTCTCTATCCACATCAATACTGAACCCCCAATACCGTGTGCTTTAAGTTTGTATACTAATCTCTTATGTGGAACCTTGTCGAAAGCCTTCTGAAAGTCCAGGTATAACACATCCACAGGTTCTCCCTTATCCACTCTACTAGTTATATCCTCGAAAAATTCCATAAGATTCGTCAGACATGATTTACCTTTCATAAATCCATGCTGATTTTGTCCAATGATTTCACCACTTTCCAAATGTGCTGCTATCCCATCCTTAATAACTGACTCTAGCATTTTCCCCACTACCGATGTTAGACTAACTGGTCTGTAATTCCCTGTTTTCTCTCTCCCTTTTTAAAAAGTGGGGTTACATTAGCTACCCTCCAATCCTCAGGAACTACTCCAGAATCTAAAGAGTTTTGAAAAATTATCACTAATGCATCCACTATTTCTGGGGCTACTTCCTTAAGTACTCTGGGATGCAGCCTATCTGGCCCTGGGGATTTATCGGCCTTTAATCCATTCAATTTACCTAACACCACTTCCCGGCTAACCTGGATTTCACTCAGTTCCTCCATCTCATTTGACCCCCGGTCCCCTGCTATTTCCGGCAGATTATTTATGTCTTCCTTAGTGAAGACAGAACCAAAGTAGTTATTCAAATGGTCTGCCATGTTCTTGTTCCCCATGATCAATTCACCTGTTTCTGACTGCAAGGGACCTACATTTGTTTTAACTAACCTTTTTCTCTTCACATATCTATTAAAACATTTGCAGTCAGTTTTTATGTTCCTGCCAGTTTTCTTTCATAATCTATTTTCCCTTTCCTAATTAAGCCCTTTGTCCTCCTCTGTTGGACTCTGAATTTCTGGTAGGCTGCTTTTTTCTGGCTAATTTGTATGCTTCATCTTTTGTTTTGATACTATCCCTGATTTCCATTGTTATCCACGGATGCACTACCTTCCCTGATTTATTATTTTGCCAAACTGGGATGAACAATTGTTGTAGTTCATCCATGCAGTCTTTAAATGCCTTCCATTGCATATCCACCTTCAACCCTTTAAGAATCACTTGCCAGTCTGTCTTGGTCAATTCACGTCTCATACCCTCAAAGTTACCTTTCTTTAAGTTCAGAACCCTTGTTTCTGAATTAACAATGTCACTCTCCATCCTAATGAAGAACTCAACCATATTATGGTCACTCTTACCCAAGGGGCCACGCACAAGACTGCTAACTAACCCTTCCTCATTACTCAATACCCAGTCTCGAAAAGCCTGCTCTCTCGTTGGTTCCTCTACATGTTGGTTTAGAAAACTATCCCGCATACATTCCAAGAAATCTTCTTCCTCAGCACCCCTACCAATTTGATTCACCCAATCTATATTTAGATTGAAGTCACCCATTATAATTGTTTTACCTTTGTTGCACGCATTTCTAATTTCATGTTAGATGCCATCCCCAACTCCACTACTACTGTTAGGTGGCCTGTACACAACTCCCACTAGCGTTTTCTGCCCCTTAGTGTTTCGCAGCTCTACCCATATCGATTCCACATCCTCCAAGCTAATCTCCTTCCTTTCTATTGCGTTAATCTCCTCTCTAACCAGTAACAATACTCCACCTACTTTTCCTTTCTATCTATCCCTCCTGAATATTGAATATACCTGGATGTTCAGCTCCCAGCCTTGGTCACCCTGGAGCCATGTCTCCGTGATCCCAACTATATCACATTCATTAATAACTATCTGCACATTCAACTCATCCACCTTATTACGAATGCTCCTTGCATTGAGACACAAAGCCTTCAGGCTTGTTTTTACAACACTCTTACCCCTTATACAAGTATGTTGAAAAGTGGCCCTTTTTGATTTTTGCCTTGGATTTTTCTGCCTGCTACTTTTACTTTTCACCTTGCTACCTATTGCTTCTACCCTCATTTTACATCCCTCTGTCTCTCTGCTCATGCTCCCATCCCCCTGCCACATTAGTTTAAATCCTCCCTGACAGCACTAGCAAACACTCCCCCAAGGTCATTGGTTCCATTCCAGTCCAGGTGCAGACCGTCCCGTTTGTACTGGTCCCACCTCCCCCAGAACTGGTTCCAATGCCTGAGAAATTTGAATCCCTCCCCCTTGCACCATTTTTCAAGCCACGTATTCATCTCCAATATCATCCTATTTCTACTCTGACTAGCACGTGGCACTGGTAGTAATCCAGAGATTATTACCTTTGAGGTCCTACTTTTAAGTTTATCTCTTAGCTCCCTAAATTCACCTTGTGGGACCTCATCCCGTTTTTTACCTATATTGTTGGTGCCAATGTGCACCACGACAGCTGGCTGTTCACCCTCCCCCTCCCCCTCCAGAATGTTCTGCAGCGTTCAGTGACATCCCTGACCCTTGCACCAGGGAGGCAACATACCATCCTGGAGTCTCGTTTGCAGCCGCAGAAACGCCTATCTATTCCCCTTACAATTGAATCCCCTATTACTATAGCCCTTCCACTCTTTTTTTCTCCCCTCCTGGTGCCATGAACTTGGCTGCTGCTGCCTTTACCTGATGAGCCATCTCCCCCAATGGTATATCTGTTTAGGAGGGAGATGACCGCAGGGAACTCCTGCACCACCTGCCTACTGCTACGCTGGTTAATGGCCACCCGTTCCCTTTCTGTCCGCTTAACTTTTACCTGTGGTGTGACCAACTCACTGTACGTGCTATTCACAAGTTTCTCAGCATCGTGGATGCTCCAGTACGAATCCAACCGCAGCTCCAATTGTTCAATGCGGTCTGCCAGGAACTGCAGCTGGACACACTTTCTGCAAACGTAGTCACCGGGTACACCGACCATATCCCTGATCTCCCACATGTTGCAAACCATGGGGCCGATCTCAAATGACATGGCTTGCCCCAAATTAAATCAACTCACTCACACTATAAAAATCTTAATCCTTTAAACTAACCTTTACTAAAAAGCACTGTACCCTTAGCTCACTGAACCCTTAGCGCACTGTACCCTTAGCTCACTGAACCCTTAGCTCACTGAACCCTTAGCTCACTGAACCCTTAGCTCACTGAACCCTTAGCTCACTGAACCCTCGGCTCACTGAACCCTTAGCTCACTGAACCCTTAGCTCACTGAACCCTTCACTGCTCACTGAACCCTTAGCTCACTGAACCCTTAGCTCACTGAACCCTTAGCTCACTGAACCCTTAGCTCACTGAACCCTTAGCTCGCTGTACCCTTAGCTCGCTGTACCCTTAGCTCGCTGTACCCTTAGCTCGCTGTACCCTTAACTCGCTGTACCCTTAACTCGCTGTACCCTTAACTCGCTGTACCCTTAACTCGCTGTACCCTTAACTCGCTGTACCCTTAACTCGCTGTACCCTTAACTCGCTGTACCCTTAGCTCGCTGTACCCTTAGCTCGCTGTACCTTTCGCTGTAGCTCGCTGTACCTTTAACTCACTGTACCTTTAACTCACTGTACCTTTAACTCACTGAACCCTTAACCAGAAAGTAGAAATGCAAACCAGGGGTTACACCCAATCAGCTGCTTCCTCCAGAACACTTGTGTGGAACGTTACAGATTTCCTCCCTCTTGCTCCAACGGCTCCTGGGTCTCTCTTGCTGTAGAATGAACTGCCAGCCAATGAGTTTTGAGGCATTTGTTTGAACTTGAGTTGATAGGGTGTTTCTATACACTTCAGATTTCATTATGCTACCATTCATTCACTACCATCAGCAGTTGCATCATCAATGAAGATAAGTGAGCCAGTACCTTCAGCAGCCATACATGGCCAGGCCATAACACCCACACCGCCATGTTTCACAGGTGAGGTGGTATGCTTTGGATCTTGGGCAGTTCCTTCTCTCCTCCATACTTTGCTCTTACCAACACTCTGATATAAGTTAATGTTCGTCTCATCTGTCCACAAGACCTTTTTCCAGAACTGTGGTTGATCTTTTAAGTACTTATTGGCAAACTGTAACCTGGCCATCCTATTTTTGCAGCTAACCAGTGGTTTGCATCTTGCAGTGTAGCCTCTGTATTTCTGTTCATGAAGTCTTCTGCGGACAGTGGTCATTGACAAATCCACACCTGACTCCTGAAGAGTGTTTCTGATCTGTCGGACAGGTGTTTGGGGATCTTTCTTTATTATAGAGAGAATTCTTCTGACATCAGCTGTGAAGGACTTCCTTGGCCTACCAGTCCCTTTACGATTAGTAAGCTCACCAGTGCTCTCTTTCTTCTTAATGATGTTCCAAACAGTTGAATTTGGTAAGCCTAAGATTTGGCTGATGTCTCTAACAGTTTTATTCTTGTTTCTCAGTCTCATAATGGCTTCTTTGACTTTCATTGGCACAACATTGGTCCTCATGTTGATAAACAGCAATAAAAGTTTGCAAAGGTGATGGAAAGACTGGAGGAAAGACTAGGTGAGGAGAGCTCTCTTATACCTGCATTAAGGGGCATTTAAACACTCCTGAGCAAATATAAACACCTGTGAAGCCATGTGTTCCAAATATTATGCTACCCTGAAATGGGGGGGGGGGGGTGATGTAAAAACACACCTATAATTTCTACATGGTGAAACCAAAATGTATAAAAATACCCTTTAATAAAATCTGACAATGTGCACTTTAACCACATGTGATTTTTTTCTATTACAAATCTCAAATTGTGGAGCACAGAGGCAAATAAATAAATGATGGGTCTTTGTCCCAAACATTATAGAGGGCACTGTATGTACATGCAGGCAAAGGTGATTAGAGTTTAATTTGGTATTGTGTGCTGCACAAACAATGTGAGCCAAAGGACTTATTCCTGTGCTGTACTTTTCTGTTTTCTATAGACGTTATGGTCGGAAATTACCTCATCCCATGTTGTATGTAAACATATCAATGTGACAATATATCTGAATGCTTTGTTCTACATATTTTTGTCTCTTTCTGTAATGCTGAGAAAATGGTACACTGCAATTTCCTCCTTTCAGCCCATAGTCTTTCGACGATATTTACATTCTAACCGACTCTCCTCCATTACATTCCCTTTAAAGCCCCCCCCCCCCTCTCCCCCCACTGGCCAGGTTTTACAGATAGGGAGCATTTTGGCAATTCTCCATTAAATCTGTGGATGTTTCACTGTGTGTGTGTGTGTGTGAGTGTGTATAAGTGTGTGTGTGTGTGTGTAAGTGTGTGTGTAAGTTGTCAGTCAGAGGGAAGTTGGGACTGGAGCAGAATTGGCCCAGGGCTGCAAATATAGAGTCATAGAGTGATACAGGCCCTTCGGTCCACACTGGCCAACATGTCCCAGCCACACTAGTTCCAGCTGCCTGCGTTTGGCCCAGATGCCTGCAAACCTGACCTATCCATGTACCTGCCTAACTGTTTCTTAAACGTTGAGATAGACCTTGCCTCAACTACCTCCTCTGGCAGCTTGTTCCACACACACACCACCCTTTGTGTAAAAAAGCTACCCCTCAGATTCCTATTAAACCTTTACCCCTTCACTATAAACCTATGTCCTCTGGTCCTCCATTCATCTACTCTGGGCAAAAGACTGTGCATCTACCCGATCTATTCCTTTCATACACTTCTATAAGATCGCCCCTCATCCTCCTGTCCCAGCCTATTCAACCTCACCCTATAGCCCAAACCCTCTCGTCCTGGCAACATCCTCGTAAATCTTCTCTGTACCCTTTCCAGCTTGACAAAATCTTTCCGATAACGTTGTGTTCAGAACTGAACATAATAATCTAAATGCATCCTCACTAACGTCCATTACAACTGTAACATGACCTCCAAACCTCTACACGATGACTGATAATGGCCAATGTACCAAAAGCATTTTTGACCACCTTATCTATCTGCGACTCCACCTTCAAGGAACCATGCACCTGCACTCCTAGATCCATCTCCACAACACTCTCCAGAGGCCTACTATTCACCGTGTAGGTTCTGCCCATCTTAGACTTCCCCAAATACAACAACTCATGTTTCTCTATTAAACTCCATCAACCATTCCTCAGCCCACCTGGCCAATCCAAAATCCTGCTGCAAAATTTCACAATTATCTTCACTATCTGCAAAACCACCCACTTTTGTATCATTCCTCAAACTTGCTAATCTTGCCCTGTATGTTCTCATTCAAATCATTGATATAGATGACAAACAGTAACGGGCCCTGCATCGAATCCTGAGGCACACCACTTGTCACAGGCATCCAGTCCGAGAAGCAACCTCCCACCATCACCCTCTGCTTCCTTCCATGAAGCCAATTTTCTATCCATTCAAATATCTCTCCTTGGATCCCATGCAATCTAACCTTCTAGAGCAGTACCATGCGGAACCTTGCTGAAGTCCATATATACAACATCCACAGCTCTGCTCTCATCAACCTTTTTGGTCAGTCTTTAAACTTTGACATCTCCTTTAAACTTTGCTCATTTCACTTTAAACCTATGCCCTCTGGTCTTTGATACTGCCTGTCTACTCCATCTATGCTTCTCCTAATTTTATATATTTTTATCAGGTCTCCCCCTCAATTTCCGACACTCCAGAGAAAACAATCCAATGTCCCTATTTTAAAATTGCTGCCCTAATGGAGCTTCTGCCTCACGGCTTCAAAGTCTTGGGTAGAGTTGTTACCTTACAGCGCCAGAGACCCGGGTAGGATCTTGATTATGGGAGCTGGACATAAATGCTGGAGAAACTTAGCGGGTGAAGCAGCATCTATGGAGAGAAGGAATAGGTGACGTTCCAGGTCGAGACCCTTGCACGGAGTTTGCACGTTCTCCTTGTGACCGTGTGGAATTTTCTCCAGGTGCTCTGGTTTCTACCCACACTCCAAAGATGTTTAGGTTTGTAGATGAATTGGCTTTTATAAATTGTCTCTAGTGTGTAGAATAAAACTAGTATATGGGGGGGGGGGGGAACTTGGTTGGTGCCGACTCGATGGGCCGAGTGGCCTGTTTTCACACGATCTCTAAACTAAAACTAAACCGATTTGTAGTGAAAATTTGTTTCTAATACTCCATTCAAGAATTACATGGTGATAGTTACATTATAATTTCAATTATTAATGAGGACACTATGGAAGAAAATTAGCTGGAAAATTTGAATATTTATATGCAGAGGTCTTGTGTCTTTTTAACTGTATTAACATATATATTGAATATATATTCAAAAAGAATGTGCCAAAGTACAGTTGCTCTGTTTTTCCAAATCTAAATTCCCATTCCTGCACTTTTAGTTAAATTGCAATGTAAAGTCAGGTTATAATTTGATCTTGTTCCATAACGACTGCTGCAAATCAATTTAATGTCTCATTTCTTTAGCAAGGACTACAATGTTCCGATAATGTTCCATTTAAGAGGTTGTTGGCTACCGTCGAAGCTTCCAGAATTGAATGGGAATTATTGACCAGATTAGGAAATGGGTTGAGTGTCAGGAGGCAGAGAATAGAGATGATGGACAGGATATGAGAGCTAGATTCCCTCAGGAATCTGCTTGGTCTGCAGCTACTCAGTGCGTTTGTTAATCACAATTGATGTTGTCGGGGGCCTTGTACCCAAGATGGCTGATGGCATGTAGATATCTAAACATACTAAACTGCATTTCATGCCTCTGCTCTCCTCATCTAGCTACCTTTTTGTCTTTTCATCTCTGCCCTTTGTCCAACCATTTGCCAATCAAAACCCCTGGTCACCTGTATCCACCTTTCCTTTAGAAATAGTACAGATGCTGGTTTATTTTTTTTAAAAGACACAAAGTGCTGAAGTAACTCGGCGGTTCAGGCAGCATCTCTGGAGAATGTGGTTAGGTGACTTTTTGGATCGGGACCCTTCCTCAGGAAGAGTTGCCTCTAAATATAGCAAAGGGATGCTGCCTGGCCTGCTGAGTTACTCCTATACTTTGTGTCCACAAATCGGAGGAGCAGAATTAGGCCATTTGGCCCATCAAATCTACTCCGCAATTCAATCATAACTGATCTATCTTTCCCTCTCAACCCCATTCTCCTGACTTCTCACCATAACTTTTGACACCCTTACGAATCAAGAATTTGTCAATCTTCACTTAAAAAATGCCCGAAGACTTTGGCCTCCAGCGCAGTCGAAATGTATCGAAATTCCACAGGTTCACCATCCTCTGACTAAAAAAAGGTGTCATTTTCTGTAAACCAGCAGCTGAAGTTCCTTGTATCTACATTATATACATGGAAGGGTTAAACTGTAAAAGTATCAAAACAAATGAACAAAATTATGGCAAATTGTTTTCAATGGGCAAATGCGAGTTCTCTCATTTGAACTCTTTTTTAAAAAAAAATGGAAGAGAGTTCTTCCTGAATGGTTAAGACCAGGAAATGCTGGAGGTAAAAAATAACTTGGGAGTTTTCTCTGTGCTCCAGCTGTGGTACTGGAGATGGGTGTTGTAATCGAGTAAATCCAGTGCAGTTATAGCACCAGCATGTGGTAATGTGGAAAATTGCCCATGTATATACTGTTCATTTGAAAAGAAAATCCACTCCAGTTAATTGTCATCCATCAGCCTACTCTTAAATATCAGCAAGGTACCTGAAGATGACATTATTAGTGCTGGCAAGCGGCACTCACTACCCAATGCCCAGTTTGGGTTGTACCAGGGCCACCTGGCTCTCAACCTCAGCCCAGCCTTGCTACAGAAATGGCTTCCAGAGTTTAGAGTGACTTCTCTTAACGCCACACCAGCATTTGACCTGCTGTGGCATCCAGAAGTATTGGGATTGGTTTATTATTGTTTCTTGTACCGCTTGGTGAAAGATTTTTTTTTTTAGAAATACACAATGAAAACTGGCCACATACTGAACACCAATTACACCATATCACACTTTTGACCCCACCCCCGACACGCCCGGGGCAATTTACAGAGGCCGATTAACCTACAGTCCGGCACGCCTTGTGGGAGGAAACCGCAGCACCCGGAGGTAATCCTTGCGGTTACAGGTTGATCGTGCAAACTCCACCCAGACAGCAGCTGAGGTTGGGATCAAACCTGGGTCTCCGATGCTGTGAGGCAGCGGCTATACCATTACGTATTGCAGTTCCGACCGTTCTTTATTGTCGCACGTACCCAGCTCGGTACAGTGGAATTATTTTCTTTGCATACAGTTCAGTAAAACTTTGCTATACATAGGCACATTCGTACATGAATAGATCCAGTCAAATCATGCTGGACATGAGTACAATCAAGCTGTACAACAGGTAGTGAGTGCAAAGAGAACAAATACCAGAGTGCAGAATATAGTATTACAGCATTATAGAGAATATGCTAGGTTGCGAGATGAGGACTACCCCTCTAGCTTATGGAAGGAATGTTCAGTAGTCTGATAACAGCAGGGAAGAAGCTCATGGAGTCATACAGTGTGCAAACAGGCCCTATGGCCCAACATGCTCCATCTACACTAGTCCCCCCTGCCTGCAGTTGGCCCATATCCCTCTAAACCTATCTTATCTTTTGTACTTGTCCAAATGTTTTTTTTCAAACATTGTGATCATACCTGCAATAGGAAAACAAGCTGTTCCTGAATTTCGAGGTACAGTGGCTTGCAAAAGTATTCATACCCCTTGAACTTTTCCACATTTTGTCACATTACAACCACAAACGTAAATGTATTTTATTGGGATTTTATGTGATAGACCAACTCAAAGTGGTGTTTAATTGTGAAGTGGAAGGAAAATGATACATGGTTTCCAAATTTTATTACAAATAAAAAACTGAAAAGTGTGGCGTGCAAAAGTATTCAGCCCCCCTGAGTCAATACTTTGTAGAACCACCTTTTGCTGCAATTACATACCTTTTGGGGTATGTCTCTACCAGCTTTGCACATCTAGAGACTGAAATTTTTGCCCATTCTTCTTTGCAAAATAGCTCAAGCTCAGTCAGATTGGATGGAGAGCGTTTGTGAACAGCAATTTTCAAGTCTTGCCAGAGATTCTCAATTTGAGTTAGGTCTGGACTTTGACTGGGCCATTCTAACACATGAATATGCTTTGATCTAAACCATTCCATTGTAGCCCTGGCTGTATGTTTAGGGTTGTTGTCCTGCTGGAAGGTGAACCTCCGCCCCAGTCTCAAGTCTTTTGCAGACTCTAACAGGTTTTCTTCCAAGATTGCCCTGTATTTGGCTCCATCCATCTTCCCATCAAGATCAGCTTCCCTGTGCCTGCTGAAGAAAAGCATCCCCACAGCATGATGCTGCCTCCACCATGTTTCACAGTGGGGTTGGTGTGTTCAGGGTGATGTGCAGTGTTAGTTTTCAAAAACTTCAATTTTGTTCTCATCAGACCAGAGCACCTTCCTCCACATGTTTGCTGTGTCCCCCACATGGCTTGTGACAAACTGCAAACGGGACTTCTTATGGCTTTGTTTCAACAATGGCTTTCTTCTTGTCACTCTTCCATAAAGGCCCGATTTGTGGAGTGCATGACTAATAGTTGTCCTGTGGACAGATTCTCCCACCTGAGCTGTGGATCTCTGCAGCTCCTCCAGAGTTACCATGGGCCTCATGGCTGCTTCTCTGATCAATGCTCTCCTTGCCCGGCCTGTCAGTTTAGATGGACAGCCATGTCTTGGTAGCCTGCTGAAGAAAATTTAGTTTAGATGGACAGCCATGTCTTGATTTGCAGTTGTGCCATACTCTTTCCATTTTCGGATGATGGATTGAACAGTGCTCCGTGAGATGTTCAAAGCTTGCGATTTTTTTTTATAACCTCACCCTGCTTTAAACTTCTCCACAACTTTATCCCTGACCTGTCTGGTGTGTTCTTTGGGCTTCATGATGCTGTTTGTTCACTAATGTTCTCTAACAAACCTCTGAGGTCTTCACAGCACAGCTGTATTTATACTGAGATTAGATTACACACAAGTGGACTCTATTTACTAATTAGGTGACTTCTGAAGGCAATTGGTTGCACTGGATTTTATTTAGGGGTATCAGAGTAAAGGGGGCTGAATACATTTGCACGCCACACTTCTCAGTTTTTTATTTGTAAAAAAATTTGAAAACCATCTATCATTTTCCTTCCACTTCACAATTATGCGCCACTTTGAGTTGGTCTATCACATAAAATCCCAATAAAATACATTTACGTTTGTGGTTGTAACGCGACAAAATGTGGAAAAGTTCAAGGGGTATGAATACTTTTGCAAGCCACTGTACATGCTTTCAATTTTTGTACCTTCTGCCCGATGGGAGAGGCAAGAAGATGGAATGACCGGAGTGTAAATGTTCAATGATTGTGTCCTGGTAAAACCAAAGTCTTTGGAAATCAAAAAACAGCACATCATCCACGCGTGTAAATTAAAAACCGGAGTGGATGCCCGAGTATGTTCCACCATTTCATAAGAGAATGGCTGGTTGTGATGTCAATACGTTCCTGTCCACCCACGGTAGTCTCTCACCTCTTTGGATGAGAATGTACAAAGCAAGCTGAGCAAGCTTGCAGACAGCACTGAACAGTGAAGATGATTATCACAAATTACAGCAGCATCTTGATCATCTGGTCAAGAGACCTGGGTAATGACTAATCAAGCTTAATTCTCTACTTTCAGGAAACCATGCATTTGTACCCCAAGATCTCTGTTCTATAACACACTGCATGGCTCAACCATTTACGGTGCAGGTCCTTCCTTGGTTTATATTAACCAAATGCAATGCCTCAAATTTGTCCGAGTTATATTCCATCTGCCATTACTTGATCCACTTTCCCAGTCGATCTAGATCCTGTTGTAATCTTAGATAACATTCACTCTCTGCTATATGGTCAATTCTGGAGTCATTCACAAACTTACTAATCATGCCAAATACATTCTCATCTAAATTGTTAATATAGATGACAAACAACAGTGAATCCAGCAACAATCCCCGGCGACACACCAGTGGTTACAATTCTGGAAAACAACCCTGCATGAACACCCTCGGGGGACTCGAGGGATTTGCTTGATCTCAGCTGCATGTGCCTGGCATATTGAGTCGCTACAACCCTCGTGAACCAGGGTTCCCTAATCCTGCCAGCCTTTCCCTTCACTCCTACAGGAACATGCAGTCCCTGGAATCTCCTATTCCATTTCGGAAAGCTGTCTGCTTTCCGAAAGGACCTCCCCCTCCCCCTCCCCTTCCCTCTCCCTCTCCCTCTCCCTCTCCCTCTCCCCTCTCCCTCTCCCACTCCCCCCCTCTCTATATCTCTTCCTCTCTCTATCTATCTCTCTTCCACTTCTTCCTCCCTCTCTCTCTTCCTCCCTCTCTCTCCTCCCTCTCTTCTCTCTCTCTTCTCTCTCTTCTCTTTCTCTCTCACTCTCTCTCTCTCTCTCTCTCTCTCTCTCTCTCTCTCTCTCTCTCTCTCTTCTCTCTCTCTCTCCTCTCTCTCTCTCTCTCTCTCTCTCTCTCTCTCTCCTCTCTCTCTCTCTCTTCCTCTCTCTCTCTCTCTTCCTCTCTTCTTCTCTTTTTCTCTCTCTCTCTCTTCTCTCTCTCTCTTCTCTCTCTCTTCCCTCTCTCTCTCTCTCTCTCTCTCTTCCCTCTCTCTTCCCTCTCTCTCTCTCTCTCCCTCTCTCTCTTCCCCTCTCTCTTCCCCTCTCTCTCTCCCCTCTCTCTTCCCCTCTCTCTTCCCCTCTCTCTTCCCTCTCTCTCCCCTCTCCCCTCTCTCTTCCTCTCCCCCTCCTCTCTTCCCCTCTCTCTTCCCCTCTCTCTTCCCCTCTCTCTTCCCCTCTCTCTTCCCCTCTCTCTTCCCCTCTCTCTTCGTCTGTCTCTTCGTCTGTCTCTTCGTCTGTCTCTTCGTCTGTCTCTTCGTCTGTCTCTTCGTCTGTCTCTTCGTCTGTCTCTTCGTCTGTCTCTTCGTCTGTCTCTTCGTCTGTCTCTTCGTCTGTCTCTTCGTCTGTCTCTTCCTCTCTCTTCCTCTCTCTTCCTCTCTCTGTCTGTCTCTGTCTGTCTCTGTCTGTCTCTGTCTGTCTCTGTCTGTCTCTGTCTCTCTTCTAAATTCCAGTGGATATAAGACTAACCTGTCCAGCCTTCCTTGTAAGACAACCCAGCATTCCATGTATTCGAATAAAACCCCATGTATTATAATAAAATAAATAATCCTCAAGCCCTGTAAAACTGAAGCTTAACCTCTGTATTCAATTTCCCGAGCAATAAATGATGACACTCTGCCAATCTTGCAGACTGGTCAGTTGATCCTCAGCAGTTCGAAAGCTTTCACAATCATTCATATGGGACAGGATCAATAGTTGCCTGGAGGAAACTGGACTAATTAAGGCAAACATACATCGATTTGTGTTGGGCAAGTAACATTTGACCAATGTGATAGAAAACATTGATGAGGTAAAGTATAGAGATGAGACCAATGCAGTCGTATGGTGTGAATGAATTTCCAGAATACTTTCCAGATGTTCCAGATATAAAATTATGAGAGGCTTAGATAGGGTAGACAGTCAGAGCTTTTTTCCCATGATGGAAAAATTAAATACTAGAGGGGAAAAATTTAAAGGATATATGCGGGGCACGTTTTTATACACAGAAGGTGGTGGCGTCCTGGAATGCACTACTGGGGGTGGTTTAGTTTAGTTTAGTTTAGAGATGCAGAGTGAAAATAGGCCCTTCGGCCCACTGAGTCTGTGCCCACCAGCAATTACCCATACACTAGTTCTATCCTACACACTAAGGATAATTTACAGAAGGCAATTAACCTACAAATCTGCATGACTTTGGAATATGGGCAGAAACCAGAGCACCAGGAAAAAAGCCATGCGGTCACGGGGAAAACATGCAAACTCCATACTGGCATCACCTGTAGTCAGGATTGAACCTGTGTCTCTGGCGGTGTAAGGCAGCAACCTTGCATTGCCACCGTGCCACCCCGTTGCCACTGTGTACGTCTTTAATACACTGTGCACGGTGAAGACAGAAACTATATTGGTGTTCAAGAGGGGGTTTGGATAGGCACATAGATATGCAGGGAATGGAGGGATATGGATAACGTGCAGGCAGATAAGAATTATTCTTGGTATCATGTTCACAGACATTGTTGGCCAAATTGCATCTTTTTGTGCTGCACTGTTTGTTCTATGTTGTATAACAGGGCTGTCCTTGTTGTCCGAAGTGAATGGGTTTGGGCTGAGGACAGGTTCAGGTTTGAACCTACTTATCACTCACTGCTCCCACAGACCCGCTCGGTTGAACCGGCAGTGAAGATTGGACACTGGGGTGAGTCAGCACGTCAAGGGTGAGAATAGAATGATTGATAATTGTCTCTTCTGTATTGCTGCAGTTGTTAAAAGCATCCCTGTTGCATTTACCCGCTGCAGCTTTCATGCTTTCTGAAAGGTTTCTTTGTCATTCATTGATGTTTTGCAGTGGAGATGGAGCCCGTTTTGTTTCTGTACATTGTGCTATTTTACTAGCTGCGCATTTATAGTGCAAGTTGTGTATTTGTCTCTGGATTTGGAATGAACAATAGCAGTTCGCAAGATCATGCGAATATACAGTGTAGTCGCCCGTGGTGTCTGCGCTATCAAAATTAAACTATTTACATTCCTCCCACTTGGCAACTCTTGCTTGCAGCCTTTGTAGGTTCCTGTTGTTCTGGTGTTCTGGGCTCCAGTGAACCTTGTTCCAGTTTAATTGTGTTTCTTTGCTCTTGCTCAGCTGAATCATTATTTGTATGCTCATAAGCCATTTGAGGGTTTGCTAGTGGCACCAACAGGCAAACTAAAGCTGTTGCCAGCAGCCTTACAGTGGAGGGGAGGGGGCTGGCAGAAAGCCAAAGATGCAATACTCTAGGGTGGCTCAGTGCTAGTGAAGACGTGGCGTCAGTAACAAGGGGTTTAGTTTAGTGTAGAGACACAGCATGGAAGCAGGCCCTTCAGCCCACCGAGTCTGCGCCGACCCACGATCACCCGTCCACACTAGCTCTTTGTTATCTCACTATCTTGTCCACTTCCTGCGCACTATTGGGCAATTTTACAGAGGCCACGTTTCTGTGACACCCAATAAGGCTTCCTCTTCCTGAGGAGACTGGAAATTCAGGCTGCAGTGACTCTGACCAACCTCTACAGATGCACCTGTCAGCACACTGTCAGGTTGCAACACAGCTTGGTTTGGCAACAGCCCGGCCCAAGTCTGCAAGAAATTGCAGAGGGAGAGAATAAATAGCCCAGTCCATCAGAGAAACAGTGAAAAACAGGAGCTCAATGGCTACCTGTTTTGTAAGATAGGTGATAAAGGGGGACCATTCGGGGGGAGGTGAATGGTAGAGGGAACCAGAACCAGATTGGACGGGCGTGTGTGTCTGTATGGAACCAGAAGGTGGAGAGGGAACAAGAATAGATGGTGTCTTGGAGGAGCGCCTAGAAAGTGGGACTAAAATGGGAGGAGTGAGTGGAGGGGGGGGGGGGGAGGGGGGAGAACACACCAGAGGGGAGGGTTACCTCGAATTGGAAAATTTAATGATCAGACCGATATGGTGCTCACGTTTTGGAGTTGACATGTTCCCCCTATGCGCGCTTTTTATCAAATGCTTCAGTTTCCACCCGCATCTCAAAAGGTGTGCAGGTTGGTAGATTAATTGGCACTGCATCTTACCTCTGGTGTGTCGGTGAGTGGTAGACAGTGGGAGGCGTTGATGGCAGTGTAGGGAGATTGGTGTCAATGGGTGGTGTTGGTTGATGCAAATAAAGCGGGCTGAAAGGCCTGGCTCTGTGCTGTTTGACTCCATGGCATTGAGTTCTGACATTGGAATTGAGATTTCCTCCCTGATTATAGCACACGACCTTCCCATCTCCAGCCGGCCCTTCCCTAAAATGCATGTCTATTGGGCTTGTTCATTGGTGAGCATATCATCCGTCATGCACAGAGATGTACTTTCAAGTGCAGGGCATTGATCACGCACTGTTGCATTTTGTTTATTCTCCACTTTCAAAGCACTGAAGCGGATAGTATTTCCTGGTTAATATTTACCAGCCAATGTCATTAAAACTGATGGTCATTGTGGAAACTATGTGGCTTGCCTGTCTCCTTTCCTCTGTTGCAACACTTTAGAAGTCTCTGCGACTGCAGTTTGAGGTTTTGACAGGTGCTGTGGTAATCTAAGATCAGTTCAAACAGCCAGGGCCAATGCTGAAATGTGGGGCCTCCCTGGTCTGTACTTCAACTGCACATGTTATCAGGTTTCTGAACAGTCCTTCCATTAGCTGGAGTTCTCTCCAACTTGCCTCTACCCCATTGCGGACATTGGACTTTGTCTCTGGAACTGGTGCGCTACAATGCCTGGATAGAATGAATG
Organism: Okamejei kenojei; assembly: GCA_035221665.1. Lineage (NCBI taxonomy): Eukaryota > Metazoa > Chordata > Chondrichthyes > Rajiformes > Rajidae > Okamejei > Okamejei kenojei. The sequence continues at coordinate 115,883,801 of CM069135.1, read as the reverse complement.
TGGAGAGGATGTTTCCACTAGTGGGAGAGCCTAGGACCAGAGGCCACAGCCTCAGAATTAAAGGAAATACCTGTAGAAAGGAGATGAGATATTTTTTAAGTCAGAGGATGGTGAATCTGTGGAATTAATTGCCACAGAGGGCTGTGGAGGCTGTCAATTGATATTTTTTATGGTGGATTGCCAGATTCTTGATTTGTAAGGGTGTCAGGGGTTATGGGGAGAAGGCAGGAGAACGGGGTTGAGGGAAAGATAGATTAGCGATGATTGAAAGACAGAGTAGACTTGATGGGCCAAATGGCTCCTAGAACGTATGAAGTTCTTCCTCTTTGCTCCACCAATTGTACTTGAGTTTGGCTTGAATGTATTGATGTATAGTAGCCGTGTGTTTTCATTGGATAGCGTGCAACACAATGCTTTTCGCTGTACCTCTGTACATGTGACAATAATAAAACTCAACCTAAAGAACAGACCGCAGATCAGCAGCCATTGAGAAATATTCTAATGCTGAACGGGAATGCTTTTGATTTGCACGGCAGCTTTCTTAGATTTAAAATTATTTGTAGCGTATAATTGCACTGTCATAGAAACATAGAAACTAGGTGCAGGAGGAGGCCATTCGGCCCTTCGAGCCAGCACCGCCACTCATTGTGATCATGGCTGATCGTCCCCAATCAATAACCCGTGCCTGCCTTCTCCCCATATCCCTTGATTCCACCAGCCCCTAGAGCTCTACCCAACTCTCTCTTAAATCCATCCAGTGACTTGGCCTCTGTGGCAGGGAATTCCACAAATTCACAACTCTCTGGGTGAAAACGTTTTTTTCTCACCTCAGCCTTAAATGGCCTCCCCTTTATTCTAAAACTGTGGCCCCTGGTTCTGGACTCGCCCAACATTGGGACCATTTTTCCTGCATCTAGCTTGTCTAGTCCCTTAAGGGGTTGGACAGGCTAGATGCAGGAAGATTGTTCCCGATGTTGGGGAAGTCCAGGACAAGGGGTCACAGCTTAAGGATAAGGGGGAAATCCTTTAAGACCGAGATGAGAAAGACTTTTTTCACACAGAGAGTGGTGAGTCTCTGGAACTCTCTGCCACAGAGGGTAGTTGAGGCCAGTTCATTGGCTATATTTAAGAGTGAGTTGGATGTGGCCCTTGTGGCTAAGGGATCAGAGGGTATGGAGAGAAGGCAGGTACGGGATACTGAGTTGGATGATCAGCCATGATCATATTGAATGGCGGTGCAGGCTCGAAGGGCTGAATGGCCTACTCCTGCACCTAATTTCTATGTTTCTAGCTTGTCTAGTCCTTTTATAATTTTATATGTTTCTATAAGATCCCCCCTGATCCTTCTAAACTCCAGTGAATACAAGCCTAGTCTTTTCAATCTTTCCTCATATGACAGTCCCGCCATCCCAGGGATCAATCTTGTGAACCTACGATGCACTGCCTCAATCACAAGGATGTCCTTCCTCAAATTAGGAGAATATAGTTTTAAGTTGGAACTTCAAAAGTGGGATTATTTGCATGCAGATTGGTATTGGAGAGAAGCTTTTCAAGATCGTGAAGTGTAGTGAAAAAGTAAGAGCTTATTTGCACTCAATGGTCAGTTTGACCGAGGGATGATCATGTGACAAATTGGAAGGAGAGGTTAGATCATTTCTAAGAGTTTGGAAACCTTGCTACATATTGTTGTTGAAGTGTCTATCTATTTTAGATTTACAGCACCCGAGATCATGATGGCATTTCAGCCCATTAGGCGAAACCTGTGAAGGAACTGCAGATGCTGGTTTAAACCTTCGCTCAGTCTGCCTGGACCTACCTGATCTCCCGGTTGCCAGACACTTTAATTCCCCTTCCCATTCCTACATTGACCATTCTGTCCTACGTCTCTTCCATTGTCAGAGTGAGGCCAGATTAGAGGAACAACATCTCTTTTATGCTCGGGCAGTTTACAATCCGAGTGGTATGAATATTGATTTCTCTGACTTCAAGTAATCCTTACATCCCCTCCCTCTCCATCCCTCCCCTACCCAAGTCGTACCAGCTTCAGTCGTCTTGTTGAGTCACGTTGTCTGTACTCGTTCTCGCCGAACAAACAGCTAACAATGGCCTGTTTCCTTTATTACCGTTACTTTATGTGCATATCTTTCATTGATTTGGTCTACATCTCAATACATCACTGTCAATATCTCATGTTTCCCTTTCTCCTGAGTCTGAAGAAGGGTCTCGACCCGAAACGTCACCTATTCCTTTTCTCCAGAGATGCTGTCTGACCCGCTGAGTTACTCCTGCTTTTTGTGTCTATCTCCACAGATTAGGTCCTTATTGGCCAAATGATCTCTCAATTCAATCCCAATCCCATTCTTCAAGTAAATGGCATGGGGAAGCAAAACGGAGATTGAGGTCGAAGAATGAGCTGGCCACTAAGATGTAATAGCATGTGTACGTAAACTCGTTTCTCTGGTATCTTTCATGGGTTGGCATATCCGAAAACAGTTTGGAACTTCAAAGGACATTTTTATGGATAATGTAGGAAGACATCTCTTACCTGACTCTAATTCATGATCAGAAGGGCCCCCACCCAAAAAAGTCACCTATCCATGTTCCCCAGGGATGCTGCCAGACCCGCTGAGTTACTCCAGCACTATGTGTCTATTTTTGTCGACCAGCATCTGCGGTTCCTTGTGTCAGCATTCTTTGGTTTACCTGAGCATGGTATTTCATCGAAATATGCGAACAAGACTTTTCCTATCCATATTGTTTCACTTGATGATATTTTATTTAGTACAGTTAGGTTAGAATGCAGAGGCTTGTAATTGGGACATTTCAGACCCACCTACTACTGAAGCAGCTGAACAAAGATGTGGACACATTAATGATAGAAAGCGAATAATTACTTCCAGTTGTACACAGCCAGAAAAAATCAATGGGACATTTGTTCAGGGTTGTGTCATTATTTAGTGAATGGCCCAATGTTCACTATGTTGATTGGCCAAGAGGGCTTTTTTTTTTTGTCGTTATCTGATGTAGAAATAATATGGCACTGGAGAGGGGTGGTGCTCTGCCTGTTGAAACAATGAAAACAGCCTTTATATATTTGCTTTTCCATGTTATCAGTTCCAGTGCTGAAAGTTCCTCCGTCAATCATCGCTACCTCAAACGGGAACGCAGCAACTGCTCTGATCTTGATCACCTGAGCCCGCAGAGAGCGGTGATCCCAGTCCAGTCCATCGCAGGCTCGTCACTCACTACCTTCCATCCGATCCATCTTTCTGCCTTTTCTCACTTCTACCTTCTGGGAGAAGATACAGGATCTTGAAAGCTCAGATGCCCAGACTTAAGAACGGTTACTTTCCCATTGCGGAACCAATGGCCGCATTCACATTAGCTAGGGAGGCAACGAGGTTGGAATGGACGGGTTGGGCCAAAAGGCCTTTTAACTCTGTGACTCCATGTTCCATCTTAATTTGTACATCAAATGGTGCGCATTTCTACTGAGCCACAAGATCAAGCAAACAGTAATCAAAGGAGGAAGCATGCGATTGCAAGAGGCAGCTGGAAAAGCCAGATTATTGTATTTTTGCAATAGAATTCCACTCCCAGGAGATCCCTATTCAATTTGGCTTTCAGACTGGAAATTGAGCTGCCATCCAAGAACACTGAACATCTTTAAGTAGGCCAAATGATTGAGAGTAGCTGAAATGTACGGGGAATCTATAAATACATTTTCCAGAGATCCAAGGAACTGCAGATGCTGGAATCTGGAACAGACCACAAAGTGCCAGAGGAACTCAGAAGGTCAGGCAGCGTCTGTGGAGGGAATGGGCAGATGGTAATTCGGGTTGAGTCTGAAGACGGGTCCCGACACAAAATGTTGTTTTTCCTTTCCCCTCCACATTTACGGCCAGACCTGCTGAGTTACTCCGGCACTGTGTGTTTTGCAATCCATTAACTAGGTTAAGCTAAACTCTGTGTCCCCAGATCGGATATTTTAATTTTAATACAGGGTCAAGGATGGTACAAACAGGCTATCCTTTTGAGACGAGGCGAGTGCATGCACCTCACAGTCAGGAGAACAAACAAAGTAAACAGCGGGGTGGGGATCATTAATAGTGATCAAACAGCAGAGATAAAGGCAGGCTTTGGTGATCCTTCCTGTTGTGATGAAGCAACCAGCCTTTGTCCAAACAATGCAACAAGTACAGGAAAGAATTGGGACCTAGTGTCATGCTGTTGGTACAATAACCTATCCCTTAAAAAGACAAAGTGCTGGAGTAACTCAGTGGGTCAGGCAGCATCTCCAGAGAACATTGATGAGCGACGTTTCGGGTGGAGACTCTTCTTCAGTGTATACCATTGTCAGAGGCATAGACAGGATAGACAATCAGAACCTTTTTTCCAGTTTGGAAAAATCAAACGCTAGAGGGCACAGCTTTAAGGTGAGAGGGGCAAAGTTTAAAGGAGATGTGCGCAGCAAGTTATTTTACACAGAGGGTGGTGGGTGCCTAGACTGCACTGTGGGGGTGGTGGTGGCTGAGGCAGATACGATAGTGACATTTAAAATACTTTTGGATAGATGCATTGATATACAGGGAATGAAGGGATATGGATTATGTGCAGGCAGATAAGAATTGGTTTTGGCGTCATGTCCGGCACACTCACTGTTGGCCAACGGGCCTCTTCTTTTGCTATACTGTTCTATGTTCAATGCCAACACAGTTGAACACTTAGAGCATAGAAACATAGAAAATAGGTGCAGGAGTAGGCCATTCGGCCCTTCGAGCCTGCACCGCCATTCAATATGATCATGGCTGATCATCCAACTCAGTATCCCGTACCTGCCTTCTCTCCATACCCCCTGATGCTTTTAGCCACAAGGGCCATATCTAACTATAGCCAATGAACTAGCCTCAACTACCTTCTGTGGCAGAGAATTCCACAGATTCACCACTCTCTGTGTGAAAAATGTTTTTCTCATCTTGGTCCTAAAAAACTTCCCCCTTATCCTTAAACTGTGACCCCGTGTTCTGGACTTCCCCAACATCGGAAACAATCTTCCTGCATCTAGTCTGTCCAACACCTTAAGAATTTTGTAAGTTTCTATAAGATCCCCACTCAATCTTCTAAATTCCAGCGAGTACAAGCCGAGACTATCCAGTCTTTCTTCATATGAAAGTCCTGTCATCCCAGGAATCAGTCTGGTGAACCTTCTCTGTACTCCCTCTATGGCGAGAATGTCTTTCCTCAGATTAGGAGACCAAAACTGTACTCAATACTCCAGGTGTGGTCTCACCAAGGCCCTGTACAACTGCAGTAGAACCTCCCTGCTCCTATACTCAAATCCTTTTGCTATGAATCTATTCAAAGGTGTAGTGAATACAATACAGTGAATATGCATTCTCCCAGGAGTTTTGGTAAAGCTAAAATAAGAAATGAGTGTAGACAAACCTTGGGTTTCAGCCTGAAACGTTGCCTATTTCCTTCGCTCCATAGATGCTGCTTCACCCGCTGAGTTTCTCCAGCACTTTTGTCTACCTTCGATTTTCCAGCATCTGCAGTTCCTTCTTAAACATAAGAAATGAGTGTGGTCTTTATACCCAGCCCACTGAACTTGTGATGATGCCCTGCAGTACAATGCTACAAACCTCGACCATTTTGGGTTACAGCGTTTTGTTACGGTGTCTGAAGGCTGGTCTTATAGAAATGCAAGCAAAAATGGTCAGATGGATCGATGTATCTGATCCTATAGGGTTGTACAAAAACATGAGGGGAATCGATAGGGTGGATTTTACCCAGAGTGGAGGAATCGCGAATCGGTTTAAGCTGAGAGGGGATAGATTGTATAGGAGCTCGAGGGTAAACCTTTGCACTCAGAGGGTGGTGGGTGTATGTAACGAGCTGCTACAGGAAGTAGTTGAAGCAGATATTATAGCAGTATTTAAAAGAGACTTGGACAGGTACATGGACAGGAAAAGTTTCAAGGGACATGGGCCAAACGCGGGCAAATGGGACAAGTACGGATGGTGCATGTTTGGCATGACTTGGGCCGAAGGGCCTGTTTCTGTGCTGTATAACGCTGACTGAGTGATATAAAATTCAGCAGAATCATTGATGGAACCAGATCTATTAGCAGTGGTGACAGGTATTAGAAAGATTCACATAATTCTGATGCAGGGAAATTTCACTGACACATTCACCTTTTTCCATCAAAACAGTGATCGTCTCTCCACCGGAGCTTCTGGAGAAGCTGTTGTTTGCTTCCAGTTAAGAGACGTGACTTACCTATGCCTTTTTGCTGAGCTTCTGGGATTCATGTACCCACGAAGTATCATCTTAGCCCATGACTGCCAGCTGCAAGTTAAAGCAGCCGACACAATCAAAGACTTGTCCCACCCCGGTCATTCCTTCTTCTCCCCCCCGCTCCCGTCCGGCAGAAGGCACAGAAGCTTGAAAGCGCGCACCACCAGACTCAGGAACAGCTTCTTCCCCTCTTGCTATCAGGCTTCTGAACGGTCCTTCCATAAGCTAGGATACTGTCCGATTAACCTACACAGCATTGCGGACATTGGACTTTGAACTGGTGCGCTACAATGCTGAGAACTATATTCTGCACTCTGTATCTTCCCTTTTGCTCTACTCGAGTTTAACTTGATTGTATTTATGTTTAGTATATCTGTTTGGTTTGGCTAGCATGCAAAACAAAGCATTTCATTTGGTACATGTGACAACAATAAACCTTGACCTAAAATAGTCCATGGGATCAAGTCATATTCCAGAAATTATCGTCCAAGCAGTTTGTTGAACAGTACAATACAGCACAGGAACAGGCCGAGCATGATGCCAAGTTTTAATTTGGAAGTCGATAAATCACGAAGACCAGATGTATTTTTCTTCCACTTACATGACACGAAAGCAGGGAGATTGAGTAGAAACTATCTGTGAAACTATTTGTGAAATCGGCAACTCAAACTATAAATTGAAAGCATTCGGTCGATGGACAAACTTGAAGCCTTTTCACTGGTCGGTGTAAATTAAGAAGTACAGGAATTAGATCCCCCTCATCTGAGAGCTGCTGCCTAGATTTTGTGCATCAAAACTGTGATGGGATCAGTATGCCAGCTTCCACATGATAGATGCAGAGTTTGATGATCTCTGTCAGAGGAAGGCTGGAGTCACGGCCTCAAAATAGAGTTGGCCATTGAGTCAGAGATGAGAAATATCTTCTAAAAAAGAGTGGTAAATGTTTAGAGGGCTGGTGCAACAAAATCACAGTTTTTCATTCCGAGGGTAGTTTGAACGAGCTGCCAGAAGGGTGGCGTGGTGGCGCAGCCATAGAGTTGCTGCCTCACAGAGTTAGAGACCTGGGTTCAATTCTGATTACGGGTGCTGTCTTTATGGAGTTTGTATATTCTCCCTGTGTCTCCGTGAATTTTACGGTCATAAGTGATAGGAGCAGAATTAGGTCATTCGGCCCATCAAGTCTACTCTGCCCTTCAATCAGAGCTGATCTGTCTCTCCCTCCTAACCCGATTCTCTTGCCTTCTCCCCATAACCCCTGATACCCATACCAATCAAGAATCTATCTATCTCTGCCTTAAAAATACCCATTGACGGCCTCCACAGCCTTCTGTGGCATAGAATTCCACAGATTCACCACCCTTTGACTAAAAAAAATCTTTATAAGTATGAGTGGTATTCTGCTGTTTGAGAATTAAGAGGCAGATTTGGTATATTTTGCCCAAAGGATTGAGAGCTCTGAACAATTCAGTAATTTCTGCTGTAAGCATTTGAGTATAGGAGCAGGGAGGTTCTACTGCAGTTGTACATGGTCTTGGTGAGGCCACAGCTGGAGTATTGCGTACAATTTTGGTCTCCTAATCTGAGGAAAGACATTCTTGCCATAGAGGGAGTACAGAGAAGGTTCACCAGACTGATTCCTGGGATGTCAGGACTTTCACATGAAGAAAGACTGGATAGAGTAGGCTTGTACTCGCTAGAATTTAGAAGATTGAGGGGGGATCTTATAGAAACTTACAAAATTCTTAAGGGGTTGGACAGGCTAGATGCAGGAAGATTGTTCCCGATGTTGGGGAAGTCCAGGACAAGGGGTCACAGTTTAAGGATAAGGGGGAAATCTTTTAGGACCGAGATGAGAAAAACATTTTTCACACAGAGAGTGGTGAGTCTGGAACTCTCTGCCACAGAAGGTAGTTGAGGCCAGTTCATTGGCCATATTTAAGAGGGAGTTAGATGTGGCCCTTGTGGCTAAAGGGTTCAGGGGGTATGGAGAGAAGGCAGGTACGGGATACTGAGTTCGATGATCAGCCATGATCATATTGAATGGCGGTGCAGGCTCGAAGGGCCGAATGGCCTACTCCTGCACCTATTTTCTATGTTTCTAGTTGGCACCCAGGCTGTAGAAAAGATAGCAGATCAATCTTTATGGGGGAACGTTTGAACAGAACATTCATAGAAATTCTAGAGACACAAGGAACTACAGATGCTGAAATCATGAGCATAGCACAAAGCGCTGGAAGAACTCAGCAGGTCAGGCAGCACCTGTGGACAGGCGACGTTTTGGGCCAGGGCCCTTCTTCAGACAGAAATTCTAACCATTTTTCTTTCTGTCCACAGAAAAAGATGGAAAAGCTTTTCACCCAACATACGAAGAAAAACTGAAGCTTGTTGCTCTTCACAAGCAGATCTCTGTTGGCCCGTACAGCCCTGACACTTGTCCCGAGGTTGGCTTCTTTGATGTTCTTGGCAACGACAGGAGGTAATTGTGCTGCAGTTCTCTATGCTATTTCAGCCCCCCTCCCCCGTGTCCATCTATCGCGTACCAGGTTTTGTCCTGCCCCCCACTTCTCTTTTCCAGCTTTCTCCCTACTACCATAATCTGTCTGAAGTTGGGTCCCAAATTAAAAATCGTTTGTCCATTCGCTCCACAGATGCTGCCCAACCCCCTGAGTTCCTACAACGCATTGTATTTTACTCAAGGTTTCAGGATCTGCTGTTGCTTGTGTGTCTGTAGTCCGGTTTATGAATTTCCTCCGTTCAAGGCCCTCATCTAGTTTTTGAATCATCCTCGTTCATCGCTCCAGGATTGGAGTCTGTGCCTTCAGATGGCGTGGCTACAAGCTCTGGTAATCAGTCGGGATGTAGGAGGAAAACGGAGCATCCGGAGGAAATCCAAATGGCCACAGGGAGAATGTGCCAACTCCACATAGACAGCACCCAAGGATCGAGCCGGGGTCTATGGCGCTGTGAGGCAGTTGTTCTACTGCTGCGTCACTGAGCCGCCCTCGATAAATTTCCCTACTTGTAAAAATGGATATACTGCTACCATAAAGAACAAGCTGCACCTGTGTATCATTTCTCCTCAAACAATGCTGTAAAAAGACGCATTATCTGGTCATTAATAATGCAGGTAGCGGAAATGTGTCCAGTTTATCTGCGGGTCAAGAATAATTCAATGTATTACTTTAGACTTTAGAGATACAGTGTGGAAACAGGCCTGTCGACCAGCAATCACCCTGTACACTAGCACTATCCCACACACGAGGGATAATTTACATGTTAAAGAAGCCAAATTAACCTACAAAACTGTACATACTTGGAGTGTGGAAGGAAACCGGAGAAAACTTACGCGGTCACAGGGAGAATGAGGAAACTACAGGCAGCACCCGTAGTCAGGATCGAACCCGGGTCTCTGGCCCTGCACGGCGCCAACTCTACCTCTGTGTCACTGTGCCGCCCTTTGATTTAGTGATACTAATAGTTTAGTAAGACCACTGATAGATGTCCTTTTATTATCAGGAGAGAATGGACTGCCTTGGGGAGCATGAAGAAAGAAAATGCCATGGTGGAATTTATCCATTTGGTGAACAAATGCTGCAATCTGTTTGAACCATATGTCACCTCTCATAAAATAGAGAAAGAAGAACAGGAAAGAAAGAGGTAAGAACTTCATTGCCTCTCGTCACCGAACCCCAACTTAATATTAGTTTATTGATGTCTTATGTACCGAGATACAGCGGAAATCTTTGTTTTGGATACCATCCAGGCAGATCATGCTAGACATAAATACATCAGATAGTGCAAAAGCAAAAATAAACAGAGTGCAGAATATATTGTTGCAGCCAGAGAGAAAGCGCAGATTAAAAATGTGCAGGAGCTACATTGAGGTAGATTGGAAGATCTAGAATATATTGTGAACATACGAGAGGTCCATTCAAGAATCTGATAACAGCGGGGAACAAGCTGTTCTTGAATCTCGTAGTAAACATAGAAAATATAGAAACATAGAAAATAGGTGGAGGAGGAGGCCATTTGGCCCTTCGAGCCAGCACCGCCATTCAATATGATCATGGCTGATCGTAGTACTTGCGTTCAAGCTTTTTATCTTTTGCCCAGCAGGAGGGGGAGAAGAAAGAATGACTGGGGATTGAGTGGCCTTTGACTACATTGGGTGCTTTTCCAAGGTGGTGTGAATGTCTTGTAGAAAGGAACTGCTGAAGTCTTGGGCCTCCTCCACTGTCAGAGTGAGGCCACACACAAATTGGGGGAACAGCACCTCATATTTTGCTTGGGCAGCTTTATGAAAGTTGATTTCTTGAATTTTAAGTGACCCCTACATCCCCTCTGTCCCCCTCTTAATTAAGGTACAGTGAAACTCAAATTACCATACAGCCATACTACAAAAAAGCAACGAAACACACAACTACATAAAAGTTAACATAAACATGCACACACTGTGATGGAAGGCAACAAAGTCTAATCTTCTTCCTCTTTATTCTCCCGTGGTCGGGGCAGTCGAGCCATCCGCAGTCGGGGCGATCGAAGCCCCCCGCACGGGGCGATCGAAGCCCCCGCGTTGCTGCAATCGAAACTCCGGCAGCTTGGAGCTCCCGAAGTCGGTCTCTAACTTGGGACCGCGAGCTCCACGATGTTAGGCCGCAGGCTCCCGCAGTTGGAGTTCCAAGGTTGGTCCCCGCCAGGGATCGCCAGCTCCATGATGTTAAGTCCTGCAGGCTCCCGCGATTGCAGCTCCTGAAGCGGGTCTCCAGCAGAGGCCACCAGCACCACGATGTTAGGCCACAGTGCGGACGGAGATATGATGCGGGAAAAAATCGCATCTCCGTCGAGGTAAGAGATTTTAAAAAGTTTCTCCCAACCCCCTCCCCCCACATAAAACAAGCTGCACTAAAACATACATTTAACACATACAAAAAAACAACAAAGAAGGCAGGGACGAGACAGACTGTTGGCGAGGAGGCCACATTCCTCACTGTGATGGAAGGCAATAAAGGTGAAGGGGAAAAGATTTAATGGGAATCTGAGGAGTAACTTTTTCACACAAAGGGTGGTGGGTGTCTGGAACAAGCTGCCAGAGGAGGTAGTTGAGGCTGGGACTATCCCAACATTTAAGAAACAGTTAGACAGGTACATGGATAGGACAGGTTTGGAGGGATATGGACCAAACGCAGGCAGGTGGGACTAATGTAGCTGGGACATGTTGGCCGGTGTGGGCAAGTTGGGCCGGAGGGCCAGTTTTCACACCGTATCACTCTGTGACTCTAGTAGCTGCGTTACAGCGCCAGAAACCCGGGTTTGATCCGGACTACGTGTGCTGTCTGTACGGAGTTTATTCGTTCTCCCCGGGACTGCGTGAGTTTTCTCTCGGTGCTCCCAGTGAGAATGTACTGACTCCGTACAGACAGCACCAGAAGTCAGGATCCAACCGGGTCCCTGGCGCAGTAAGGCAGCAGCTCCACCGCTGCACCACTATACCGCCCTGTGCTGTGATGAATCGTTTCCTTTTAGTTCCCATGAAGTATTCCTCAACCCCGTCTCCATTCTACCTATCAATTGCCCGTTTACATTGGACTGCACTGAACTCTGTGGTTGTTCATGCTCCTCCTTCACCATGACCCCACCTCATCCCCACCCACATCCTCTCCTTCGCTTTCCCCCTGCGCCCGTGCTGGCTTTCCGATTTTCTTCCTTTAAGATACTGCTCGGGTAACAAGAGGTTGGACAAAGCTGGATTGCGTTCTCTGGAGTGGTCTGCCAGCCTTCATCAGTCGGGGTATTGAGGCATTGAATGTCGCAGTCAGGAAGTCATGTTGCAGCTTTCCAAGACTTTGATTAGGCCACTTTTCGAGTGGTGTGTGCAGTTCTGGTCTCCAGTTTGCAGAAAGGACGTTTACAGTATATTGTCACATGTACCGAGGTAAAGTGAAAAGCTTTTGTTGTGTGCTCTCCAGTCAGCAGAAAGACAATACATGATTACAATCGAGCCGTTTACATTGTATAGATACATGATAAGGGAATAACGTTAAGTGCAAGGTAAATCCAGCAAAGTCCGATCAAGGATGGTCTGACATCAAAGAGATAGATAGCAGCTCAGGACTGCTCTCTGGTTGTGGTAGGATTTCAGTTGCCTGATAACAGCTGGGAAGAAACTGTCCCTGAATCTGGAGGCGTGCGTTTTCACACTTCTGCACCTTTTGTCTGATGGGAGACGGGAGAAGAGGGAGTGGCCAGGGTGCGACTCATCCTTGATTATGCTGCTGGCCTTGCCAAGGCATTGTGGGGTATAAATGGAGTCAATAGAAGGGAGGTTGGTGTACACAAAAAGCTGGAGAAACTCAGCGGTGCAGCAGCATCTAAGGAGCGAAGGAGATAGGCGACGTTTCGGGCCGAGACCCTTCTTCAGACTGGTCAGGGAACTGAAGGGAGAAGGGAGGTTGGTTTGCATCAAAGGTCCTATAGCGGAGCAAGATAGACCACTCCTTCTAAATGCAATGGGCTGACGTGTAGTATGCAACGGAGCGGAACGTGGGCCTTTTTTTCATCCATTTCAGTAACCTGACCCGACTCGCAGTGTAATCAACGTTGCGGGGGAACAGTTTGTGTTAATAAATTATAATTCTGAAAATGAGGAGAAGATTGTTACCAAATAACTTTTATTTTTACGAGGATGTTTCCGTAACCGGCTCCCATCTCCGCACTTGTATCTTTGCTCCGCTACGGGATCTTTGGTGCGGAGACGGAAGCCGGTTACGGAAATGGGGCCGAAAATTACTCATGAATCTGCCCATGACCGCACTACGTCTTTTTCGTCGAGTGATCTATCTTGCTTGCTATAGGATCTTTGGTTTGCGTGATGGTCTGGGCTGCATCCACAATTCGCTGCTTTGGAGAGGGTGCTGAACAGGTTGACCAGAATGCTGCCGGGATTCGAGGGTATTACCTAAAAGGATAGGTTGGACAAACTTGGATTGTCTCCCTGCAGCATTGGAGGCTGAAGGGAGACTGCATAGAATTATATACAATTGAGAGGCATAGATACAGTAAGACAGCCAGAACCTTTCTCCAAGGGTGGAAACGTCAAAAACTACAGGGCATATCTTTAAGGTGAGAGGGGCAATGTTTACAGGAGATGTGGGAGGCAAGTTTATTTTTTTTACACAAAGGGTGATGGTGCCTGGAACACACTGAAGGGGGTGGTGGTTAAGGCAGTGGGGTGTCAAAGACTGAGATAGGCGCATGGATATGTAAGGACTTTACTTTATAGATATAGCCTGGTAAAAGGCCAATCGGCCCACCGAATCTGCGCCGACCATGGTACAGCCTAGTCTGGATACACTAGCACTATCTTACACACCAGGAACAATTTTACAGTTACCATATTACCAAAGCCAATTAACTTACAAACCTGTACATCTTTCAAACGTGGGGAGTACCTCGCGAAAACCCACGCGGTCACAAGGAGAACGTCCAAACTCTGTACAGACAGCACCCCTTCCTTAGTCTGGGTCGAACCCGAATGTCTGGTGCTGTGAAGCAGCAACTACCACTGCACCACCGTGCCGCCCTAATGGGGTGATATGGATTACATGCAGGCAGTGGGGATTAGTTTAATTTGGCATCACGTTCGGCGTGGACATTGTGGACCAGAGGGCCTATTCCCGTGCTATGTTCTATATTCCTATTCTATGTTCCATTATCTGCTGAGAGCTCTTACTGCGGTAAAGGCCCTGTGTAAGCTCGAGCGCTTGCTTGACTCCACGCCGGATGTTCGGTCGCCTGCGTTCAAACTGCTTTGCTTTTGACAGTACATTCTGGCTTACCTTCCGTCTGCAGGAGAGAGGAGGAGGAGAGGCGTCGCAGGGAGGAGGAGGAACAGGAGCGTTTGCGGCAGGAAGAAGAGAGGCGGCAGAGAGAGGAGGAAGAGAAAAGGAGGCGGGAAGAGGGGGAGCGGAGAACTCTGGAGGAAGAACGGTTTCGAATGGAGCAACAAAAGTAAGATGTTCGTCAGCAGAAGCTCTTTAGTTTTAACCCGAGCTTTATTTTATACCACTAATCTCATCTGTGTTTGGGGTTGCTGACATTAACATTTAAACTGGGTGTTATTATATCTGCGTGGTCGGTTCTTGAATCAGTAACATAGAGTACATAACAAGACCGTTCGGCCCGCCAAGCCCATGCTAACCAGTGTATTAAAATCATGGAGTGGCAGAAGAAACCACTGGAGTAACTCAGCGGGTCAGGCAGCATCTCAGTGGAAATAGAATAGGTGACATTTCTAGTTGGATATGTTCTGACCTTTTCTCTCCTCCAATTTATCTACACCCCCCCCCCCCCCCCCAACCTCTATTGTTAGTCTGAAGAAGTGTTCCGCCTAAAAATGTTACCTATCCTATTAAAGTCATGGGGTCTTTGCACTTTACCTAAGAGAATAGAAGGGGCGATGCAAGGATTTCCGGGTGCTGGATTGTTGAGCAAAACACAATGTGCTGGAGGATCTCAGCAGGTCAGGCAGCATTCGTTCACTCAGGCAACGGCCAATGTTTTGGGTAGGGACCCTTCTTCAGTGTGGACCATTGTTTAACAAACTCCAAGCTGTACCAGGGATGTCAACCTCGGTTTAGTGCCCTGGAGTGGTTCACAACCCAATGAGCTCTCTGCAACTCTTTGTTGGTAAGCAAAATGGAAACAGGTTTGGCTGGTCTTTCCTTTCGCAAGACACATTAGGCAGTTTCATTATTCTCCTCAAGTTTACCTCTCTTCTTGCCACCTGATTATAATGAAATGATTGTAGTTAGACTGGAAACTCTGGATATTCTTGTCCTGCATATGGAACAGGCACTGCCTACCCTGACTAAAATTATAACATGGTAATAACTAAATAAAAATAGTAAAGGCATGGGAGAATTATGTCTATGTAAGAGATCGATCTCTTAGATAGGCATAATTCGCCGTGCCTTTCGTCCGCAGCGCTTGTAACACGGGAAGCTCTGTGCAACCCACGTGCCGTCAGCGCTGCCTGAGCGGTCAATGACAATCGGGGCTGAAGGCAGCAGAAATTCTGCCTTTGCAGCACTGCGCATGCACATCGGTCTACTGCGCATGCGCAGAGCAAGTTTCTTGGCGGGGTTTTCAAATATGGTTTGTCAATATTTTAAGTGTAAGGTAACAAGGAGAGAAGAATGGAGCTTGTGTACCAATAATGTGGTAAGGACATTTTGTGTTTATGTTTTTAAATACTGTATTTCCCGGGGTGTGGGGGGCGTGTGGGCGGAGAGACCTCCTTTCACAGTGTTTGGGGAGTCTGGCCCGGGGTACATTTGCGGGGAGGGCACGAGTGTTATCAATAAGGGGATTGGGATAATGCCACTTGCGACGCTCCTTGCACGGAGGCGTGGAATGCCACCGCATTGAGGCGGGGGGGGGGGGGGGGGGGGGGGGGGGGAGAGAAGCAGCTCAGGTGGCTGAGCGGCCACCAGGCCGGAGAACGGAACCAGCCGCCACCTTAGCTCCTTCTGCCGGTCCCCGCTCACCTCTGGCAGCTCTCCGTCTACAAACCACTCTCCTGCCGCTCGCTGGCCTCACTCATGTCCTTAAATTCCGACAGCACGATTGCGGTTACTCGGCTGTGGGAATTTAAGGATTTGCAGGAAGCCGCTGACATGAGCAAAGTCGGCGAACGGCAGGTGACAGGTGTTCCGACGGAGAGCACTGCCAGAGGTTAGCGGGCCGGCAGAAGGCGCTGAAGTGGCGGCCAGTTCTGCTGTCGGGTACCGGCGGCCGCTCGTAGCTACCCGAGCTGCTTCTATCCCCAGCTACAGTGCGGGGGCTTCGTGCCCGGAGAGCTGCAGCAGCGGTGAGTGAGTAAGTTTCTGCCATTATCCCCAACACCCTCCTTCTCAACACTCGTGCCCTCCCCACAACTTTACCCCTGGCACAGACTCTCCACATGCTGTGAAAGGAACTGTTCCCCCAATTGGTCTAGGACTGGGAAATCTTGGGCAAATTGAAATGTCACTGTTTTTATTAATTTATTTATTTAAAGGAGCGAACAATCTGTGCATGCGCGGTTTAATATTTTTTTCGCGGACTGAGTGCCTACCCTGAGTAATTACTCACGGCACGTGCCTGATATGGAACTACATACAAGATGACGCTGATGAAGACACAAAGTGTCAGCAGGGGTCAGGCAGCATCTCTGGAGAACATGAAAAGGTGACAGGTAGACAAAAGTCCTGGAGAAACTCAGCAGGTGCAGCAGCATCTAAGGAGCGAAGGAAATAGGCAACATTTCGTGGCCGAAATCCTTCTTCATGAATAGGTGACATTTCAGGTCAGGATCCTTCCTCAGACTTGATGTGACGTTTAGCGTTGGGACCCTGAGTGGTGACGTTGCATCTGAAGAAGGGTCCCGACCCGAATCGTCCCCGGTCCGTGTTCTCCAAAGATGCTTCCTCGCCCACTGAGTTACTCCAGTACTTTGTGTCTTATTTGGTAACCCTGCAGCTGCAGTTCCTTGTTACATGTCTCCACATTACAACTGATGCTGATGTTCACAAAAGATCTCTGTGAAAGCTGCTCACATTTGAGGCTTTTAGATAGGCACGTGGATATGGAACATGTGTATGTTGGGGAAATTGGTTTATTTTGCAATTAGTTTCCGCACAGACGTTGTAGGCTGAAGGGCCTGCTCCTGTGCTGTGCTGATCTATGTTGTATGTGCTACCATCGAAAGCTGAGGATTTGATCCGAGGTGTCTAAGCCAACATGGGTCTTCAGGTTATCAAGTCCAATTTTACAGATGTGAAGAAACGAATATCGAGATTGCCCCTGTCCCTGGTGCTGTGAGGCTGTGACTCTAGCAGTGTATCACCAAGTCACGCTTACATTTACATGCCATTACTTTTGTCTCTGGGTTAGCTTGTCAATTCAAGTCTTGCTCCCGATCCAGCCTGATGGTCCTACGGGAGTGAGGGTCATATAGTCATAAATGATAGGAGCAGAATTAAGCCCATTAAGTCTACTCCGCCATTCAGTCATGGCTGATCTATCTCTCCCTCCTAACCCAATTCTCCCGCCTTCTCCCCATAACCCCTGACAGCCGTACAAATCAAGAATCTACCCATCTCTGCCTTAAAAATATCAAATTACTAGGCCTCCACAGCCTTCTGTGGCAAAGAATTCTGCAGATTCACCGCCCTCTGACTAAAGAAATTCCGTATGCTAAACCTAAAGTGAAATGCTAAATTGAGGCTCTCTTGTGCCACTCAGTTAATTTAGTGAGTGACAGTACAAGGATGTCCGGAGTACTCCAGGTGTCCTGGCCAGCATTCATTCATTCAACACCACGAGAGGCAAAAGTAGAGTGTCTTGAAGGGTCATAGAGTCACACAGCACGGTGACAGGCCCTTTGACCCAGCCAAAATGCTCCATCTAAGCTAGTCCTATTTGCACGGGTTTGGCCCATATCCTTTTCCTATCCTGTCCAAATGTCTGTTAAATGTTGTTATTGTACCTGCCTCAACTACCTCCTCTGGCAGCTTGTTCCCGATACCCACCACCCTCTGTGTGGAGTAAGTCTCCGCGGGTTCCTATTAAATCTTGCCCCTCTCACCTTAAACCTATGCCCTGGAGTGGAAAAGGTTTGCCCCTCAGGTTCCTGTTAAATCTTTTCCCGGCATACCTTAAACCAGAGTGGAAAATGCACCCAATCTATACCTTATGATTTTATACACCTCTACAAGATCACCCCTCAGCCTCCTGCTCTCCAAGGAATAAAATCCTCACCTGCCCAACCTCTCCCTATAGCCCAGACCATCGAGTCCTAGCAACATCCTCGTGGATCTTCTCAGCATCATTTCCAGTTTAACGACATTCTTCTCACACGGTGACCAAAACTGAACGCAATACTCCCTATTGCAGCCTCACTAATGTCTTGTACAACTGTAACAGAACGTCCCAACTTGTATACTCAATACCCTGACTGGTGACGGTCATTGGTGTTGGAGGGAAGTTGCTGCTGTGCAATAGTTACTTTATTCAAGTATATAAGGATTTTATTAAAGTATATTTATGTAGCTGTCTCTGACCGCCTCACCCCACATCCCAACGGTGGCTGTTGGTGAGTGGTTGAATGTTGGCCTTCACAGAAACGCTGACTGACTTCCATCCCATTGCCTGGGATCACATTGGAGTCCTCCCCAGCTACCTGACTAAAATTGGCAGAGTTTCTGTTTCAACGTTTACTTGGAACATTGTGTTCAGTTTTGCTCACCCTGCTATTTTTAAAAAAAGATGCCATTAAGCTGGAATGATTTACTAAGATGTTGCCAGGACTCGAAAACCTGAGCTATCGGGAGAGTTTGGGAAGACTACAACTTTATTCCTACGAGCGCAGGAGGGTAAATGGTGATCTTATAATGGTCTATAAAATCATGAGAGGAATAGATAGGGTGCATATACTGAGTATTTCACCCAGGATAAGGGAATCGAGAACCAGAGGAACATAGGTTTAAGGTGTGAGGGGGGAAAGATTTAACAGGAACCCGAGGGGCAATTTTTTCACACAAAAGATGTTGAGAATGTGGAATGAGCTGTCGGAGGAGGTAGTTGAGGTAAGTGCAATAACAACATTTAACAGACATTTGGACAGGATAGGAAAGGGACAGGACAGGATAGGAAAGCCAAACGCAGGCAAATGGGACCAGCTTCGATGGAGCATTTCAGCCGGTATGGATGGAGACATTTGGACGGTACATGGATAGGAAAAGTTTAGTGGGATGTGGGCCAAATGAGAATAGCTTAGATTGGGTGTATTGGTCGACATGGAGGAGATGGCCTGAAGTGCTTGTTTCCCTAATCTTTATGACCTAAACCTAACGACTGCAAAATGACTGCACGTGGATTCTTCCTGGCCTGTTTGGCTAAAGAACTACATTTGAGTGGTGGTGACTGCATCCAGCAGATGTTGGCGGGAGTGGTTGAGAAGTTTTGCGAGGTCGTGTGAGGTTTAACCGGGAATTATACTCTGAACCTCTGCATTTCAGGCAACAAATCATGGCTGCCTTAAACTCACAGACCGCAGTGCAGTTCCAGCAATACGCGGCCCAGCAGTACCCCGGTAACTTCGAGCAACAGCAGCTCCTGGTCCGGCAGCTTCAAGAGCAGCACTATCAACAGTACATGCAACAGCTATACCAGGTGCAGATGGCACAGCAGCAGGTGAGGCCTGTGCCTGACACAGCAGGCAATAATGGGGAATGAATGGAAGACATCTGGCTGGGGAACTCAGCAGGGCAGACAGCATTTCTGGAGAATGTGAATAGGTGACATTTTGGGTCTGGACCCCTCTTAACCTAACCATGTTCAGTTTACATCTTTTAGGGATGTCAAACCCACGGCCTGTCAAATCCACACCTGATCACCCGTGTTATCCCACTTTCTCATCCACTCCCTGCACACTAGGTGAGGGTTTTACAGAGGGCCAACCAACCTACAAACCTGCACTTCATTGGAATGTGGGAGGAAACCCACGTGGTCACATGGAGAACTGTGCAAGCTCCACACACACAGACAGCATCTGAGGTCAGGATCAAAACCGGGTCTATAACGCTGTGGGGCAGCGTCTCTATCAGCTGTGCCACTTTGCCGCCTTCACTAAATACTCCAGAGATGCTGCCCGACCCCCTTAATTACTCCAGCGCTTATTATTTGCTTTTGTAAACTGGCATCTGCAATGCCTTGTGCAAGTTGCAACGGTGCTTGGGGCTTATAGAAAGGAAGAGAAACTGCCTTCTTCATGCTCATTTGCAAATGTCACTTTGCCTTCTACAATAATGCCTGCTTTATCGTTCGAACTAATAGCGCCCCCGTTGACTAAAGTAGTTAAAATTTTAAGAGACCAAATTTAAACTTCAGGGTAACATTATTAGTAAAGTCTCACCGATTGAGATTTAGGTTTCGAGGTGTACGCTTGGGCAGCTTACACCCCTGCAGTATGGACATGGCCTGTGCTCTAACTTCAAGTAGCCCTTGCTTTCCCTCTCTCTCCATCCCCTCCCACTTCCCAGTTCTCCGAACAGTCTGACTGTCTCCGACTACATTTTATCTCTGTCCCGCCCACTCCCCTGATATCAGTCTGAAGAAGGGTCTCGACCCGAAACGTCACCCATTCCTCCTCCCCAGAGATGTTGCCTGTCCCGAGTTACTCCAGCATTTTGTGTCTATCCTTGACGCGGTTTCGTTTTTAAAAAAAAATTATTGTCACAGTGAAAAGCATGTTTTTGTTGCATGCAAACCAGAGAAAATAATATACACCATTACAATTTAGCCGTACCCAGTGCACAGATGCAGGATAAAGGGCACAGCATTTAGTGCAAGATAAAGTCCAATGAAAGATAGTTCAAAGCTCTCCAATGAGGTAGATGGGAGGTCAGGACCACACTCTAGCTGGCGAGATGACGGTTCAGTTGCCTGACAACATCTGGGAAGAAACTGTCCCTAAATCTGGAGGTGCTTTTTCAATAGCCTGCCAAAACATCAATACATGTGATACAAAAATAACAGTAATTAAATCGGCATCACGCGGCTTCTTGTAACGTTACATGAACGATTTGGGCTGAAGGGCCAGTTTCTGCACCCTGACATCTGGCATCCCTGTGGAAGCATTTTTTAAACTCGCTTCTTGCTCTGAAAAACAGCCAATATAATCAAAGACTTCTCCCACCCTGGTCATATGGAGCCTTCGTACACGGGGCAGGAATTAGATTACCATGGCATCATGTTCAGCAGGGACATTGTGGGCAAAGGGCCTCTTCCTGTATAGAAACAAGGTACTACAGATGCTGGCTTACAAAAAAAGATACAAGGTGCTGGAGTAACTCAGCAGGTCAGGCAGCATCTCTGCAGGACATGGATGGGTGACGTTTTTGGTCGTGACCCTTGGCCTAATTCAAAGCTGCATGACCCTGATTTTCTAATGATTCTAGTACAGATGACTAGTGGTAGGTAGATGACTAGTGGTAGGCTAAGTGGACATTCCTGTTTAAGGAGTGGTGCAAACCCTCACGAGAAGGCGACCTGTGGCATGAAAATTAGGCTCATTCCATTGCAAGGCAATTAAAATCTTAGTCTTTGTAAAAGTAAGTCTGACTTGGAGCAAAGAATACTCAGTTACAAGCAATGACACAAAGTGCTGGAGTAACTCAGCAGGTCAGGCAGCGTCCCGACTTAAAACATCACCTATCCATGTTTTCCAGAGATGCTGCCTGACATGCTGAGTTTCACCTGTACTGTAGTCTTTGAAATGTTCTAAAGCGTGTCCGTCCTATATTTTTGCTCATATTAATGATGTTCCGGTTGACGGTGGACTGATTCTTTGATGGCTTCAGGCAACACTACAGCAGCAACAGCAGCAGCAGCAGCAGGAGCCAATCGTACCAACAACACACATTGGAATTGGAGAGGCCTCCACGGTGAACGGACAGACTAGCACTCACACGGACAGCTCGGAGAAAGAGCCCGAGCCTGAATCCTCGGAGGAAATCCTGGAAAACGGACCAAAAGGTGAGCACTGGAGTTTATTAACCACCACGGATCCCTGTTCACAGGTCTCCCGCAGACACTGCAATTTCCTGTGGAGTCTCCCTCAACCATTTTTTCGTTTCTATCGAATCATTGGTTTAGGTTTACGTTTAGGTCATAAGTGATGGCAGAATTAGGCCATTCAGCCCATCAAGTGTACTCCGCCATTCAATCGTGGCTTATCTATCGCTCCCTCCTAACGCGACTTTTCAGCGACTGTCTTCCACCTTCAAGCTCAAGGGCACTCGCCTGAAAAACCTCGAGCTGGATCGGCCGTCAGCGATGAAACCACGAGCCGGATCGACCATCACACACACACACACACACACACACACACACACACACACACACACACACACACACACACACGCGCGAAAGTTGGGGAGCGCTGTCTGATATTCACACCCGCGATGAACAGGAAGGTAAAAGACGGCTGGCGCAGTAACGGTAAGTCCTTTAGAGAGTGTGGGGGGGGGGTGGGAGAAGGAGTGGAGACACTTTTAATAAGCCAGACATCTTTTAATAAAGTTTAGCAGGCATTTAACATTACCGGTCCGTTTACTTACCTTTTTTTCTCAACGAGCGTTACCTTTGATTATCTTCGATTGCCTTCGATTCCCTACGATAGCATTACGACCTACTATGACCTACCTCGACTAATGTCCATTTTTTTTACTCGCGGGCATTTATCAGCATGTTGAAAAATACGCCACAACCTAGCTGAGGCCTTGGGTACGCGGGGACTCGAGCGTGAAGGAGAGTTACAAAGACCTCCTAGGACCTCGTGTCGACCATGCTGAGGACAAACTCTTCTAAACTTGCGACTTAGGTCCCCGCAGTAGGACAGGCCCTTGACCCCATTCTCCTGCCGTCTCCCCGTAACCCCTGACACCCATACTAATCATGAATCTAGGTGCTGTCTGTGTAGAGTTTGCACGCTCTCCCTGTGGCCACCTGCGTTTCCTCTGGGTGCTCCAAATTCCTCCCACGTTGCAAGGGAGTTTGTAGGTTTGTTGGTTATTGTCACAATAACCAAGGTACAGTAAAAGGCTTTGTTTTGCATTCTGTCCAATCAGATTAGATAGTATTTTACCATTGATGGCAGTGGAGGCCAAGTCCTTTTAAAACAGAGATTGATAGTTTCTTGATTAGTAAGGGTGTCAAATGTTATGGGGAGAAGGCATGAGAATGGGGATGAGAGGAAACGATAGATCAGCAATGATTGAATGGTGGAGAAGACTCAATAAAGCCGAATGGCTGAATTCTGCTCGTATAACTTACAAACTTACTGTATGTACATAAATAAAACCAAGTCAAAAGGGGAAGATACAGAGTGCAGAATATAGTTCTCAGCATTGTAGCGCACCAGTTCCACAGACAGTGTCCAATGTCCGCAATGGGGTAGAGGTGGATCTGACAGTACCCTAGCTTATGGAAGGACCGTTCAGAAGCCTGATAACAGAGGGGAAGAAGCTATTCCTTGAGTCTGGTGGTGCGCGCTTTCAAGCTTCTGTATCTTCTGCCGGACGGGAGCGGGGATAGGAAGGAATGACCGGGGTGGGAGAAATCTTTGATTGTGTCGGAGGCAGAGCGCAGTGCCTGAATACTCTACCGCTGCGCTCCCCACCACTCACTTCTGTGACTAGCACACAAAGAGTCGCCTGAACCTCTGCTGGCACTAAAACGTTACGTTTCTAAATATCTTCCTATTGGTATTTGTACATCAATAGGAAGATAGCCTTTGTACCGTTGTGACTCCGTCAGGGTGCGGTGGTGTCCTTGTGTCCCCACAGATGCGACGCCAGTGATTGCAGCGCCGTCCATGTGGACCCGGCCGCAGATCAAAGACTTCAAGGAGAAGATCCGGCAGGACGCCGACTCGGTCATCACGGTGGGCCGGGGCGAGGTGGTGACGGTGCGGGTGCCCACCCACGAGGAGGGCTCCTACCTCTTCTGGGAATTTGCCACAGACAATTATGACATAGGTTTCGGCGTGTGCTTTGAATGGACGGATTCTCCCAGCACCGCCGTCAGCGTGCACGTCACGGAGTCCAGCGACGAGGAGGACGATGATGAAGGTAGGCCGGACACGCCTCTGTCCATGCTGGGGCGGGGAGCTGTCACCGGGAGAGACCTGGTGCCTGCTGGCAAATGGAGCCACTTCGTATCTCTGCCATATTTAGAATTAGCTTTAGCTGTATCACTGTCATGTGTACCGAGGCACAAGGGTCCATCCAAAATGTCCTCAGTCCCTTTCCTTCCAGGGATGCTGTGTTCCTCCAGCATATTTAGGTTTATTATTGTCCTGTGTATCGAGGTACTAGGGCCCAAATCCAAAATGTTGTCTGTCCTCCAGTTCCTCCAGCACCCTAGGTTTAGGTTTCATTATTGTCCCGTGGAGCGAGATATACGTGTAGGATTACACTTAAGAAGGCAATGAAAGAAGACATGAAATAGATTGTCAGGCAAGAAAAAAACGTTGTGATTCTCCAGGTATATTAAGATTAAAAGGGTGCTCAGTGTAAGAATAGGTCCTCTTAAAGATTGGCACGGTTGAGGTTTTAAAGTTTAATTTTATTATTGTCATGTGTAGGGAAATAGAGTGAAAATATACCAGACACAGGTACAATCCCTTCAAACTCGAGCACAACAGGTGGGGCGATAGGGAAGATGCAGGGTGCAGTTAAAGTTAATAGTTCTCAGCATTGTAGCGCATCAGTTTCAAGGACAATGTGCAATGTCCTCAATGGGGTAGAGGTGAATCGAACAGTACCCTGTCTTGTGGAAGGTCAGACTCATAGCATGTCGATAGAACATGGAAAGACACTGGAGTGACTTTGGAGCGTGTGTAGGATGTTGCTTTAAACCGAAATGTTAGACACAAAAAAGCTGGAGTATCAGCGGGATATGCAGCATCTCTGGAGGGAAAGAATGGGTGACGTTTTGGGTTGGTGAGGTCAGTCTGAAGAAAGATCTCGACCCGAAACGTCACCCTTTCCTTCCCTCCAGAGATGCTGCCTGTCCCGCTGAGTTACTCCAGCATTTTTGTGTCTAACGTTGGAGCATCTTTGGCGAACACAAATAAGGCAACTTTTCAGGTTGGGACCCTTTTTCGCATTGATTGTATTGGGGGAGGTGAAAGCTGGAAGAGAGGTGGAGGGTAAACCTGACAAGTGATAGAATGGTGTAGAAGGCATATGGTATGCTTGGTTTAAGTTGGGGCATTGAGTATATGAATCAGGAAGTCATGATGCAGCTTTATAGGACTTTGTTTAAACCACCTTTTGAGTATTGCGTGCAGTTCTGGTCACCCCATTACAGGAAGGATGTGGAGGCTTTGGACAGGCTGCAGTGGGACTTCACCTGAATGGTGCCTGGACTCGGGCTGGGCATTAGCTGTAAGGAGAGATAGAACAAGCTTGGATTGTTTCCTTGAAAGAAGTATATAAAATAATGAGAGGGCAGAGCTGGAGTAGACACTCGGAACTTTTTTTCCCAGGATGAGAAGTAATAGGCTGGAGGGCATAGCTTTAAGGTGAGGAGGACAAAGTTGAAAGGAGACATGCGGAGAAGATCTTTTTTACATAGAGGGTGGTGGGTACCTGGAGCTCACAGAGCGTGGTGCTGGAGGCAGACACAATAGCGATGTTTTAAGAGACATTTGGATAATCATGTATTGTGCGGGGATTGGAAGGATATGGATCACATGCATGCAGGCAGCAGGAGTCTTTTCAAGAGAGAGTGTTAGATTTAGCTCTTAGGGCTAAAGGAATCGGGGATATGGGGGAAAAGCAGGAACGGGGTACTGATTTTAGATGAGGGTGCTGGCTCAAAGGGCGGTATGGCCTGCTCCAGCACCTGTTTTCTATGTTTCTATTTCTTGGCATGGTGTTTGGCACAGACTCTGTGCGCCGCAGGGCCTGCTCGTGTGCTGCGCTCTTCCGCGTTTGCAAGTCTTGAGAGCAGTTTGCTTGTTTTCGCCAGGGACCCCCAGCGAGGTGGAGAAAGTGAAGAAGGAGGCCAGCAAAGTGCAGGTGGACGAGGTGGTGCCAGTCTACCGACGCGATTGCCACGAGGAGGTCTATGCTGGATCCCATCAGTACCCGGGCCGCGGGGTGTACCTCCTGAAATTCGACAACTCCTACTCATTGTGGAGGTCAAAAACCGTTTACTACAGAGTATATTATACCAGATAAAACCAAGCCTCGCCACGCTTGGCATCTGCTTTTCTTTTTTGCTTTCTTTTGTAAACTTTAATTTTGCACATTGTGCGTTGAAATAATTATCTAAATCATTCTATATAATAATAAATTGGGTGAAGGATCTGCTACTGTAGTAATGAGAATCACTGCCAGGGATTGGTTTCGTTGGATGTATTTGGCATCAATATTATACACGGTTACAGCTTTTTTTTCTCCGACTTATATCTGTGTTCTGTTACGAGGAGTGTTTGATGCGTCTCTGTAGGCTGCAGAGTTTGGGGGGTGTTCCCTTAAAACTGGGTTGGGAAGAGGAGAGATTTAAGGAGAAGTGCTTGGCGAGATGTCTGAATGTGCAGCCGCGCAGTTTGTACTGTAGTTCAGCCCCTTCTTCCTTCCCTGTTTTAACTTTATCGCCAAACTATCTGTTCTTCCAAACTGCCCGGTTGGTTTTGCTTGGAGGGGGCTGCTTGTCGGTGAATCTGTGTCGGAGATTTCACACCGGCTGGGCACTTGTTTAAACCGACCGTCGCTCGGGCTTGGGTGTCTTGAGCGTCGGGGCAAGCACCAGGAAGGGTGAAGGCGAGTGGGCAAGTGGTTTGTGCGTTTCTCGCATCCTGCTGTTGTTTTGTGACTCGATTGCAGCGTGGGCCAGAGTTTCCGTGCAGCGGATGGTTGTCAGTGGGGCAGCAAGGTCCGATCGACGTACCCAAATTTATATGAAGAGAGGAGGGAGGCAAAAGGCTTGATGGAAACCCCTTGGTTGTCAGGGACTGCGCTGCCTGCCTCTCTTCTTCGCTCCATCCACCTATTTCGGTCGTCGTAACGCAAGCGCCTGCGGCCATGGTGAATCCCTGCCACCGATGTTGGCAACAAACATCTCACCTCCCCAGCACCCTTCCTTCCTTCCATGCCGAACCCGGTGTCCTTTTGCTGAATCACACACAAAGTGCGGAGTAACTCGGTGAGTCAGGCGGCATCTCTGGAGAACGTGGGTCTGAGGAAGAGTCCCGACCCAGAAACGTTACCGATCCATATACTCCCGAGGTGCTGCTTATCCTGCTGAGTTACTCCAGCACTCTGTGCCTTTTATTTTGTAAACAAACATCTGCAATTGCTAGCTTCTATCCTTTGCTGAATCCTCCTACAAAAGAGCCTCAAGACTGATGTCACATTTAGAGTCGCACAGGCCCTTCAGCCCAACTTGCCCAACATGCCCGTGCCAACCAACATGCCCCATCTACACTACTCGCATTTGGCCCATACCCCTCTAAACCTTTCCTTGCCAGGTACCTCTCTGTGTGTCTTTTAAAGGTTGTTATAGTATTTGCCTCAACTCTAGCTACACAATTCACAACTCTTCAAATCTTTTGTCTCACCTTCTGTCCTTTCATCTCTGACCTTAGTCTAACCTTCTGCCTATTAAATCTCTCCCCCTTTCCCCCCCCCCCCCCCACCCCCCATAATCAGTCTGAAGAGGGTCCCAACCCGAAACATCACCTCTCCATGTTCTTCAGAGCCTCACCCGCTGAGTTACTCCAGCACTTTGTGTCTTCTTTGTCTGCCTCCACCGCCGCCTTTGGCAGTGTTTTTCAGGCATTCATGACCACTGTGTAAAATAACTTGCCCCACACATCTGCTTTCATCCTTGTCCGTCACACCTTAAAGCTATGCTCTCTAGTCCTTGACATTTCTATTCTGGGGAAGAATGGTTCTGACCGTCTACCCTATCTCTGCCTGGCATAGTTTTATTTACTGCTATCAGGTTTCCCCTCAACTTCCGACAACAAGTCTGTCCGACCTCTCCCTGTAGCTAATACCCCCTATCTCGCCATCATTCTGGTAAACCTCTGCATATTCAAAGCCTCCACATCCTTCCTTTAATGGGGTGACCAGAAATGCACTCGATTTCCCAAATGCAGAAATGCACCTTTTTAAAAAATTGTCCCCATCACCTTAAAAACCCTTTCTCCCCGTCACCCAAAAAACCTTTCCCTCTTCTCCTTAAAAACCTTTGTCCCCTTCATCTGAAAAAACCTTTGTCCCCTTCATCTGAAAAACCTTTGTCCCCTTCATCTGAAAAACCTTTGTCCCCTTCATCTGAAAAACCTTTGTCCCCTTCATCTGAAAAACCTTTGTCCCCTTCACTTGTAAAATCCTTTGTCCCCTTCACCTTAAAAATCCTTATTCGCCTTCAATTCTTTCTGCCCTTCACCTCAAAAACCTTTTCTCCCCTTCACTTGAAAAAACTTTTTCTCCTTCACTTTAAAAATCCTTTCTCGTCGACATTTGAAAAACATTTCTCCCCCAGTCAATTTAAAATGACTCCTCTCCTCGTCAACATTAAAAAAAAAATTCTCCCTTCACCATTTTTGTTTTCAACAAAGCAATATATATATTTTTGTGGTTGTACAGGCTGGCTGGCAATTTCTGCTTACATATATTTAAAGTCTCTGCTTATGATGCAGAGCGATCTCCTGTGGCCCGAAGTCATGACTCGGATCTGCCAAGCTGCACTGTTTCTTGAAGATGGAAGTCAGTTTTCTGGAAAGGAATAATGACGGCTTGATGTGTAATGCTGGTGAATTAAGAGATTCAGGTCCACTGAGCCCAGCCTGGTGCATTTTTGAAAAGCAAATTTAAAGAAAAAAATGTTTTTTTGCCAGTAACATGAAACGTGGCAAACTTGGTCGAAATGCAGTGTTATTTCCCCCGGTATAATTTAATGCTCGTTTCTCATCTTGACATCCGTGGTTTTTATTGCAGCCTGCAAGAGGAGATTGTTTTGTCACCAAAGGATCCTCATTCACATTAGTAGTAACTTGAGATTTCCTTTACAAATGAAGGCACAAAGTAACTCAGCGGGTCAGGCGGCATCTCTGGGGAACGTGGATACGCAGTGTTTCTGGTCTACGCCCTTCTTCAGGTGGGTGGTAGTAGGGGGGGAGAGAGGTGGTGGGCGGTGGGACCAAGCCCGGCATGTGATAGGTGGATACAGGCGAGCAGGTAGTTTGGCAGATGGGTGGACAAAAGCCAGAGAGGAAAAGACGAAAGATAATGAGGTAAGGAGGGAGATGGCACCATATGTGAAGCCGGAGGTAGGGATATAATGGAAGGGGAGAAATGGGTGCACATCCAGTGGGGCACAGGGAAGAGGTGGGGGGGGGGGGGTGATGTTTTTGGGAGCGATGGAGTGTTTACACGTTAGTTACCAAAAATTGGAGTGTTCAATGTTCAGACCGCGACAAACAAACGATGCTTTCTTTTCCTGGACTAAGATCCTGGTGTATCCTCGCGACCCTGTACAGTTATTGAGAGTGGAGATGTGTCTACAAACAGTGGTTGCGTTTCGGTTTTTTTTTCCTTTCCCTCTCATTCTCTTTTATAAATAATTTTTTAACCCTGTTTTGTACATAAAGCTGTTCACTTTACTTTTGTGTTTGTGTGTGTGTTTACAGCTGTTTTCCTAATCAAACACCTCTAGCTGTTTTGTATGGCCTGCATTATTCCAAGTTTTGGAGGTGCAAATGTAATGAAGCTCCGACTTGGCAGAGATTGTCGCTGGAGATTTGGCCTGATTTTCCCGGGATATTAAACTTGGGAAGATTTTATTGCCGTGAGTTTTTAAAAAACAAAAAACAAAAATGACCTGTGCAATTTCAGAAACTGTTTCTTTCAATAATATATTTAATCTCAATTAAAATATGTTTATCTGCGGTCTTATTTTCCCTTTTTTTTTTAAATGAAGTTTGCATTTTGAGATGGTAAATATGTGATTTAATGGATGCGTCAGTGAAACGTTCTGTTCTTTGCTGAAGTAACGGAATCATGGCTACAAAATGTAATGTAGACACAGGGAACTGCAGATGCTGGAATCCTGAGCAAAATACGCAGAGCTGGAGCAACTCAGCGGGTCAGGCAGCATCTATGGAGGGAATGGACGGACCATGTTTCAGGTCGGGACCCTAACCAGGTCTTCATTAGAGTCAGAGAGAGTCCTATAGCAAGGCCCAACTTGCCCACGCTGACCAACATGCCTCATCTACACTAGTCCCACCTGTCTGCGCATGGCCCACACCCTTCTAAACATATCCCATCTATGTGCCTGCCTAAATGTCTTTTCTTTTTTAATTTCAAAATTCGTGAAATAAATATATACAATACATGATCCATACAGAACTCCATCCGACATTCTCGGAGGACATACATACATTCAATACAGTTTCCCCAAATCGCAATTTTACCCCTCACCCTTGCCACTCATGTGGCCCACTGGCGTGATCTCCCTTCCCTTATTTTGAGGGGCATCTCCAACATTCCCTGCCCACCTTATGTCCAGCAGCGGAGGGACCCTAGACTGTGGTCCTCCCCCACCGAGCCTTGGCGTTGGCTGCACCGAGCTTCAGTGCGTCCCTCAGCACGTACTCCTGCAGTCTGCAGCGGGCCAGTCGGCAACATTCCCTGACGGACATCCCGCTCTGTTGGGTGGTGAACAACGCTCGGGCAGACCAAAGGGCGTCTTTCACCGAGTTGATGACCTTCCAGCAGCACTCGATGTCAGTCTCTGAATGCGTCCCTAGGAACAGTCCGTAAATCACAGAGTCCTCTGTGACAGAGCTGTTCGGAATAAATCGTGACAGGGACCTTTGCAGACCTCTCTTTGTGATAGAACCTATCTCAACTACCTCCAGACCCACCACCCTTGTGTGAAAAAGTTGCCCCTCAGGTTCATATTAAATCTTTCCCCTCTCACTTTACACCCACAGTGCATTCAGAAAGTATTCAGACCCCTTGACTTTTTCCACAGTCTTATTTTAAAACATTTTTTTATCATCAATTTTTTTAACATCAAACTACACGCAATACCCCAGCATGAAGAAGCGAAAACAGGTGTTTAGAATTTTTTGAAAAGTAATTAAAGAGAAATAACTGAAATATCACATTTACACTCAAAATTGAGCTTAGGTGCATCCTGTTTCCATTGATTATTCTTGAGATGTTTCTACAACTTGATTGGAGTCCACCAGTGTTAAATTAAATTGATTGGACATGATTTGGAAAGGCACGCACTTGTCTATATAAGGTCCCACAGCTGACAGTGCATGTCAGAGCACAAACCAAGCCATGAAGATGAAGGAATTGTCCGTAGACATCCGAGACAGGATTGTGTCGAGACACAGATCTGGGGAAGGGTATAAAACAATTTCTGCAGCATTGCAGGTCCCGAAGAGCACAGTGGCCTCCGTCATTCTTAAATGGAAGAACTTTGGAACCACCAGGACTCTTCATAGAGCTGGCCGCCCGGCCAAACTGAGCAATCGGGGGAGAAGGGCCTTGGTCATGGAGATGACCAAGAACCCGATGGTCACTCTGACAGAGCTCCAAAGTTCCTCTGTGGAGATGGGAGAACCTTCCAGAAGGACAACTATATCTGCAGCACTCCACCAATCAGGCCTTTAGAAACATAGAAACATAGTTAGAGGAGTAGGCCAGACGGCCAAATACGCCACTCTTCAGTAAAAGGCACATGACTGGCCTCACCCTCTGCAGAGAGTTCCAAAAGGCTCCCACTCTCTGTGTGAAAAAGTTTTCTCATCTCGGTCTTAAAGGACCCCCTTATCCTTAAGACCACTTCCCCAACATGAGATCTAGAACAAGATTCTTTATGGTAGAGTGGCTCTTCCAGTATGAAACCAAGATTGAACTCTGGCCTGAATGCCAAGCGTCACGTCTGGAGGAAACCAGGCACCACTCATCACCTGACTAATACCATACCTACGGTGAAGCATGGTGGTGGCAGCATCGTGCTGTGGGGACGTTTTTCAGCAGCAGGAACTGGGAGATTAGTCAGGATCGAGGGAAAGATGAACGGAGCAAAGTACAGAGAGATCCTTGATGAAAACCTGCTCCAGAGCGTTCTGGACCTCAGACTGGGACGGAGGTTCATCTTCCAACAGGACAACGACCCTAAGCACACAGCCAAGACAACGCAGGAGTGGCTTCGTGACAAGTCTGTGAATGTCCTTGAGTGGCCCAGCCAGAACATGGACTTGAACCAGATCGAACATCTCTGGAGGGGCCTGAAAATAGCTGTGCATCGACTCTCCCCATCCAACCTGACAGAGCTTGAGAGGATCTGCAAAGAATGGGAGAAATGACCCAAATACAGGTGCGCCAAGCTTGTAGCCAAGAAGACATGCCAAAGGTGCCTCAACAAAGTACTGAATAAAGGGTCTGAATACTGATGTAAATGTGATGTTTCAGTTATTAATCACTTTGCAACATTTTCTAAACGCCTGTTTTTGCTTTTTTATTATGGGGTATTGTGTGTAGATTGATGACTTAAAAATGAATGTAATCAATTTTAGAATAAGGCTGTAATGTAACAAAATAGAAAAAAGTGAAGGGGTCTGAATACTTTATGAATGCACTGTATATCCTCTGCTTGATTTGCCTTCTAGGGGGAAA
Source organism: Okamejei kenojei (assembly GCA_035221665.1). Taxonomy (NCBI): domain Eukaryota; kingdom Metazoa; phylum Chordata; class Chondrichthyes; order Rajiformes; family Rajidae; genus Okamejei; species Okamejei kenojei. Next base: position 115,851,243 of record CM069135.1, on the reverse strand, counting down.
GAGTCTGTGCATTAACCTTATGTATTCCCCTCACTCTATAAGATCACCCCTCAAAGGAGTAGAGCCCCAGCTTGCCCAACCTCTCCCTATAGCTCATCCCCTCAAGTCCTGGCAACATCCTCGTAAATCTTCGCTGTGCTCTTTCTACAAAGACAAAAGCACGAGGGTGAGAGGGCAAAGGAAACGTTCAAGGCAAGGTTTTCTTTTAGCCAGAGGATGGGTGGAACACGCTGCCAGGGCGGTGGTGGAGGCAGATGGGACAGTCACAAAAAGCTGGAGTAACTCAACTGGACAGGCAGCATCTCTGGAGAGAAGGGTGAAGTTTTGGGTCGAGCCCCTTCTTCAGACCTGGCCCGAAATGTCACCCTTCTCTCCAGAGATGCTGCCTGTCCTGCAGAGTTACTCCAGCTTTTTGTGTCTACTGTTTAAAACAGCATCGGCACTTTGATGGGTGCATTAGTGTTGTTTTAAGAGGCTTTTAGATAGGCGGAGGGATATGGATCACGTGCAGGCAGAGGAGATGGTTTAAAATGGCATCATGTTCGGCAGACATGGTGGGCCATAGGGCCTGTTTCTGTGCCACACTGTCCTACGTACTGATTCCATCTGCCATCCACTGCCTCCGTTAACGGTTCCCATTATCAGATATGTTGTTTAAGAAGGAACTGCAGATGCTGCAAAATTGAAGGTAGACGAAAGTGCTGGAGAAACTCAGCGGGTGAGGCAGCATCTTTGGAGTGAAGGAAATAGGCAACGTTTCGGCCTGAAACGTTGCCTATTTCCTTCGCTCCATAGATGCTGCCTCACCCATTATCAGATACCTATGTGTTCCTCCTCATCTACCTCTAGTAGTTGTGGGGAAGAGTACAACACAGTTTATATGTCGTATGCACCAGATATGAACCCTTTCTTTTAATATGGATATTACAGCCAAAGTAAATAGCACCACGAAAGAGTAATGTACTGCAGAGGTGCAAGGAACTGCAAATGCTGGAAACTTGACAGTGCTTCAGTCTGAAGGAGGGTCCTGACCCAGAACGTCATCTGTCCATTTCCCCCCACTGCCTGACCTGCTGAGTTCCTCCAACATTTACAATACAGCCTGCGATGGTCGTATGAGTTTTCTTTTAACCAACTGCTATTTCTTATCACACTTCCATATTTGGATTTGCGCCTGAAGAAGGATCTCGACCCGAAACGTCACCCATTCCTTCTCCAGAGATACTGTCTGTCCCGCTGAGTTACTCCAGCTTTTTGTGTCTATCTTTGTATTTGCAACGCGGGAGTGTGGACATTTTTGACAACCTTTGCCTGGCCCTGAGACGCTGATACTAAGTTGCTGTCAGTGTGGTGAGGATGGTTCTGCATTGCTGTAACAGTGTAGTGGTTCGCCAGCCCTTTTTACAGGGCAAAAAAGAGTAGGCACAGAGAATATTGGCGTTGTACATAATTAGGTAAGCAGGCAACCTTCCTTCACTAATTATGTTCTAAGTTGCTAATTATCTTAGTGTGTAGAAAGGAACTGCAGACGCTGGTTTATACCGAAGATCGAAGATACACAAAGTGCTGGAATACGAGTGGATCAGTCAGCATTGTTTAGTTTAGTGCAGGGCAAAGATTATAGAGGAGCTCCTCTAGAATCTTTGGTGCAGGGGTTGGCAACCTCGTTCTGCATAGGGGCCAGGACGCATGTCTGCGAGCGGATGGCGCCTTGGCCGCCTTGCCTCGGACTATCTTTGATCGGACCTTGCTGGACTTTATCTTGCACTAAATGTTATTCCCTTTATCATATATCCGTACACTGTGGACGGCTCAATTGTAATCACGTTTTGTGTTTCTGCCGTCGGGTTAGCACGCAACAAAGGCTTTTCACTGCACCTCGGTACACGTGACAATGAACTAAGCTCATAACTTGTATTCACCATACATATCAGCGAATGTACCAAGCTGTCCATCTATACTGGATTTGTACAGGGAGTGCTCCCAAACCACCAAGTGCTCCCATACACCACACACGGTTTCAAATACTTTAATAGGAAAACCTTACTGAATACAGAACAGTACACACAAATATTTAAACAGTTACTAAACACACCAAATCATCTCTTATAAAAAGTAAAGCAAACAATGGGATCTACTTTATGAAAAATATTAAATTTTATATTTCAGATCTGATAAGAAATTTGTCCTATATATAAAAAAAAATGCTGGCGCTATTCAAAAAATTGTTTTAAAGTATTTTCAAAGCTGCACTGCTGGAAACGAGAGAGAAAAAAAAAATCATAAATCCACTTTGATTTCATCTTGTCACACTGGGGAAAAAAAATAATAATCATGTACGCTTAAGTCCAGCGCGTGTTTATGAAGATTACAGCACCTGCCTCCCCAGCGCCTTCGAACCTCTCCAATCATAGAACCCCACCGACACACACTCGCCCCCATCTCCCTCACCCCCTCCTCCACAGCCCTGCATCCCCACACTCTCGCCTTGCACGCCAGCCACCCCCTTCCACCAACCCGCCCACCCCCATTGAACAAAATAGGCAGCCGCCAGCTACGGCCCGACAGGAGGCTTAATTTAAGATGTGTAGTTAAAAGTTGTGATGAATTGGTGATCCTCTCCTCAATGGCTCACTCCCTCCCCCCCCCCCCCCCCCCCTCCCCCCCATCCCCTCCTGCTCTCCCTCGCCCCCAATGGCGATGGGATTAAGCGCGCTCCCCGCGGATGCGACGAGCAAGCTGTATATCCTTTGGCATGATCGTCACGCGCTTGGCATGAATAGCGCACAGGTTGGTGTCTTCAAACAGTCCCACCAAATAGGCTTCACTCGCTTCCTGGAGAGGGAGGGACAGGAGGAATGGTTAAACGCAGCTCCAAGATTGGCCATCCAAACACCTTGTTGCCTTACATCCCCTCCCTTGTCCCTGTAAATAACCTTTGATGTGAGGCTGCTAAACAAGATAGGAGGCCATGCTATTAGAGGCAAAGTACCAGCATGGATAGAAGATTGGATGATGGCAGATGACAAAGAGTGTGTCTTTTCTAGTTGCAAGTTAAAAACCCTTTTTGTCAGCGCTGGGAAACAGAGAAAATAAGATTGTGTGTGGTACTGGTCACCACCTTACACCAAGGATGTGTTGGTGCTGGAGATAAACCCAAAGTGCTGGTGTAACTCAGCGGGACAGGCAGCATCTCTGGATGGAAGGAATGGGTGACGTTTTGGGTCGCGACCCTGCTTCAGACTGAGAGTCTGGTGCTGGAGTGGGCGCGGAGAAGATTCATAAGGACATTCCCAGGGCTGAAGAGCTATGGTTATGAAGAGAGTGTGACTGTAACAAGCTTGTTTTAAGATGATGCAGTACAGGCTTACCAGAAGACTGACTGGATTGGAGGGTATCAGCTACAAGGAGTGGTTGGACAGACTTGGATTGTTTTCTCTTGGATGGGGAGATCTGAGAGAAGCAACTATATGAAATTAAGGTATTGATAGGGAAGACAGTTGGAACATTTTTCCAAGGAATAAAATATTATACTAGAGGGCAGTGTTTTAATGTGAGAGAGTTTAAAGGAGATGTGCAGGGTAAGAAAGCGAACGGCATGTTGGCCTTTATAACAAGAGGAGTTGAGCATCGGAGCAAAGAGGTCCTTCTGCAGTTGTACAGGGCCCGAGTGAGACCACACCTGGAGTATTGTGTGCAGTTTTGGTCTCCAAATTTGGGGAAGGACATTCTTGCTATTGAGGGAGTGCAGTGTAGGTTCACGGGGTTAATTGCCGGGATGGCGGGACTGTCATATGTTGATAGAATGGAGCGGCTGGGCTTGTATACTCTGGATTTTAGAAGGCTGGGAGAGGATCTTATTAATACATATAGAATTATTAAGCGTTTGGACATGCTAGTGGCAGGAAACATGTTCCCGATGTTGGAGGAGTCCAGAACCAGGGGCCACAGTTTAAGAGTAAGGGGCAGGCCATTTAGAATGGAGACGAGAAAAAACTTTTTCACCCAGTGAGTTGTGAATCTGTGGAATTCTCTGCCTCAGAGGGCAGTGGAGGCCGATTCTCTGGATGCTTTTAAGAGAGAGTTAGATAGAGCTCTTAAAGATAACAGAGTCAGGGGATATTACGAGAAGGCAGGAACGGTGTACTGATTGTGGATGATCAGCCATGATCACAATGAATGGCGGTGCTGGCTCGAAGGGCCGAATGGCCCACTCCTTCACCTATTGTTCATTGGGTTTTTTTTTACAGAGGGTGGTGGGTGCCTGGAACGTGCTGTCAGGGTGGGGGTGGAGGCAGATATACTAGTGGCATTTAAGAGGCTTTTAGATAGGCACTTGTATATGCAGGGAATAAATCAAGTGTGGGCAGAGGTGATTTGTTTAACTTGGCATCGTGTTGGGCACGGACATTGTGGGCAGAAAGGCTGCTCCATGTGCAAAGAGGAAAATGTGAAATGGAGAGAAAAAGTAAAATTACCTGCAAGGCACCGATGGCAGCACTTTGAAAGCGCAGGTCAGTCTTGAAGTCCTGAGCGATTTCACGGACGAGGCGCTGGAAGGGCAGCTTGCGGATCAGCAGCTCGGTGGACTTCTGATAGCGTCTGATTTCTCGCAGAGCCACTGTTCCCGGGCTGAGAGAGAAGGTGAAAGAGATAAATGGGCCCTGTCCACGCCTCCTATCCTGGATTCAATGGAGGGATATGGAACACGTGCAGGCAGAGGAGGTTAATGGCATCTTCGGCACGGACATTGTGGGTCGAAGAGCCTGTTCCTGTACTGTTCTATGTTCAAATGTTATGCGTGTGTGTGTGTGTGTGTATATATATATGTGTGTGTGTGTGTATACAGTACAGATATGTGTGAATATGTGTATATATGTTTGTGTTTATATATATATGTGTGTATGTGTCTATATAAGTGTATATACAATGTGCGCATATATAATACGTATATATATATATATCATACATGCATATGATATAATAGATGCATATAGATGACATGTATATATGTATATAATATATATACATCCCATTTTCTCCCTGCCCATCCCTCCCGGACCTCCACCTATTCCTCCCCCCTCCCCTACATTCCTTCCTTTCTCTGGCTTCACGAATCGCAACTCTCCAATCAGCCTGTCTCGCACCTTCTGCTTTTACCTCTGGCCTATGTTCCAAACATCTGCCTATGGAAAGCCTCCTGTCGTCGGTCCACTTAATGCCTGCCACGCTTTGTGTTCATAAGTGATAGATGAATTCGGCCACACCACCATTCAATCATGGCTGATTTATCGTTCCCTCCGAACCCCATTCTCCCTCCTTCTCCCCGTAACCTTTGACACCTGTACTAATCAAATGTGCTGCCTCTCTCTCGCAGCTTTCGCATCTCCCCCCCCCCCCTCCACAATCAGTCTGATAAATTGAGTCCCGACCTGAAAATGTCATTTGTCCATTCCCTCCGCAGATGCTGCCTGACCTGCTGAGTTCCTGCAGCACTCCGGTACAGGGTTGAGATTGTGGATCAGGGCGGCACAGCAGTTAACTGTAGAGCTGCTGCTTCACAGCTCCAATGACCTGGGTTCAGCCCTGACCTTGGGTGCAGTCTTTGTGGAGTCTGCATGTTCTCACCATGAGCGCACGGAATTCCTCCAGTCCCATGCTCCCGTTAAACTTACCTGGTTCGCGTGTTGTAAATATTGTGCAATACCTTCAAAATAATAAATCCAAAGAGTGTTGAGGCGCTAACAGAAATGGCATCCTATAATCTACAAAATCTGGCCAGGTTCATTTTAAAAGAAGCAAACAGGAACTTTAGTTCAAGATACAGCGCGGAAACAGGCCCTTTGGGTCACAGAGTCCACGCTGTCCATCGCCGACATTGTTCACACTAGTTTAGTTTAGAGATTCAGCGCGGAAACAGGCCCTTCTGCCCATCGAGTCCGCACCGACCAGCGATCTCCGCACATTAACACTACCCTACATACTCTAGGGACAATTTATAATTACACCAAGCCAATTAACCTGCAAACCTGTCCGTCTTTGGAGTGTGAGTGTGAGGAAACCGAAGATCTCGGAGAAAAACCACTCGGTCACCGGGGGGGGGGGGGGGGGGGGTCGTACAAACTCGGTACAGACAGCGCCCGTAGTTGGGATCGAACCCGGGTCTCTGGCGCTGTGAGGCAGCAACTCTACCGCTGCACCACCATGCTGCAGTTCTGGTTATTTAATATAGTTCTATATTATCCCACTTTTGTAAATACTAGGGAGCAATCAACTTCAAACCTGCGGGCAGATACAGGAACATCAGGAGCCCATACATTGGTAGGTATGGTGAAAGACAATCTCAAGAGATTCTCCAATTAAGAGCAAAAGATCGGCTGGGGAAAAATAGGATCCCTCAGGAATCAATGTATCATTTAGATGTGGAGCCACAGGAGATGGGCAAGAAATGGCATCCTATAATTAATTTTTCACACCTGTATTTACCGTGGATAAAGTGTTGGAAGCTTGGGGATTAAGGGAAGTAGGTCAAAAAACAAAAGAAAACCATTTTAAACAGCTTGGTAAGCATGGACAAGACGGACCAAAGGGCCTGTGTCTGTGCTGTATGGCCCTGAGCCTTAAGGTGTAAGAAAGAACTGCAGATGGTGCTTTAAATCGAAGGTAGACACAAAATGCTGGAGTAACTCAGCGGGTGAGGCAGCATCTCTGGAGAGAAGGAATGGGCGACGTGGCCAAGTCCCTCTTTGTGTCTACCCTGAAACGTAAGGATCCTTTGTTGAAAAAGTGGCACAGCCGGTAAGAGCCGCTGCCTCGCAGCGCGAGAACCAGATTTGATCCTGTATGCTGTGTGTGTGGCGTTTGCGCATTCTCTCTGTGACTGTGGGCGTTTCCTCCGCGTCCTCCGGTCTCCTCCCACATCCCAAAGACGCGCGTGTTTGTACGCTTTTTGGCCCTCTGTAAATTGCTCCCAGTGTGTAAGGAGTGGGTGAGAAAGTGAGATACTATAAAGGTGGAAGAAGACACAAAGTGCAGAAGCAACTCAGCGGGTCAGGCAGCACCTCGGTGGAACGTGGAGAGCTGACGTTTCGTATCAGGACCCTTCTTCAGAACTAGTGCGAACAGGTGGTTGGCATGGAGTCGGCGGGCCGAAGGGCCTGTTTCTATGCTATGTGTCTCTAAACTCTCCTGCGTTCCATGTAAATATTCTATGGGGATACTGGAGGGGTAATTGTATCACGTGATGTTTCTGGTCCAGAGAGGAGCTCTCTGCCCCAGTCCGGCCGGGCCTGTCCACTGACCGGTAACGATGGGGCTTCTTCACGCCGCCGGTGGACGGGGCACTCTTCCGCGCGGCTTTCGTCGCCAGCTGCTTCCTCGGCGCCTTCCCACCGGTGGACTTGCGGGCAGTCTGCTTGGTACGAGCCATCCTCCTTCCGAGCGATCGATCCTAGAAGCTGAAACACCAACACAACCATTGAGGCCTTGGGATACCAGAACTCTCTGCACTTAGTCAGCGTGGAAACAGGCCCTTCGGCCCAACTTGGCCACACCTGCCAACATCTCACAGCTACACTAGGTCCACCTGCCCACGTTTGGTCCATATCCCTCTAAACCTGTCCTATCCAAGTACCTGTCTAACTGTTTCTTATAGTCCTTGCCTTAACTACCTCCTCTGGCAGCTTGTCCATACCCCCACCACACTTTGTGTGAAAAGTTACCCATCAAATTCCTATTAAATCTTTCACCTTAATCCTATATCCTCTGGTCCTCGATTTCCCTACTCTGGGCAAGAGACTCCGGGCGATCTATTCCTATCATTATTTTAAACACCTTGTTAAGATCACCTCTCATCCTCCTGTGCTCCTAGGAATAGAGTTCCAGCCTGCTCAACCTCTCCCTATAGCTCACACCCTCAAATTCTGGCAACATCCTCGTAAATTTTATATGCACCCTTTCCAGTTTGACAAAATCTTTCCCATAACATGGTGCCCAGAACTGAACACAATACTCTAAATGTGGCCTCACCAACGCATTACATAACTGCAACGCGACTGATGAAGGCCAATGATTCAGTTTAGTTTATTGTCACGTTTTATTGGACCGAGGTGTAAAAAGCACGCTGACCAGTCAGCGGAAAGACAATACATGATTACAATCGAGCCATTTACAGCGTACAGATACATGATAAGGGAATAACGTGTAGTTCAAGGTAAAGCTGATCAAGAATAGTCTGAGGGTCACCAATGAGGTAGATACTAGTTCAGCTCTGCTCTCTGGTTGAGGTGGGATGGTTCAGTTGCCTGATAGCAGCTGGGAAGAAACTGTCCCTGAATCTGGAGGTGTGCGTTTTCACACTTCGCTACCTTTTGCCTGATGTGCCAAAGGCCTTTTTGACTACCCTATCTACCTGTGACTCCACCTTCGAGGAACCATGCACCTGCACTCCCTAGATCTTTCTGCTCCACAACACTCCCCAGAGGCCTACCATTCTCTATGTAGGTCCTGCCCATGAAGCAACACCTCATTTCTCTGTATTAAATTCCATCAACCATTCCTCAGCCCACCTGGCCAATCGATCAAGATCCTCCTTCAATTTTTCACAATCATCTTCACTATCTGCAATACCACCCACTTGGAGCAAGACAAATGGAATTAGATTCAGCTTATTTTTGAGATCAAGCTGCAAATATTCTCCCCAGGGAGTATATGTGGGTGTCACAGCAGTAGAGTTGCAGCCTCACAGCGCCAGAAACCCAGGTTCAATCCTGACTACGGGTGCTGTCTGTATGGAGTTTGTACGTTCTCCCGGCGACCGTGTGAATTTTCTCCGGGTGCTCCGGTTTCCTCGCACATCCCAAAGAGGTCCGGTTTTGTAGGTTAATTGACCTCTGTAAAATATGTCGGGTAAAACTAGTGTACGGGGTGACCAATGATCAGTGTGGACTAGGTGGGCCTGTTTCCAAACTGGTATTTCTAAATTAACCTAAAACTAATCTAAAATTTAAATAGAACACAGAATTAGTATTTAGGGAGAGGGAGTTTCACCAGTCCTGGGCTTTGGTGAGAGAGGGTTCCATGGTTCGTGAGTGAGTTGGTTGGAGTATTGTGCCCAGTTTTGGTTACCGTGGTATAGAAAATATGTTGTTAAGCTGGAAAGAGTGCAGAGAGGATTTACGAGGTTGTTGCCAGGACTCGACAGCCTGAACTATCTATATAGGGAGCTATAAGTTAGGCCAGATAGGAGTTTATTCCATGTAGCGCAGGAGGATGAGGGGTGTGTATAAGATCATGAGCGACATAGACTGGGTAAATGCACAGAGTATTTTTCTTCAGAGGAATCAAGACCCAGAGGACATGGGTTTAAGGAGAAAGATTTAATAGGAACCTGAAGGGCAACATTTTCACACAGAGGGTGGTGGAAGTATGGAACGAGCAGCCAGACGAGGCAGTTGAGGAAGGTACTAAAACAGTATTTAAAAGACACTTGGACGGGTACATGGATCTGAAAAGTTTAGAAGAATGTGGGCCAATTGGGATGAGTGCAGTTGGCAAGGATGAGTTGGGCCTTTTACTGCGCAGTTTAGATGGAACGTGTTCTGTCCCAATTAAGTGGTGGTGTTGCACAATGAAGGGTTGATGCAAGTTATCCGGTTCCACAATGTTATGTAACCAAACTGAAAACATCAATATAGTTATCTAGAATAATCAGGACGTCTTTGGTGACGGAGCTTTACAGATTATTGGGTGTCATTCCTTTCCATTCGTTATATATTTCTTTGAAACAAAGTCGTCAACAGTAACAAAATTCACAGCACCATGGAGCAGCGGTAGAGTCGCTGCCTTACAGCGCCAGAGACTCGGGTTCGATCCAAACTACGGGTGCTGCCTGTACAGAGTTTGGACGTTCTCTCTGTGACTGTGTGGGTTTTCTCTGGGTGCTCCGGTTTCCTCAAACACTCCAAAGGTGTGCAGGTTTGTAGGTCAATTGGCTTTGGTAAAAATTGTAAATTGTCCCTTGTGCATAAAATAGTGTACGGGAATCGTTGGTCGGCGTGGACTTGGAGGGCCGAAGGGCCTGTTTCCACGCAGTGTCTATAAACTAAACTAAACCCAGTTGCCAAACTATTGGGATCACAAATGAGTCGGACAGCGGATTAATGGGCCTGTCCCACTTAGGTGATTTTTCCGGCGACTGTCACGGTCGTAGCAGGTCGCCGAAAAACAGGCGACTGGACCCCCCCTACGACAATGTCTACAACAACCTACCACCTAGTCGACGTCAAGCTATGGCAAGCTACTGACAACCGGCGACCCATTAGGGCGGCCACCTGCGACAAGGTAAGAAAATACAGTCGCCGGTTGACATAGGTAGTCGCCAAAAAGGTTTTGAACATTTCAAAATCCAGCAGCGACCAGAAAAACGCTACCACACTTTGGGCGACTGAGGAGACTACTCACGACCATACAGGCGACACCCGGCGACCATGTGGCAACAACCTAGTCGCCTAAAAAATACCCTAAGTGGGTATAACTGTAGATTGATTAATTGGAACAGGTAGACACAAAATGCTGGAGTAACTCAGCGGGACAGGCAGCAACTCTGGAGAGAAGGAATGGGTGACGTTTCGGGTTGAGACCTTTCTTCATTGGAACATACAGCATGGAAACAGGCCCTCGGCCCCACCAAGTCCACACTGACCATCACAATAGTTTGCTCACAATAGTTATCCCACTTTCTTGTCCACGCCCTACACACTTGGGAAATTTACAAGAGGGCCAATTAATGAACAAACTTGCACGTCTTTGGGACGTGGGAGGAAACCCACGCGGTCACAGAAAGAACGTGCAAACTCCACGCTCTGACAGCACCCGAGGTGAGGATCGAACCCGGGACTCTGGCGCTGTGATGCAGCAGCTCGACCAGCTGCGCCACTGTGTCACTCCATTCAAGCTTAACTAGGCAGAAGAAATGAGCGACTTCTATCTCCACCAAAAGCGTGTCGGAAGCATCTTACAACGTGCCTGCAACGTCACAACCTCTATATAAATGGAGGCTACAATCGTGAGAAATGATTTCTCAACTGGAAAGATGCTTCAGTCCAGTGCAGAGACGGGTCTTGACTTGAAACGCTGTCTGTCCATAATTCCATCCACAGATAGTGCCTGACCACCTGAGTTCCTCCCACACTTTAATCCTGTAGGCACGAGGAACTGCAGGGTGCTGTAACCTTGAGCGAAACACTAAGTGCTGGAGGAACTCAGCGGGTCAGGCAACATCTGTGGAGGGAATGGACAACTAACCCTTCGAACTGATTGTAGTAGAGAGGCTAAGCTGGACAAGAGAGGTGGGGGCAGGACAACCCCTGGCAAGTGGGGTGGGGGTAATTATTGGCAGATGGCTTACTCCAGCAACTTGCCAGGGATGCAAGGAACACTGCATGTGCTGGTTTACAAAAAGACTCAGTGGGTCAGGCAGCATCTCTGGAGAACGTGGATGGGCGAGTGAAATGTGAAGCTAGAGGCAGAGATATGGGTGGAAGGGGAGGGGTAAAAGAGAAGATAAACAGAGTGTAGGAGTAACTCAGCGAGTCCGGCAGGTCTCTGGAGAACATGGATACGTGACTTTTTGGGGAAATATGCGATCAGAGACTTATCTGCCAATCACCCCTTCACCCCCACCTCTCTGTTCCAGCTTTCACCCCTGCTCCATCAGCCTGAAGAAGGGTCCCGAGCCGCAGAGTTCCTCCAGCGCTCAATTACACTCCGTCCCCCGGAGATACTGCCCGACCCGCTGAGTTCGCCTAGCACTTTGTGTATTTGTAAACCAGCATCTGCAATTCCTTGCATATCCCGGTCAGGAATCCGAGGGGCAACTTTTTTTCCACACAGAGGGCAGTGGGCGTATGAGCGGGTTGGAGGATAAAGTAGTCGAGGCAGGCACTATAACAACATTTAAAAGAGTCCTGCATGGATAGGAAAGGTTTCGAGAAACATCTGCCAAACGTGGGCAAATGGGACTAGTTTAGATGGGACATCTTGGTCGGCAAGGGCCGGAGCTGTGTATGACTCAAACCTACACAAACAATCCAGCCCACTCCACTCGACTCGCTTTACAATCTGCATTGTTTCTTAATCGCCGAGTATGATATTGCAAAGATGGATAAACATCAACTAAAATATTATTTTTACCCAACTCCAGCCAAAACTTTAAAAACAAACACACACACACACACACACACCGCGCTGAGCGAAGGAACTGGCAGCGTTTGTTTTGAATTGCAGACACCCACGTTTAAAATGGTCGATGCAACAAAGGAGAAGCCAAGCCAAGACGGTGAAGGTGACGGGGAGAAGAGAAATGTTGTTCTCCTATCCTGTGCAAAATAACACACACACACGCAACAATGTTGATTCAAAACACAATACTCTCGAACGCATTTACGGAATGATCGCTGATTCAAAGTAAAAAACAAAAAACACACACTCTGCAGAAGGTGGGGGGTGCAGTTGTCAACAATAACACGACAAACAAAAAAGGGATGAAATGATGACATTGAGAGTGGGTTGAGCAGGAAGGGGGGCTGGGGAAGGGAAGGTTGGCCCGGGAGCGGCGAGGCTTTGCTACAATGTTGCTGCACAAAATGGATACCTTAAAGTTAGTTCCAGCGCTGCTCCCCGCACAAAGAGCTGGCTCCCGGCTCCCAGCTCCCGGCTCCCGGCTCCGTGCAAGGGGAGGGAGAGAGGAGGGAGCCTCTGCACTTGCGCCTCGAAGTTGCCACCTTACACATGAATGCAACACGCTGGTACTCACCTTGTCTTGCAGCCGCCTCTGGGTCTCACCTCCGCCCGAGCCTCTTTAGTGTGTGTGTGTGTGGGGGGGGGCAGGGTTTGGAATAATAATAATAATAATAATAATGATGGGAAGAAATTGGCCTTTCGCTGGGAAACAACAGAAAATGGCTGACAGAGCTTTCCCAGCAACAACTGCGAGAATGCCCTCCCTCTCGCTGCACACACCCACTGCGATGCATGCAGCGCCCGGCCAAGGCTTGCATGCCGACTGCAGAGGTGCGAGGACGGCCAGGCGATTGCAACCCCCGCCCTCTCCCCACACACTCACTGCAAAGTGCCCCAAGTCACTTCGATGCCGCTTCCAGCCGAGCGGGCCGTGGGAATTTCCAACAAGCAAGAAGATTGCCGTTTGTTTGGTAGTTTGAAGATTGCGCGAATCTTGGATTTCTGATCAGCAGTCCATGTACTTCTCCTCTTCGCTTCTCCCCCCTCTCCATGTCACTCTCTCCCTCCCTCCCTTCTCCTCTTCGCTTCTCCCCCCTCTCCATATCACTTTCTCCCTCCCTCCCTCCCTCCCTTCTCTTCGCTTCTACCCCCCTCTCCATATCACTCTCTCTCCCTCCCTTCTCCTCTTCGCTTCTACCCCCTCTCCATATCACTCTATCTCCCTCCCTCCCTTCTCCTCTTCGCTTCTCCCCCCCTCCATAATCACTCTCTCTCTCCCTCCCTCCCTTCTCCTCTTCGCTTCTCCCCCCCTCTCCATAATCACTCTCTCTCTCCCTCCCTCCCTCCCTTCTCCTCTTCGCTTTTCCCCCCTCTCCAAATCTCTCTCTCTCCCTCCCTCCTCCTCTTCGCTTCTCCCCCCCTCTCCATATCACTCTCTCTCCCTCCCTCCCTTCTCCTCTTCGCTTCCCCCCCTCTCCATATCACTCTCTCTCTCCCGCTCCCTTTCTCCTCTTCGCTTCTCTCACTCCACCAATCTCACTTTCCCACTCCCTCCCCCCCCCTTCTCTTTCTCTCTGTCCCAATCTCTCTCTCTCTCTGTTCCTTCCTCCCTCCCGCTTTTCTTCCCTCAATGTGTCAGAAGCAGGAGAAGCTCTTTAAACAGAACAAACTGGCGCAGCGGTAGAGTTGCCGCCCCACAGCTCCGTAGACCCGGGTTCCATTCTCTCCAAGGGCGCTGTGTCTGTACGGAGTTTGTACGTTCTCCCTGTGATCGCGTGGGTTTTCTCCGGGTGCTCCGGTCTCCTCCCATATCCCAAAGTTGTGCAGGTCGGTGGGTTGATTTGGCTTAGGTAAAAATTGTAAATTGTCCCCAGTGTGTAATATAGTGCTAGTGTTTGCTGGTTCTCGTGGACTCGGTGGGCCGAAGGGCCTGTTTCCGCATTGTATCTCCAAACCAAACGAAAGAAAGACAAAAAAAGCAAAACATTAGAGCTGTGGGGATGCTGCTCAGAAAGAAACACTGAGGTTCACTTCAGAAATAACTGTGGATTAATAGATTTGTACAGCACAGAAACGGGTAATTCAGCCCATCAAGCCCGTGCTATCATTTTTTCCCATCTACACTAATCCCATTTGCCTACATCAGGGCCATACCCCTCGTGTCTTAACAACGTGCTGGAGGGACTCACCATTTCAGGCAGTGTGTAGGACTTCATTAACTCCAGCTACACTTCATGCTGCCTCGGCAAGACCAGCTGCATAATCAAAGACGAGTCACACCCTGGGCCCTCCCTCTTCTCCTCTCTCCCATGAGAGGAATAGATTGGGTCGATGCACAGAGTCTTTTGCCCAGAGTAGGGGAATCGAGGACCAGAGGACATAAGTTCAAGGCGAATGGGAAAAAATGTAATAGGAATCCCAGGGGTAACTTTTTCACACAAAGAGTGGTGGGAGTATGGAACAAGTTGCCAGAGGAGGTAGTTGAGGCTGGGATTATCCTATCGTTTAAGAAACAGTTAGACAGGTACATGGACAGGACAGGTTTGGAGGGATATGGACCAAGCGTGGGCAAGTGGGACTCGTGTAGCTGGGATGTTGTTGCCCAGTGTGGGCAAGTTGGGCCAAAGGGCCTGTTTCCACACTGTATCACTCTATGACTATATGACCAATCAGGCCGTTCGGCCCATCAAGTCTACTCCGCCATTCAATCATGGCTGATCTATCTTTCCCTCTCAAGTCCATTCTCCTGACTTCGACATATCTTTTACCACCCTTACTAATCAAGAACCTGTCAATCTCCGCTTGAAAAATACCCCAAAACGGCCTCCACAGCCTACAGTGGCAATGAATTCCGCAGATTGACCACCCTCCGCCTAAAGAAATTCATCATCTCCATTCTAAAGGTACCTCCTCTTATTCTGTGCCCTCTGGTCCTAGATGCTCCCACTAGTGGAAACATCCACTCTATCCAGGTCTTTCACTATTTGGTAAGTTTCAATGAGCCCCCCCCCACCCCCCTCATCAACTCCAGCAAGTACAGGCCCAGTGCCGTTCAACGTTCATCATATGTTAATCCACTCATCCCCGGGATCATTCTCGTGAACCTCCTGCGACCCTCCCCAATGCCTGCACATCTTCTTCAGATATGGGCACTATTATTGTTAATCTGCAGTTATCGTTTATTTATTTGTTCACGTTAGAGATTTGTCTCTAAGGTGGGAAAACAGAACTAGTGTGAACAGATGATCGATGGTCAACGATTTGTCTGTTTGTTTATATATATATACACATATATGTACTGAACATTTATTTTGTTTATTATATCTTACAGAGTACTATGTTTACATGTTTGTGGTGCTGCTGTAAGTCAGAATTTCATTGTTGCATTTTAGGAGCTATTACAATAACACTCTCTTGACACTCACCAATACTCCTAAAGCGCAAGTCGGCGTGGGCAAGTGGAAATGTAAAGGGCCTGTCCCACTTAGGCGACTGCCAGGGACTAGTTTTATTGGAATTCACCTCGACACCTGGCAACAACCTACGACAGCACCTATGACAGCAAAAATTGTCAAAACTGACACAAAAAATTGACAGCATGTTGAAAATTTTGCGGCAGTCGCCTGTACCCAAATAATCGCCTAAAGGGCCAACTTAGGCGATTTTTCAGCGGACTGCCAAGTTCGTGGCACTCGCCTGAAAAACCGGGAACTGTAACACGACTGTCAGAGTGGAGCACACACACATCGGAATGGCGGGGGCCAAGGAAAGCGGGGGGAACGCTGTCTAAAATTCACACGGGGCAAAGCCAAGGTGATACAGCCACACGCCGATGAACAGGAAGGTTAGGATGGCTTGCACAGTGTACAGTAATTCCTTTCGGGGGGGGGGGGGAGAGGAGGGGGGAGAAGGAGTGGAGACACTTTTAAGAAGCCAGACAACTTTTAATAAGTCAGATACACAGCTGTGAAGTTCGGCGGGCATTTAACATTACCGGTCGGTTATCCTTGGTTCTGAAAAGTCGTGTTTACGTTTTTTTATCCCCAATGAGCCATTGAAAATGCCCGGTCGGCAAAGGCGATGAACTAAAACTACCTACGACTGGCCCGACTGCCCATAACTACATGGCCACCCCACTACAACTGCACCTGCAACTACAAAAGTATTAATTTTCTCAATGGCGAACAATGTTTGGTCGCAGAAAATGTTTAAACATGTTGAAAAATTTGTGGCAACCATACTGAGGCCACGACTAGTTCCCAGAATGCGGGAACTCCTCGGGACCATGAAGGAGACTCACCACCACCACGAGTCTCCTGCACTGGCCTAAAAGGTCGCCTAAGTGGGACAGGCCCTTAACGTGTGTATTCATGCTCTACGACTGATTAACGCGATTAACCATTGATTGCATTATTGAGTTTATTGCAACGCTGGGACCAGCTCCGAGCGGGCACGGTCAGCGTGCCGGAGCCAGGCGCTTCCCGCCTTCCGCCACTCGCACCACGTCACGCTCATTCATGCCCGCGGCCAGGCGTGACGTCAGGCTGCGTGACGTCAGCGGGCGGGCGGGCGTGCCATCGCGTCCCCTGCCGCCTGCGCGCATGCGCGGGCAACCCGGCTGTTGCCCGCCGGCACCCCAGCGCCGCGCAGGCGCGTTGCCGGCTCTCCCCGACGAGGCGCATGCGCACACCCGCTGTTTGCCCGCCGGCACCCCAGCGCCGCGCAGGCGCGTTGCCGCCGCCGCTCGGCCTGTGACCCCGCCGGCCGCCCATGGAGTTGTGGCTCCGTCACCCCTGGGCCCGGGCGGCCAGCGCCCCGTCACCGTCACCGTCACCGCTGCTGCTGCCGCCCCGCTCCTCTGGCCGGGACCTCAAGGTGCTCGTCTGCCAGCAGGTGAGCGGGGGCTGGGGGACTGGGGTACTGGTGCTGGGGGGCTGGGGCACTGGCCTGGGACACTGGGGCTGGCTGGGACACTGGTGCTGGGGCTGGGACACGGGTACTGGGGCTGGGACTGGGGGCTGGGGCACTGGGGCTGGGACACTGGTGCTGGGGGGGCTGGGGCACTGGTGCTGGGGGGCTGGGGCACTGGTGCTGGGGGGCTGGGGCTGGGGCACTGGGGCTGGGGACACTGGGGCTGGGGCTGGGACACGGGTACTGGGGCTGGGACTGGTGCTGGGGGGCTGGGACACTGGTGCTGGGGGGCTGGGGCACTGGGCTGGGTCACTGGGGCTGGGACACTGGGGCTGAGGCTGGGACACGGGTACTGGGGCTGGGACTGGTGGCTGGGGGGGCTGGGACGCTGGCCTGGGGCACTGGGGCTGGGTCACTGGGGCTGGGACACTGGGGCTGGGACACTGGGGCACTGGTGCTGGGGCTGGGACACGGGTACTGGGGCTGGGACTGGTGCTGGGGGTTGGGACGCTGGGACGCTGGGACTGGGGCTGGGGGGGCTGGGACACTGGGGCTGGGGCTGGGCACTGGGGCTGCTGGGGGGTTGGGGCTGGGGTACACTGGTGCTGGGGGGCTGGAGCACTGGGACACTGGGGCTGGGACTGGTGCTGGGGGGCTGGGACACTGGGGCTGGGACACTGGGGCTGGGACACGGGTACTGGGGCTGGGACACGGGTACTGGGGCTGGGGCGCTGGGGGACTGGGGCTGGGGGACTGGGACTGAGACACTGGGACTGGAACGCTGGGGCACTGGGGGACACGGGTTGGGACACTGGGACAGGGATACTGGGACGGGGGGGTACTGGGGACAGGGGCTGGGACAAGGGTACTGGGGGACAGGGGCTGAGACACTGGGGCTGGGGGATGGGCTGGGACGGGGACTGGGACAGAGGGACTGGGACACTGTGGATGGGACAGGGGGACGGGCTGGGACACTGAGGAGCCGGGGCACTGGGGGCTGGGATTAAGACTGTTCACTCTGCCATAGGATGGATATCATTAAATTGGAAAGAGTACACGGAAGATAAATACAGATGGAGTTTAACACAGAGAAATGTGAGGTGCTGCATTTTGGGAAGCCTAACATGGGCAGGACTTATACAGTGAATGGCAGGGCTCTGGGGAGTGTTGTCGAGCAGTCATCTATTCCTTCTCTCCAGAGGTGCTGCTGGACCTGTTGAGTTACTCCAACATTTTGTCCATCAGAGAGATCTCGGAGTTCAGGTCCATAGTGCCTTGAAGATGGAGTCACAGGTGGTTCGGCTGGTCAAAAAGATGTTTGGCGCATTGGGCATTGTCATTCAGAGTGTAGAGGTTGGGGAGGGGGAAGTCATTTGGAGTTATGTAAGATGTTGGTGAGGCCGTGTTTAGAGTATTTTGTTCAGGTCTGGGCACCATGTTATAGGAAAGATGTCAATTTGGAAAGGGTACAGAGAAGATTTACGAGGATGCTGCCAGGACTGGATGGTCTGAGCTTTAGAGAGGGATTGAGTAGGCTGGGTCTTTATTCCTCGCCCGGAGTGCAGGAGGATGAGGGGTGATCTTACAGAGGTGTACATCATGAGAGGAATAGATCGGGTAGATGCACGGAGTCTCTTGCACAGATTAGGGTAATCAAGAACCAGAGGATGTATTATTCCCTTTATCCTGTATCTGTACACGGCAGACAGTTTGATTATAACCGTATATTGTCTATCAGTTGACTGGTTAGCACGCTACAAATGTTTCTTACTGTACCTCTACACACGTGACAAGGAACTAAACTAAATGTAAGGCGAGAGGGGGAGGATTGAATAGAAACGAGGGGCAACTTTTTCCACACAGAGGATCGTGGGTGTGTGGAATGAGCTGCAAGGGGAGGTAGTTGAGGCAGGTATTATAACAATATTTAAAAGGCGATCGCTGGTCAACGCGGTCTCGGTGGGCTGAAGGGCCTGTGTACAGGCTGTATTTCTAAGGTGTAAGAATGCTGCCTGACCCGCTGAGTTATTCCAGCACTTTGTGTCTCTTTGATTGTAAACCAGCATGTACAGTTCTTTGTTTCTACTTTGTAAATAAAAAATCTCACTATACACAGGCACAATCATACCAGTGTAGCTTAGTTTAGTGATGTAGCGCGGAAATAGAGTCGAGTCCGTCCAGTCTACGCCGACCAGCGATCCCCGCACACTAACACTATCTGACACTCCAGGACAATTTACAATTTTTTACCAAAGCCAAGTAACCGACAAACCTGTACGCCTTTGGAGTGTGGTAGGAAACCGGAGCACCCGGAGACAACCCACACAGGTCAGGTCACAGGGAGTATATACAAACTCCGTACAGACAGCACCCGTGGTCAGGATCGAACCTGGGTCCCTGGCGCTGTAAGGCAGCAACTCTACCGCTGCGCCACCGTGCCACCCTAAGTACAAGTGTATAAGAATAGTAGATTACACTGAGGCCATGCACATGAGTTGCCATCTTTCCAGTGCCATCTTCAAATCCAGAACCTCTCGTGTATCTCCCTTCAGCACTTGCACACTCCCTGGATTGGTGGCCTCTGTAGTAAATGTGAATACAGGTTTATAAGGCATAGGAACATAATTAGGCCATTCAGCCCATCGTCTATTCCGCCATTCTCCTGCCGTCGGTCTCCCCATAACCCCTGACACCCGTACTGATCTGCGAACCTATCAGTCTCCACTTTAAAAATATCCTTTGACTTGAATATATGTGTAACATTTGAACCAGGTACCTGAATTCATCAAACTTGTATTAATTGCAGCTTCTTTCTTTGACCGCAGGGTTTCCCCGCTGCCGATGTGTACCTTAAATGTAACGGGAGACTGGTTGGCGAGGAGGAAGAGTTACGTGATGGAGCTGTGTACAGCGTGGAGCCGAGACTGGTTGGAGGGAAGGGAGGTAGGATTTGCACGATACCATGCCTACTGTCCATAGTATCACAGATACATTGGGTTTGGGTCACACTCGTGTGGTGGTTGTAGTGAGTTCGGAGAGAGGTTGACCCCCCCGTAGAAATGATGGCATGGGCAGCGCGGTGCAGTAGGTATACCCCCGTGACCGTTGGTAGAACTGCCGTCACACTATACCCGAGACCCGGGTTCGACCCTGACCTCGGTTGCTGCCTACGTGGAGTTTGCACGTTCTCCCCGTGACCACGTGGGTATCCTCTGGACACTCCAATTTCCTCCCACGTCCCAAAGACGTGCGGGTTTGTACGTTAATTTGCCTCTTTAAATTGCCCCTGGTGTGTAGGGAGTGGATGAGAAAGTGGGGTAACATAGAACTAGTGTGAATGGGTGATCAATAGTTGGCGTGGGCCGAAGGGCCTATTTCCATTCTGTGTTACTAAACTAAACTGAACTGCAAGCACCTGACGCGGCCCCTGCTACATAAAAAGAGAGAGATAAAGAGAGACATAAATGCTATCATGCCAAACAAAATGCCCCATCAAAGCAAGTCCCATTTACCTGAGTTTGGCCCATATATATCTCTCAACCTTTTTCTATCCATGTATGACTTTTTGAATTTGAGGAAAGTTAATGCAGGTCCTTCCTGAGTTACAACAGGGTTCTGTTGCTGAGTACTGCACATAACATGAACAATTTGTAAGTCGGAAGCCTAACAAATATATTTAAATGAAAGCAAAGGCCATCCAAGTGCAACATGGAGTTAAATCTGGACATTAACTCAACTCTTTCTGCCAGAGTTCCCACATGGCAGAAGATCATGTGGTCATGTCATGGGAGCAGAATTAGGCCGTTCGGCCCATCGAGTCCACTCTGCCATTCAATCTTGGCTGATCTATCTCCCTCCTAACCCCATTCTCCTGCCTTCTCCCCATAACCCCTGACACCGGTACTAAATCAAGAATCTGTCTCTGCCTTACGGCCTCCTGTGGCAAAGAATTCCACAGATTCACCATCCTCTGACTAAAGAAATTCCCCCTCAACTCCTTCCTAAAGGAATGTTCTTTAATTAGGAGGCTGTGACCTCTAGTCCTAGACTCCCCCACTAGTGTAAACATCCTCTCCACTTTCACTCTACCTAGGCCTTTCACTATTTGGTAAGTTTCAATGAGGTCCCCCCTCATCTTTCTAAACCCCAGTGAGTACAGGCCCAGTGCCGTCAAGCACTCAGTTGGCAAACTGATAACGCTTTTTGTTAAAGACATTTAAGATACTTGGACAGGTACATCTTTAGGATAGGTATAGAAGGATATGGGCCAAACACCGGCAAATGGCACTAGCTTAGATTGGGCAACCTCTTCAGCGTCGGCAGGTTGGGACAAAGGACTTATTTCCATGCTGCGCGATTCCTAAGAAGGTGGTGATCTGGAACTTTCTGCTTGAAAGCTCGGTAGAAGCAGAGATGCTTACCGCATTTAAAAGGTTTCTGGAAGATTACTGTGCAGTTCTGGTCATCCCGTTACAGGATTGATGTGGAGAGCTTGGCACGGGTGCAGCGGACGTTTACCAGAATGATGCCTGGATTATTAGCTACAGGGTGGGGTTTGTTTTCTCTGGAACGTCAGCAGCTGAGGGGAGTCCTGCTCAATAGATATAGGAGCAGAATAAGTCTATTCGGCTCATCATGTCTGCTCCACCAATTGATTATGGCTGATCTATTTTTCCCCTCT
The DNA here is from genome assembly GCA_035221665.1 of Okamejei kenojei. Taxonomy (NCBI): domain Eukaryota; kingdom Metazoa; phylum Chordata; class Chondrichthyes; order Rajiformes; family Rajidae; genus Okamejei; species Okamejei kenojei. Next base: position 115,829,411 of record CM069135.1, on the reverse strand, counting down.
CAACCCCATTTTCCGGCCTTCTCCCCATAACCTTTGACGAGCTGATGGAAGTATTTAACATTATGAGAGGCTTAGATAGGGTAGACAGTCAGGACCTTATTCCCAGGATTGAAACATCAAACACCAGAGGGCATAGTTTTGAGGTGAGGGGCAAAGTTGTGCTTGACAGGTTTTATTTACACAGTGGGTGGTGGGTGCCTTGTACGCGTTGCCAGGGATGGTCACACGGGTAGACACAAAATGTTGGAGTAAGTCAGCGGGACAGGCAGCATCTCCGGAGAGAAGGTGTGGGTGACGTCTCGGGTCGAGACCCTTCTTCAGACTTGCGCCTTTCTGTGTTATGAAATGTTCGGTCTGTCTGTCGTCAGGCTTTGGGTCGATGCTTCGCGCACTCGGCGCACAGATAGAGAAAACCACCAATCGAGAGGCTTGCCGAGACCTGAGTGGAAGGAGGCTGCGGGATGTAAACCACGAAAAGGCGTAAGTCTTTCCCTTCAGAGAGCTCCCCTCGCAGTTACAAGCAACGTCTCTCTTGAGATCTCTACGAAAAGGCGCGAGTCTTTCCCTTCAGAGAGCTCCCCTCGCAATTACAAGCAACGTCTCTCTTGAGATCTCCAGTTTAATTTCTTTGATTTAGAGATACAGCGTGGAAACAGGCCCTTCTTGGTCTTGGCATTATGTTCAGCACAGACATTGTTGGCCAAGGGGCCTTTACCTGTGCTGGGCTGTTCTGTGTTCCATGTCTGTGGAGGCCAAGTCAGTAGATATGTTTAAGGCAAGAGTTAGACAAATTCTTGATTAGGACGGGTGTCAAGGGTTAACATAGAAAGATAGAAAATAGGTGCAGGAGGAGGCCATTCGGCCCTTCGAGCCAGCACCGCCATTCATTGTGCTCATGGCTGATCATCCACAATCAGCAACCCGTGCCTGCCTTCTCCCCATATTCCTTGATTCCGATAGCCCCTAGAGCTCTATCAAACTCTCTTTTAAATTCATCCAGTGAATTGCCCTCTACTGCCTTCTGTGGCAGAGAATTCCACAAAGTCACAGCTCTCTGGGTGAAAAAGTTATTTTCTCATCTCAGTCTTAAATGGCCTCCCCTTTATTCTTAAACTGTGGCCCCTGGTTCTGGACTCCACGACCATTGGGAACATTTGTCCTGCAACTAGCTTGTCCAGTCCTTTTTTAATTGTGTATGTTTCTATAAGAAATGTATAAAACATTATGGGGAGAAGGCAGGAAAGTGGGATTAGGAGGCAGACAATGGTTGAGTGGCGGAGTGGACTCGAAGGGGTGAATGGCTTAATTCTTTTTTTAAAATTTTTATAAATTTATTTTATTAGAAGCAATTGTACAAGGAGAAAGTAATCGACATAACAATTATACAATTTTTGTGCAGCTTCAATTTTAACATTTTATAAACTAATAACTAAATCGGAAAATAAGAAAAGGGAAAATAAGGAAAGAAGAAAGAAAAGAAAAGAGAGAATTTCGAAAAAGACACGAAAGAGAAAAAAGAAAAACCCCAGAAGAAGTGAAAAAAGCAGAGATATATCCCACTACCCTTCCCTACACCCGCTCACCCAACCCTAGCATTGGTTTTGAGTTTGTGTTCAACCATTATGTTGTTGAAGAAATTTAATGAAAGGAGACCATATTTTGGAAAATTAATCTGGTTCGTCAGCCAAGACGCGAATGGCCTAATTCTACTCGTTGAGCTTGTGAACTTGTCTCTACCGAGGGAACCCATCGGCTGCCCGGGGGGTGGCCGGGGTCTGATTGCCTTTTTGCTTCTGTGCAGGATGGCGGAGTGGATAAAGAAGCAGGCGGAGCGGGAGACGGACAAGGAGCAGCGGAGACTGGAGAGGCTGCAGCGCAGGTTGGCAGAGCCAAAGCACTACTTCACAGACCCACAGTACGAGCAGCAGCTGAACGACATGTCAGAGCGGCTGGAGGACTCCGTGCTGAAAGGTAGCCTGAAAGCAACCCCCCCCCCAACTGTGGCCTCTGCTGCCCCCTGTGTTCAGACAGTTCTGCATGATAGGCTGCTCAAATAAATCGATACAGCATGCAAACAGGCCCCTCGGACCACTGGGTCTACACTGACCATAGACCACCCGTTTATATGTGGTCATAAGGTCACGGTGGCGCAGCGGTAGAGTTGCTGCCTTGCAGCGAATGCACTGCCAGAGACCCGGGTTCGATCCTGACTACGGGCGCTGTCTGTACGGAGTTTGTACGTTCTCCCCATGATCTGCGTGGGTTTTCTCTGAGATCTTCGGTTTCCTCCCACGCTCCAAAGAAGCACAGGTTTGTAGGTTAATTGGCTTGGTAAATGTACAAATTGTCCTTCGTGGGTGTAGGATAGTGTTAATGTGCGGGGATCGCTGGTCGGCACGGATCCAGTGGGCCGCAGGGCCTGTTTCTGTGCTGTATCTATAAACTCTTAACTAAACTCCGCCATTCAATCAGGGCTGATCTATGTCCCCCTCCTAACCCTACTCTCCTGCCTTCTCGCCTGACACCTGCACTGATCAAGAAACGATCTATCTCTGCCTTAAAACAGCTGTCCGTGGCAAAGAATTCCACTGTTTACACTAGGCATGTTATCCCACTTCCTCATCCACTCCCTACACACACTAGAGGGCAGTTTACAGAGGGACAATTAACCTACAAACCTGCATGTCTTTGGGATGAGGGAGGAAACCAGAACACCCAGAGGAAATCCGCACACGGTCACCGGGAGAATGTGCAAACTCCGTACAGACAGCACCCAAGGTCAGGATCGAGCCCGGGGCTCTGGCGCTGTGAGGCCAGCTGTGCCGCTGTGCGGTTAGATTGCGAGGGAGAGCGAGCTGCATAAACACAGCATTAGCTTCATGGAAGGAAGCAGAGGGTGGAGGTGGAAGGTTGCTTTTCGGACTGGAGAGCTGTTTGCGGTTTATATCATCGGTTTGGATGAGAATGTACAAAGTGTCACTAGTAGGTTTACAGGTGCCACTGAAGTTTGTAGTTCCATAGAAGATGGTTATTAAAAAGAGCAGGATCTTGATGATGTGGGCAAATGGTTAATGGAATTTAAGTGTTACTAGACCAAGTGGGACCCCTTGTGTCCCGTCCCCTCAACGCATCACACTCACACACCAACCACCCCCTGTGATATTATATTAATAGTATTAATTCGCTCCTTTTACCCCATCCCCCGACCCTGTCCACTCATGCATAGCCCCCTACCCGTGTATATCTACCCACTTCCCACTGGTCCATTTGAACACTTGTGTCTTTCACTTTCACTTGTAAGAAGCTGCTATCTTTGTCCTGCACCGCCACCCAAGGGATATCCACGGCACGTCAAGCCCGCCTGCAGCATCTAAAAAAAAGATTAATTTCTCTTAAGGTTTGCAAGCAACGTCGAGCGACGTCGTCGCTGCGGACGGTGGAGCGAGAAAGCGTGCGAGTCCAGGCACAAGCAAGGCAGCCGCAGATGGAAAGAGAAGACGTCTCTGGTAAAGAAAAACTCACTGTCGGCCTGGACCCGCCTCTTTGGACTCCTGTGGGTTGCTGCTTATCACTCCCAAGCTGGAGAGGGTTCAGAGATTTACGAGGATGTTGCCAGGACTAGAGCGTGTGAGCTATAGGGGGAGGTTGAATAGGCTGGGTGTCTATTCCTTGGAGCGCAGGAGATGTAGAGTGATCTTATAGAGGTGTATAAAATCAGGAGAGGAATAGATGCACAGAGCCTCTTGCCCAGAGTAGGTGAATCGAGGACCAGAGGACATAGGTTTAAGGTGAAAGATTCTAATAGGAATCTGAGGGGTAACTTTTTCACACAAAGGGTGGTGGGTGTATGGAGCAAGCTGCCGGAGGAGGTAGTTGAGGCAGAGACTATCCCACCGTTTAAGAAACAGTTAGACAGGTGCATGGAGATTCACAGGTTCTTGATTAGTTAGGATGTCAAAGGTTATGGAAGAAGGTAGGAGAATGGAGTTGAGGGGAAAGTTAGTTCAGCCACAATTGAATGGGGGAGTAGGCTCGATGGGCTGAGTGGCCGAACTCTGCTCCTATGTCTTATAGTCTGACGATGGTTGATGGGAGATGTTGAGGCACTGCTCTGGAAAAGGAGGAGACAAACGTCAGATTTAGGCAGACGGCATCAAGGAAGTCCCTCCGCGTGTATAAGAAGTGCGGGACTACACTGAAGAAGGCAATGAGGAAGAGTAAAAGAGGACATGATATGCGCCAGGCAGGCACGGTGAAGGAAAAGCCTTCACGGTTCTGCAGGTACATTAATAGAAAGGGAGTGGCTAGGGAACGAATGTGTCCTCTTTATGATCATCATGGTTGAAGGTTTTAAAGTTTAATTTTTTTATTGTCATGTGTATTGAGGTGCAGTGTAAAGCTTTGTACGGCATGTTATCCACACTGATCAGATAATGCCATACATTAATACAATCGAGCCAAACTCATGTACAATGGGTAGAGACAGAGTGCAGAATATAGTTCTCAGCATTGTAGCGCACCAGTTCCACAGACAAAGTTCCATAGACAAAGGCTGTCTTTGTGTAGAGCAGCCAGATGGAGGAGATATAAATTAATATTTCTCATCCGTTTTTAGTGATAAAAGATTGCGCGTGCAGAGGTATTGAGGCATATGAGTTGTGACGGCATAGATTTCACATGCTTGAACCCCTGATTTTTCAAGCCAAGCGTCTGCTGAAAAATGTGAGCTGTTTGCCGATTATTTTGAAGATCAGGTTCAGTCTATCAGAGCTGGTATCCCTTTAGATTCTACTGTCCGCTGCTGCCAACCTAGTAAGGCACAGGCAAAAATGAACAGTTTTTGGTTAGTGGTCAGGTTGGTTAGTGTGAACTGAGAGGAGATGCTTTTTCCAGCATCTGCAGTTCTTTCTTAAACATTTTGTCAACTTCTCTACATCGGCGAGACCAAGTGGCGATCGCTTCGCCCAACACCTCCGCTCAATTCGCACTAACCAACCCTGATCTCCCGCTGGCTCAGCACTTCAACTCCCCCTCCAATTCCGAATCCGACCTTTCTGTCCTGGGCCTCCTCCATTGGCAGAGTGAGGCCCAGCGCAAATTGGAGGAACAGCACCTCATATTTCGCTTGGGTAGTTTACACCCCAGCAGGAAGAAAATTGACCTCCAATTCCAGATAGTCCTTGCTTTCTCCCTCCTTCCCCTCCCCCTTCTCAGCACTCCCACAGCCCACTGTCTCCGTCTCTTCCTTTCTTTTTCCCACCCCCTCCTCCCCCCCGGACATCAGTCTGAAGAAGGGTCTCAACCCAAAACGCCAGCTATTCCTTCTCTCCACAGATGATGCCTCGCCCGCTGAGTTTTTCCAGCATTTTTGTCTGTCTTCGATTTTTCCAGCATCTACAGTTTTTTCTTAAAAGTTATTATATTTATTATTTATTATTATTATTAATATTATTATTATTGTATGAATTACCAAAGAGGAGGTATTGATGGTTTTAAAGTGCATTAAGGTGGATAAATCCCCAGGGCCTGGCCAAGGGCATCTTCGGAACATGGGAAGCTGCGGAGGGAATTGTGGAGGAGCTTGTGGAGATATTAGCATCATCGTGAGCCACAGGGGAAGACTGGAGGGTGGGTAACGTGGTGCCCTTATTTAAGAACGACAGCAAGGACAAGCCAGGGAACTACAGGTGCCTGATGTCAGCAGTGGGAAGATTGTCGCTGGGGATTCTGAGGGGGCAGAATAGGCATGGATTGTTATGGGAAGAAAAAATCTGGAAGTCTTTTGAAGAGGGGATTGATGAGGGAAGGGCAGGAGATATCGTCTAGCTGAAGAAGGATCTCATTGCATCCTGGTGTACCTGACAATATGTGAATGCGAAAGAACTGAAGAATAAAGGGTCATTGCTGTTGTGTTGGTTTTGCAGGATGGGTGTGCAGGATTTGGATGAACCTGGGAGCTCTGATGAGTGTACAGCTGGGAGCAGCTCCTCCAACCCTTCGTCCCCTTCCGACAGTTCTGTGGAGGAGGTCGTGGTTGACGAGGCGGGAGACAGTGCTGCCGGGCCCAGCGCTGGCACCAGTGTGTCTGACAGCAGCCCTGGCCCCAGCCTGCCCAAACCCAGTGCCCTTCGCAGTATGTCTGAGCCCAGCGTTCACAAGCCCAGCGCCGACCCCTGCATTCCCGAGCCCAACGCTGATCCCGGCGTTCCCGAGCCCAGCGCTTACCCTGGCGTTCCCCAGCCCAGCGCTTACCCTGGCGTTCCCCAGCCCAGCGCTGACCCCGGCGTTCCCGAGCCCAGCACTGCTCCCGGCGTTCTCAAGTCCATCACGGACCCCGGCGTTTCCGAGCCCAGCACTGATCCCGGCGTTCTCAAGTCCAGCGCTGACCCCGGCGTTCCCGAGCCCAGCGCTGACCCCAGCGTTCCCGAGCCCAGCGCTGATTCCGGTGATCCTGCGATAAGTGCTTATCCCGCAGGCACTGATCCCAACGTTCCCGAGCCCGGCGCCGATCCCGACGTTCCCAAACCCGGCGCTGATCCCGTCGTTCCTGAACCACTCCTGGCTCAGCAGAGTGAGGCCGGTGACGAAGTGGAGGCAAAAGGTTTGGTCTGGCAAGACAGTGAACCTCCTGCAGCGGGCGAGATCTCTGGAGGAAGTCCTAAAGAAATGAAGGACCAGATGACCGATGGAGGAAGCGACAGGAACACACCAATGACTACAGTAAGTACTCGAGGGACCAGAGTCTAGAGGGATATTATCACGGTGATTCCTGATGGCTTGTATCAGGGTTCTCTTGTACCGACGGAAATGGAACGATGAAATTCTTACTTTTAAAAAAAGCCACAAGGAGCTGGAGTAACTCAGTGGGCCAGGTAGCATCTCTGGAGAGCATGATTCGGACACGTGTCAGGTTGGGACCCTTCTTCAGGCTGATTATGGTGGGGTGAGATATCTGGTTTGGGGGGGGGGGGGGGGGTTGCTGCAGCTTTTCCGGCCCATTAATGCAATAACAGGCAGATAAATCATCAATAACACACTAAATAAACACAATAAATTGTATTATCGGTAATATAAGGGATCCTGACCATAATTGTGTAAACCCAGTGTTCATTGTGCCCCCAACGACACTGTCCATAGTAGATCAGAGTAAAAGGAAGGCACAAAATGCTGGAGTAACTCGGCAGGACAAGCAGCATCCCTGCAGAGAAGAAGGATCTCGACCTGAAAAATCGCCCACTCCTTCTCCCCAGGGACGCTGCTTGCCCCGCTGAGTTACTCCAGCATTTTGATTTTAACCAGCATCTGCAGTTCTTTCTCACACATGCAGATCAGAGGAAGCTAGCTTGTCCAGTTATTCAAAATGTCATGTGCAAGAAGGAACGGCAGATGCTGGTTTACACCGAAGATGGACACAAAATGCTGGAGTAACTCAGCAGGTCGGGCAGCATCTCTGGAGAAAAGAAATTGGTGACATTTTGGGTCCAGACCCTTCATCGGATTCAAAATGTCATGCCTGATTAATCCCTGGCTTGAGTTTCCTTGATCTTTCAAATTTTTATATCTACCTGTTTCTATGTTTCTATGTTTCTACCTCCACAATAAACACATCTTATGATCCAGCCTCCACAACCCACTGTGCCAGAAAATCGCTCTCAGAAGAGAGTCACCTCCCTCAGAAGAAACTCCTTGCTTAGTTTTGAATGACTGGGTCCTTCTTTTGAAACTAGCCTTTGGTTTGAGATTCTGTCACTGGAGAAAACATTCAGCATCCACTCTGGCATTGCCACCTTATGATTGATTGAAAGATACAGCATGGAAACAGGCTCTTCGGCACACCACGTCTGCGCCAACCATCGATCATCCGTTCACACTAGCTCTATGTTATCCTACTTATTCATCCACTCCCTACAAACTCAGGGGCAATTTACAGAGGTCAATTAACCTACAAACCCGCACGTCTTTGGGATTTGACAAAGAAATGACACGGAAACCCACAGCCATCACCTAAGGTCAGGATTGAACCCGTAGGCAGCAGCTCTAACCCGCTGTGTGCCCTTGTAGTTTTAATAAGATTTTACTATCGCAACGTTTAAGAACACGTTTAGGGACACATGCGGGCTGGTGGGACTAGTGTAGATGGGACATGTTGGTCAGTGTGGGCACGTTGGGCCGAAGGGCCTGTTTCCACACTATAAGACTCTCTGACTATAAGATCATATTCCAAATTGAATTCTCAGACCAGAGGACTAAACTTGTTAGTTTTGTATATTTTAATGAAATCTCTTCAATTTTTTAATACAATAGTCTTTTTCTCCCAGGGAGCCCAACCAGGATAGGACTTTCACAGTGAACTGAAGGGCCCTGGGGAGTGTTGTAGAACACAGTAACACAAGTATAAGCCAAAGTAGCCTCGATGGGTAGGTAGGGTGGTGAAGGTGGCTTCTGATCACACTGGCCTTCGTTAGCAAGGAGCATAGACGTTGCAGGTTAGTGTGCACTTGACTGATTTAGGACAGATGCCATTGTTGGGGAGAGCATGGAAACTACAGTGATGTTGCCAGGACTTGAGACTGGCGTATAATGAGAAGGATGAAGTTTTACGCAAATGCATGGGGCAAGATTTTTACACAGAGGGTGGTGGACGCCTGGTAGGAATTGCAAAGGGTCACAATGCAAAGGGTCAAATTATAATAGAAACGCAGCATCGGCCCACAATGCCCGTGCTGAACTTGATGCCAAGGTAAACTGATCTCCTCTGCCTGCACGTGATCCATATCCCTCCATTCCCTGCATATCCGTGTGCCCATCCAAAAGCCTTCCCCATTAATGGATGGTGTCAGGTCATGAGGTGGCGGAGTCCCGGATGGAATAACTTCTTTTGTGTTTAGAAGCAATTGTACAAAAAAAGGACACAGCAGTTGTACAATTTTCGTACAGCTTCAGTTTTAACATTTTATAAACTATTAACTATATAGGGGGGAAAAAGGAAAGAACGATGTAGATAATATCTACTGCCCCTTCCGTTCATACCATCGGTTTTGAGTTTGTGTTTCAACCATTATGTTGTTGAAGAAATTCAATTGAAGGAGACCATATTTTTGAAAATTGATCATCAGGAGCCTTATTTTTTTTCTAGATGCAGTGTGTCTCGGTCATTTCTGTGATCCACATCTTCACTGTGGGGACTGTTATCTTTTTCCAGAATTTAAGTTTTTCGCAGTTATTATAGTCAAGAAAGCGTTCTGAAATTAATAGTATCCCATTCCCCAGGACAGCACACAGAGATGGAGGGAATTTGGATCTACATTTGGAGTTGGACATTGTGAGCCGATGAACCGGCTCCTTTCTGTGCTTCCCCTTTGCATTGTTAGCTGGTGTCAGGTGTAGGAACATTGTGCGTTTTGAGTTTGAGGTGGTCTTTGAGTCCAGCTGAAAGATGGTGCGTGATATCATCAGGAGATCGTTCCTGTCGCCTTGTTAGAAATGCAGTGAGGGGGAATAATTGAATATTTACAGTTTCCAAATAGTGTCCCCATATTTGTGAAATGGATAACTAACACAATTAGCTAATGGGATCTGTGACTTATTTGTATGGATTCTGAACTGGCTGACAGGACAGAGGAAAGGACTTTTAGACTGATTGTTTCCGCAGAGTTCTCTGCCGAGACCTACGTTTCTGGACCAAGACGTGAACGTGGATGGGTAGTAAGTTTGCAGATGGCCAAGATGGGGTTGTGTAGTGAGGAAGGTTGTCAAGACTTAAAAAATCGGGGATAGATCAGCAACAGGAATGGGCAGAGAAATGCCAGATGGTGTTCGATCCAAGCAAGTGTGAGGTGGTGCACTTTGGGAGGTCAAATGCAGGGGCATGACCCTTAACAGCATTGATGTACAGAGGAATCAGGTCCATAGCTCCCTTGGCCATTTAGATATGGTGTGAATGTTGTATGCTTGCTTTCATCGGATGGAAAATAAAATAGGCTTTGATGGAGGTTGAATGTTGCAGAATAGATTAGGAGGTACTAACCTCAGGGAGAACATGGATTACGTTTAAGATAGTCGTACCAAAATGTATAAGGCAGATAGGGAAAAAGTGGAAAAGTAAAATAAAGGAGACATCTCGGGCATGATTTTTTTCCACAGAGGGTGGTGAGTGTCTGGAAGGTACTGCCAGGGTAGGTGGTTCAGACAGATACGATAGTGGTGTGAGAAGAGGCTTTTGGATTGGCACATGGATATGGATTAAGCGCAGGTATATAAGAAATGGCCTTGGCATCATGTCCGGCACGGGCATTGTGGGCCGAAGGGCCTGTTCTTGTGCTGTACCCTTTTATATTCGACATAAAACGCTGGCGTTGCTGTTAGCTGGTCTGTGGTACTGATGTATATCAACCGCAACACATCCGCGGGGCATGTTAGCAATGGAATCCCGTACCACATGTATCCTCAGAACTGAGAAAGCAAGTTTGTATTTAATGTGGGAAAAATCCATTGTGGAGAGATTAGAGTAAACACTGCAAATACACACCTTATGTGGATTGTGGTACTCAGATGGATTTGCGAGACAGTGCTGACAGTTTTACTATTGGAGCAGGAATACTACAAATTCTTGGGAACTAAATAAGGTTAAAGGATTGAAGGAAATTGGTTTTACTCTTTTTGTAGTTTTAATTTTTTGTGCTTTTTTTTAGTTGCTTCAGGGTTTTTTTTGGTTTAGATTTTTTTTGCTTTAGGGTTTTTTTGCTTTAGATTTTTTTACTTTAGATTTTTTTGCGTTCGGGTTTTTTGCTTTAGGTTTTTTTTAGTTTTGGCTTTTTTATTGTCACGTGTACGTAGATAAAGTGAAGCGCTCGTTCTGCACGCTATCCAGTCAATTCACACGAGACTTGATTACAAGAGATCCTCTCTGGAACTCTCCTGGATGTGAGTGCAAAGAACATCTCTCCGAATTCTGTCGATTCCGCGAGGGTTTCTGTAGACTGGAGGGGAGCGAATGTGACCCAATTAAACAGCAGGGAGAAACCTGGGACCCACCAACCTGTAAGTGTGGTTTTAGTTTTAGAAAAGGGCCCTTCAGCAAACCAATTCCACGCTGATCATCGATCACTCTTTCACACTGGTTCTATGTTGTCCCACTTTGGATGATGGTTTTGTCTTCAGGATCGCCTTCTACGTGATTTCCTGAGGCTGTGATGACTGACCACCTTTGATCGCAACTCTCCCATGGTATGCGGTGTCATTCCATTCCCTCGATGCCCACTGACTTCAGTTTTACCTGGGCTGAAAGATGCAGCGTGGAAACAGGCCCTGCGACCCACCGAGTCCATGCTGACCATCGCCCGCTTGTTCACACCCGTTCTTGCGTTTTTGTATCCACTCCAAACACACGAGGGGCAATGAACCTTCAGACTCACAAGTCTTTGGTATGTGGGAGGGAACCCACGCGGTCACAGGGGGAGCGTGCAAACTCCACGCAGGTAGCACTGAGATCAAGATCGAACCCAGGTGTCTGGCGCTGTGAGGCAGTGGCTCTCTCTACCTGTTGCATCACTTTACTGCCCAGCCCATAATGATAATAAGTTAGGTTGCAACCCCCAAAATGTTTTAAACTGTTTAGAATGTATGTTGACATTGATTGTGAGAGGATTCAAATGCTGCAGCAAAGGGGCCTTTTTGCTTCATGAGACAGTATTTGGACTATTGCGGTTTCCCTGCCGCAAAATAGGAGTGCATTGAGGTTTTACGTGTCCTGTGATGCCAGCTACAAAGGGAGACCGAGTTGGTGAGGTCTGTATTTTCTCGAGATTAACAAAACAAATTCCGGATTTGAGAGCTCTGTAGCCAGAGGTCATTAGAGAAGACTTGGTCTTTCTGGGCATCCGAATTTTGTCTACTTGTCAACCCCTTTTGCAAAAGGTGTTTTACCTCATCAGCTGTCATGAAATATATAAAATAGCGCAGAACAGGCCAACAGTGTCCGAAAATGATGTTAAGCTAAACTAATGTCCTCGAATGCAAGGAACGGTAGACACTGGAAACTTTAGCAAAACATTCAACGCTGGAGGTCATAAGTGATAGGAGAAGAATTAGGCCATTCGGCCCGTCAAGTCTACACCGCCATTCAATCATGGCTGATGTGTCTCTCCCTCCTAACCTCATTCTCCTGCCTTCTCCCCATAACCCCTGACACCCAGTACTAATCAACGATCTATCTATGTGTAAGAAAGAACTGCAGATGCTGGTATAAATCAAAGGGAGACACAGTGCTGGAGTAACTCAGCGGGACAGGCAGCATCTCTGGAGAGAAGGAACGGGTGACGTTTCGGGTCAAGACCCTTCTTCAGATCTATCTACATATGCCTTAAAAATATCCACTGACTTGGCCGTCACAGCCTTCTGTGGCAAAGAATTCCACAGATTCACCACCCTTAGACTAAAGGAGGAACTCAGCAGGTCAGGCAACATCTGTGGAATGAATGGATGGGACAAATAGTACAGTGCAGCACAGGAAAAGGCCATATGCCTCACCATGTGTCTGTGACAACCATGATGTCCAATTAAACTAAACCCATCTGCCCACATGTCAGTCTAAATGCCCCTTAAATGTTGATGTTGTATCTGCTTACACAACCTCCCCAGACAGCATGATTCAGATATTTCCAATCCATGTGTGTGTGTGTGTGTGTGTGTGTGTGTGTGTAAAAAAAAAACAAAAAACTTTCCGTGTTAATCTCATTTACAGCTTCCCCTCCTCACCTTTAGCTCTAGTGTTCGATATTGTCACCCGAGGGAGAAGCCTGTCTATACTCTCATAACTTTATGTTCAAGAAGGAACTGTAGATGCTGGAAAATCGAAGGTAGTCAAAAGTGCTGGAGAAACTCAGCGGGTGCGGCAGCATCTATGGAGCGAAGGAAATAGGTAACGTTTCAGGCCAAAACCCGAATCTGTCTGAAGAAGGGTTTCGGCCCGAAACGTTGCCTATTTACCTTCGCTCCATTGATGCTGCCTCACCCGCTGAGTTTCTCCAGCACTTTTGTCTACTCTCATAACTTTATAAGCTTATACCAGGTAGTTGATGTTTTGGGTTTGTGCTCCTCTTCAGACTGATGTAGTAAAGGGGGGGGGGGGGGTGAACTGCAAAAGAGAAGTGGGATGGGACAAAGCCTGGCGAGTGGTCAGTGGATACGGGTGAAAGGGGATGACCAACAGATGGGTGAAGTAAGTGACAAACGGTAAAGGTGCAAAGGAGACAAAAGGGTGTCAGTGTGGAGAGGAGTGAAATGTAAAGCTGGAGGGAGGATACGGATGGAAAATAATGGGGGGAGAGAAGTGGGGGATAAAAGGGAAATAAGTGATAGAGGATGTTAGATGAGTGTACGAGGAGGGGGGTGGAACAGGGCGACTGAGGTATGAGAGGAATGGGTGCACACCAGGATTTGGGGGGGGTGCGGAGGGGAGGGGGGTATGCGAAAGAAATAGGTGGTATTACTTGAAATTGGAGAATTCAATGTTCGTACCACTGGGCTGTAAGCTCTCCAAACGGCATATGAGATGCTGTTCCTCTAGTTTGCACGTGGCTTCACTAGGCAATGTAGGAGGCCCAGGACAGAAATTAGAGTATTGGATGGCAAGGGGAGTTAAAATGATTAATGAGCAACCAGGGGGTCTAGCAGGCCTTGGCGGATCGAAGTGTTTGGGGAAACTCTTTTAGAGAAACTATGTCTGGTTTCATTGGACAGAAAATGCTGGAGTAACTGGGCAGCATCTGATCCTGTCTGACCCGCACTTTGTGTGTTTTTTTTTAAGTAAACCAGCATCTGCAGTTCCTTGCATCTACTGGTTGCATTAGAGTTTGTTTCTGAAGCCCCTCAATCTCTTTCAGCAACCAGTGAGGGCGTTAAAAGTTACACGGAGGAGGCAGGAGAATGGGGTTGAGAGGGAAAGATAGATAGGCCACGATCAAATGGGCTGAATGGCCTAATTCTGCTCCTAAGTCTTCTGGTCTTATGTATGGATGTGGGTCGAATGTCATTGTGAGGAATTTTGCCACAATGTTTTCATCTGCCCTCCCATCAAAGGAACTTAGACTCCAGCCATCAGATGCAGAGATAGTAAATTAGATCACTATGTTTCACTTGAAAAAGAAAGCAAATAGTAAAAAAAATACATTTTCAAATTCCAATATTTACATCAAAAGTGCTTCTGAGTTGTGCGCCGGATATTTAAGCCACATGCGTGGTCGTCCGTGGTAATGTCCCCCCGAGGTGGGCCTAGATGAGGGAGAGGTTGTCCACACTGCAGGCACATCTCTCGGTGACCATGTTGGGGAACTCGGCCACCTTGATCTCAGTGTAGTCTCCCCTCTTCACCAGGTACATGACGGGCAGTGAGGCGCTCTCTGTCGCCGCGCACCTCCTCTCCCCGTAGACGAAGGGCAGGGGGGGCTGCCTGCACCCCCCCACGCAGCGGTAGGCCTGGTAGCCCGGCGGCTCGATGATCCAGTACTGGGTCCAGGCCAGCTCCCGGAAGTTGATGAAGTACTCCTGCCGGCAGCAGGCCCCGCTCCTCCGCGACCGGCCCCCGTCGCAGTCCCCCGCCGATCTGAAAGCAAGAGGACACCAACGTTAGCCCAACCTCACCACCGCTCACATCATTCTTGATACAAGAGTCGGGGGGTCGTATTGTAGGGGTGGATGGCAAGGCCTGGATACAGTGGGTGTGGAGAGGCAGCACGCTCCCCTCCTTCCGCGCCACAATTCCAAGCGCTCCTGGACATGATAACACAGTCACAAGTGGGGCAGCAAATTGGCACGGCCAGTGGAGCAGCTGCCTCACAGCGCCAGAGACACAGGTTCCATGCGCTGTCATGGAACAGAGAGCACAGGACAGCACGGGAACAGGCCCTTCAGCCCACAATGTTTGTGCCGTGCAAGATGCCAAGACCAATCCTTATCTGCCCGCATTGGATCCATACTCCCTGCATGTCCGTGTGCCAATCTAACGGTCTCTTAAATGCCACTGTCTGTGTAGGTGACCGAGTAGGTTTCCTCCCACACCCCAAAAACGCGCAGGTTTGTAGGTTAATTGGCCTCTGTGGATTGCTGCTGGCGTGCAGAGAGTGGATGGGGAAAGTGAGATAACATGGAACAAATGTGAACAGCTGGGCGATGGACAGTGTGGGCCGAAGGGCCTGTTTCCATGCCAAGTCTCTACAACTAAAAGCTAAATCACATAGCTGTAATGAATTGCTTCAACAAGTTAGTATTCAATTCTGGAGATTTACATGATTTTTTTTGGCTTGCGTCACAACGGAGTGTGTTGCGTGCAGTTCTTGTCCCCCATTACAGGAAGGATGTGGAGGCTTTGGAGGAGGTTCGCCAGAATGATGCCTGGATTAGGGATTGTTAGCTATAAGGAGAGGTTGAACAGACTTTAATTATTTTCCCTGGAAATTCAGAGTCTGTGGAGTCCTGATATAAGTATATAATATTATGCGAGGAATAGATAAGGCAGACAGCCAGAACCTTTTCCCCAGGGTGGAAATATCATAGACCAGAGGGCAGAGCTTTAAGGTGAGAGGGGGCAAAGTGTGGAGATGTGTAAAGTAAAGGAGATGTGTGAGGCAGGTTTTTCCACAAAGTGAGCAGTAGATGGCTGGAACACACTCGACCCGAAACGTCGCCCATTCCTTCTCTCCACAGATGCTGCCTGTCTCGCTGAGTGACTCCAGCATCTTGTGTCTATCCTGGAACACACTGCCGGGGGTGGTGGTGGATGTGATCTGATAGTGGTGCTTAAGAGATAGTTACGCGACCCCCGAGCTAACCTACGGACCCATCTCCTAAGCTGTATTATTGATATTTTACTCTTTTTTAAATTTTCTTTTTTTTTTCTTTCCTCTCTTGCTATCTATAAAAAATAAATAAACAATTAGAAGCAGTGTTAATACGTAATTGATAAAATGAGGACCACCAGCTATTTTAATAGCTGGGATCCCGGGACCCTAGATATCAATAATATGTAATCGTTAAACAAAGTCTGTACTGGTTTGGAGTATGATATGAATATGCTTCTGATTTTAAAAAAAATTAAAAAAATAATTTTAAAAAAGAGGCTTTGTGAAAGGCACATGGATGTGCGGGGAATGAAGGGACCTGGATCATGTACGGGCAGGAAAGATCAATTTGACTTGGCATTATGTGCGGCACGGACTGTGTGGGCCAAAGGGCCTGTTGCTGTGCTGTACTGTTCAATGAATTTTAAACACCACAAAACTCAGTACACACTCTGTGGGGAGACCGCTGGGAGGGGGAGAACACAAATGACAAAGATACTTTGTAACTTTGCTGGCGCCCCTTATGTGGACACTCTTTGCATACCTTGGGTAAGCATAGAATTTCACTATGACTCGTCCCACGTGACAGTAAAGCATTCATTTATTCACCCTATCTATTCCTCTCATCATTTTATACACCTCTTTAACATCACCCCTCATCCTCCTGCGCATCAAGGAATACGTGGCATAATTTTTTTTAAGATTAATTTATGACTTGGTACAGATTACATTTTCTATGAATTTAAATAACCATATAACCATATAACAATTACAGCACGGAAACAGGCCCTCTCGGCCCTTCCAGTCCGTGCCGACCATTTGTTTTCCCCTAGTCCCATCTACCTGCACTCAGACCATACCACTCCATTCCCTTCACGTCCATATACCTATCCACTTTACTTTTAAATGTTAAAATCAATCCTGCCTCCACCACTTCTGCTGGAAGCTCATTCCACACAGCCACCACCCTCTGAGTAAAGAAGTTCCCCCTCACGTTACCCTTAAACTTCTGTCCCTTAAATATTTTTCTGAGATACAGAAATGGCTCCTTGATGCCAATGCTAATATAGGGTAATATAAATGGCCCAGGAGAGAGACACTAATCTCATCGCAAATGGCAGGGATGGGAGATTTGAGTCAAGATCCTATAGCAAGCAAGATAGACCACTCCTGCTAAATGCAACGGGCTGACGTGTAGTATGCAACGGAGCGGAACGTGGGCCTTTTTTTCATCCATTTCAGTGACCCGACACGACCCGCAGTGTAATCAGCATTACGGGGGAACAGTTTGTGTTTATAAATTATAATTCTGAAAATGAGGAGAAGGTTTTTCCCAAATAACTTTTATTTTTACGAGGATGTTTCCGTAACTGGCTTCCGTCTCTGCACTTGTATCTTTGCTACGGGATCTTTGGTGCGGAGACGGAAGCCGGTTACGGAAATGGGGCCGAAAATTACCCATGAATCTGCCCATGACCGCACTAGGTCTTTTTCGTCGAGTGATCTATCTTGCTCGCTGTAGGATCTTTGATTTGAGTAGCTTATACCTTGCAATTAGATTGTCACCTTGTGTAAAACAATAACCAGCTGCTAGCTGGCTACTGCTGATTTGGAAAAAAATGCATAGCTTACATTTACGGGAGAGAAAGGCATGGGTTCCGTTCATGAAAATGTGGATTGAAATGGCCAGGAAAAAGGTGTCGAGTGATTTGCTCGTGAAGTTCTTGCAGATAACTGGAATAAACTGTGAACAGTTTGAGTATCGGCCGTCTCAAACTCTGTTTACAATTAAGAAGGTAGGTGTTGGTCATTAAGGATTGTGTTATCTGTATCACTGGGGATCTTGGAGTCTAACATCCATAAAGCACAGTTCAGTGAATTTGGAGACATTTAATTCCAATTATCAATGAGAGGTAAGCCAGACACGCCAGAGAGAAGTCTCAGTCTTTTGTTCCACGGTTTCCTCTGACTGGCTTTCAATGTGTTTGTAACTGGGTGAAATGGGAAGCTGTTTTAAAATGTTTTGGACGATTAAACAAAATGAAGGTGGAGGAACGGGAAGGAGTAACAAGACTTTGCACCAAGTAGTAAATAAATGAGGTGAACTTTCAAAAAAAAAAAAAGCCATTTATTCCTTGGAGTGCAGGAGGCTGAGGGGGTGATAATAGACAATAGGTGCAGGAGGAGGCCATTCGGCCCTTCAAGCCAGCACCGCCATTCAATGTGATCATGGCTGATCATCCCCAATCAGTACCCCGTTCCTGCCTTCTCCCCATATCCCCTGACTCCGCTATCTTTAAGAGCCCTATCTAGCTCTCTCTTGAAAGTATCCAGAGAATTCTTAATGCAGAGATAGTAAATTTGATCACTGTGCTCCCACCTCCAGGCACTCGCCTCTGTGTCAACAAGAAATTTTAAACCTGGCATCTTTCACCTTAAAGCTTAGTCCTCTAGCATTTGATATTACCACTCTTTGAAAAGGGTTTTGACGGTCTACCCAATCTCTGCCTCACATAATTGTATATACGTCGATCAGGTGGGCAGGCACGGTGGCGCAGCGGTAGAGTTGCTGCCTCGCAGAGCCAGAGACACGGGCGCAATCCCGACTACGGGCGCTGTCTGTACGAGTTTACGTTCTCCCTGTGACCACCTGGGTGTTCGCCAAGATCTTTGGTTTCCTCCCACACTCCAAAGGCGTACAGGTTTGTATTTAAATTGGCTTGGTAAATGTAAAAATTGTGTGTGTAGGATAGTGTTTAAAATATGGGTGGGGTTGCTGGTCGGCGCGGACACAGTAGGCCGAAGGGCCTGTTTCCACACTGTACCTGTAAACTAAATTAAAGTCTCCAATACACCAGTGAAAACAATACAAGTATGTACAAACAAAAAGACAAAGTGCTGGAGTAACTCAGCAGGTCAGGCAACGTCTGAAGAAGTGTCTGGCCAGAAACGTCACCCAGATGCTGCCTGACCCGCTGAGTTACTCCTGAGCTTTGTGTCTAGTTTCAATGCAGCTTTAGTTTAGTTTCAACTGTGTGAAGTGAGTGGCAAAATGTTTTTTTTTTTAAGGCCACAAAGTGCTGGAGAAACTCAGCAGGTCAGGCAGCATCTCTGGAGAACGGGGGTAGGTGACATTTTGTGTTGGGGCGCTTTTTAGTTCAGTTTAGAGATACAATGCGGAACCAGGCCCTTTGGCCCACCGAGTCTGTGCCAACCAACGATCCCGATACGCTCGCACTTTCCTACAAACTATGGACAATTCAATTTTTTTTTTAACGGAAACCAATTAGCCTACAGACGTGTGTGTTTTTGGAGTGTTGGAAGAAACTGGAGCACCCGGAGAAACCCCACAGGGTCAAGGGGACAACGTACAAACTCTGTAGTCGGGATGGAACCCGGGTCTGTGGCGCTGTAAAGCAGCAACTCTACCGCCGTGCCACCATCTTTGGACTAAAGAAGAGTGCAGACATACCCGTATTCCTCCTGGCTGAGTGTGTAGAGCACCAGCTCTGGTTTGCCCAGTGCTTGGTCGGTGATGCTCTGGGTGGCGAAGTGCACCAGTTTGGCCAGCTGTGCGGCGTAGCTGCCCACTCGCGCCGCCTCCACCCACACCTCCAGGTACATGGGACGCCCCGCGCTCTTCATCCAGTAGTGCACTGCCTGCGTGACGTCCAGGCTCTTCCAACCAGACTCCAGGATGGGAACCAACCTGCCGAGTGGGGGCCACAGGAGAAAGCTCTTTAGTCCATACGAAGAAGCTTTTTTACTCAACTTATTTACATCAAAGTTATTTCGAGCTGGAAAGGGGACAGAGAAGATTAACAAGGATGTTGCCAGGACTAGAAGGTCGGAGCTATAGGGAGAGGTTGAGCAGGCTGGGATTATTCCTTGGAGCACAAGAGGATGAGGGGATATCTTATTAAGGTGTATAAGATCATGAGAGGAATGGACAGGGTAAATACAGAAGGGGTTTTTTTTTACTCAGAGAAGGTGAATCGAGGACCAGAGGACATAGGTTTAAGGTGAAGGGGAAAAGATTTAATAGGAATCTGAGGGATAACTTTTTCACACACAGGGTGTTGGGTGTATGGAACAAGCTGCCGGAGGAGGTAGTTGAGGCAGGGGCTATCCCAAGGTTTAAGAAACAGTGAGATGGGTACATGGATAGGGCAGGTTTGGAGGGATATGGACCTTACACGGGCAAGTGGGACTAGTGTAGCTGGGACATGTTGGTTGGTTGGGCCTGTTACCACACTCTATGACTCTAAAGAGTGTTAGGTGTGCAGAACATGCTGCTGGAGGAGGTAGCTTAGTTTAATTTAGAGATATATGATGCGGTAACAGGTCCTCCGGCCCACCGGGTCCACACAGACCACCAATCACCGCACACACTAACACCATCCTACCCACTAGGGACAATTTACAATTTTTACTGAAGCCAAAACCTGTACGTCTTTGGAATGTGGGAGGAAACCAGAGGGAGAACGTACAAACTCCATACAGACAGCACCCAGTCAGGATAGAACCTGGGTCGCTGGCTTTATGAGGCTGCAGCTCTACCGCTGCGCCACCCCTGAGTGATACGGGTTGAATGCAGGCAAATGGTGCACGTCCAGTAAGCCAGCTTGGTCGACATGGTCAGACTGGACTGAAGGGACCGTTTCTCTGCGGTACAGCCCTATCACTTTACGCCATTTAAGTGGGAAGTCACAGCATGCTGCAACTCAGTGGGTCAGGCAGCATCTCGGGTGAACATGGACAGGCGACATTTCTGAAGAATGGTCCAGGCCCAAAACGTCCTATCCATGTTCTCCAGTGATGCTGCCAGACCCGCCCAGTTACTCCAGCACTTTTGTAAACCAGCATCCTTGTTTCTGCAAAACACGGAGTGCTGGAGGATCTCAGCCGGTCGAGCAGCATCCGTGGAAGGAATTTGGACAGATTTGGGTCGGGACCCTCCTTCAGACCGAGTGAGGGGAGAGGGAGACGAAAGCTGGAAAAGGGAGGTGGGGGTGGGCCAAATCCTGGCAAGTGATAGGTGGAAACAGGTGAGATGGGTGAGTGGCGGATGAGTGGAGTCATTGACAAAGGGTGGAGGTGAGAAGGAGACAGAAGGGTGTCAGGTGTGGAGGAGGTGGGTGGAAGGGGAGGAGCTGGGCGGGTGTCCTTACCTGGAGTCTATGAGTGAGGAGGTGTTGCTGCCATCAGCCAGGGTGCTGACCCAGTACACGCTGACCCTGGCGTTGGTGACTGGGCGTCCGTGTCTCCGTGGGGGCAGCTCTGCCGACCGCACGCCTTTCTTGAAGAGCTTGAGCTCGGCCATGGTCACCTCGCTGTTGTGGGGGATCAGGCCCTTCATGTCGAACACCAGCCTCTGCCTGGCGGGGTCCGCGTACACCACGTCTCCCGTCGTGTCTGGGGAGAGAAGCGGCCCGGGCGTCACACCACACGTCCACCCTCAACATCTCCCTCTCGTGTGGAGTCACACAGCACGGAAACTCGCCCTTCAGCCCAACTCATCCATGCTGACCAACTTGTCCCATCTACACTGGTTGGTCCCACCTGCCTGCATTTGGCCATCTCCCTCTAAACCTTTCCTGTCCATGTACCTGTCCAAATGTCTGCTAAATGTTCTTGCACCTGCCTCAACTACCTCCTCCGGCAGCTCGTTCCACACACCCACCACCCTCTGTGAAAAAGTTGCCCCTCAGGTTCCTATCATATCTTACCCCTCTCGTCCTAAACTTATAACCTCTGGTTCATTATTCTCCTACCGTGGGGGAAACAAAAATTGTTCCAGTCTACCCTGTCCACACCATCCATAACTTTATAAACCTCTAAGATCATTCCCTCAGCATCCTTTCTCCAATCTCTCCTCAGAACTACCTCTCCAGGCAGGTTGTTCCACAGTAGAAACAAGGAACTGCAGATGCTAATTTTTGCAACAACAAAAAAAGAACGGACTGCTGGAGTAACTCAGCCGGTCAGGCTGCATGTCTGGAGAACATGGATAGGTGACGTTATGGGTCGGGAGCCTTCTTCCATGTACCCACCACCTTCTGTGTGTAAACGTTGCCCCTCGGGTTCCTATTCAATCTTCCCCCTCTCTCCTTAAAGCAGTGTCCTCTGGTTCATGTATTTGAAAGGCTTCCGAGTTCATGTGAGATGGCAGCCTTTGTGATGGAGTTAATCACTTGGTCTAAAACTACAGAGCATACAGTAGGTGAAAGGTGTGAGGAGAGAGATTTAATTGGAACCTGGAGGACGGCCTTTTCATGTAAAGGAGGAAGGAGCTGCCAGAGGAGGAAGTCGACGCAGGAAGTTAATAGAAGACGTTTGAACAGGTACATGGATCAGAAAAGTTTGGCGGGATATGGGTCAAACGCTGGAAAATGGGACTAGTTTAGATGGGGCATCTTGGTCGGCAGGGATGGGTTGGGCTGCAGATCTGTTTCTGTGCTGTATGACTCTGACTCCAACAACATAAAGATGGGATTTGTGTGAATAGATAGTTGATTGCTGGCACGTATTTGGGGATATGGGCTAAATGTAGGCAAATGGTTCCAGCTCAGATAAACAGTGAGCCGGCAGGAACCGCAGATGCTGGTTTACACCAAAGATGGACACAAAATGGGAGAGGTTCCTGATCGAGACCAGAAAGTCTGACGAAGGGTCTCGATCTGAAACGTCACCCATTCCTTCCATCGAGAGATGCTGCCTGTCCCGCTGAGTTACTCCAGCATTCTGTGTCTCTCAATCTCGGGTACAAATTTTGGTCGTGTTGGGCCAAATGGCCAGTTTCCATGCTGTATAACTCTGAATCAATAATACTTAAAGTCCATTCTCCTGGAATTCTTTAATCGGTCGTTGGCGATGAACATTATCAACAAATTGGTGATACATGGCAACAATTACACTTTAAATAAACTAGAAGAGCAGCCGTATTTTTAAACAATAATCGTGCTAATACATTAAAGATCAGTTCTCCCTCAGGATGACTCGGGAAGTACTTGTTCCTGTAATTCACTCAGAGGGTGGTGGGTGTATGGAACTAGCTGCAGATGAGCCAGGTACTATAACAGCATGGTAAAAGACATTTGCACAGGTACATAGATAGGACAGGTTTAGAGGGAAATGGCCCAAACACAGGCAGGTGGGACTAGTGTAGATGGGGCATGTTGGTCGGCTGAA
Source organism: Okamejei kenojei (assembly GCA_035221665.1). Classification (NCBI taxonomy): domain Eukaryota; kingdom Metazoa; phylum Chordata; class Chondrichthyes; order Rajiformes; family Rajidae; genus Okamejei; species Okamejei kenojei. The sequence continues at coordinate 115,806,384 of CM069135.1, read as the reverse complement.
GGGCCTGTTTCCGTGCTGTCTGACAATAACAAATGTTGTTATTGCCCATGTCTGTGAAGATTCCTCTGGCAGATTCCTCTTTCCATTTACCCACACTGTGGAAAACCGATTCCTATTAAATCTCTCTCCTCGCACCTTAAATCTACGTCCTCTAGTCTTGACCTTTTATCAAACGCGGGTAAATGGGACTAGCTTAGATGGGGCACCTCGGTCAGCATGGGCAAGTTGGGCCGAAAGGTCTCTTTACATGCTGTGGGACAATTGACTGTACGTTCAGCAGGACAGCCTCCGATGGGTTATGCCCCAGAGTTAACGATGCTCCCTCCCAGTGTCAATCCTGGGTAAGAGTGATCCAGAGTTTGGTTCACACTGTTTCTGTGACGGGAATCACCCAGCCAACTTTTGCCATCCCAACCCCTCTCTTCTGGAATGCACACCCTAGGCTTGTAGCCACCATCCGTTGCAGGACTCCCACTAGGCACAGACCGACCTGGGAATGAAACCGCCCCTTCCGTTACCTCCAGGGAATGCAGGAGGCATTGGAGGGGAATTATGCCTCTCTGGTCATTCGCTATACTGCTGGAATAAGCCAGCCCATCCCCACCCCAACCCAGAGTTGTTTTTTTTTTTTTTTTGTAACTCTGGAGTAACTCAGCGGGTCAGGCAGCATCTTTGGAGAACATGGATAGGTGACGTTTAAGGTCGGGGCCCTTCTTCGCATGAAACATCACCTATCAAGGAAACATTTACTATCCACGTTCTCCAGAGATGCTGCCTGACCCGCTGCGTTACTCCAGCACTTTGTGTCTTATTTTGCAAGGCAGCGTCTGCGGTTGCTTGTTCCAAAGTTTGGAGAGGGCGAGGCAAAGGGGTGGGGATATGGACGGCGAGGACAGTCTTGGTCACAGGTGGCGCGGGGAATGGCGGTCAAGGAGGGGGTGTGGCAGAGCGTCCCCAGTTCCTAAAATAAACGGGTGCAAGAGAGCCCACTTTACCTGCGTTGCCAGGAATTCCCCGCAGGATGCCGGCCAGGCTGGGCAGCGCCCTGCGCCTCCTCTCCTTCTCCTTGTGCAGCCGCAGCATGGAGATGTACTTGTTGCGCAGGTGCTGGGGCACCACCACCTTCTCCACGTCCCTCCTCTCCATCTGTGGCACCTCGCTCAGCCCCAGCCTGCGCAGCATGGCCTGCTTAATGCCCTCGTGGGACACTCCACTCCCTACGGCCACCTGCAACGCCAACACAACCAAGGCAAGCAGCATAACAGCCCATCTCTTGTTGATTCTGCCCATCTCCACCACGGACCAGGGTTCAAAGACTTCTCGTGTTGCTGGTGGAAGAACTTGCTACCTTCACCCCCCCCCCCTCTCTCTCACTTGCTGTCCTCTTCCTCCCTTCTCGCTCTCTCCTCTGCCTCCCTTTTGTCTTTCACTCTCTTTTGTCTCTTCTCTCCACTCTCCACTTTTCTCTTTTTTCAGTCCTGTTTCGATCTTCTTGCGTCTCTCTCTCTCTAGACTCTCCCTCTCTTTTTTTTATCCTCTCTCTGTTCTCCCCTCTCTCTCTTTCTCTCTCTCTCCTTTCTCTCTCTTTTCTCCCCTCTTCTTCCCTCTCTCTCTCATTCACCTTTATCTCCTTTCTCTCTCTTCCCTTTCTCTTTTCTTCTCTCTTTTCTCTCTTACCCCCTCCCTCTCACCTCTCTCTCTCTCTCTCTCTCTCTCTCTCTCTCGCTCTCTCTCTGTCTCTCGCTCTCGCTCTGCCCCAGAGCTTTTATAGAGAAGCTCCCATCCAGGCAAAGTTTGTGTAAAGCGTGCAAACGTCAAAGTCACACCCATTTTGTTTGATTGGCACCTTCCAGGCTGTGTGGAAATTGCAAACTGTCTGGTGGGATGGGCTCATTTAACAAAAGCGCAGCAAATGTTTACAGTGGACCAAACTAGACTTGTGCAATTTTGTAATCATCACAGAAGCCAGTGTCTTTCGTGCCTTCATTCTGCCAGCCCTCTCTCGTTTTGCCTGACTTGCCTTTAGATTTTGATCTTAACGGTGGTGTTATAGGAAAGATGTTGTCAAGCTCGAAAGGGTTCAGAAAAGATTTCCGAGGAAGTTGCCAGGACTAGAGGCTGTGAGCTATAGGGAGAGGTTGAGTAGGCTGGGTCTCTATTCCTTGAAGGTAGACACAAAATGCTGGAGTAAGTCAGCGGGACAGGCAGCATGTATGGAGAGAAGGAACGGGTGAGGTTTCGGGTCGAGACCCTTCTTCAGACTGTGTGGGAATGGGAGGGGGAATTAAAGTGTCCTTCTACCCAGAGACTCTGCCTGTCCCATTGAGTTACTCCAGCATTTTACATCTATCTTCAGTGTAACAGTAGCTGGCATTGAGTAGGCCTTATTATTGTATCAGGCGTGACCCACCCACCCATCCCTACAGCTACAAAACTGGTATTGACTGTATATTCCCACAGTAGCTGGCATTGACGGGGCATTATTAAACTTCTATTGCATTACATTTGGAGGGTGGGCAAGATTCTTCCAATCAATAAACACTTACACTCACTCACATTGCTTACCCTGGCTGGAACGTTCGAGGATGGGTGGGTCATATACCGGTTTAGTTTAGTTTATTGTCACGTATACCGAGGTCCAGTGAAAAGCCTTTTTGTTGAGTGCTAACCAGTCAGCTGAAAGATTATGCAATCAAGCCCCCCGCAGTATACAGACACAGGATAAAGGGAATAATGTTTAGTGCAGGGGTGGGGAACCTGCGGCCTTCAAGGCCATTAAGTGCGGCCTTTTGAATGAATCCAAATTTTGTAGAACAAATCTTTTTATTATTATTATTAATATGTTTTTGTTCATCTTTTATTATTTCTATTTTAATCTTAAATTGAACGTATTTAAAAGAGTAAAAGAAGATTCAATGGAATAATCCTCCCCGACTGACAGCTACAATTAAAACATTAGTAAGTCATGAGGGCTATTTTAACAAAATAATGTACATTTTGAAGTATATCTAATTGAAGTTTCTTGGATGTGGCCTTATTAGATTACAGCTAACTTAATGCGGCATTCCAACATGAAAAGGTTCCCCACCCCTGGTATAGTGCAAGATAAAGTCCAGTGAAGTCCAATTAAAGGTATGTGTAGTAAGGAACTGCTGAAGCCGGAGATAAACACAAAAAGCTGGAGTAACTCAGCGGGACAGGCAGCATGTCTGAAGAGAAGGAATGGGGGACGTTTCAGGTCGAGACCCTTCTTCAGACGTCTGCTTCAGATCTTCAGACCTCCTTCTGCAGAAAGATCTCGGCCCGGAACGTCACCCTTCTCCCCAGACATGCTGCCTGTCCCGCTGAGTTACTCCAGCATTGTGTGTCCAATTAAAGATAGTTTGAGGGTTTCCAATGAGGTAGATGGTAGGTCAGAACGGTTCTCTAGTTGATGATGGGCTGGATCAGTTGCCTGATAACAGCTGGGAAGAAACTGTCCCTGAGTCTGGTTTATTATTATTACAATGAAAAAAATATTGTTTTACACACTTTCCAGCCAAATCGTTACCTTATGTGAGTAAGACAGGTAGTGCAAAGGAGAAGTTAAACAGTTCAGAATATGGTGCAAAACCTGATGCTGGAGGAACTCAGCGGGTCAGGCAGTATCTGTGGGGGTAATGGACAGACATTGTTTTGGGTTGGAATCCTTCAGAAGCATCACCTGTCCGATCAGTCTGAAGAAAGGATCCGACCAAAACATCATCTGTCCATTTCCCTCCTTTTAGGTTTATTATACTTTCAAAACGTGTAGCGAGGTACAGTGAAACCCTTGGTTTTGCATGCTATCCAATCCGATATACCATATAATCAAGCCATGCTCAAGTACAAAGAGCAAAGGGGAAGATGCAGAGTGCAGAATGTACTCAGCATTGTAGCGCACCAGTTCCACAGACAAAGCCCAGTGTCCGCAATGGGGTAGCGGTGAATCGGACAGTAGCCTAGCGTGGGTTTTGCACAAGATTCCTGCATCTGCAGTGTCTTGTATCTCCATTTTAGTGCAGAATCTAGTGTTGCAGCTGCAGAGAAAGTGCAGATAAAAAGTGCAAGGGCCGCAACTAAGTAGGTTGGGAGATCCGCGATGCAGCATTGGGACGCAAGAGGAATAAGGAATGACAAAATAGTGTGCGTTGAATCCAGAACGAGTGGTCAGTGTGCGGGTTGGTCATCTGGTCTGCCAGTTTTATACTCCACCCTCTTGAATCTAAACCATTCAACTTATTTCATTCTGCTGTGCTTCTCTTCTTTCCTCTTTGAATCCTCAACTGCTCCCCTTGCTAAAGAACTGGAATGGGAGGAAGCCAGCTATGGTTTCAGTGTGTGTCTGACCCACGAGTGAGTGAGTGCAATATACAGTCACAAACTCGGCCCATTTGTCAGCTGGATATGGTGCTAATGTTGCCAGACTTAATTCTTCCTTAAAGTAATTAAATGCAGGGTCGTAGATGGCTGGCAGCGAGTTAGGAAGTAGCAAATCAATCTACTACAGGAAAACGACTGCTTCACAACAACTGCCAACCGCTCAAATATACACAGTGGAACAGTGTAGTCAGTCGCACATGATCAGGTTTTACGACTGTGAGGTTAATAAAGATGGCATGTTGCTAGTGACACTCAGCGTATTCAAGCAATGGTTGAACTGTACAAGACTATGAAATCTCAGGCCTGAAGAAGGGTCAATACACCAATTGTCACGTGCCATGTTCTCCGGAGGTGCTGCCTGACCTGCTGAGTTACTCTCTCTCTCTCTCTTGCGTTTGAGGCAACAGAAGTCCGCAGCAGGGTGATGCCATCCGGTTCGACATCCGTAGGTGCCCGCCCTAAAAAGGGCGCATGCTTCGGGTTGGCGCCAAGCTACGGCGCTGCTGCTGTCTCCGTTTGTTGTCGTTCGCCTGACTGAAGTCAGTTGACAGGGCTCACCACGGGGAGGTCGACAACATGAGCCCTGCTGAGTTACTGAGTTTGTTAATCAATGGATGCCCATTTTTTCTGACTGAGTCTCTGCGAGGCAGGTTTGGACATAGTAATAGATGTGCAGGAAGGAACTGCAGATGCTGGTTTAAACCAAAGATAGACACAAAATGCTGGAGTAACTCAGCGGGGCAGGCAGCACCTCTGGAGAGAAGGCATGGGTGATGTTTCGGGTCGAGACCCTTCTTCAGACGTCTTCATCAGATCTACGCACTTCCTTCTTCTGAAGAAGGGTCCAAACAAAAATTTTGTCATCTCTACTTTAAAAAATATCTAATTACGGCAAATAATTCCACAGATTCGCCACCCTGTAGCTAAAGAAATCTCTCCTCAACTTCATTCTACGGGTACGACATTCACCCCGAGGGTTGTGAATCGGTGGAATTCTCTGCCTCAGAGGGCAGTGGAGGCCAATTCTCTGGATGCTTTCAAGAGAGAGTTAGATAGAGCTCGTAAAGAGTCAAGGGATATGGGGAGAAGGTAGGAACGGGGTACTGATTGTGGATGATCAGCCATGATCACAGTGAGTGGCGGTGCTGGCTCGAAGGGCCAAATCGCCTACTCCTGCACCTATTGTCTACTGTAACCTTACTCTGAGGCTGTGCCCTCTGGTTCTTGACTCTCCCATTACTGGAAACACCCTCTCCACATCCACTCTATCCAGTCCTTTCCTTATTCTGTAACTTTCAACGAGGTCCCTCCTCAACCTTCTAAATAAACTCCAGCGATTACAAGCCCAGACAGAGCCTTCAAACGTTCATCATACGTTAACCCGATGATCCCTGGGACCATTCTTGTTATGCCCCTGTCCCACTTAGGAAACCTCTGGAGACTTTGCGCCCCACCCAAGGTTTCCGTGCGGTTCCCGGAGGTTTTTGTCAGTCTCCCTAATGGTCGAAACTGCCAAAAACCTCCGGGAACCGCACGGAAACCTTGGGAGGGGCACAAAGTCTCCAGAGGTTTCCGTTCAGGTTTCCTAAGCGGGACAGGGGCATAAACCTCCTCTCGACGCTCTCCAACGCCAGCACATCCCTACTCGGATATCTTCATTCTAAAAGTGCGTCCTTTTATTCTGAGGCTGTTGCCCTCTTGTTCTAGAGTCTCCCGTTACTGGAAGCGTCCTCTCCACGGCCAGTGTCTCTAACAGGCTGTAGAGAGCGGCGACTCTCTGTTAGATTGTGCCTAGGACTGCAGAATTTGTGTACTCACACTCCCCCCAAATGGTTCCTCCAACTAAACAGATGGAGTCAGAATCCATTGCAAAGTTGTACACATGCCACGCGGTATTAGAAACTGTTGACTCTGATCTTTGCATTATAAAGGCTACTTGCAAATCCTGCAATCAGAGAAGATAATCGTTGGCCTGTCAAAGTCTGCAATCCACATCCCCTGCTGCTTGGGAATTACTGCCGTCTAACCCTGGGGCTGCTGCAATACGCACCCACTCCCGGGTGTTTGATGAATGGCTGTAGACATTTGCACGCAGTCTGACGTATGGATGGCAGCTGATTGCGACCTGACTTTGGCATGCAAAGTGGAAAGCAGCCATTTGGGAGCAAACAAGCTCTGCAACAACGCCAAGGGTGCAATTCACCCCGCCAACATTCCTGGCAAACACAAGTGGCCGGGCCAGATAGAGTCACAGAGTGATACAGCGTTGAAGCAAACCCTTCGGCCCACTGGCATCATGTCCCAGATACTCTAGTCCAGTGGTTCTCAACCTCCTTTGCCCCATGCACCCCTTTCACCATATGTCAGAATGTCATTCTCCCCCCCCCCCCCCCCCTTTCCAAGATTGTCTGCCTCAAAAAGTGCATTCCAAATAATATGCATATAATACTGAAAATCCTTTATTTCTAACAGTTTGAGTTTGCTAATCTGGTCCCAATTCCCCCCCTGAAAATCTGAAATTCCCCCCCCGGGGGGAATTCCCCCCTGGTTGAGAACCCCTGCTCTAGTCCCACCTGCCCGCGTTTGGTCCATATCCCACTAAACCTGTCCGATCCATGTCTGAAGAAGGGTCTCGACCCAAAACGTCACCCATTCCTTCGCTCAAGAGATGCTGCCTGTCCCGCTGAGTTACTCCAGTTTTTTGTGTCTACGGTTTAAACCAGCATCTGCAGTTGCTTCCTACACACTATCCATGTAAAGATGCATTTAAAAAACAATAATTTGTAAGCAATAATTTGTAAGTCACACACATTTGCCCTCGCTAGCCATTTCCTTTAAAATGCATAAATAGAAGCTTTAGCATTCACTTTTAAATTCTCCCCAATTGTGCTCCCTCTGTCTTCCCCTCCTTTCACCTCCTTTTGAGGAGTTGGTTTATAGAGATGTTTAACATCATGAGTGGAGTAGAATATAGAAGCTATAGGAAAGATGTTGTCAAGCTGGAAAGAGTGCAGCGAAGATTTACGAGGATGTTGCCAGGACTCCAGGGACTGAGCTACAGGGAGAGGGCGGGCAGGTAGGATTCTATTTCCTTGTAGCGCGGGAGGATGAGGGGTGATCTTATAGAGGTGGAAAATCATGAGGGGAATAGATCGGGTGAATACACAGAATACAGGGGGAGGGGAATCAACAACCGGAGGTCATTGGTTTAAAGTGGGAATGGAAAGATTTAATAGGAATCTGAGGGGCAACGTTTTCACACAGAAGGGTGGTGGGTGTATGGAATGAGCTGCCAGAGGGGGTAGTTGAGGCAGGAATTATAACCATATTTAAAAGACATTTGTTAGGAACAGTGCCCTCCATAATGTTTGGGACAACGACCCATCATTTATTTATTTGCCTCTGTATTCCACAATTTGAGATTTGTAATAGAAAAAAAATCACATGTGGTTAAAGTGCACATTGTCAGATTTTAATAAAGGTAATTTTTATACATTTTGGTTTCACCATGTAGAAATTACAGCCGTGTTTATACATAGTTCCCACATTTCGGGGCACCGCCGTGTTTGGGACACACAGATGTCATGTAAATGAAAGTAGTCATGTTTAGTATTTTGTTGCATATCCTTTGCATGCAATGACTGCTTGAAGTCTGTGATTCATGGACATCACCAGTTGCTGGGTGTCTTCTCTGGTGATGCTCTGCCAGGCCTGTATTGCAGCCATCTTTAGCTTATGCTTGTTTTGGGGGCTAGTCCCCTTCAGTTTTCCCTTCAGCATATAAAATACATGCTCAATTGGGTTCAGATCGGGTGATTGACTTGGCCACTCAATAATTGACCATTTTTTAGCTTTGAAAAACTCCTTTGTTGCTTTAGCAGTATGTTTGGGATCATTGTCTTGCTGTAGAATGAACTGCCGGCCAATGAGTTTTGAGGCATTTGTTTGAACTTGAGCAGATAGGATGTGTCTATACACTTCAGAATTCATTATGCTACTGCCATCAGCAGTTGTATCATCAATGAAGATAAGTGAGCCAGTACCTTCAGCAGCCATACATGCCCAGGCCATAACATTCCCACCACTGTGTTTCACAGATGAGGTGGTATGCTTTGGATCTTGGGCAGTTCCTTCTCTCCTCTATACTTTGCTCTTGCCATCACTCTGATATAAGTTAATGTTCGTCTCATCTGTCCACAAGACCTTTTTCCAGAACTGTGGTTGATCTTTTAAGTACTTATTGGCAAACTGCAACCCGACCATGCTATTTATGCGGCTAACCAGTGGTTTGCATCTTGCAGTGTAGCCTCTGTATTTCTGTTCATGAAGTCTTCTGCGGACAGTGGTCATTGACAAATCCACATCTGACTCCTGAAGAGTGTTTCTGATCTGTCGGACAGGTGTTTGGGGATTTTTCTTTATTATAGAGAGAATTCTTCTGTCATCAGCTGTGGAGGTCTTCCTTGCCCTGCCAGACCCTTTGCGATTAGTAAGCTCACCAGTGTTCTCTTTCTTCTTAATGGTGTTCCAAACAGTTGATTTTGGTAAGCCTAAGGTTTGGCTGATGTCTCTTAGCAGTTTTGTTCCTGTTTCTCAGTCTCATAATGGCTTCTTTGACTTTCATTGGCACAACTTTGGGGGGGGGGGGGGGGGGGGGCTATGTATAAACACAGCAGTGATTTCTATATGGTGAAACCAAAATGTATAAAAATACCCTTTAGTAAAATCTGACAATGTGCACTTTAACCACATGTGACTTTTTTTTCTATTGCAAATCTCAAATTGTGGAGTACAAAGGTAAATAAATAAATGATGGGTCGTTGTCCCACTGTTTGTTTAAGGTGGGAGGGGCAAGATTTAATAGGACACTAGGGGGCAACTTTTTCAGAGATGGGGCGGGCATATGGAGCCTTTCTGCTGAGTTCAAAAATACTTAGGTCTACTGCTATTTCTGGTAACGTTATAATCCTCTTGACGTAATATCTTCGTACCTCTGACTAAATCTGATTACCGGCCAATTATAATTTGCATTCTAAATTACCTTCCATTCTATGCCTAATGTTGCCAAGTTTGCTTTCTTCAGAAAACGAATGGCAATAAATTAAAAAAAAAAAATTATTTATAAACAAAGAACTGCAGATTCTGGTTTACCAGAAAAGGCACAAAGTGCTGGAGTAACTCAGCCGGCCAGACAGGTGTTTGGGGATCTTTATGATGTCCCGAGAGAACATAGACAGGTGATGTCTCAGGTTGGTACCGTTCTTCAGACTGATTCTTCAGGGCAGACATGGATTGTTTTCTCTGTAACGCCGGCGGTTCAGTGGAGACCTGGTAGAAGTATTATACAACGAAGAAGGACGTAGATAGATATCCTAGGGAAGTAATATCAAAGACTAGGGGGCATAGTTTTAAAATGAGAGGGGTAAAGTTTAAAGGAGATGTGCGGGGCACGTTTTTTACACAGGGTGGCGGCTGCCTGGAACGCTCTGCCGGTGGTGGTGGTGGAGGCAGATACGACAGTGGCGTTGAAGAGGGCTTTGGATATGAATGAAATGGGGGTGTGTGGATCATGTGCAGGCAGAGGAGATTAGTTTATCTTGGCATCAAGGTCAGCACGGCCATTGTGGGCCGATGGACCTGTTCCTGTTCTACGTTGCATATTACTCCAGGCTCGTGGATTAAAAGACACCGCTGCGTATTTTACATCAGGCTTCCAGCTGTTGCAGTTTTCTTCTGTGCTAATGTGCATTTTGCAGTGAGTGTTGTTGCGGCAGCCCAGTAAGGCAGAGGTGAAGAGCGAGTTGGGTGTCAGGCCGTTATTCATTTCTTCCCACTGCATCATAGTACAGCGCAGGACCAGTGTGGCACGGTGGCGCAGCGGTGAAGTTGCTGCCTCACACCACCAGGGACCCGGCTTCCATCCCGACTACGGGCGCCATCTGTACGGAGTTTGCACGTTTACCCCGTGACCTGCACGGGTGTTCTCCAAGACCTTCGGTTCCCTCCCACACTCCAAAGACGGACAAGATTGTAGGTTAATCGGCTTGTTATATATGTAAATTGCCCCTAGTGTGTGTAGGATAGTGTTAGTGTGCGGGGATCGCTGGTCGGTGCGGACTCAGTGGGCCGAAGGGCCTATTTCCGCGCTGCATCTCTAAACTAAACAGGCCCTTCGGCCCACAATGTTTGTACTGAACACGAGGCCAAGACTACTCTTATCTGCCTGCATGTGATCCATATCCCTCCATTCCCTGCACACCCATGTGCCAATTGTAAAGTCATAAACACCACTATCATATCTACCACCACCACCACCCCTGGTAATGCGTTCCAGGCACCCACCACCCTGTGCAAAAAAACTTGTCCCGTGCATCCACTTTACCCCTCTCGACTTAAAGCTATGTCCTCTAGTGTTTAATTATTTTCTTATCCCAGTAAGATGATTCTGACTGTCTACCCTATCTATATTTCATACCCTATGTCGAGTATCCCCACATCCTCTGGCATTCCTGAGAGCACAATACAAGACTGTCCGACCTCTCCCTGTAGCTCATAGCCTCTAATGCAGGGATCTCATCGCATGTGCTTCGGGAATGTCTTGACATAGAGAGATGCCGCATGTGAACGGGCCCTTTCACCCCATATCAGTGGTACCTTTGTTGTCACGTGTACCTGGTGCGGCGAAATGGATTTATTGCATACAGCTCAGCAAGACTATCCCTGTACATAAGTACAATCCCACCGGTCAGTATCGAATGAAGAATGAACAGAAGAGCCCACTTGTTCATACACAACAGGCACCATTTTGGTGCCATGTTGCAGTGCCAGCTGCAGCTGGTCACAAAAGCCGGTTGCAGCCGTCGCCTCCACCCCGGTCGTCCAGCGAGCGGTCCTCCCTCTCCTCGCACGACCCTCTTCAGCCCTTGTTCACCAGGAGCACCTCTCGCAGCCGACCTCCAGGGCGCAGAAAGTAAGACCCCCTGGTAGGAGCACACTGACTCTCAGGATTACAATCCACTCCCACCCAGATAACTATATTCTGCACTCTGGACATTTCCCTTTGCTCTGTCTGTTGGACTTGACCACGTGAAAGTTGGACGCTGTGAGCACACTTACTATTGTGAGATGGGGAGGAATGATTTACTTTTTAAAAACAATTTAAGTCCTAAAAGAGACGAGAAAATCCCACACATTGCCACCAAGCCGCTGGCCTAACAGTGAATGGCAACTACCTTTACCCGATTTTGTTTTTCCCAGAGGCGTACAGCACGGAAACAGACACCTTTGGCCCAACTCATGCTTCCTGACCAAGGTGCCCCGTCGAAGATAGTCCCAATTGCCAGCAAAACCTTTCGTCTTCATAGACCTGCCCAAATGTATTTTAAAGCTGCTATCGTGCCTGCCTCAACTACCTCCTCTGACAGCTCGTTCCATACACCCATTACCTTCTGTGTGGATAAAGCTGCCCCTCGGACCTTTTATCCAAAGATCTCTTAGTATCTGGCTCCACAACCATCCCCGGCAATAAAACTTGTCCCCAGGGCCGGCCTTAAGTCAATTGGACTAATTGCTCCCAATTGGGCCCCGCGCCAAAGGGGGCCCCGCACTAGAGTAATCTACTCTCGCTCGCATTGTTAAAAAACCGTTTCCTTTGGCATGGTGACTGACCAAAGTTTCTAGAGGTCGTCAGATTTGCTTTTGTTTCCATCTCTTGGTGTGAGTTTCCCTTCCGTCGACAGCTGACTGGATCTCACTGCTACCTGATTCATTTTGAGTCACAGACCCATAAATGAGGTGAGTTTTAGTGACCAAGATATAAGCCATACATCTGAAATATGAAGTCACTGATTTTCGGACGTTTACTGTAAAGAGCAGTACAAAATGTTCATAAAACATCAGGCAAAAGATGAGCGAGCATAAGGATAAAATTAGCTATAATACGTGGGATGGGATACGACTGTTCAAACTCTGTGTGGTGTAACGGAGGGAGATTAGATGCAGAGAAAAGTAAGCCATAATGAAAGAGAACAAAAGGATCAAAATAAGTGTCAATCACAGGAGGGAATTCGACATGTGTGCGTCCGGACTGACCGTCAGTCTCTGTCTCTTTCTCTCACACGTGTCGGGTGGGGTCGGGTGTGTCAGATCGGGTTGGTTGGAGTGTCTTTTGAGATCCCCACATGACACTTGCTATCCATGCCAAGTTTGGTCCAGATCAGTAAAGTAGTTTCCGAGATTCTCGTGGGGACACACAGACAGCAAGACAGACAGACTTCTTTAGTTTTATATGTATAGATATAGCTTAGATCTGTTTGGTCCATTAATTCGCAGGCTCTTTTTAAGCGCACATTTTGGTCACTTTCCATTCTACCATAGAGATATAAAGTCTATATATAGACTTTATTTGTATTTCTATGAAACTACAGACCTTGGCTGGGAACCTGGGGCTCACCAAAATTGTTCCCAATTGGGCCCTGCACCTCTTAAGGCCGGCCCTGCTTGTCCCCCACACATCTCCTTTAAACGTTGCCCCTCGCACCTTAAAGGTATGCCCTGTAATCTTAGATTTCTCATCCTCGCAAATAGATTCTGACCATCTACCCTAACTATACCTTTCATAATTTTATACACTTCTATCAGCTCTCCCCTCAACCTCCGACATTACAGAGAAAACAATCCAAAATCTGTCCAGCCTCTCCCTCTAGCTTATACCATCTGATCAAGGCATCATTCTGGTAAAACAAAGACACACAGTACTGAGTTAACTCAGTGAGTCATGCAGCATCTCTGGAGAACATGAATAGGTGACACAAAATGCTGGAGTAACTCAGTGGGACAGGCAGCATCTCTGGAGAGAAGGAGTGGGTGACATTTCGGGTCGCGATCCTTCATCAAACTGGAAGTCTCGAGCCAAAACGTCACCAATTCCTACTCTCCAGAGATGCTGCCTGTCCCACTGAGTTACTCCAGCATTTTGTGCCTATCTTCGGTTTAAACCAGCATCTGCAGTTCCTTCCAACACATTAATAGGTGACATTTCGGATCAGGACCCTCCTTCAGACCATTGTGATGTGTGAAGAAGGGTCCTGACCAGAAACGTCACCTACCCCTGTTCTCCAGAGAAGCTGCCTGACTCGCTGAATTACTCCAGCACTTTGTGTCTTTGTTTTGTACACCAGCATCTGCAGTTCCTTGTTTCTACATCATTCTGGTAAACCTATGCAAAGTGGTAAACTGTTTGTTAATCAATGGATGCCCATTTTTTCTGACTGAGTCTCTGCGAGGCAGGGTGGGACACAGTTAAAGATGTGCAGGAAGGAACTGCAGATGCTGGTTTAAACCGAAGATAGACACAAAATGCTGGAGTAACTCTGCGGGCCAGGCAGCATCTCCGGAGAGAAGGAATGGGTGACGTTTCGGGTCGAGCCCCTTCTTCAGACTGATGTCAGGGGAGAGGGAGATAAATAGATAAGGAACTGTAAGGTGTGAAAACAGGACAAAGGGGATGAGATCAACGAAAGTGTAGAATAGATCACTTTCTACTGGGAGAAGGTAAGAACAAAGCAAACAGAGATGAAATGTAGTCGGGGACAGTCAGACTGGTCGAAGAACTGGGAAGGGGGAGGGATGGAGAGAGCGGGAAAGCAAGGGTTGCTTGAATTTAGAGGTCAATGTTCATACCACTGGGGTGTGAGCTGCCCAAGCAAAATATGAGGTGCTGTTCCTCCAATTTGAATGTAGTGAGCGAGCTGTACTCGACTGGTGTTCAGGGGCCTGGTGTAGTAGATTCAAGGTGCTGATGGAGAGCAATCTCTCCCATCTCCACCAGGGGGCAGGTCATACCAAGCCAACCTGCACTGTATGAAGAAGGGTCCCGGCCCAAAACAACGTCTGTCCATTCCCTCCACATTCGCTGGAAAGGGCCAGGGGAGGGGAGACAGGCGGAATTGAGTTTGTTTTGTTTATTATTGTCACGTGCACCGCGATTGCAATCAAGCTATTCATAGTGTACAAATACAGGATGAAAGGTATAAAGCTTAGCGCAAGATAAAGTACAGTTAAGTCTGATTAAAGATAGTTTGCTGGTCTCCAATGAGGAAGATGGGAGGTCAGGACTCTCATGTTGGTGAGTGGATGGTTCAGTTGCCTGATAACAGCTGGGAAGAAACTGTCCATGAATCTGGAGGTGTGCGTTTTCACACTTCAGTACCTCTTGCTAGAAGGGGGGGGGGGGGTGTATGAAAGAGGTGGAAGGAGCTGAGGGGTGGGCAATTTGGGGGAGAAATGGATGCTAGGGTGGTGGATGTTACTTAAAATTGTAGAATTCAGTGTTCACACCGTTGGGTTGTCAGCTACACAAGCAGAATATGACCTGTTGTTCCTCCAGTTTGCGTGTGGCTTCACCCTGGCAATAGAGGAGGCCCAGAACAGATTGGTCATTATGGGAAAGGGGAACGTGCAAAAAAAAAAAAAAGAAACTGCAGATGCTGGTTTATACCAAAGATAGACACAAAGTGCTGGAGTAACTCAGCGGGTCAGGCAGCATCTCTGGAGGAAATGAATAGGTGACGTTTTGGGTTGGGACCATTCTTCAGACAGATTGTAGTGGGCAGAGTGTGCGGGGGGGGGGTCTTATTTTTCTGCTGCAATCAGTCTGAAGACCCAAAACATCATCTATCTGTTTTCTCCAGAGATGCTGCCTGACCCCTTGAGTCCTGTGCTTGATATCCACTGCCCTCTGGTGGAGATCGAAGAGATGTGCACGTTGTTGGCACCTTCCACATCCCATTGCCAGTGAGTGGAGTTTGTGCAGGATTGATTGCTGCAGAAGGGGGAACCTGTTCCCTTGATGAACCTGACCCTCGCCCTCTCCCCACAGGCTGCGGGGCCGGAGGACTGGGCGGCATGCGACTCGGCCGCGGAGCTGGAGGGCCTGGGGCTGGAGCGGTTGAAGAACGAGCTGCTGGGCCTGGGCTTGAAGTGTGGAGGCACCCTGCAGGACCGTGCCGCCAGGCTGTTCTCCGTCAGGGGCTTGTCCAGGGAACAGATGGACCCCTCGCTCTTTGCCAAGCCTGCCAGAGGCCGGAAGAAATGAGAGAAGATGCGACTCTTCCCTTCCCCCCCCCCCCCCCCCCCCCCCCCCCCCCCCCCCCTCCCCCCCTCTCAGGCATCGATGGCCCAGGGTGACCCTGCCGCCGGGGGGCCTTTCCATTGTTTCCCTGTGGCGGGAACAACCGAGGCAGCGGCTGCTCCGGTCTCCCTGCTGTGCATTGCTTGAACGCCTGCCTCATCCTCCCCAGCCGTGGCTCGCTCCGGATACAGAACCTCAATGCTGGGCTTTGCTCTCGGCCGACGGATAGAGGCAAAGTCCTTCATCTTTGCGGGTTTTTTATAAATTGTGTGAAAAAAATAAATATAAAACTAGTTTCTTGATTTTGTTCCATTTCTGCTTTTTTTTTTTCCATGCAGGTATTTGTTTATTGGTGTCAGGTGTTATTTAGTTTGGGTTTGTGGTTGTCACGTGTGCTGAGGAACAGTTGAAAACATTTGTTGCGTGCTCTGACGAAGGGTCCCGACCCGAAACGTCACCCACTCCTTCTCTCCAGAGATGCTGCCTGTCCCGCTGAGTTACTCCAGCTTTTTTGTCTCTGTATCTTCAAAACAAGCACTAGGCAGGTCCGCCACAGATTTTCTGGCAACTCAAAAGTCAAAGTCAAGTTTATTCGTCACAAACGCATACGAGATGCGCAGTGAAATGAAAAGTGGCAATGCTTGCGGACTGTGCAAAAAAAAACTACAAAATAGAATCACATATTCACATATTGCATATTTGTGGGAGAAAAAAAAGCACGAACCACCAGATTCAAGATACAAGGAAACAAAGGACATTTATTATCACATACACCAGTTGATGTAGTGGAAATTTGTCCTGCCAAGATTTGACTTTTAAGTTTTGGTATATTCAGCCCGACAGGAGAAGGGAGAAGGAGGAATAAGCAGGGTGTGAGTGGTTTTTCTCCCGAGGCAGAGTGAAGTGTAGTTGGAGTTGATCTGTGAGCGGGGCGGGTGGGGGGGGGGGGGGGGGGGTGCTGGTTTGTATGATGGACTGGGCATACGTCCACAACTATCTGCTGCCTATGCAGGTGCAGGGCCTATGCTAGTCACTGTTCACTCCCGGTGGGGTGAGACCCATAGGTAGCAGTCACTGGGTTTATTATTGTCACGTATAGCTCTGTTTTGCATGCTATCCAAACACATCAGTTATACCATACATAGATACAACCAAGTCAAACTCAGGTACAGTAGGTAGAGCAAAGGGGCAGATACAGAGTGCAGAATATAGTTCTCAGCATTGTAGCGCACCAGTTCCACACACAGTGTCCAATGTCCGCAATGGGGTAGAGGTGAATCGGACAGAGGCCTAGCTTATGGAAGGGCCGTTCAGAAGCCTGATACCTGACCGGTTTGGTGGTGCAGCGGTAGAGTTGCTGCCTTACAGCGCCAGAGACCCAGGTTCGATCCCGACTACGGGTGCTGTCTGTACGTTCTCCGTGTGACCACGTGGTTTTTCCTCCGGGTGCTCCGGTTTCCTCCCACACACCACAAAGACGTGCAGGTTTGTAAGTTAATTGGCTTCTGTAAATTGTCCCAAGTGTGGAGGATCGAACTAGTGCACCGGTTGATCACCAGTGGACGCGGACTCAATGGGCTGAAGGGCCTGTTTCCGTGCTCTATCTCTAACTCAACTAGCTGAGGTGAAGAAGCTGTTCCTGAGTCTGGTGGTGCGCGCTTTCAAGCTTCTGTACCTTCAGCCGGACGGGAGCGGGGAGAAGAAGGAATGACCGGGGTGGGACAAGTCTTTGATTGTGTCGGCTGCTTTCCCGAGGCAGCGTGAAGTGTGGATGGTCGATGGTGGGGAGTCCGGTCTGTGTGACGGACTGGGCCACATCCGCAACTCTCTGCGATTTCTTGCAGTCTTGGGTGGTTTGTCAGTGGGTGCCACGTGGGTCGTCCTGCGTGATGTGCAGTTCTGCAGGCATTGCCTGCATTGCTGATGATGCAGTGGATTTGCTGCACTGCTGCCCCCTGCCTCACTGTAGCAGGGTTGACTTCCCCAGGAGAATAGAATAGAATGCCTTTTATTGTCATTTAAACAGCTTGGTTTGAACAAAATTGCATTTCCTACAGTCTGACATTACAAAAAAACCCAAGACATACACTTAACACAGTTTACACAAACATCCATCACAGTGAGCCTCCAACACCTCCTCACTGTGATGGAAGGCAAAAGTCTTATCTCCTCCCTTTGTTCTTCTCCCGTGGTCCAGCAGTCCAACTGCAACATCGAGGCGACTGGGGCTCCGGATGTTAAAGCTCCCGGCGGGCGATGGTACGTCCTGTGGCCGTTTAAGCCACGCAGGGCGATGTCAGGCCCCGCTCCGAGTCCTTTAAACCCCGCGATTCCAGCGGGAGAAGTTGCCGTTGCGGGAGCTCCGAAAAGCGGTCTCCCACCAGGGACCTGCGAGCTCCCGATGTTCCTGTCCACCGGGCCTGCGGCCGGAGGCTCCGAAGCTCCGAAGCCGGGTCGCAGCCGCGCGCCACCACAGCTCTTCCCGCTCCGAAGTCGGCCAGCTCCGCGATGGCGAGTCCGCAGGCTCCGCTGACTGGAGCCCTCGGGCTGGTCCCGGCCGGAGGCTGCCGCCAGCCCCACGATGTTAGGCCCAACGACACCGGAGACCTAACAGGGAAAACGTCGGGTCCCCGTACAGGGATGAGATTAACGGTTTCCCCCACCTCCCACACATACACAGCTAAAGAAAAATAATAAAAACTAGAGCCAAGACATACATTTAACGAGACGAAAATTTTAAAAAAGACAGACGGACTGTAGCTGAGCCGCTGCCGACAGGCGCCGCCACACCACACCACACCACACCACTCAGTAGCTGAGTGCTGGGTTCACCTGTGTAGTTACTGCAGGGTGCGGCTTATCTACTGACCAGACGATCCCACAGGCACTCACCTAACAGAACGTAGAGCAGTGCAGCACAGGAGCCGGGCCCTCGGCCACAACGTCTGCCGTGCATAGAAACAGACCAAAGGTGCAGGAGGAGGCCATTCGGCCCTTCGAGCCAGCACCGCCACTCATTGTGATCATGGCTGATCGCCCCCTATCAATAACCTGTGCCTGCCTTCTCCCCATATCCCTTGACTCCACCAGCCCCTAGAGCTCTATCCAACTCTCTTTTAAATCCATCCAGTGATTTGGCCTCCACTGCCCTCTGTGGCAGGGAATTCCATAAATTCACAGCTCTCTGGGTGAAAAAGTTTTTTCTCACCTCAGTCTTAAGTGGCCTCCCCTTTATTCTAAGACTGTGTGGCCCCTGGCTCTGGATTCGCCCAACATTGGGAACATTTTCCCTGCATGTAGTTTGTCCAGTCCTTTTATAATGTTATATGTGTCTATAAGATCCCCCCTCATCCTTCTAAACTCCAGTGAATACAAGCCTAGTCTTTCCAATCTTTCCTCGTATGACAGTCCCGCCATCCCAGGGATCAATCTCGTGAACCTACGCTGCACTGCCTCGATCGCAAGCATGATGCCGTTAAACTAATCTCTGCTTTGCTAGAGTCATAGAGTGATACAGCGTGGAAACAGGCCCTTCTGCCCAACTTGCCCACCACGGCCGACATGTCCCAGCTGCCTGCACTTGGTCCATATCCCTCCAAAGATGCTGCCTGACCGACCCACTGTGTTCCCTCAGCAATTTTAGTGTTTTCGCTCGATAGTCCAAACACGTGCAGTTCCTGGTATCACAGTTTAAGAAAGTTAATGTCATTACAGTGAGACTATTTAATTAAAGGAATTATAAAAATTGGTTGCATCTGCTCTTAGAAAGGGAGAGAAATCGACATATCAACTCAAATGTGATTAAGGTTCATGTTGATGGCCATTTCACACCCATTTAGGGAACTCTTTGATCATCAGGCTTCTTGTGCTCCTGAGATCTCCCCCCGCTGTAGCTCAGCAACCTACAGCAAAAGTCACAGCAGATAGACACAAAATGCTGGAGTAACTCAGCGGGACAGGCAGCATCCCTGGAGAGAAGGAATGGGTGACGTTTCGAGTCGAGACCTGTCTTCGGTGTGACGTTTCGAGTCGAGACCTGTCTTCGGTGTAAACAGCACCTGCAGTTCCTTCCTACGCAAATGTCATAGAAGCCAAACAGCGTGGAAGCAGGCCCTTCAGCCCAACTTACCTACACCTAGACGAGCCCCACCTGCCTGCGTTTGGCCCTTATCCCTCTAAACCTGTGTTTAAGAAGGAACTGCAGATGCCGGAAAATCGAAGGTAGACAAAAGTGCAGGAGAAACTCAGCGGGTGCTGCAGCATCTATGGAGCGAAGGAAATGGGCAATGTTTCGGCCCGAAACGTTGCCTATTTCCTTCGCTCCATAGTTGCTGCTGCACCCGCTGAGTTTCTCCTGCACTTTTGTCTCCCTCTAAACCTGTCCCATCCATGTACCTGTCTAAATGTTTCTGAAATGTTACAATAGTATCTGCCTCAACTACCTCCTCCGGCAGCTCGTTCCATGCACCCACCACCCTTTATGTAAAAAATATTTGCCCCACAGGCTCCTGTTAAATCTTTCTCCCCCCTCACCCATAAAACTATGTCCTCTAGTTCTGGGCAAGAGACTCTGCATCTACTCATCTACTCATCTCATGATTTTGTACAGCTCTATAACATCACCTCAGGAGCCATGAACCTTTTGTTCATCCTTCGCCAGTTCCTTTTCCAGTGATCCTGGGCAAAGATCCTATAGCGGAGCAAGTTAGACCACTCCTTCTAAATGCAATGGGCTGACATGTAGTACGCAACGAAACGGAACGTGGGCCTGTTTTTCATCCATTTCAGTAACCCGACCCGACCCGACTCGCAGTGTAATCAATGTTGCGGGGGAACAGTTTGTGTTAATAAATTATAATTCTGAAAATGAGGAGAAGATTTTTACCAAATAACTTTTATTTTTACGAGGATGTTTCCGTAACCGGCTCCCGTCTCCGCGCTAGTATCCTACGGGATCTTTGGTGCAGAGACGAAAACCGGTTACGGAAATGGGGCCGAAAATTACCCATGAATCTGCCCATGACCGCACCACGTCTTTTTCGTCGAGTGGACTATCTTGCTCGCCGTAGGATCTTTGGTCCTGGGTGTGCTGAGACCGGGATCCTCGGCTGTTGACGGTGACCCTTGCCTGCCGTGTTGGTGGCACCAGGAACTGCAGGCGCTGCAACCTTGAGCAAATCACAAAGTGCGGGAGTAACTCAGCAGGTCAGGCAGCATCCCTGCTGGAGAACACGGACAGGTGACGTTTCAGTAGCTCGGTGGGTCAGAGAGAGTCCTCCTTGACAGACCGACTCTCCGTAATCTTCTCAGGAAGTAGAGGCGCTGATGAGCTTTCTTAATAATTGCATCTGTGTTCTCGGACCAGGAAAGATCTTCACAGATTTGCACGCCCAGGAATTTGAAGCTCTTGACCCTTTCAACCATCGACCCGTTGATATAAACAGGACTGTGGGTCCCCATCCTACTCCTTCCAAAGTCCTCGATCAGTTCCTTGGTTTTGCTGGTGTTGAGGGCCAGGTTATTGTGCTGGCACCATATGGACAGTTGCTCGATCTCTCTTCTGTACTCCGACTCATCCCCATCAGTGATACGTCCCACAACAGTGGTGTCGTCAGCGAACTTGATGATGGAGTTCGCACTATGACCAGCTACGCAGTCATGAATATAGAGTGAGTACAGCAGGGGGCTGAGCACGCAGCCTTGAGGTGCTCCCGTGCTGATTGTTATCGAGTCTGACACATTTCCACCAATACGAACAGACTGTGGTCTGTGAATGAGGAAGTCGAGGATCCAATTGCAGAGGGATGCGCAGAGACCCAGTTCTGCGAGTTTGGTAACCAGCTTGGAGGGGATGATTGTATTAAATGCCGAGCTGTAGTCAGTGAATAACAGCCTGACATATGAGTTTTTGTTGTCCAAGTGGTCCAGAGCGGAGTGGAGGGCCAGCGAGATCGCATCCACCGTTGATCTGTTGTGGCGGTAAGCGAACTGCAGTGGGTCCAGGTTTTTGTCAAGGTAGGAGTTGATTTGCGCCATGATCAACCTCTCGAAGCACTTCATCACCACAGGCGTTAGTGCCACAGGTCGATAGTCATTGAGGCACGTCACCTTGCTCTTCTTGGGCACCGGTATAATTGATGCCCTTTTGAAGCAGGTGGGAACCTCAGACCTCAGCAGTGACAGGTTGAAAATGTCCGTAAAAACTCCAGCCAGTTGGTCCGCACAGGTTTTTAAAACACGACCAGGTATGCCATCAGGTCCAGACGCTTTTCGAGAGTTCACCCCTCTGAAGGATTTCCTGACATCGGCCTCTGTGACTGAGACTGAAATACCATCACAGCGAATGGGGGCTCGGGAAGGCACATCGGTGTTCTCCCTATCAAAGCGTGCGTAAAACGCATTGAGCTCATCAGGGAGTGATGTACCACCGACATCCGAGCTGCCTCCTGGTTTCGCCTTGTAGGAGGTGATTTAGTCTAAAGTACAGTTTGGTCTAAAGTAAAGTCTAAACTGCAGATGCGGGTCAGGCCGCATATTTGCAGAACATTGTTTAGTTTAGGAAAGAACTGCTAAATCTGGTTTAAATTGAAGGTAGACACAAAATGCTGGAGTAACTCAGCGGGACAGGCAGCATCTCTGGAGAGATGGACGTTTCGGGTCGAGACCCTTCTTCAGACTGATGTCAGGGGAGGCGCAGGTCTGAGATAGAATGTAGTCGGAGGCAGCGAAGCTGGTGGGAGAACTGGGAAGGGGGAGGGGATGGAGAGAGAGGGAAAGCAAGGGCTATACCGTTCATACCGCTGGTGTGTAAACTGCCCAAGCGAAATATGAGGTGCTGTTCCTCCAATTTGCACTGGGCCTCACTCTGACAATGGAGGCGGCCCAGGACAGAAAGGTCAGATTGGGAATGGGAGGGGGAGTTAAAGTGCTGAGCAACCGGGAGATCAGGTAGGTTAAGGCGAGCTGAGCGGAGGTGTTCAGCGAAACGATCGCTGAGCCTGCGCTTGGTCTCGCCGATGTAGAGAAGTTGACACCTGGAACAGCGGATGCAGTAGATGAGGTTGGAGGAGGTGCAGGTGAACCTCTGCCTCACCTGGAAAGACTGTCGGTGTCCTTGGACGGAGTCGAGGGGGGAGGTAAAGGGACAGGTGTTGCACCTCCTGCGGTTGTTATAGTACATCTGCCTACATTTGATCCATATCCCTCCATTTACTGCACATCCACGTGCCTATCTAAAAGCCCCTAACACCACCCTCGTATCTGCCTCCACCACCATCCCTGGCATTCAGTTCCAGGCCCCCACCTAGTGTCAAAAATCTTACCCGCACAACTCCATTTAACTTTCCCCCTCTCACCTTAAAGCCGTGCCCTCTAGTGTTTCCACGATGGGAAAAAGGTTTTATTCAAGAAGGAACTGCAGATGCTGGAAAATCAAAGGTAGACAAAAGTGCTGGAGACACTCAGCGGGTGCGGCAGCATCTACGGAGCGAAGGGAATAGGCAACGTTTCGGGCCGAAACCCTTCTTCAGACCCTGCTTCTGACTGTCTACTCCATCTGTGGCTCTTATAATTTTATGTACCATCAAGTCTCCCTGAGCCTCCAACGTTCCAGAGAAAACAATCCAAGCCTGTCCACCCTCTCCCTGTGGCTGAAACCCACCAATCCAATCTAATCGGCAGCAGGGTGACGCAGCGGGAGAGTTGCGGCCTTGCAGCGCCAGAGACCCTGGTTCGATCCCGACTATTGGTGCCGTCTGTTGGGAGTTTGCACGTTCTCCCTCGTGACCGCGTGGGTTTTCTCCGGTTGCTCCGGTTTCCCCCCACGCTCCAAAGACATGCAGGTTTGGAGGTTTATACGTGTATGAAGAAGGGTCTTGACCCGGAAACGTCACCTGTTCCTTTTTCCCACAGATGCTGCCTGACCAGCTGAGTTACTCCAGCTTCGGTCTAGCTCAGGATTGGAGGCTAATTGCCCTCGGTAAAATTATTGAATTGTTCCTAGCGTATAGGATAGTGTCAGTGTACGGGGTAATTGCTGGTCGGTACGGTCTTGGTGGGCCGAAGGGCCTGTTTCTGCACTGTATCTATCGTCCAAATAAGTGAATGCCTGGGACCTGCTGCCAGGGGTGGTGGTAGGAGGCAGATATGATAGTGCCATTTAAAGGGCTTTTAGATAGGCACATGGATACGGGGCCTCTTAAATTCAAGACAGACACAAATTGCTGGAGAGAAGGAATGGGTGACGTTTTGGGTCATAAAAACATAGACAATAGGTGCAGGAGGAGTCCATTCGGCCCTTCGAGCCTGCACCGCCATTCATTGTGATCATGGCTGATCATCCACAATCAATAACCCCTTGCCTGCCTTCTCCCCATACCTCATGATTCCACTAGCCCCGAGAGCTCTACCTAACTTTCTTTTAAATTCATCCAGTGACTTGGCCTCTGCTGCCTTCTGTGGCAGGGAATTCCAAAAATTCACAACTCTCTGGGTGAAAAAGTTTTTTCTCATCCGTTTTAAATTGCTCTCCTTTATTCTGAGACTGTGGCCCCTGGTTCTGGACTCCCCCAACATTAGGAACATTTTTCCTGCATCTAGCTTGTCCTTTCATAATTTTATACGTCCCCCCCCCTCATTCTTCTAATTCCAGTAAATACAAGCCCAGTCTTTCCCATCTTTCCTCATTATGACAGTCCTGCCGTCCCGGGGATTAACCTGGTGAACCTACGCTGCACTGCCTCAATAGCAAGGATGTCCTTTCTCAAATTAGGAGACCAAAACTGCACACAATACTCCAGATGTGGTCTCACTAGGGCCCTATACAACTGCAGAAGGACCTCTTTACTCCTATACTCAAATCTACTTGTTATGAAGGCCAACATGCCATTAGCGTTCTTCACTACCTGCTGTATCTGCATGTTTACTTTCAGTGACTGGTGTACAAGGACACCCAGGTCTCGTTGCACTTCCCTTTTTCCTAATCTGACACAATTAGGATAATAATCTGCCTTCTTGTTCTTGCCGCCAAAGTGGATAACCTCACATTTACCTACATTATACTGCATCTGCCATGCATCTGCCCACTCACTCAACCTGTCCAAGTCACCCTGCAACCTCCTAGCATCCTCTTCGCAGTTCACACTGCCACCCAGCTTTGTGTCATCTGCTAAATTACTTTTAATCCCATCATCTAAATCATTAACGTATATTGTCAATAGTTGCGGCCCCAGCACCGAGCCTTGCGGCACTCCACTCGCCACTGCCTGCCATTCTGACAGCGACCCGTTTATCCCTACTCTTTGTTTCCTGTCTGCCGACCAGTTCTCTATCCATGTCAATACCCTACTCCAAATACCATGTGCTCTAATTTTGCCCACTAATCTCCTGCGTGGGACCTTATCAAAGGCTTTCTGAAAGTCCAGATCCACCACATCTACTGGCTCTCCTTCATCCATTTGACTTGTCACATCCTCAAAAAATTCCAGAAGATTAGTCAAGCAGGATTTCCCCTTCATAAATCCATGCTGACTTGGACCAATCCTTTTACTGCTATCCAAATGCGCTGTTATTTATTCTTGAATAATTGACTCCAGCATCTTCCCCTCCACCGATGTCAGGCTAAATGGTCTGTAATTCCCCGTTTTCTCTCTTGCTCCTTATTTAAAAGTGGGATAACATTAGCTAACCTCCAATCCACAGGAACTGATCCTGAATCTATAGAACATTGGAAACTGATGCGCCCAGAATTTCTAGAGCCACCTCCTTGAGTACCCTGGGATGCAGACCATCAGGCCCTGGGGATTTATCAGCTTTCAGTCCCATCAGTCGACCCAATACTATTTCTCGCCTAATGTGAATTTCTTACAGTTCCTCCGTCTCCCTAGATCCTCTGGCCACTAGTACATCTGGGAGACTGTTCGTGTCCTCCTTAGTGAAGACAGAACCAAAGTACCTGTTCAACTCATCTGGCATTTCCTTGTTCCTCATAATAATATCACCTGTTTCTGCCTTCATGGGACCCACATTTGTCTTTACTAATTTTTTCTCTTAACATAGCTAAAGAAGCTTTTACTATCCTTCTTTATATTCTTGGCCAGGTTACCCTCGTACTTCATCTTTTCACCCCGTATTGCCCTTTTCGTTACCTTCTGTTGTCCTATGAAAGTTTCCCAATCCTCTGGCTTCCAGCTACTCTTTGCTGTGTTATACACCTTTTCTTTTAGTTTTATTCTATCCCTAACTTCCCTTGTCAGCCACGGTGGCCTCTTACTCCCCTTAGAATCTTTCTTCCTCTTTGGAATGAAATGATCCTGCGTCTTCCGGATTATGCCCAGAAATTCCTGCCATTGCTGTTCCACCGTTATTCCTGCTAGGATCCCGTTCCAGTCTACCTTGGCCAGCTCCCCTCTCATGCCTTCATAGTGCCCTTTGTTCAACTGCATCACTGACACTTTTGATTTAACCTTCTCTCTCTCAAATTGCAGATTAAAAGATCCTTCTTCTTAAACTCCTTGTGCTGTGTGTGTCTGCCCCCCCCCCCCCCCCCCCCCCCCCCCCCCCCGTCTCGATCCCACTGTCAGACATTCCTTGAGGAGCGCGGACACTGTTGGGATTCCATCCAAATCCCGATGCTTTTCCGGTTTGCCCCCCCCCTCCCCCAGACGGATTAACGGTGAGCTTTTAACAGTTTAATGCGAGCCCCGTCTGTGACTATAGACAGCTCAGACAGCAGCTAAGCCAGACAGTGCTGTGTTACTCCGGCAGACACCCAGCTGGTCAACAGCAGGACAAGGGCAGACAAGCTCAACTTTAAACACAATCTATGGGCACACACTGTGTCCCGAATGAATAGGATCTTAGATGAAGCACCTTCCTGCCACAACTAGCTTAGTTTATTGTCACGTGTACCAAAGTGCAGTGAAATGCCTTTTTGTTGCCTGCTATCGCGCCCACAGAAAGACTATACACGATCGCAATCGCAGAGTCATACAGCTTGTATGGCTCGCAAGATCGACACCAAATGCTGGGGTAACTCTGGAGAGTTACTGGCGAGAAGGAATGGGTGATGTTTTGGGTCGAGAGCCTTCTTCAGACCAACAGTTCTCAGTCTGTCTTTGGGACTTCTGTCTGAGACCATCAGTCTGAAGAAGGGTCTCGACCCGAAACGTCACCCATTCCTTCTCTCCAGAGATGCTGCCTGTCCCGCCGAGTTACTCCAGCATTCTGTGTCTATCTTCGATTTAAACCAGCATCTGCAGTTGCTTCCTACACTCTATGACTAGCAATACAAGTTAACAGTCTTTAATTGTCATAAGTACCAACAAAGGAACAATTAAATTCTTACTGAAGATAGACATAAAATGCTGGAGTAACTCAGCGGGACAGGCAACACATCTGGAGAGGAGAAACGAGTGACGTTTCGGGTCGAGACCCTTCTTCAGTCTGAATAACGTCACCCATTCCTTCTCTCCAGAGAGGCTGCCTGCTCCAGCATTCTGTGTCTATCTTCGGTTTAAACCAGCATCTGCACAATGAAATTCTTACTTGCTGCAGCTGTACAGACCCGTAAATACAGTAAGACACAGATAAATACGCAACCATCAAGAGTACAATGAATGAATGAATGAATGGTTTATTTCGGTCATACATTAAAAAGAACAAGACTTTACAAGGGTACACAAAATGCTGGAGAAACTCAGCGGGTGCAGCAGCATCTATGGAGCGAAGGAGATAGGCGACGTTTCGGGCCGAAACCCAATCTGTGTGAATATGAACCAACACTGTATCCATTTCACACAACGTTCACATAATCAATAACCGAAACAGGAATAGGCTGAAGCCACAAAGCTTATTTTTGCCTATCCTATACAATCCATAATATCAGCATTACAAAGGAAAGAAAAAAAAAAAAAAATTATGCTAAATTGTAATCCTTACTTATTTTATATTTGAATCATTTTACATTATAATCCTGAATTATTTTACATTTTAAAGCTTTTTTTGAAACTCAACAGAGAGCTACAAAATTTCAACTCATCTCTATGCCCGTTCCGTAATTTGACTCCCAAAACTGAGACACATCTACATATTAGATTGGTTCTCACTTTTGATGTTTCAAAAATACACAACCCTCTTAAATTATAATGTCCTTCTCTTAATTTAAATTGTTTTGAATACTAACAGGAAGGCTTTTATTCCTAACTCGGAAAAGTATTTCTAATATCTTTACATGCACAATAACCAAAATATTTAAGGTACCGAAATTTATGGTTTCACAGTAAGAGGCTTCATGTATTATTCTAATAGCTCTTTTTCTGGAGTTTAATTATAGGGTCTATATTTGTTTTATATACATTCCCCCAAACTTCAACACAATATGACGTATATGGCATTATAAGCAAGCATTACAATAGATACAAACACTTCTTATTCACCAGATCCTTTGTTTTGTAAAGAATAGCAATGGATTTAGATAACTTCCGTTGGATGTATTCTATATGTGGCTTCCATCAACGTTTATGATCTATAATCACTCCCAGGAATTTTGTTTGATGTACTCCATTCAATTTTATTTCCCAATTAACCCTGTCACCACCAAACACCATAAATGTTGTTTTGTTTTCAAAACAAATTAACAATCGGTTGAAGAAAGAGCTGCAGATGCTGGAAAAATCGAAGGTGGACAACAATGCCGGAGAAACTCAGCGGGTGAGGCAGCATCTATGGAGAGAAGGATTAATCCGTTTTTACTCAGAGTAGGGGAAGCAGGATGCAGAGGGCAGAGGTGTGAGGGGAGTAATTGAGGGGCAACGGTTACACACAGGGGATGGTGGGTGTATGGAATGAGGTGTCGTGCAGTTGGGTTGTTGGGAAGAAGCTCTTCTCGATCCTGGAGGTCACGGTTCTCAGGCTCCTGCACCTTCTTCCAGAGGGTAGTAGTGAGCTGAGAGCGTGGCCAGGGTGGCGTGGGTCTCTGATGATACTCTGCTGCATTTTGCGGTTAAACCTGGAGGTCAGCGTTCTTCACCACTTTTCAAAGCTGTGGGGGAAAGCTCCCCAGGACTCAAGGAACTGCAGATGCTGGAACCTTGAGCAATCCCTGGAGAGCTGGAGAACGTCAGCAAGTCAGGCAGCATCTGTGGAGAGAACAGACAGATGACGACGTTTCGCTGCGGTCTGAACGGGGTCCCGACCCAAAGTGTCACCCGTTCATTCCTTCCACAGATGCTGCCTGACCCTCTGAGTTCCTCCACCACTCTGTGCTTCACTTTGTAGGATAGCGCTGCTCAATCTCATAAGTGAGCCACTAAACGCAGGTGATCATTTGGGAATTCATGATATGGCTAATTATGTTATAATTGGGAAACCATGAATCATGGTGGCACAGTGGCGCAGTGGGGTATAGCTGCTGCCTTGCAGCTCCAGAAACCCACGTTTCACCCTGACCTCGAATGCTGCCTGCGTGGAGTTTGCACGTTCTCCCTGTGACCGCGTGGGTTTCCTCCGGGTGCTCGGGTTTCCTCCCACATCCCCAAAGACGTGCAGGTGTGTAGGTGAATTGACCCTCATCAGATTGCCCCTAGCGTGCATGGTGTGATAGGAACCTGAGGGGTAACCTTTTCACACACAGAGAGAGTGGTGGGTGAATGGAACGAGCTGCCAGAGGAGGTCGTTGAAGCAGGCACTATAACAACATTTAAAATACATTTACATTTTTTAATAATAAACTTTATTCAGAATAAAAAATATTTGGGGAAACTAAAGTTGTGCAAACTCTTCCGACATTCTCAGCGTCTTCACATCCATTATTGTCATACCCAGTTGCGTTCACATCTATCTTTAAACAAAGCATCTTTGCTACCCAGGTGGCCACCTGGGGTGATCTCCCATCCCTTGTTTGAGGGGTGTCCCCACCAGATATTCCCCCTAATGTCCAGCAGCGGAAGGACCCTAGACTGTGGTCCTCCCCCACCGAGCCTTGCGTTGGCTGCACCGAGCTTCAGTGCGTCCCTCAGCACGTCTCCTGCAGGCTGGAGCGGGCCAGTCGGCAACATTCCCAGACGGACATCTCGCTCCGCTGGGAGGTCAAGTTTCGGGCCGACCAAAGAACAAAGAAGTCGATGGTCTTCCGGCAGCATTTGATGTCCGTCTCCGAATGTGTCCCTGGGAACAGCCCATAAATCAGAGGGAGCTCAGTTCCGGAGTTGTTCAGGATGAACCGTGACAAGGACCCTTGCATCATTGTCCAGGCCCTCGTCTCAAATCCACACTCTGCGAAGAGGTGGGCAACCATCTCCTCTCCACAGCATTTGGTCAGGTGCATCAATAGGATAGCGTTTGATGGATATGGGCCAAAACCGGGCAGGATGGACCGGCAAGGTCTCTCTGTTCCTTGGCGCGCAGGAGGATGAGCAGTGAGCTCATAGAGGTGTACAAAATCATGAGTGGAACACACAGAGTCTTTCGAGTAGGGGAATCGAGAAGCAGAGGACACAGGTTTAAGATGAGAGGAGAAAAATGTAATAGAAACCTGAGGAGTAACTTTTTTTACACAAAGGGTGGTGGGTATATGGATCGAGCTGCCGGAGGAGGGAGCTGAGGCAGGTACTATTGCAAGGTTTAAGAAGCATACAGACAGTTATATGGTAGAATAGGTTTAGAGGGATATGGGCCAAATGCAGGCAGGTGGGACTAGTGTAGAAGGGACATGTTGATCTGTGTGGGTAAGTTGAGCCAACGGGGCCTGTCTCCACGCTCTATGCATGGCTCCCAATGGGACTAGGGTAGATGGAGCATCTGGGTTGGCATTGTTGAGCCGAAGGGCCTGTTTCCATGCTATGTGACTATACGGCTCCATGTCTATGTCGCAGTCTGAGCCACCACTGCAGTTGCAGATAGTCTTCTGAAACGCGTACTTTACAAATGTAAACATGCGGGTATTCTCTGACTGACCAAGCATTTTTAAAAACAGCGCATTTTACTTCGCGCCTCAGGCGCGCGCTTCAAACCAAGGATGAGAAAGAAGGGTGTGTGTGGGTGGCTGCAAATACGTATTCGCACCACTCTGCCTTTTGCATGTGTTAATCCGCGAGATACATCAACGTGTTGCTCTCACCGCACTGCAGCCAGAGGAGAACTAGCTTTGGCTTCACCTGCTGCCGACGGTACAGCCCACTCAGCCCACAACGCCCTTGCCGAACACGATGCCAAGATTCGTCACTGCCTGCACACGCGATCCATATCCCTCCATTCCCTTCATATCCGTGCGTCCATCTAAAAGTCTCTGAAGGGCCTGTCCAACTTAGGCGATTTTCTCGGCGACTGTCACAGTCGTAGCATGTCGCTGAAAAAGCGGCGACTGGACCCCCCCCCCCCCCCCCCCCCCGACAATGTCTACGACGAGCTGCGGCAACCTACCTTCGTGTCGATGTCAAGCTACGGCAAGCTACCGACAGCCGGCGAGCCGTTAGGACGTCCACCTGCGACCACACAGGCGACAACCTACGTCCACCCGCGACAACCTACGACCACACAGGCGACAACCTACGTCCACCCGCGACAACCTACAACCACACAGGCGGCAACCTACAGGCGACAACCTACAACCACACAGGCGGCAACCTACGACAACCGGTCAAGCTACGTCCACCCGCGACGACCTACGACCACACAGGCGACAATCTACGACCACACAGGCGGCAACCTACGTCCACCCGCGACAACCTACAACCACACAGGCGGCAACCTACGACAACCGGTCAAGCTACGTCCACCCGCGACAACCTACGACCACACAGGCGGCAACCTACGTCCACCCGCGACAACCTACGACCACACAGGCGGCAACCTACGTCCACCCGCGACAACCTACGACCACACAGGCGGCAACCTACGTCCACCCGCGACAACCTACAACCACACAGGCGGCAACCTACGACAACCGGTCAAGCTACGTCCACCCGCGACAACCTACGACCACACAGGCGGCAACCTACGACCACACAGGCGACAACCTACGACAACCGGTCAACCTACGTCCACCCGCGACAACCTACGTCCACCCGCGACAACCTACGACCACACAGGCGGCAACCTACGACCACACAGGCGACAACCTACGACAACCGGTCAACCTACGTCCACCCGCGACAACCTACGACAAGCAACGACACTGTCGGTGGCAACTAAAGACGATTCAGTCGCCGGTACCTGTCGCCGGTTGGCGTAGGTTGACGTAGGTAGTCACCAATGGAATTAACCAAAGTCAGCACCGGCGACAATCTACATCACCCTAACGACATCCTGCGACAGCACCTACGACAGAAGAGGACAAGCTACGTCAAGCCCACAGTCGCCGAAATGTTTTGAACATTCCAAAATCCAGCGGCGACCAGAAAAACGTTACGGCTTTTTAGGCGACTTGAGGAGACTACTCACGCACATACAGGCGTCACCCCACGACCATGTGAAAACAGCTTAGTAGTCGCCGTTAAAAAGTGGGGCAGGGGCTTTAAACTCCACCCTCGTATCTGCCTCCACCTTCACCACGTGCGGCGAGTCCCAGTGCCCGAGAACCGGGTTCAATCCTGACCTCGGGTACTGTCTGTGAGGAGTTTGAACGCTCTGCCAGAATATTTATGAATCTTTACATCGTGGCGCAGCGGATAGAGCCTCTGCCTCACAGCGCCAGAGATCTGGGTCCGATCTCGACCTCCAGCGCTGTCTGCGCGCGTGGAGTTTGCACGTTCTCTCTGTGACCACCCGGGTTTTCTCCGGGTGCTCCGGTTTCTGCCCAAAGATGTGCGTGTTTGTAGGTCAATCGGTTTCTGCAGCCTGACTCCTAGTGTGAAGGGAGTGGATGAGAAAGTGGGATAACATAGAATTGGTGTGAACGGGGTGATCGATGGTTGGTGTGGACTCGCACTGGATCTCTAAACCAAACTACACATGCGGAAGCCGGATTATACATAGGATTATACGTGTGAACAGGTGAGTGCTGGTCCGCGCAGACTCAATAGGCCGAAGGGACTGTTTCCATGCTGTATCTCGAAATTAAACCAAACACGCTATTGAGCATGGTGGGCCTTCGACAAAGACCGAGTCTCAACACATCAAATGACTAGTTTGATTATTAGAGAGCAGTTTACAATGAGAGGTCGATGAGCATAAAATAGACACAAAAAGCTGGAGCAACTCAGCGGGACAGGCAGCATCTCTGGAGAGAAGGAACGGGTGACGTTTCGGGTCGAGACCCTTCATCAGACGAACATGTGCCTGTTTGAAGATGAACGTATGCAGTTAATGGCAGGACCCTTACCAATGTTGATGCACAGAGCGATCATGTCCATAGAACTTACACAGTACAGCACAGGGAAGGCCCCGCAGCCCACAGCATCCGTGCCAAACACGAGGCCGTTAAACTAATCTCCTCTGCCTGCACGCGATCCGTATCCCTCCATTCCCTGCGTACCCATCTGGAAGCCGCTTAAACGCCACTATCGTATCTGCCTCCCCCACCACCCCTGGCAGCGCGCTCCAGGCCCCCCACTATTCTGCGCAAAAAAACTAGTCCCGCACATCCCCTTTAAGCTCACCTTAAAGCGATGCC
Organism: Okamejei kenojei; assembly: GCA_035221665.1. Taxonomy (NCBI): domain Eukaryota; kingdom Metazoa; phylum Chordata; class Chondrichthyes; order Rajiformes; family Rajidae; genus Okamejei; species Okamejei kenojei. The sequence continues at coordinate 115,773,244 of CM069135.1, read as the reverse complement.
CTCTCGTCTTTGACATTTCCACTCTGGGGAGAAAGGTTCACTGAGCTTTTCTATTAGACTGCATTTGGAGTTCTCTTCACCCCATTGCAGGAAGGATATTGTAGAGGAAGAGGAGGTTTACCAGAAGCCAGCATCTGCAATTCCTTCTTTCTACATTTTACCAGAATGATGCCCGGATTAGAGGTGTAAGGAGAGGTTTCGTTCAGCTGTAAGCTGTAAGCTGTAAGGAGAGGTTTAGTTCAGAGATACAGTGTTGAAACAGGCCCTTCGGCCCACCGAGTCTACACCAACCATCGATCACCCATTCACACTCGTTCATAGAAACATAGAAACATTTGAAATTAGGTGCAGGAGGAGGCCATTCGCCCCTTCAAGCCAGCGCCGCCATTCATTGTGATCATGGCTGATCGTCCCCTATCAATAACCCTTCTCCCCATATCCCTGTTCACACTGGGGGCAATTTACAGAGGGCCAATTAACCTACAAACCCGCACGTCTTTGGGACGTGGGAGGAAACCGGAGCACCCGGAGGAAAGCCACGCGGTCACAGGGAGAACGTGCAAACTCCACGCAGACAGCAGCCATAGTCTGGATCATACCCGTGTCTCTGGCGCTGTGAGGCAGCAACTCTACCGCTGCGCCACCAAGGCTGGATTGTTTTGTCTGGAGGATCGGCGGTTGAAGAGAGATCTGATGGAAGTCCACAACGTTACGAGAGGCATAGAGAGGGTGGGAATGTCAAAGGCATTCTTTGTTTCGTGGTGCGGCAAATAAGGATTTCTTTGTTCTGCCTGGGACGTATAACAGTGAAACACTCTGGAATCTTGACGTTAGCTTTAAGGTGAGAGGGGACAAAGTTTAAAAGAGATGTCAAGTCACGTTTATGCGTCACGTACACATACGAGATGCGCAGTGAAATGAAAAGCGGCAACGCTCGCGGACTGTGCAAAAAAAACACTACAAAACAGAATGGAACAGAATCGCATCTTCACATATTATATATTTGTGGGAGGAAAAAAAGCAAAAACAGCGATTTAAAAAAGACCTCACAAAAACAGTAAATTGTGCTGTGCAGGTTAGTGGTGAGTTCCTGAATTAACTGCTGGGGTGGTGGTGAAAGCAGTTATGATTGTGATGCTCTAGAGGCTTTTAGACAGCACGTGTGGTGAATGGAGATTGGTTTGACGATGCCGTGTTTGGCACGGACACCGTGGGTTGACGGCCTGGTTCCTGCGCTCTATTCCTCAGTGTTCTCAGCCGCATTTTATTCAAAGTTGCAACGCCAACTTCCTGACTCACTCCTGCACTCAATGTTCCCAGAGCAAGAGTCCTTGGTGTGTGCGTGGGTCGGGAGAACCTTGCCCTTGTTAGCTTGCCCGGGCCTCGGCCAGTCTGGCATACTGGTGTGTAATGTGCACTCAATACACATCCCATCCCTCAGATGTCCTAATCCCAAACCCTCCCTGTTTGCACTATAAAGAGTTTGCTGACAAATCCTTGCAATAAGAACGGATCAGCAGTGGCCTGTGAAGCCCGCAATCCACATTCCTGACAGCGGGAAGAATCCTCTGTCTGTGAGGACGTGGCTGGGCCAGGGGGAGCCTCCAACTCTTGTTTCATTGTAGCTCCACCTCACTGCACCTGGGCATATGCCCAATAAACTCAACCCAACTTCATCCAGAGACGCTGCCTGTTACTCCAGCATTCCGTGCCTTATCTTCAATGCGTTTAGTGTCGGAAGGAACTGCAGATGCTGGTTTAAACCGTAGACGCAAAAAGCAGGAGTAACTCAGCGGGTCCGGCAGCATCTCTGGAGAAAAGGAATAGGTGACGTTTCAGGTCGAGACCCTTCTTTCGGTTTATTAATAAATAATAATAAACATTATGATTAATGTTATAACGTTATAAATAACTGAATAATAAACTATTAGGTTTATTGTTGTCACCTGTACTGGGGTACAGTAGAAAGCTTTGTTTGCCTGCTATCAAATCAGATAATTAGGAGTCTCGAGAAGGGTCCCGACCCGAAACATCACCTATCCACACGTTCTCCAGCGATGCAGCCTGCTCTGCTCAGTTACTCTCGCTCTCTGTGGCCTTTCACATAATACTATACATGAATACTGTCAAATGGAGGCACGAAGAACTGTAGATGCTGGTTCACAAAAGGTAGACACAAAGTGCTGGAGTAACCCAGCGGGTCAGGCAGCGTCTCTGGAGAATCTTGATAGGTGACAGTTCGGGTCGGGACCCTTCCTCAGACTGGTGACGTTTCAGGTCAGGAGCCTTCTGCAGTCTGAACAGCACCCTTTTCCAAGGACGGAAATGTCAAAGTCTAGAGGACATAGCTATAACGTGAAAGGAGATGTGTGGGGGGCAGGTTATTTCACACAGAGGGTGGAGGGTGCCTGGAACGCGCTGCCAGGAGCGGTGGTGGAGGGGGTCCGATAATGATGTTTTAGAGGCTGTTAGATAGGCACACTGCCCACTTAGGCAGGGGCAGGTGCTACAGACCTGCACGGGAAGGTACTCCCGTCCCCACGAGTCGCGGGCAGATGGGGCGCGTCAGCCTGGGAAGGCGGTCCATCCGGGAGAGGGAAAACTCTGATTTCAAACCTCCACTGCCTTGTGGCCATATCCAGTCATGGAAAAGGCTCCAGGAGTAAACCTCAAGAAAATCCGGAGTCGGAGCCCATAAGGCAGTTCGTCGTTGTCTACAGCCTCGCTCTGGCAGCTCCTGCGACTGCAAACTGGAACGGCCCTGCTGTTCCTTTGGATCGATCAGCAACGTGGAGAGGGGGGGTAGACGTGCTGCATGGGCAACAGCCTGTCCTCCATGTGACATCGCCCAGGCTTGCATCTGAGGATGCATCACCCATGGTCAGTCATGACTGAGGGGGGCCTACGTGATAGGCACATGGATATGCAGGGAGCGGAGGGATATGGATCACGGGAGGGCAGAGGTCACGTTGGGCATGGACATTGTGGGCTGAAGGGTCTGTGCTGCACTGTTCCATGATGTTCTATCTTGGGATACCGCCGTGGTATTGTCCTCAGTTAGAACTGCGGTGAACTCCTCTTTGACCCCACCTCTATCTCGCCTGCACCCTGGAACATTAAGATGACAGTCCTTGGGTCCCTCGCTTATCCCAGCCCCGAGTTCATCGCCTCTGACCTCTTGCATTGAAATAAATGCAATTCACTCCTACAGTTCTTCCTTGCTCTGTGCTCTTGCCTATTCTGTCCAGTGACCTTTCTCTCACCACCCTCCATACCAACTTCCAGCCTCTCTCCTGCCCGCTAGGATGCCCTGTACGAGATCCCACCCCCCTGCCAATCTAGTTTAAACCCACCCGTGTAGCATTAGCAAACCTGCCCGCTAGGATGTTGCCCCCCCCCCCCACCAGATAAGGTGCACCCTGTCCCTTTTGTGTGGGTCACCCCTGCCCGGAAGTAATCCCAATGATCCAGAAATCTGAATCCCTGCGGCCTGCATCAACCCCTCAGCCACACTTTCATTTCCCCTATCTTCCTGTCCTTACCTTCACTAGCACAAGGCACTGGAAGCAATCCAGAGATCACTACCCATGGAGGTCCCTTTAATCTTTTGCCTAACCCTGTATTCAGTTTAGTTTAGTTTAGTTTAGAAATACGGCGTGCCTGACCATCGATCACCTCTAACGAGTTCTATGTTACCCCACTTTTGCATCTGACATACTACGGGGCAATTTACAGAAGCTAATTAACCTGCAAACCTACACGTCTTTAGAATATTGGAGGAATCCGGAGCACCCGGAGAAAACCCACGCAGTCACGGAGAGAACGTGCAAACTCCGTACAGACAGCGCCCGTAGTCAGGATTGAACCCGGGTCTCTGGAGCCGAGAGGCAGCGACTTTACCGTCCCGTCTCCTACCTATGTCACTTGCCCTCAGCCTCTGGGGGTGTTGTTCAGCCGCTCCGAGAGGCCCTGGGCCTTGGCACCAGGGAAGCAACACGCCATCCTGGAGCCTCGACATGCTGCCGCAGAATCTCGTGACACCCCCCCACCCTGACTAACGAGTCTCCTAGAACCACAACTAGGCCTGACGTCACCCTGATGCCACAAGCCACGTACCTAGGTCGTAAGGTCATAAGTGATCGCAGTAGAATTAGGCCACTCGGCCCATCAAGATCTATCTCTCCCTCCTAACCCCATTCTCCTGCCTTCTCCAACCATAACTTCTGACTCCCGTATTAATCAAGAATCTATCCATCTCTGCCTTAACAATTTCCACCAACTTGGCCTCCACAGCCTTCTATGGCAGAATTCCACAGGTTCAGCACCCTGTGACTAAAGATATTTCTCTTCATGTCCTTCCTAACAGAACATCCATCAATTCTGGCCTCTGCTCCTAGACTCTCCCACTAGTGGAAACATCCTCTCCACATCCACTCCATTCCAAGCCTTTTATTATTCTGGGTACACAAAAAGCTGGAGAAGCTCAGCGGGTGCAGCAGCATGTAAGGAGCGAAGGAGATAGGCGACGTTTCGGGCCAAAACCCTTCTTCTGAACCCTTTTATTATTCTGTACGTCTCAATGAGGTCGCCCCTCATTCTTCTACACTCCAGCGTGTTCAGGCCCAGTGCCGACAAGTGCTCATCATGGGTTTACCTTCCCATTCCTGGCTGCTGCTGCTCTTCCCCCGACTGACCATCCCACATAAAAGTATCCAAAGGGAAACCTTTTTGAAGGGATTGGCCACAGGGGATTCCTACACCCCACTACCTCCTCTCTCTCCTGGTGGTCACCCATCTACTCTCTGCCCGTCCTTAAGTTTAGTTTAGTTTAGAAATACAGCGCGGAAACAGCCCCCTCGGTCCACCAAGTCCGCACCGACCAGCGATCCCCGCACATTAACACTATCCTACACACACTAGGGACATTTTTTACATTTATCCCAAGCCAATTAACCTACAAACCTGTACGTCTTTGGAGTGTGGGAGGAAACCGAAGATCTCGGAGAAAACCCGCGCGGCCACGGGGAGAACGTGCAAACTCCGTACAGACAGTCGGGATCGAACCCGTGCCGCCCACTAGTAGTTGGGCAGACCATTAACATTTAATATTTAATCTCGGATGCGTCCGAACATCGAATTGAAACGTTGATTCTCTTTCTGTCTCTGAGTGTCTCCTGCAAATGACCGTGTTTTCCTTGTATTTCCAGAATTTTGCTTTCCAAAGGAATTCAAACTCGGTCCATGTAACCTGGTCTTGTGTTTTAAGACGCAGTATCGATGTATTATCGCCACACGTACCAAGATACCGTGAAATCCAGCCATCCATCCATCCTGTCAAATCGCATTGCAAAAGAGCAAAAGACAAAATGAACAGAATGCAGAATATGACTTTACACATGCAGGGAAAGTGCAGATGTTAAGAAGTGCAAGAGTTGCAAGGAGGTAGAAAGGAAGATTGGCAATTTACTTCACGAGAGGTCCATTCTGAAATATGATAACAGTGATGAGGAAGCTGTTCTTGAATCTGATGGCATGTCCTTTCACGTTTTTGTAGCTTCTACCAGATGGAAGCAGCGTGGAGTGTAGATGGAGTCGATGGCGGGGAGTCTGGTCTGTGTGTGACGGACGGGGCTACATCCACAACTCTGCAATTTCTTGTGGTCTTGGGCAGAGCTGTTCCCAAACCAAGCTGTGATGCTTCCCCATAGTCTGATTTTTATGGATGCTGAAGCGGCCCTGAGCTACCATTCACCTCATTGGAAAACCTCGGCCTATCTTTAATCAGACTTTACTGGATTTGATCTTGCACTAAACGGATGGCTCGTTTATAAACATGTGTAGTTTAGTTTAGTTTAGTTTAGAGATACAGCGCGGAAACAGGCCCTTCAGCCCACCGGGTCCGCGACGACCAGCGATCCCCGCACATTAATACTGACTCACACACACTAGAGACAATTTTTTTACCCATATACCAAGCCGGTTAACTGACATACCTGTACGTCCTTGGAGTGTGGGAGGAAACTGAAGACCTCGGAGAAAACCCACGCAGGTCACGGGGAGAGCGCGCAAACTCCGTACAGGACAGCGCCCGTAGTCGGGATCGAACCCGGGTCTCTGGCGCTGCGAGCGCTGCAAGGCAGCAACTCTACCGCTGCGCCACCGTGCTGACTGGTTAGCACGCAACAAAAGCTTTTCACTGTACCTCAGTACACGTGACAATAAACTCAACTGAACTAAACTTAATTGAACTGCACTTAACTAAACTACTTGGCCCTGCTGGGACTACACTGATCCCTCTGTCAACTGAGCCCCTTTTACTTGAGACATTGGGGTGGGCAGCAGAAGAGACCACCACCCTCCATGGTCTGACCCAAAACCTCGGCCTCTTGCCCCACCGCCCCTCCTTCAATGTCAGCAAAGACGACGGAGCTCCATATCGGCTTGAGGAAGCGTGGTGGAGTACATGCCCCCCATCAGCTTCAACGATACTGAAGTGGAGATGGTTGAGAGCGTCACGTTCCTTGGCAAAATGATCAGTTGTGGACCAACTACACTGATGCGACAGCCAAGACTACACACTCACGCCTCGATTGCAATCAGTCCGAATGCCGACCTGAAATCACATTCTCCAGAAACGCTGCCGGTCCCACTGAATTACTCCAGCATTTTGTCTCTTTTTTTGTAAACCAGAAGCTGCAATTTTGCGTGGTTTCCAACGCCTCTGCTTCCTGAGGAGGCTGAGGGAATTGGGCTCGTCCCCAGTGACTCTTACAAACGTCTACAGATGCTCCGTTGTAAGCGCACTGTCGGGATGCGTCACAGCCTGGTTTGGGAACAGCTCTGCCCCAGACCGCAAGGAATTGCAGAGAGTTGTGGATGTGGCCCAGTCACGTCACACAGACCGGACTCCCCACCATCAACTCCATCCACACTTCACGCTGCCTCGGGAAAGAAAGCAGCCGACACAATCAAAGACTTGTCCCACCCCGGTCATTCCTTCTTCTCCCCGCTCCCGTCCGGCAGAAGGTACAGAAGCTTGAAAGCGCGCACCACCAGACTCAGGAACAGCTTCTTCCCCTCTGTTATCAGGCTTCTGAACGGCCCTTCCATGAACTAGGCCTCTGTCCGATTCACCTCTACCCCATTGCGGACATTGGACCTTGTCTCTGGAACTGGTGCGCTACAATGCTGAGAAGTCTATTCTGCACTCTGTATCTTCCCCTTTGCTCTGCCTACTGTACTTGAGTTTGACGATTCTATTTATGTGTATTATTATCTGATCGATTAAGGTAGACAGGTGGCGAAGAAGGCTTTCGGTATAGCAGCCTTCATCGGACCGGAACTGAGCAAGCAGTAGCAAGGAACTGCAGATGCTGGTTTAGAAAAGAAGAAAGAAAAGAAAAGCAAAGTGCTGGAGTAACTCAGCAGGTCAGGCAGCATCTCAGGAGAATGTGAAAAGGGTGCTGATCCTTTCTGACCCAAAAAGGGTCTACCCTATCTATGCCTGTGAGAAGTGTTTAGACATCTATCAGGGTTCCCCTCAACCCACCGGCACTCCAGTCTGGCCAACCTCTCCCCATAGCTAATGCCCGCTAATCCAGGCAGCGTTGTAGGCAACCACCTCTGCACCCTCCCCAAAGCCTCCACATCCTTCCTGTAATGGGGACTGAACTTGCTCCCCGCTGAGCAGCAGCCTGCCTTTGCTCAACACCTCAAGGCCACAGCCATGGGAGGCCTTAAGAAGTACAAATAGACTTTGGCAAGCTCCTGGTGAATCAACGGCACCTGTGGAGAGGAGCTTTGGACTCAGCTCGGGCTTAGGGCTTCAAAGGCAGTGTGCTTACTTAGTCCACCTTTGATGCACGCAGCCCTGCCCTCCGCTTCCTCCTTGTCACCCTCCGTGTCTGAAGGTGTTTCTCAGTGAAGGCCGAGAGGTGATGCGTTGCCCCGTAAACCCAGGGTGACGCAGCTCCCAGAAGCATCGGCCATGTTCTGGGCTACAGGGGAAGTCTCATTAAGTACCGTACGTGGCGCAGGAGGCCCTTACAAGGTCATAAGTTCATAAGGTCATAAGAGATAGGAGTAGAATTAGGCCGTTCGACCCATCAAGTCTACTCCGCCATTCAAACATGACTGATCTATCTCGCCCTCCTAACCCCATTCTCCTGCCTTCTCCCCATAACCCCTGACACCCGTACTAATCAAGAATCCATCTATCTCTGCCTTGAAAATATCCACTGACTTGGCCTCCACAGCCTTCTGTGGCAAATAATTCCGCAGATTCACCACCCTCTGATTAAATAAATTTCTCCTCATCTTCCTAAAAGGGCGTCCTTTAATTCTGAGGCTATGACCTCTAGTCCTAGACTCTCCCACTAGTGGAAATATCCTCTCCACATACACTATCCAAGCCTTTCACTATTCTGTACGTTTCAATGAGGTCCCCCTCACTCTTCCAACCTTCCAGCGAGTACAGGCCCAGTGCTGTCAAACGGTTCCTGGGATCCTTCTTGTAAGAGCCATCTGACAAAAAGGCAGACGAAAATGGAGTCGCAGGTAGACAGGTGGTGAAGAAGGATTTTGGTATACCAGTCTTCATCGGACAGGAAGTGAGCATGCAGTAGCAAGGAACTGCAGATGCTGGTTTAGAAAAGAAGACACAAAGTGCTGGAGTAACTCAGCGGGTTAGGCATCATCTCGGGAGTATGAAGAAGGGTCACGACCCGAAACGTCACCCGTACCTTCTCTCCAGAGATGCTGCCTTGTCCCGCTGAGTTACTCCAGCATGTTATGCGTATATCAGGAGAAAATGGGTAGGTGATGTTTCAGGTCGGGAAGCTTCTTTAGACTGCATGCGGAGGAGGATGAGGATGAGGGAGAAAGCTCATGCTATGCCCCAAAGCTGTAACTACAATGCATAGCAGAAGACACAAAGTGCTGGAATAACTCAGCGGGTCAGGCGTCATCTCTGGAGAACACGGATAGGTGACGCTTTGGGTCGGGAGCCTTCTTCAGACTGACTGTGCGGGTACAGACTGACTCCCATATTCCGAAGACAGGTTTGGAAGGTTTGTAGACTCTCTACCCTGTCTACTCCTCTCATAGTTGTATAAACTTCTATCAGGTCTCCCCTCAACCTCTGACTTGGATTATTTTCCCTGTAGCTAAAACCCTCCAATCCAGGCAACATTCTGGCAAACCTCCTCTGCACCCTCTCCTAAACCTTCACATCACTCCTGGATTGAGACCACAACTGCTCCAAATAAGCCAATAAACCTGCGTCACTGCTTCCCCTTATATTCAATGCCTCGACCTAGGAAGGCAAGCTTACCACATGTCTGCTTTACCGCCCTATCTACCGGTGTTGCCACTTTCAGAGATCCCATATTAACTACAAGGGGAGGTTGGACTAACTTGGGTTATTTTCTCTGGAACGTATAAAATTATAAAAGGACTGGACAAGCTAGATGCAGGAAAAAATGTCCCCAATGTTGGGGGAGTCCAGAACCAGGGGGCCACAGTCTAAAAATGAAGGGGCGGCCATTTAAAACTGAGTTGAGAAAAAAAAAATTCACGCGGAGAGTTGTGAATTTGTGGAATTCCCTGCCACAGAAGGCAGTGAAGGCCAATTCATTGGATGAATTTAAAAGAGAGTTGGATAGAGCTCTAGGGGCTATCGGAATCAAGGGATATGGGGGGAAGGCAGGCACGGGTTACTGATTGTGGACGATCAGCCATGATCACAATGAATGGCGGTGCTGGCTCGAAGGGTCCAATTGCCACCTCCTGCACCTATTGTCTATGTTTCTATGAACACCAGAGGTTGTGGGGAGATGTGGGGGACAAGGTTTTTTGCCTGGTGAGTGGTGAGTGCCTGGAACGCACCAGAATGTGGCAAAACATAGCATTTCACTGAAGGGAGAGGGGAAAGATTTAATAGGAATTGGAACTTTTTTAAACACTGAGGTGGTTTCATCTCTGGCCTTTGTCCACCTATCTACCGATCAACCCCTCACCTGTAATGGACCCAACAAGCTGGAGTAACTCAGCGGGTCAGGCATGCATCTCTGGGGAAAAAGAAATGGATGACTTTTCAGGTCGAGACCCTTCTTCAGACTTACATAGAAACATAGGTGCAGGAGCAGGCCATTCGGCCCTTCGAGCCAGCACCACCATTCAATATGATCATGGCTGATCATCCACAATCAGTACCCCGTTCCTGCTTTTTTTTTTTCTCCATATCCCTTGATCCCTTTAGCCCTAAGAGCTAAATCAGCTCTAAATCAGAAGAGACTTCAGAATCGTTGTCTGAAGAAGGGTCCCGAAAACCCACCCATTGCTTCTCTCCAGAGATGCTGCCTGCCTGCCCCGCTGAGAGGCTCCAGCATTTTCTTCCGTCTTTGGTGTAAAGCAGCATCTGCAGTTCCCCTCTGCACACAGTATTTATTTCACTTGTATCGAGGTACATCGTTGAATCAGCGATTTAATTGAGGGTTTGTTTTTCACGCTGGAGAGGTTGGGGGTTTTTTTTTTGTGTTTTTTTTTTGTGGAAGCCTGGTTAATCGGGCTGCATAGAAAGTGGGAAAGCGACCCAGGGATTGAGTTAATCCCAGGGGGATTTCTGCAGAGGGTGAAAAGTGTCCAAGTCATGTTTTGGCGGTGGGCGTCGCGTTGTGAAGCCGCCGGTCTCCTTGAAGTGCTCCCACCTCCTTTCAACTTTTGTGTATCCAGCGCTGTCTGGGAGGAGGAGAGGAGGGCGGACTGGCCCTTTATAAGCTGCAGGCAGCAGGCGCTGAGCAGCCAGTCTGTGAGATTGTGGTGCCAAGCGCAAGGTGAAACTTGACCATGCCGGGATTGTGGAAGGTGCTGAGCCTGGGGGTCCTGCCCCTCTCCCTCTGGGTGCTTCTGGTCGAGTGCGACCCCCACCTGGACGAGGTGAGGGAGGGCGTCCTCGGGAGGCTGGGGCTGTCCGAGGCTCCGCGCCTGACCAAGAGGGACCTGGACGAGGTGGTGGTGCCCCGGCACCTGCGGACCAAGTACCTCTCCATGCTGCGGCTCCACAAGGAGACGGAGAGGAAGCGCCGGGAGCTGCCCAGCCTGGCCGGCATCCTGCGGGGGATTCCCGGCAACGCAGGTAAAAGCCAACGCTACCTCCTCTCCTCTCCTCTCCTCTCCTCTCCTCTACTCTACTCTACTCTCCTCTCCTCCTCTATTCTCTCTCTATTCTCCTCTCCTCTACTCTCCTCTCTCTTCTCCTCTCCTCTCCTCTCCTCTCCTCTCCTCTCCTCTCCTCTATTCTCTTCTCTACTCCACTCTCTCCTCTCTCCTCTCCTCTCCTCTCCTCTCCTCTCCTCCACTCTCTTCTCCTCTACTCTCCTCTCCTCTCCTCTCTACTCTATTCTCTTCTCTACTCTACTCTCTCCTCTATTCTCCTCTCCTCTCCTCTCCTCTCCTCTATTCTCCTCTCCTCTCCTCTATTCTCCTCTACTCTCCTCTCCTCTCCTCTATTCTCCTCTACTCTCCTCTCCTCCACTCTCTTCTCTCTCCTCTATTCTCCTCTCCTCTACTCTCCTCTCTACTCTCTCTCTCCTCTACTCTACTCTCCTCTCCTCTCCTCTCCTCTCCTCTCATCTCCTCTATTCTCCTCTCCTCTCCTCTACGCCCACCCCAGTTTATTGTCACATGTACCGAGCGAGGTGCAGTGAAAAGCGGCGAGAGAGTGTGGTGCGGCGTGTGTTGAGTGCTGGGAGTGGGCACTCGAGTCTGGGAGTGTGTAGTCCATGGGCAGAGCGCATGGTCTGCGTTGGGCAGACACACAATGTTGGAGTGAGTAACTCAGCGGGTGGGGCAGCATCTACGGAGAGAATAGGCGACGTTTCGGGTCTCGGGCATTTTGTATCGACCGTCGATGTGACCAGCATCTGCAGTTCTTTCTCCGACATGCTCTGCTGGTGTGTGTTGGGGGACTGTGCAGCCTGGCATTGTCTGGTGTGGGCATGTGTCCACAGCGCGGGCAGGACGGCAGGTGGGACAAGCACTAAACCTGCAGAAGGGTCCCCTCGCGAAACGTCACCGTACCATGTTCTCCAGAGATGCTGCCGGGCTCGCTGAATTACTCCAGCACCTTGTGTCTTTTGTTTTTGTAAACCAGCATCTGCAGTTCCTTGTTCAGAAGGTCTAGGAGCTGAATTAGGCCATTCGGCCCATTAAGTCTACTGAATTACTCCAGCACCTTGTGTTTTTTTTGTTTTTGCAAACCAGCATCTGCAGTTCCTTGTTCAGAAGGTCTAGGAGCTGAATTAGGCCATTCGGCCCATCAAGTCTACGATCATGGCTGATCTGTCATTTCCTCTCAACCCCATTTCCCTACCTTATCCCCATAACCCCTGACAACCCCTACTAATCAAGAATATTATGTCTCCAAAGAGAAAAAAGACACAAAGTGCAGGAGTAACCCAGTAGGGAGGCCAGGCAGCATCTAGTCTGAAGAAGGGTTTCGGCCAGAAACGTTGCCTATCTCCTATATAGACCCGCTGAGTTTCTCCAGCATGTTGTGTATCCTCTCTGAATAACATTTGGGTGGGTGGCGTTTCTTCTCCAGCCCCACTTTGTGTCTACACTCAGCCCCAGCTCCTTGCAAGGTTTGTTTGTTTTTTTTTCCTGTCGCTTCGCTTTGTACAAAATCTAATCAGTTGCCTCCAAATGTGTTGCACGCATCTCTCTCAGCCTTGTCCGAGGGGCTTGGCTCGTCCTGGAGCTGTGAATTGCTGGGCGATTCACAGCTTTGCGAATGACAAAGGCAGCCTCAGGTCTTGTGCTGTCTGGAATGAGCAGATAACTCTAGCGCGATTTAGCACTCGCCACATCTGTCGCAGACCAGAGGTGACCCGACACTCCTGGACCCTGCCACAGATCCGAGTTCAGGCACATTCCCCATTGTAGCTCAGAGAGGGAGATGATCACAGAACGAGGTTTAGTTCAGGTTTAGAGACGCAGCGCAAAAGCAGGCCCTTCGGCCCACCGAGTCGGTGCCGACCAGCGATCCCCGTGCACTAGCACTTTCCCGCACACACTGGGGACAATTTACAACTTGACCCGAGCCGATTAACCTAAGAGCACCCGGAGAAAAAACCCCGCGCCGGTCACGGGGAAGAAGGTACAAACTCCGTACAGACGGCGTCCGTAGTCGGGATTGAACCCGGGTCTCCGGCGCTGCGAGGCATCTGTAAATCTGCACGGCACAGACAGATAGAGTGGATGTGGAAAGGATGTTTCCACTGGTGGGAGAGCCCAGGATCAGAGGTCATAGCCTCAGAACAGACCCTTCGGCCCGCCGAATCTATGCTGACCAGTAAGAATCCTCTTTTAGAAAGGAGGCGAGGAGGAACTTCTTTCGTCAGAGGGTAGTTAACCTGTTGCACTCATTGCCACAGAGGGCTGTGGAGGCCAAGTCAATGGATATCTTTATGGTAGAGATACACAAATACTTGATGAGAACGGGTGTCGAGGGTTATGGGGAGAAGGCAGGAAAAAGGGATAAGGAGGAAGAGATCAGCCATGATTACATTGTTGAATGGGCTCGATGGGCCGGATGGCCTAATTCTACTCCTGTAACTTGTGGATTTGTAAATTGAAATAGGCTTCTGTAAGCTGCCTCTCATGTGTAGTGGAGTGGCAGAATGTTTGGGGGGGGGGGGGGGGGCTTCATGAGAAGGTGGGTTTGGTGTAAAAATGGATTCTTAATGGTCAGCAGAGATTCAGTGGGCCAAAGGGCCTGTTTCTGTGCCTAATCTTCCTATTTTCAGCGAAGACGCCTGATGATGGCAGCTCTGGTGGATAGGCAGATGAAGGAGGCAGATGGGATGAAGGCACAGGTGCTGGGATCTTGAGCTAAACACAAGGTGCTGGAAGAACTCAGCGGGCCAGGCAGCATCTGCGGAAGGAATGGGGGAATGGGCAGGTGGCATTTCAGATCGGGGCCTTTCTTCAGACAATTTGGGACGCTTGCTTTCATTAGCTGGGGCATAGAATGTGAGAATGAAGAAGGGTCCCGACCCGAAATGTCTTTTCATCCCCTCCACAGATGCTGCCTGACCTGTTGTGTGTTTTGCTGGTGATTCCAGCATCTGCTGTTCCCTGTGTCTCCATAGCATATCTTGGTTATACCAAGAAGGCTTTTGGCACTTTGGTCGGGGTTGGGTATTGATTGTAGAAGCTGAGATGTTACATTCAAGTTGTACAAGAAATTGGTGAACAAGAAACCACATTTGGAGTATTGTGTTCAGCTTTTGCTCACTGTTGGCTATAGGAAGGATGAGCACAGAGAAGGTTTACAAGGAAGATGCCAGGACCCGAGGGCCTGAACTATATGGGGAGGTTGGGCAAGCTAGGATTTTATTCCTCGGGAGGGCAGAAGGTTGAAGGGTGACCATAATAGACGTGTATATAGATTAATATATACACGGGGAATGGGTAGGGTGAATGTATAGAGTCTTTTAGCCAGCGTGGGGGAATCAAGAACCAGCGACTATAGGCTTAAGGTGAGAGGGGGTCATTTAATAGGAACCTGAGGGGGCAACCTTTTTCACACAGAGGGTGGTGGGTGTGTGGAACGAGCTGCCAGGTGATGTACAATAAGAACATTTGAAAGATTTTTTTGTGTAGGAAGGGACTGCAGATGCTGGTTTACACCGAAGGTAGACACAAAATGCTGGAGTAACTCAGCGGGACAGGCAGCATCTCTGGAGAGAAGGAATGTCTGAAAAAGGGTCTCGACCTGAAATGTCACCCATCCTTTTTCACCAGTGATGCTGCCTGATCCGCTGAATCACTACAGCACGTTCTGTCTATCAAGTGTCGGAAATGTTGTTATAGTACCTGCCTCAACAGGTACGGTGAAAGGCTTTGTTCTGCATGCTAGCCAAACAGATCAGATATACCATACATAGATACAATCAGTTCACACTCGAGTACAATGGGTAGAGCAAAGGGGGAGATACAGAGTGTAGACTATAGTTCTCAGCATTGTAGAGCACCAGTTCCACAGACAGTGCCCAATGTCCGCAATGGGGTAGAGGTGAATCGGACAGAGGCCTAGCTCATGGAAGGGCCGTTCAGAAGCCTGATAACAGAGGGGAAGAAGCTGTTCCTGCGTCTGGTGGTGCGCGCTTTCAAGTTTCTGTACCTTCTGCCGGACGGGAACTGGGAGAACTTGAAGGCATAGTTCTGAAGAAGGGTCCCAACACAAAATGTCGTCTATTCATGTTCTCCAGAGATGCTGCTTAACCCGCTGAGTGTCTTAATGTGAGAGGGGTAAGATATGATAGGAACCTGAGGGGCAACTTTTTCACAGAGGGTGGTGGGTGTGTGGAACGAGCTGCCGGAGGAGGTAGTTGAGGCAGGTGCAAGAACATTTAGCAGACATTTGGACAGGTACATGGACAGGAAAGGTTTAGAGGGAGATGGCAGGTGGGACCAACCAGTGTAGATGGGCCAAGTTGGTCAGCATGGATGAGTTGGGCTGAAGGGCGAGTTTCCGTGCTGTGTGACTCCACACGAGAGGGAGATGTTGAGGGTGGACGTGTGGTGTGACGCCCGGGCCGCTTCTCTCCCCAGACACGACGGGAGACGTGGTGTACGCGGACCCCGCCAGGCAGAGGCTGGTGTTCGACATGAAGGGCCTGATCCCTGACAACAGCGAGGTGACCATGGCCGAGCTCAAGCTCTTCAAGAAAGGCGTGCGGTCGGCAGAGCTGCCCCCACGGAGACACGGACGCCCAGTCACCAACGCCAGGGTCAGCGTGTACTGGGTCAGCACCCTGGCTGATGGCAGCAACACCTCCTCACTCATAGACTCCAGGTAAGGACACCCGCCCAGCTCCTCCCCTTCCACTCCACCTCCTCCACACCTGACACCCTTCTGTCTCCTTCTCACCTCCACCCTTTGTCAATGACTCCACTCATCCGCCACTCACCCATCTCACCTGTATCCAGGTGAGGACACCCAGGCCCGTTCGCCCGTCCAGACTGCGTGAGAAACCTGGCTCCGGCTGGACAATCGGGGAATGGCCTAACCTATCTCCCCACCACCAAACATGTTCCCATCACCCTCTCCATCTGATATCCCACCATCAGACCTTCTCCCCATCAGACCTCTCCGCCCCATCTCCCCAGTTGACCTTCTTCCCATCAGACCTTCTTCCATCAGACCTCTCCGCCCCATCTCCCCATCAGACCTTCTTCCCATCAGACCTCTCCACCCCATCTCCCCATCAGACATCTCCCCACCTCCCACTCCATCTGATCTACCCTCCCTCCCCATCAGATGGTCTTCTCCCCCCTACATCAGATATCCCTCCATCCTCCCTCCCATCAGATCCCCCCCCTTCCACGTTACCCCATCTGATTTCCCCTTCCCTATCCCCATCGCATGTCTCCCCCACCCCTCCATCAGATGTTCTCCTGGTCCCACCCTCCCACCTCATGTTCGATTACTCCCCATCAAACATCTCCCCCTCCTTCTCGTCTGATGGACCCTCCACTCCCCCCATCAGATGTTCTCTCCCGATGCCGCATCAAACTTCTCCCCCTCCCACCACCACCACCACAGAGGTTTCCATCACTCCCTCCCACCCCCCCCCCCCCAGATCATCTCTCCTTCACACTACTCCATCTGATGCATCCCTCTCTCCTCGTGACCTTCTCACCCCTATCCCAAGACATTCTCTCCACTGCACTCTCCCCGGTAGAAATCCTCCCCGCCCCCCCAAAACCTCCACCCCATCCTCCGACTCCTATATCTGAGCCATAGTCACACAGTGTAGTAACAGGCCCTTTGGCCCAATGCCCACAGTGACCAACATGCCCCGTCTACACTAGTCCCACCTGCCTGCATTTGGCCCATATCCCTCTAAATTTGTCCTATCCGTGTATCTGTCCAAATGTTTCTTAAATGTTGGGATAGTTCCAGCCTCAACTACCTCCTCCGGCAGCTCGTTCCATACACCCACCACCCTTTGTGTGAAAAAGGTCACCCCTCAGATTCCCATTAAATCCCCCCCCCCCCCCCTCACCTGTAACCCATGTCCGCTGGTTCTGGTCCTTGGTGCTGTAGCTGACGTGTGCCCGTGTCTTCTCCCCATCGAAGGCTGGTCCCCATCCTGGACTCGGGCTGGAAGAAGTTCGATGTCACTCAGGCGGTGCACTACTGGCAGAGGAGCCGGGGCGGCCAGATGTCCCTGGAGGTGTGGGTGGAGGCCGAGCGCCCGGGCCGGCACGCTGCCGATGCCGCCAAGCTCGTCCGCTTTGCCGCCCAGGACCACGCCGACCGTCTGCTGGGCAAACCCGAGCTGGTGCTCTACACCCTCAACTTCAATGAATACGGGTAAGTCTTTCACCCCCCCCAACCCCCGCCCGCCACCCTTACATTGCACAGCCGCTCAATAGTCAGGCCCCTCGCCTCACCTCTTCAGATACCCAGGTAGACATGGCGGTGATGAAGGCTCTTGGTGTGCTGGCCCTTCCTCATCCCGTGTGTCGAGTCTCGGAGTTGGGACGTGCAGGAAGGCACAGCAGATGCTGCTTTACACCGAATAGAGAATGCACAAAATGCCGGAGTAACTCAACGGGACAGGCTGGGGAGAAGGAATGGGTGACGTTTCTCTACCCCAATAAGGTCACCTGTTGCTTCTCTCCAGAGATGCTGCCTGTCCCACAGCTGAGTTACCCCACAGCCTTTTGTGTCGATCATAGATGATGGGATGTTCCCAGACGCTGGTGAGGCCGCACTTGGGGAGTGTTTTGGTCGCCCTGCTGTGGGAAGGATGCTGTTCAGCTGGAAAGGGCGCAGGGAAGATTTACGAGGACGTTGCCTGGACCCGAGGGCCTGAGCTACAGGGAGAGGTTGGGCAGGCTGGGACATTTTTAGCTTGGAGCGCAGTAGGCCGAGGGGTGTTCTTATAGAGGCGTATCAAACCATGGGGAATAGATAGGGTGGACGCACAAAGTCTTTTGCCCAGGGTAGGGGAATGAAGAACCAGAGGTCATAGTTATTAGGTGAAAGGGAAAAGATTTAATAGGAAGCTGAGGGGCAACTTTTTCACTCATGGGGTGTGGTGGGTGTATGGAACGAGCTTCCAGGGGAGGTAGTGAGGCAGGGACTATAACAGCAGTTAACCTAGGATGTTCCGACCTCGGCCTGCACCAACAGCCCCCTATCCAGGCATCGTTCCGGTAGACCTCGTCGACACCCTTTCCCAAGTCTCCACATCCTTCCCGTAATGAGGTGACCGGAACATGGCCGGCATGCACGAAGGGGGCGCAGCGGTAGAGTTGCCGCCTCACAGCACCAGAGAGTCCACCCTGACCACGGGCGCTGTCTGTACGGAGTTTGCACGCTCTCCCCGTGACCGCGTGCTGTTTCCCGTGCGCTCCGGTTCCGTCCCACACTCCAAAGACGTGCAGGATTGTGGGTCGATTGGCTTCGGTAAATTGTCAATTGTCCCCAGTGTGTAGAGTAGTGCTATGCGTGCGGGGATCGCTGGGCGACGCCAACTCGCTCTGTATCTCTAAACTAAACTAAATTAAAACTGCACGCAATATTCCAAATGCGGCCTGGCCATAAGTCTTAGAAACCTGCGATATGCTCATAAGAGATAGGAGCAGAATTAGGCCATTCGGCCAATTAAGCCATTCTCCTGTCATCTGCCCGTAACCCCTGACACCCGTACTTATCAAGAATCTGTCAATCTCCGCCTTAAAAATATGCATTGACGGCCTTCTGTGGCAATGAAATCTACAGAT
This sequence comes from Okamejei kenojei, assembly GCA_035221665.1. Classification (NCBI taxonomy): domain Eukaryota; kingdom Metazoa; phylum Chordata; class Chondrichthyes; order Rajiformes; family Rajidae; genus Okamejei; species Okamejei kenojei. The sequence goes on along the minus strand of CM069135.1, from coordinate 115,754,443 downwards.
TCACCACCCTTTGACTAAAGAAACTCCTCTGCTCTCTAAAGGTACGTCCTTTAATTCTGAGGCTGTGCCCTCTGGTCCTAGACACTCCCATGAGTGGAAACGTCCTCTCCACACCCACTGTATCCAGGCCTTGTCATCCACCCCTACAATACGACCTCCCGACTCTTGTATCAAGAATGATGTGAGCGGTGGTGAGGTTGGGCTAACGTTGGTGTCCTCTTGCTTTCAGATCGGCGGGGGACTGCGACGGGGGCCGGTCGCGGAGGAGCGGGGCCTGCTGCCGGCAGGAGTACTTCATCAACTTCCGGGAGCTGGCCTGGACCCAGTACTGGATCATCGAGCCGCCGGGCTACCAGGCCTACCGCTGCGTGGGGGGGTGCAGGCAGCCCCCCCTGCCCTTCGTCTACGGGGAGAGGAGGTGCGCGGCGACAGAGAGCGCCTCACTGCCCGTCATGTACCTGGTGAAGAGGGGAGACTACACCGAGATCGAGGTGGCCGAGTTCCCCAACATGGTCACCGAGAGATGTGCCTGCAGTGTGGACAACCTCTCCCTCATCTAGGCCCACCTCGGCGGTGTGGGGGGTGGGTGGCGACACTGACTTTGCACTAATTGACCCGGGGTCCCTGACTCCTGGTCCTTCCTAGGCCCGGTCGCCACGGTTACCGGCAGGCCTCCAACAACCCCCAACAGCCCCACGACCTCTCCAACGGCCTCCAATGGTAGGGAGACGTACATCGCTGAGAGCTGATTGTGCCCCAACCAGCTCAATAAGGTGGAGTGGTCCGGAATGGTCCCATGGCATACATTTCCCCTTGGCAGGCTCAGCGGGAGAGACTCGGGAGCTGATGACCATACTTGGGTTGCCCTGGGAAGGTGTTGGGTTAGGGGATTGGGCTTCTCAAGGGCTGACTTACTCCCAGGGTGGTTTGTTGTTGGTCGAACCATCTTTGCTGTGTGAGCTACGCACAGCCCGCTGGAGGAACTCAGCGGGGTCAGTGTAATGGACAGATGGCGTATCGGGTTGAGATCCTCCTTGGGACCCTGGTTGGGTCGAGATGCCGAATTTGGATCAGGGAAGTAGCTGTGGTGTTTGCCTCTGCAGCCTCGCAAACACAGTCCAGCGACTCCGCTCACTTTCCGAACTCACCAACAGGTCCCTGGGACTTGGTCCTTGCTCCCCCTGGATTCCTGGAGCCAGGGAAGCTGGAACCATGAGCAAAGCACAAATGAGTGGAGTAACTCAGTGGGTCGGGCGGCATCTGTGGAAGGGGAGGGCGCAGGGAACTGCAGGTGTTGGAATCTTGGAGCAAAACACGCAAGAGTGCTGAAGGAACTCACCGGGCCAGGCAGCATAGAAAATAGATGCAGGAGGAGACCATTCGGCCCTTCGAGCCGGTACCGCCATTCATTGTGATCTGTCCCTTCCCTCCACACATGCCCGACCCGCTGAGTTCCTCCAGCTCTTTGAGTCTCTGCTCTTGCCCAGTTACACATCCACTGGGAACTGATTCAGGAGTCAGGAAACCCTGACTAAAGGCAGCACTGCTGGGTGATGCCTTAGACTGGGTCCCCATTCGAGGACACTGGAAGCACTTAATGGTACTGTACAGACATTTGTTTTATACAATAGTATTTTTTACGCAGGGACGCTGGCTAATTACAAAGGCGGAAGGAAGGCCGGGCAATGTAGGTGGGATTTAAGGGTCTGGATTGCGAGGGGCTTCTCTATGTAGCCCTGCAGGGCTCCGCAAAGCCGGGTATACACCCGGTGTTTATACTGGAGAGAAGGGGCCAGTAGAGGGGGGAGCTACCACCAACTTACCCTCCAGCTTAAGGGGTAGAAACAAGGAACTGCAAGGGGCTGGTCTACAAACAAAAAGGGCAAAGAGTGCTGGAGTAACTCAGCGGGCCAGGCTGCGCCTCTGGAGGGCATGGATAGGCGACGTTTCGGGTCAGACCGACAGCTCGCCTATCCATGTCCTCCACAGATGCCGCCTGGCCCGCTGAGTTACTTTGTGTCCATTTCCCCCCAGAGCAGAGGGGCATTATTAACCAAACGCGACGCCCGTCCCCATTCGAAGTTGGCACCAACATGGCCGCCTTGTTCCTGGGTTGCCCTCTGTGTGTAAGGGAGGGCGGGTTTGAACCCTCGCTACGCCCACGATGGGTTATTGAGGGAGTGGCCCTGCGATGAGTTGGGGGCACTTGTTTCTCGAGCACTCTCGCTGTGTGCTGGGAATAACTGGATATGGTTGTGTCTGTGCCCACATTTCAATGTATGTATGATACTTGTAGATAAACCTGAATTAAAGTATATATTGAATCAATTCACAACGGCGGTGTGGGGTCTACTTGTTGTTACTTGTTTTACCTCTTTTCTTGACCTTTATGGAGTTGGAAGAATCAACGGTTTTCACCAGTTGGGGCACTGAGCGTAGAAGTCGGGACGTTACATTATAGGGTTGCGAGTCATGGCGTAGGGCGTAGGGCGTAGGGCGTAGCGGGAGAGTTGCTGCCTACCAGCGCTTGCAGCACTGGAGATCCGGGTTCCATCCCGACTAAGTTTGTACCTTCTCCCCGTGACTTGCGTGGGTTTTCTCCAAGATCTTCGGGGGGGGGGGTTTCATCCCACACTCTAAAAGGCGTACAGGCTTGTAGGTTAATTGGCTTGGTGTAAGTGTAACTTATCCCTAATGTGTTGGAGTGCGGGGATCGCTGGTCGGCTCGGACTCGGTAGGCCGAAGGACCTGTTCCCGCGCTGTATATCCAAACAAACGAGATGTTGGTGAGGCTGCCCTTGGAAGAGTATTCTGTGCAGTTTTGGTCTCGCCATGTGTTAGGAGAGATGCCATTAAGCTGGGTAGGGTGTCGAGAAGATTTAGAGGATATTTACAGACTCGAGGGAGGGCCTGAGCTATGGGGAGATGTTGGGCAGGCTAGGACCCTATTCCTTGGAGCACAGGATGAGGACGGGTGATCTTATATAGAGGTGTACAAAGTCGTGAGGGGAATAGGTAGGGTGACGCAGTAGGGGAATCGAAAACCAGAGGAGAGGACCCTCACTAGGTGGGGGGGAAAGATTTAATAGGACCCTGAGGGGTAACACTTTCACAGAAAGGGTGGCGGGTGTATGGAACAAGCTGCCAGAGAAGGTAGTTGAGGCTGGGACTATCCCAAGTTGGACAGGTACATGGATAGGACAGGTTTGGAGGGATATGGACCGAATGCAGGCAGATGGGACTAGTGTAGCTGGGACGTTGGCTGGTTTGGGCAGGTTGGGCCGAAGGGGCTGTTTCCATGCTGTATCACTGTGACTGGGGGAAGTGGGACAGGGAACAACCAGCCTTATGTCGGTCAAAAAGCTGAAGCTGAGCAGACCGTGAGAACAAAGGGGAGGTTTAACGAGATGGGGATTAAGACACTCCTGTGTGAATGGGCAAGTGCTGACCCATTTGGGAGCGGCTGCATTCTGTGACCTTGAAGAGACATTGTCCATCTCTGTCACTGCCTCTGTCCATCCCCCCCCTCAGTCTCTCCCATCTGTGCCTTTGTCACCTAGGGCCCAGACTGCCGCCAGCTCCCTGGGAAAATTCTCACTTTGTACCCTCTGTGTACCCATAGATCAAGAAGTCAAGGTTCATAGGGTCATGTGATAGGAGCAGAATTAGGCCATTCGGCCCGTCAAGCCCAATCTGCCATTCAATCATGTCTGATCTACCTCTCCCTCCTAACCCCATTCTCCTGCCTTCTCCCCATAACCCCAACACCCTAATCATGAATCTATCTATCTCCTCCTTAAAATATATCAATAGACAATAGATACAGGAGGAGGCCATTTGGCCCTTCGAGCTAGCAGCGCCTTTCAATGTGATCATGGCTGATCATCCCCAATCAGTACCCCGTTCCTGCCTTCTCCCCATATCCCCTGACTCCGCTATCTTTAAGAGCCCTATCTAGCCCTCTCTTGAAAGCATCCAGAGAACCGGCCTCCACCGCCCTCTGAGGCAGAGAATATCCACTGACTTGGCCTCCACAGCCTTCTGTGGCAGAGAATTCCACAGATTCACCACCCTGTTAAAAGTTTTTGTGTTTGTTGAAACGAGGAACTGCAGATGGATGGGCGGTATGCAAACTAAGACACAAAGTGCTGGAGTAACTTAGATGGGTCAGGCGGCATCTCTGGAGAACATGGATAGGGAGGCACGGGTGGAGCAGCGGTGGAGTTGCTGCCTCACAGAGCCAGAGACCCGGGTTCGATCCTGACCATGGGTGCTCTCTGTACGGAGTTTGTACGCTCTCTCCGCGGGTTTACTCCGGGTGCTCCGGTTTCCTCCCCCAATCCAAAGACGTGGAGGTTTGTGGGCTAATTGGTTTCTGTAGGAATTGTAAATTGTCGCTGTAAATAGCCGTCACTCTGCGCCACTGTGTGCCACCCAATTTTAAAGGGCATTAGTAACGAGCAGAGAGACACAAAATGCTGGAGTTCAGCGGATCCGCGGGGAGATGGCTGGCCGGCACAGGCTCGATGGGATGAAGGGCCTGTTGGCGGGCTCCCCGCAGTTTCTCGAAAAGAAACTAAAATAACCTCTGACAGACCTTTTTTTTTTTGGCCCTTGTGGCTAAAGGGATCAGGTTGTATGGAGAGAAGGCAGGGTCGGGATACTGAGTTGGATGATTTTTTTATTTTTTATTTCAAAGTTGGATGATCAGCCATGATCATATTGAATGGTGGTGCAGGCTCGAAGGGCCGAATGGCCTACTCCTGCACCTATTTTCTGTTTCTAGCTGGCTTTTTGGTACGGGACCCGTCTTCAGACTGGGTCACGTGTGTTTAATTAATGTATGCGGTATAATAGGCCATTCAGCCAATCGAGTCTGCTCCACCATTCAATCATAGCTGATCTATTTATCCTATTCTCCTGCCTTCTCCGCATAACCTTTGACGCCCTTACTAAGCAAGAACTTGTCACTCTCCGGCTTAAAAATGCCTGACAACTTTGCCTCCACAGCCGTCTGTGGAAATGAATTCCCCCGCGACTGAAGAAATTCCTCATCTCCATTCTAAATGTACATTATTTAATTCTGAGGCTATGAACTCTAGTCCTCAACTCTCCCGCTGGTGGAAACATCCTCTCCACTTCCACTCTGTCCAGGTCTTTCACTATTCGGCAAGTTTCAACGAGGTCCCCCCCCTCATTCTTCCAAACTCCAGCGAGGACAGGCCCAGTGCCGTCGGACACTCATCATATGGACAGCAAACATCAATCGTTAACACAAACAAACTCAGTTCAATACAGTAGAATAACCCCCCATTATTAATGCAAAACAAAAGCCCACAATCCCTAGTGCAGCTAAGTCAGTTGGTAGTTTGTAGTTTAGCTGGTGGTTTGTAATCATCATAAGATCATAAAGAATTAGGCCATTCGGCCCATCAAGTCTACTCCGCCATTCATTCATGGCTGATCTATCTCCCCTCCCAACCCCATTCTCCTGCCTTCTCCCCCACAACCCCTGACACCCGCACTAATCAAGAGTCTAGAGTTGTGAATCTGTGGAATTCTCTGCCACAGAAGGCAGTGGGGGCCAATTCATTGGGTGTATAAGGGAATGAAGGGATATGGGGAGATGCTCAGCCATGATCACATTGAATGGCGGTGCTGGCTCGAAGGGCCGAATGGCCCAGTCCAGCACCTATTGTCTGTGTTTCTATGAATCTATCTATCTTTGCATGAGGGTGATGGTTGTTCCCACCTCTACGTTCCCCTTCCCCCCTGCCTCACCTGGTTGCAGAGGGGCACATTAGCAGCTGATTAATGTTAAAGGGTTGAACTGGGAAGGCAGGAAGAAACCTAATCAGTCCTGCGCATGAGAATTGTCCAATTATTGATGGCCAGAGCAGATATCATCACCGGACAATCCACGTCTTATTGTTGAGGTGGGCAACTGAAACTGCCCTGTCTCACCCCAATACACACAGAAGGCCTCCTGTCCCTGCTGGGCCACAGAAGGCCTCCTGTCCCTGCTACACACCCTCAGCTGGGCCACACTGCAAAATGCACCAGATGCCATCTCTTGTTGAACGGCAGCTCTTTGGCAACTGGCCCGACCCATCTTCCGTCCCCTTCACCATCAAGCCTGACTTCTTGAAGGTGCTGGGCACCTGGTTCAGGGGGGGGGATGAGGCGTGTAACAAGAATTGGCTGGAGCGGTTAGCCAAGGTGGGAAAGTAACTGGAGCTGTGGAGGCAGCGCTCCCTCTCTATGACGGGACAAATGTGGTCATCAGGTGTGAGGTGCTCTCGGGGCTGCTGTACTTGGCACAAGTGTGGCCTGTCCCTCCCACCCACCCCACAGGGATCACCCGGGCTGTCTTCCAGTTCATCTGGGGGTCGAGGATGGACCGGGTGTGATGGGCGACAATGCACAAGTCGGCAGACAACGGGGGTAAAAGCGTGCCCAACGTCGCCCTCATCCTGATGGCCACCTTTGTGTGTGGCTGCATCAGGCGGAGTGTAGAGCCAAGGCACGTGGGCATCAAGTGTCACTACCTGCTGAGGTTCTACCCGTCCCCAGTGTTGAGAAGGGTGGGCCTGGCGCAGATGCCATGCAATGTGCCAGTCAGCTGGACATTGCCGCCCCATCTGTCATTCGTGGAAAGTTTCTTCCGGACCAACACCTTTGGCCACAAGTCCATCGGGCAGTGGTCAGCACGGAACGTCCTGCAGGCACTACAGAGAAATGACTCTATGGATCCTGTGGTGTGGTTCCCTGAGCAGACTGCCCAGCTTGTCTGGCAAAATGCCTCATCGCCAGAGCTCACCAACAAGCACCAAGACCTGGCTTGGCTGGCGGTGAGGGGAGCCCTCCCAGTCAGATCCTTCCTGCACCGTCAGAACCTCACTACCAGCGCACGCTGCCCTCGGGACGGCTGCTATGGAGAGGAGACGGTTGCCCACCTCTTCGCAGAGTGTGGATTCGCAAAGAGGGTCTGGAGCGGTTTGCAAGGGTCCCTGTCACGATTTATTCCGAACATCTCCGTCACAGAAGACTCTGTGATTTACGGACTGTTCCCAGGGACGCATTCAGAGACTGACATCGAGTGCTGCTGGAAGGTCATCAACTCGGTGAAAGACGCCCTTTGGTCTGCCCGAGCGTTGTTGACCACCCAACAGAGCGAGATGTCCGTCAGGGAATGTTGCCGACTGGCCCGCTGCAGACTGCAGGAGTACGTGCTGAGGGACGCACTGAAGCTCGGTGCAGCCAACGCCAAGGCTCGGTGGGGGAGAACCACAGTCCAGGGTCCTTCCGCTGCTGGGCATGGGGGGCAGGGTGTGGTGGAGACGCCCCTCAAAAGCAGGGAAAGGAATCCACGCCAGTGGGCCACATGTGGCAAGGGTGGGGGGATAAATTGTGATTTGGGGAAACTGTATTGAATGTATGTATGGCCTCCGAGAATGTCGGATGGAGTTCTGTATGGATCACGTATTGTATATATTTATTTCTCAAATAAAGTCTATTTTGAAATAATTAAAAAATGGAAACAGGCCCTTCAGCCCAACTCCAACCAAGATGCCCCATCTAAGCTAGTCCCACAGTGGGCCACATTTGGCCCATATCCATCTAAACCTGCCCTATCCATGTACCTGTCCAAATGGCGTTTTTTATTTTTGCTTTTGTTTTCCGTTAATATAACATTAATATATAATGTTTTCCCTGTTCATTCTACTGTATTCCTCTGTGTGGAAATGTTAACCTTCAGGGTCCTATTAAATCTTTCCCCTCACCTGGTGAGGGTCCTCTGGTTCTCGATTCCCCTTCTCTGAGGAAAAGACTGCGTTCACCCTACCTATTCCCCGCGTGACTTGTGCGCACCACCTCTAGATAAGATCACCACTCATCCTCCTGTGCTCCAAAGAATAGAGCCCTAGCCTGCTCAACCTCTCCTTGTAGCTCAGGCCCTTGAGTTTGGCAACATCCTCTAAATCTTCTCCACACCCATTCCAAAGTATTGGCATCTCTCCCAATGCATGGTGAGACCAAAACTGTGCAGGATACTCCTACAAGTGCGGCCGCACAAACGTCTTGTTCATTTGTTTGTTTGGAGATACTGCGCGGAAACAAGCTCTTTGGCCCATCGAGTGCACACTGACCAGCGATCCCCGCACATTAACACTAGCCTACACCCACTAGGGACTATTTACTATACTGTTTTTTTTTAAATTTATTGAACTTCCTCTTTTTAAACGTTTGTTTATCATATTATCCGTTGAGTCATGCGCTTACAGGCCTGTTGTGCTGTTGCATGTAAGAATTTCTTCAGTCCTGAGGCTGAACAAGTATCCCAACCCGAAATGTCGCCCAACCTTCTTCTCCAGAGACAGGGTGGCAAGGTGGCTGCAGGCCCAGGGGCGGAAATCCCGGGGGGGTACAGGGGGGACATGTCCCCCCCCCCCCTGCTTTGAGAGGTGGGGGACGATCCCCTCCCCCCCCCCCCATGTTTTGTAATCCGGGCTTTATCAGCCGCTTTCTGAATCGCCCGTTCGTGGGGCCTTTTAGCGATTTCCGTGCCTGGGTGCAACAGTAGAGTTGCTGCCTTACAGACCCCGGTTCGATCCCGACTACGGGGGCTTGTCTGTATGGAGTTTGTACGTTTAGTTTCTCCCCATGACCGCGTGGGTTTTCTCCGGGGGCTATGTGTTCTTCCAACATTCTGAAGACCTTTTGGTTTGTAGGTTATTTGATTTCATATAAGTGTAAATAGTCCCTAATGCGTGAGGGATAGTGTTAATTGTGCGGGGATCGCTGGTCAGCACGGACTCAGTGGGCCGAAGGGCCTGTTTCTGCTCTGCATCAAACTGAGTTGAGTTTAAACTCAAATAAATTAAGATGCTGCCTGACCCACTGAGTTACAGCAGCACTTGGTGTCTATTTTAAGAATGTCATTCTTCCGTTTTACTACATGTGAACTCTTGACTCTTGAAATAAAGTTATTAGAACATAGAACAGTACAGCACAAGAACAGGCCCTTCGGCCCACAATGCCCGTGTTGAACATGATGCCAAAACCAACTTTTACCTGCCTGCACACAACTCACATCGCTCATTCGCTGCCGATCCTCGTGCCTATGTAAAATTCTTTAGATGTCACTATTGAATCTTCTCCGCCACCACCACCTCCAGCTGTGCGTTCCAGCGACCTGCCTGTTCACCACCTTTAAACTTTCCCCCTTCACCTTAAAAGCTGTGCCCTGTGGTGTGTGATTTTTACACCCTGGGAAATGTTTCTTGCTGCCCTCCTTATCTGTGCCTCTCATAATTTTATAAATTTATTGTAACTGCCTCAACTACCTCCTCTGGCAGCTCGATCCACACACCCACCACTCTGTGAAAAAGTTACCCCTCAGATTCCAGTTCAATCTTTCCCCTCTCACCTTAAACCCGTGTCCTCTGGTTCTTGATTCCCCCACCCTGGGTAAAAGACTTTGTGCATTCACCTTATTTATTCCCCTCATGATTTTATACACCTCTATAAGGTCACCGCTCAGGCTCCTGCGCTCCAAGGAATAACGTCCCAGCCTGCCCGACCTCTCCCTGTAGCTCAGGTCCTCGAGTCCTGGCGACATCCTCGTGCCCTTTCCAGCTTAATGATACAAAACTGAACACAATGCTCCAAGTGCGGCCTGACCAACGTGTGGTCCTGGAGTGTGTAGTGCTAGACGGAGCCACACTCACTGGCCTGGGACCTTGTCCCAAAGGTGAGACAACGTCTGGATTCATCTCATTAACACAGATGCACACACGGACAGGCACACACACACAGACACTCACACCCACACACGCACACACACACACACGCATACACACACGCACATGCACACACACACACACACACACACACACACACACGCATATACACACACACATGCACACAGATACACCCCACACACACACCCACACACCCACACACACACACCCACACACGCACACACACACACACACACACACGCATATACACACACACATGCACACAGATACACCCCCACACACACACACACACACACACACCCACACATACACACCCACACACACACACACACACACGCAACCTCGCACACACACACACACACACACACACACACACACCCCACACACACACACATACCCCCCCCACACACACACACACACACACACCGACACACACACACACACACACACTGACACACACACACACCGACACACACACACACACACGCAACCACACAAACACACACTCAAGGACACACAGACACACACACACTGACGCACAAACACACACAGACACTGACACACAAATACGCACATACACACACACACACAGATACACCCACACAAACACAGACACACACACACAAACACTCACACACATAGGCACACACTCACACACATACATACACATATACACACACAGATGCACACACGGACAGGCACACACACACACACAAACACATACAGGCACAAATACACACCCCCCCACACACACAAAAACACACCACTCCCACACACACAGACACACACGCACCCACATACACTCACATACACACCCTCACACGCTCATACACACGCACACAAAGACACATACACACACAGATGCACACACGGACAGGCACACATGCACAAACACACACAGACTGACACACCCCCACACAAGCACGCACGCACGCACACACACACACCACACACACACACACACACACCCCCACACACGCACGCACGCACACACACACACCACACACACTCACACTCACACACCACACACACACCGATACACACACATCTAAGTTCTCTGCTGGGAATCTGAAATTTTAAAAAGGACATGGTGAAAACACTCAGTAGGTGGAAGAGCCCCGACGCGAGGTTCGATCGCCCGGCGTGGGGGAGCTGACATCCCCCCGATGCGGGAGCGGACCGCCTCGACGTGGAGGTCCCGAACGCTGCTGGCTACGGGAGTCAAGATCATCCCGTCAACGGGGGCTCAAGGCCCACGGCCGAGGAAGAACGAAGGGAAGGACTTAAACTTTATTTCATCTTCCACCACAGTGAGGAATGTGTAGGAGTCACTGTGGTGGATGTTCATGTTAACATGTGTTTTTGAAGTGATCTGTTGATTTTAATTGTCTGACTGACCTGGCCAATGAAATTCCTCGCATGTTGCAAAACATATTTGGCGAATAAAGTGTGATTCTGATTCTGATTCTGATTCTGACCTAGTATTTTCACTAACTGGATAGCGAGCAACAAAAAACGACCTTCACTTGTACCGCAGTGCATGTGACCGAAACGACATTTTTTCGTAAATGTGTTAACATTTCAAGAGTCTGTCAAAAAGTTTCAAGTCCGGGTGGGGGGTGGGATAAAGCACCTCTGATCAGAAAGGCTTTGTCTGACCTTCTGACTACTTTCACTTTTGTCAATCAGCTGAGCGGGTTTTTTGTTGTTTTTTTGTTGTTGTTGGTTTGTTCTGCTTGTGTGGGTGGGGACAGATTGGTACAAAAGAGGTCTGCAGTCACACGCATGAGCGGCGTGCCCTTTGTCGTGTTGGCTCGCCTGCAAGCCGGCGAATTGGCTGCGGACGGGAGTGTGCAGGGACGGCCGCAGGTAAGAAACACACACACACAGAGTGAGAGTGAGTGTGTGTGATGGAGGGGAGGGGAGGGGACGGGAGCGTTCGTGGGGCAGGGGGCGAGCTCTGGCAACGTTACAGCTGGAGATATCCCCCGGCTCTCTTGTGCAGTTCCTCGGGCAATGCAGCTGACGCCGCCCAACCTCTGCAGCCAAAGTTTCAAAAAGTTTAGGAAAGTTTTTTTTTTTGGGGGGGGGAGGGGAAACTTTGGAATTCCCCAAAGTTTTTTTTTTTGGGGGAACCCCGCGTGGGGGGGGGGGGGGGGTGGGGAGAGGGGGGCAGGTCCACAGCAGAGAACCGTCTCTGATCGCCTCCCTCCCTTCCCTTTCTACCCAAGCCTCTCCTGAACGCGAGCAAGGTGATGTGGAGGTATCCAACCTCATAGGGTTGACGTGTCGTTTTCCTGAAAAGCAGGAAGGTCAATGGAAAAAAAAAAACACACCCACACACACACACACACACACACACACACAAACGAAGTCGCAGCCGTGGAGCCGTAACAGCAGGAAAACTGGCCCTTCGGCCCGTCTGTTCCGTTCCGGGCTCGTCTGATTTCGAGTCACAGAGTGGTAGCTTTAATGAGAGAGGGGCAAAGTTTAAAGGAGATGAGAGGGGCACGATGAATAGACAAGATGAATGCACAGAATCTTTTACCCAGAGTAGGTGGGAATCAAGAACCAGAGGGCAAGGGTTTAAGGGGAAAGGGGAAAGAGTTAATGGGAACCTGAGCTGCAACTTTTCCTGAGGCTATAATAACATTTCAAATACATTTGGACAGGGACATGGATAGGAAAGATCAAGGACAAGGGTTCCCAACCTGGGGTAGATTTACTCCCCAGGGGAGTAGATTTGTTGATTCTGGATTTGTACATATCTTTTCTCATTGACTGACTGTGTTTGGTTCCGGTATACCGGTATCTGTTCATCATTAGATGTTCATAAATGAGTGGAATAACATTGTTATGCGCTATTCAAGTTACCAGGGGTAAACGGGACGAGAAAGGTTGGGAACCCGTGGTTTAGGGGAATATGGGCCAAAGGTGGCACTAATGTGGATGGGGCATCTTGGTCGGCATTGATAGGTTGGGCTGAAGGGCCTGTTTCCGTTCTGTGTGACTCCATGAATGTTTTTTTAACACAGAGGGCGGTGGGTGTCTGGCACGCGCTGCCAGGGGCTGTGGTGGAGGCAGATACGATAGTGGTGTTTAAGAGGCTTTTAGATAGTACGTGGATATGGAGGGATATGAGTCATGTGCAGGCAGAGGTGATTAGTGTTCAGCACGGGTATTGTGGGCTGAAGGGCCTGTTCCCGTGCTGTTCTGTGTCAAGAATACGTTTTATTGTCATATGTCTCATAACGGAACAATGGAATTCTGACTTGTACCAGATTCATAGACTTGGATAGCATGGAATTCAGCCTTACTGCCCACCTTGTCCATGCTTGGCAGACTGGACTAGCCCCACAAGCCTGCGTTTAGCTCATATCTTTCTAAACCCTTCCTATCCATATATCTGTGCAAACGTCTTTTAAAAATCGTAATTGTATCAGCTTCTGCGGCTTCCTCTGGCAGCTCGTTCCACATCCGGTCTACCCTCTGAAGTGAAAAAATTGCTCCCGAGGTCCCTCTTAAAAAATCTCTGCCATCTCACCTGCAGGCTATGTCCTCTAGTTTTAGAATCCTCTACCTTGGGGGAAAAGACTGAGCGTTCACTTTATCCGTGCCCCTCCTGATCTTGTACACCTCAATACGTTCACCCCTCAGCCTCCTACGCTCCACAGAAAAAAAGTCCCAGCCTATCCCAACCTCGCCCTACAATTCAAGCCCGCAAATCCAGATAACATCCTGGAGAATCTCGACTGCATCCTTTCCAACTTAATGACATCATCTCCTTAATGGTCGCCGGGTCATTTCCTGCAGATTCTTTATCAACCAGGAAGGTTTTTAAAAAAAACAGTGAGGTGTTTTTATGTTTTAACTTTTTATTTAATTTGGGAGATTTGCATCAGGTTGGGTCCCATAAACGTAATCTTTACACCACAAAACACACCTAGAACGGTGCAGTGCAGAGACAGGCCCTTCAGCCCACAATGTCAACAAGACCCCACGTTAGACTAATCACCTCTGCCTGCACTTAGTCACAGAGTGATACAGCATGGAAACAGGCCCTTCTGCCCAACTTGCTCACACCGGCCAACATTGTCCCAGCTACACTAGTCCCATCTACCTGTGTTTGGCCCATATCCCTCCAAACCTGTCCGATCCATGTACCTGTCTAACTGTTTCTTAAACAATGGGCTAGTCCCAGCCTCAACTACCTTCTCTGGCAGCTTGTTCCATACACCCACTGCCCTTTGTGTGAAAAAATTTCCCCTCAAATCCCTATTAAATCTTTTCCCCTTCACCTTGCAAACCTATGTCCTCAGGTCATCGATTCCCCTACTCTGGGCAAGAGACTCTGTGCATCTACCCGATCTATTCCTCTCATGATTTTATACACATCTATAAGATCACCCCTCATCCTCCTGCGCTCCAAGGAATACTCAACCTCTCCCCATAACTCAAACCCTCGAGTCCTGGCAACATCCTCGTAAATCTTCTCTGTACCCTTTCCAGCTTGAGGACATCTTTCCTATAACATGGTGCCCAGAACTGAACACACCGATCCATGATACATATCCCAACATTCCCTGCATATCCACAGGGACATTGATTATGTGCAGGCAGACACGAGTTAGTTTGGTTTAGAGAAAGAAACAGCACGGAAACAGGCCCTTCGGCCCATTGGGGCAGTGTCGACCAGCGATCCCCGCATATTAACACTATCCTACACACACTAGGGACAATTTTTACATTTACCGAGTCAAGTAACCTACATACTGTCTGAAGAAGGGTTTCGGCCCGAAACGTTGCCTATTTCCTTCGCTCCATAGATGCTGCTGCACCCGCTGAGTTTCTCCAGCACTTTTGTCTACCTTCGATTTTCCAGCATCTGCAGTTCCTTCTTAAACAACCTACATACCTGTACGCCTTTAGGGTTACCATCATGTTCATAAGCGATAGGAGCCGCATGAGGCCATTCGGCCCATCAAGTCTACTCCACCATTCAACCACGGCTGATCTATCTCTCCCTCTTAACCCCATTCTCCTGCCCGCTCCCCGTAACCCCTGACACCCGCGCTAAGCAATGTTCAGCGCAGAGATTGTGGGCCGAAGGGCCTGTTTGTCCAGTGCTGCACCGTTTTATGTTCCATGTTCTGTGACGTTGCTGGGACTAGAGGTGGAGAGGCTGGGCAGGCTGGGACTGTTTTCTCTGGAGAGCAGGAGGCTGTGGAGTGAGTTATAAAATCATGAGGGGAATAGATAAGGTGGATGGTCAGACATTTTCCCAGTGAGGGAGATCTTACACATACGGTGCGACGGGGAAAGATGTAAAAGTGAACCTGTAGGGAAAGTCATTCACACAGAGATTGATGCATATGTGGAACAAGCTGCCAGAGAAAATATGATTGATATTGGTTAATTATTGTCACGTGCACTGGGATATAATGAGAAGCTTTGCTTGTGTGCTATCCAGTCAAACCATACTGTACATGAGTATAATCACACCATACACGTGTGCAACAGGTATTGAATTGAATCGAAGGTAGACTGAAGTGCTGGAGAAACTCAGCGGGTGCAGCAGCAGCTATGGAGCGAAGGAGATGGGCAACGTTTCGGGCCGAAACCCTTCTTCATTGAATTGAATTGAATATGTTCTTGTCACACGTGACAAGTCATGGTGACATTCTTTGCTCGCATACATTGCCAAGGTATACAAATAGTCGCCCATAAAGGGCGCTTACAAAGTCACGTGCGTCCCCGTGCCAGTTCCCATTTTGTTCTCCACCCACCCCCCCCTCATGGTGGTCTCCCCCCCCCCCCCCCCCCCCCCCTTCATAGTGCAGAGAAAAATCCCAGAGTGCAGTCACAGAGAAGATTGGTTTAGTTTTAGAGATACAGCACAGAAGTAGGCCCTTCGGCCCACCGACCAGCGATCCCTGTACACTAGCACTATCCTACACACATAGAAACATAGAAAATAGGTGCAGGAGGAGGCCATTCGGCCCTTCGAGCCAGCACCGCCATTCATTGTGATCATGGCTGACCGTCTCCAATCAATGACCCGTGCCTGCCTTCTCCCCATATCCCCTGAGTCCACTAGCCCCTGGAGCTCTTGTAGAAACAGAGAAAATAGGTGCAGGAGGAGGCCAATTAGCCACACTAGCGACAATTTACAATTTCACCAAAGCCAATTAGCCTACAATCCCGCACGTCTTTGGAGTGTGGGAGGAAACCAGAGCACCCGGAGAAAACCCACGCGGTCACAGGGGGAACGTGCAAACTCCGTACAGACAGCACCCATAGTTAGGATGGAACCCGGGTCTCTGGCGCTGTGAGGCAGCAACTCTCCCGCTGCCCCACCCGTGCCGCCCATGCGGGTGGAAGTGGGTATAGTTACAGTGTTTAAAAGACATTTGGACCGGTACGCGGATAGGAAAGGTTTGGATGGCTATGGGCCTAACGTGGGCAGGTGGGAATAGTACAGATGGGGCATCTTGGGCGGCGTGGGGGAGTTGGGCCGAAGGGCCTGTTTCCGTGCTGTGTGACTCCTGACGGGTTCGATCCTGCTGTCGGTACGGAGTTTGTGCGTTGTCCCCGTGACCTGCGTGGGCTTTGTCCGGTTTCCTCCCACACTCCAAAGACGTACAGGCTTGTGGCCTAGTTGGCTTGGTAAAATTGTTAATGGTTGCCAGTGTGTGTGTGGGACAGCCTTAGTGTATGGCGATCGCAACTCAGTGGGCCAAAGGGCCTGTTTCAGCGCTGTATCTCTAAACTAAACTAAACCTCTCTATGACTATAAAACTATTTCTCTTTCCGCTCCCTGCCCTACTTATGCTTTCATTGTAGTACTCGTGTACGATGTTGTTTGACTGGATAGCACACAAACAAAGCTTCTCATTATATCCCAGTACATCCCAGTGATGATAATAATACACCAATATCAATCGCACTTTCTCTTGACAGCTTGTTCCACTTACCCATCTTCCTCTGTGTGAATAACATTCCCCTCGGGTTCTCTTTTAAATGACGAGGGAATGAATCGTACTAAAACTATGCCGTTCATTGTAGAACAATGAAAGTGATAGATAGAGTGGATGTGGAAAGGATGGGAGAGCCTGGGGCCAGAGGGCACAGTCTCAGAATTAAAGGGCGCGCTTTCAGAAAGGAGGTGAGGAGGAACCTCTTTGGTCAGAGGGTGGTGAATCCGTGGAACTCACTGCCACAGAGGGCTGTGGAGGCCAAGTTGGTGGATATTTCTAAGGTGGAGATAGACACATTCTTGATTATTATTGGATTAGGAGGCAGAGATCAGCTGTGATTGAATGGCAGAGTCGACTCGATGGGCCGAATGGCCTAATTCTACTCCTGTAACTTGTGAACTTGTGAGTTGGCAGAGTAGGTGGCAGGGGTTGGGTTAGTTGACGTGGAGCATTAATGTGATGGACCAGCTTGAGGAACACACAGCACAGGCTCACCCTGAGGCAGGGGGAAGTCCCAGAGATTGTGGTGAAAAAGATTAAAGATAGCATCGCGCTTGATGACAAAGCAGGTAACTGCCAAAAGACGGGCAACCGATTACATCAACAAAACTGTGAAGAACAACCAGGAAGGAGATGGATAAAATTATCTGGGAATGTAAAAAACTGGCCGGATGATTTTCTGTAGCTTTTCTAAAAATCAGATGGTTGACAAAGTCGAGTTGAAAGGGAGCCTGGGGAATGAATGATGTGTAGTTAGGAAACGGAACATGGTGCAGTGCAGTGCTGCAGGAAGTCGCTGCAGATACTGGTTTACACCGAAGATAGTCACACGATGCTGGAGTGACTCAGCGGGGCAGGCAGCGTCTATGGTGAGGAGGAACGGGTGCACTGTAACACAGTAGGACAGAGGAATAGTCCCTTTGACCCACTTTGCCTGTGTCGCACATGATGCCAACCCTAACTCTCCTCTGCCTGCACATAATCCATACCCTTCATATCCATCTGCTTATCCAAAAGTCTTCTGCCCCTGTCCCACTTGGGCTATTTTGTTAGTTGACTACAGGTGACTAGGCTGTTGCCACGAGGTTGCCGGGGTGCACCTGTATGGTCGTGAGTAGTCTCCTCAGTCGCCCAAAGAGTCGTAGCGTTTTTCTGGTCCCCGCTGGATTTTGAAATGTTCAAACGTTGTCGGCGACAGTTGGCTTGACGCCAATGAGCGTAGCCTGACTTCTCCTGACGTAGGTTGTCGCCAGGATGATGTAGGTTGTCGCTGGTGCTGCCTTTGTTTTTTAATTGTTAAAGTATGATCAAATTGTCTGTCATAGTTTTTCGGCAACCTGCTACGACTATGACAGTCGCCTAGAAATAGCCTGAGTGGGACCGGCCCTTTAAACACCACTATCTTATCTGCCTTAACCTCAACGTAGAAACATAGAAAATGGGTGCGGGAGGAGGCCATTCAGCCCTCCGAGCCAGCACCGCCCTTCATTGTGATCATGGCTGATCGTCCCCAATCAATAACCCGTGCCTGCCTTCTCCCCATATCCCTTGACTCCACCAGCCCCTAGAGCTCTATCCAACTCTCTCTTAAATCCATCCAGTGATTTAGTGTCTACTGCCTTCTGTGGCAGGGAATTCCATAAATTCACAACTCTCTGGTTGAAAAAGTTTTTTCTCACCTCAGTCTTAAATGACCTCCCCTTTATTCTAAGACTGTGGCCCCTGGTTCTGGACTCGCCCAACATTGGGAACAGTGCGTTCAAGCTCTCACCACCCTCTGTGTAAAAAAACGAGGCCAGATAAATGTTGCTCCACTCATTTAAAAGTTCTGCCCATTGGTATTTGACATTTCCACCCTGGCAAAATGGTTCTGACTGTCTACCCTATTCATGCCTCTCATAATTTTATACACTTCTATCGGGTCTCATTTCAACCTCCGACGCTCCAGAGAAAACAATCCCGGTTTATCCAACCTCTCCTTATAGTTAATGCTGCCTAATCCAGGCATCATTCTGGTCAAACCTCCTCTGCATCTTTCCTGGAATGGGGCGGCCAGAACTGCACGAAATACTCCAAATGCAGCCTACCCAAAATCCTATTAAGCTGTAACTTCTACTCACCGACCGATCCTCCAAAACCAAGCATATTTTACTTAAAGCCTTCTTTGCCACTCTACCCAAGTTTTGTTGCCACTTTCAGGGACCCATTTACTTGATGGCAAATACATTCATGTAAATCTATGTCAATAGACAATAGGTGCAGGAGTAGGCCATTTGGCTCTTCGAGCCAGCACCGCCATTCACTGTGATCATGGCTGTTCATCCCCAATCAGTGAAAGTATCCGTTCCTGCCTTCTCCCCACATCCCCTGACTCTACTATCTTTAAGAGCTCTACCTTGAAAGCATCCAGAATATTGGCCTCCACTGCCTTCTGAGGCAGAGAATTCCACAGATTGACAACTCCCTGGGTGAGAAAGTTTTTCCTCAGACACAAGAAGACAAAAAATTGCAGATGCTGGAACTCGCAAGTTTGTGTGTGTGTGTGCGCGTGTGTCTGCCTGCCAACTCTCATGCATTTCACACAATTTTCACGCTCATCACAGCATTTCTCACGCTCAAAAAAATAAATAAATAAATAACCAAAGAAAGTCACGAACACTGTGTGTGTGTGTGTGTGTGTGTCCTTCCCAGCCTTCTGTGGCAAACATGTCCACATTCTCTCCACACTCACTCTATCCAAGCCTTTCACAGTTCCTTGTGCAGGGCTGCCCACTCTCACGCATTGAGCGTGAGACTCGTGCATTTCACACAATTCTCACGCTGATCACGGAATTTCTCACGCTCAAAAAAAATAAAGATAAATAAATAAATAAATAACCAAAGAAAGTCACGGACAATTCAATTTGCCCAAGGCTTCCACACCTCCTCCACACTCACCAATGAGAATAGTTTTCTGTTGGCGGGTTTCCCATAACGAATGAGCAATTTGATTGCCTTAAGCCCATTAATATGCATAAGCTTGATCTTTTGCTGGAACCTGATGGGGATGATGTTTTACAGCTTGCAACTTATACAGTTTTGCTTCCAGTAAGATGCAAATGTATTCTTGATATCACTGGCCACATGATGTGTGGCAATGCATGAGGACCATGCTAATTTTTTGCATGCAATGGAAATGTAATTCATAGCTCAATTGGGCTGAGTCACTCCAGAATCCGTGTCCCTTTGTGCATTAATCAGTTCCTTCTTTCGACATTTTGGCTCCTCTAATTTTTGCAGCCATAGCTTGTGCAAACGTCTGGCGGAATTCAGTGGAAGTTTGCTTAGACTGAGGGGGACATTAACCTTGACGCATTCAGTGCATCAAAAGAAACTTGGTCATTAGTCCAGTGGTTACATTTTTCAAGATTTACCTCGTGCAGTGCCGGAGGACGTCACATACTCCAGTAAATATTGAGCCAAAGTGTAGCCAGTATTTTCGCTGCGAGGATGTGAACCAGACGGAAATGAATTATTTTTTTTTTTCTCCTGGAAAGAAGAAAGAAACTAGAAACGGGCTCCAGAGTGGCGCAGTGGGAGGGTCGCTGCCTTACAGCGCCAGAGACCCGGGTTCCATCCTGACTCTGGGTGCTGTCTGAACGGAGTATGTGTTTTCTCCCACTCTCCCAAGACATGCAGGTCTGTTGGTTAATTGGCTTTGGTAAACATTGTACATTGTCCCCAGTCTGTAGTAGAGCGCTGGCTTACGGCGTGTTACGCCCCGATCTTCAACACCCAGCCTCTCCCGCTGTTCTTTTCGCTCTGCTCTGACCAGAGGTCGTATCTCACAGCACACAAAGCTCTGGGGTAACTTAGTGGGTCAGGCGGCGTCCCTGGAGAACATGGGTGTGTCATGTCGCAGGTCGGGACCCGTCATCCGTCTGAGGAAGGCTCCACGCCTGAAATGTCACCTACCCATGTTCTCCAGGGATACTGCCTGACCCACTGAGTTACTCCAGAGCTTTGTGTGCTTTCTTGTAAACGAGCATCTGCAGTTCCTGGTTTCTGCATGCTGTACATCATTTGTTCCTGTCTTAACTCCAAGTCACCAGTGCAGTTAGACAGAGTGCTGCCTGACCCGCTAAGTTACTCCAGAAATGTGTTTCCTTTTATGGATGCCTTCTCTTTGTCCTTGTCTTTCTTTTTGGTCAGCATGTTTGTATGTCGTAGAGCTTTACAGCAGAAACAGGCCCTTCAGCCCAACTTGCCCACACCGGCCAACATGTTCCATCTACACTAATTCCACCTGCCTGCATTTGGCCCATATCCCTCTAAACCTGTACCCATCTCATTGTTTCCCATGTGCTGCACCTGTTGATCAGAGCCTGGCTCTACTGTGGAATGTAATTTAGCCTAACCTTATTCATACCTAATCTAATTTAAAGCATAAATGTTGCATTCAAGTGTAAGTTAAAAGACTCGCTACAGTTTGCACCAGATTGCACAATTTCACGCTGAAAAATGCAAAAGCCCCCCCTCCCACACCCTCCCCCCCTCCATCACTGCGCTCCCTCGCAATTTCTCACTCTCAACTCTCACCCAACGTTGGCAGCTCTGCAACCTGCGTCTCAATTTAACTGTCCCACTTCAAAGTCTCCTCGGGGTATGCCTACTTTGAAGGGGTTCTCCCCCCGTCTCTCTGTCCCTCTTTCACCGATTCCTGCTGGTCACCTGCTATTCAAACAGGCTCCAGGCTTCCTCCAGAGGTGAAGCAAATTTCATCCTGACAGAGAGAGTCACAAGTTTGATTTGCTTAATAATCTCTTGCGTGCCACCTCAGCGGAAGCTAAAAGTCACATATGCACCTGGTGAGCTGGTGTCCGCCTTGTCTCTCCAACCACAAACTTTCAGGCACCCTCCCTGGTGCCAGAGTAATTGAGTAGAATCAGACTGAGCGCTAACGATCAGTAACCCGCGATGGACTGGGCTGAGCACACGTCTCCCGGCAGCCTCGTGCCTTCCTTGTGCATTGCGATTGCCGCACCAGGCCCTGATGTGACCAGTCAGGTTGCGTTCTATGGTACAGTTTGTCTCATCGACCTCTAGCAAAAGAAACAGATGTAACTGGACAGTGGGCTGAATGTTCTCTGTGGGATTTCACTGCGTGGAAGGATAGGGTCGTAAACCACGGAAACGAGCCCCTCGGCCAGACTGGTCCATGCCGACCGAGGCGCCTGCCTAAGTTACTGTTATTTGGCCGTGTTTGGCCCATATCATATCATATCTCCTCGAAAACCCGATGCGGTAACCGTGACATTTTTATACATCCCGGTAGAGATTTGCCTCGTGATTTCAAAAATCCCGTCATCTGAAAATTTGATTCTTTATTTCCCGAGTTTTTTTACTAAAATTGTTCACCAATCTTTTGAAAATCTAACGTGCTGAAGCGAGCGGATGACGTCACAATGGCTTGGCTCCTCGCGGCCAGCTGTGCAGAGTTTTCAACGCGATACCTGCTGGGCACTGTCCAGCCCTCCCCTGTGACACCGCACCCCCCCCCCCCCTCAATCTCTACTGCCCTCCCTCTCTTTCTTTACCCTCCTCCCATTCCTTCTCCACCGCCCCCCCCTCTAACTGCGCCTGCGCAGTTGGGGGCTATGCGTGAGTGGATAGGGCGGGGGATGGGGTAAAAGGAGTGAATTAATACTATTCATATCATTTCAAGAGGGTGGGGGGGTTAGTGTGTGTGTGTGTGTGACGCCGAAGGCCGCCCATCCCGCAACCGCGCGTTGAGGGGACGGGACCCAACGGGTCCTCCTAGGTCTAGTATCCGTCTAAACCTTTCCTATCCATGTGCCTGTCGAAATGTCTCTCAAATGTTGTTATAGTCTCTGCCTCAACTACCTCCTGTGGCAGCTCGTTCTACACACCCACCACCCTCGGGATGAAAACGTTGCCCCTCGGATTCCTACTAAATCTTGCCCCTCTCATCTTCCATCCATGCCCGCTAGTTTTTGATTCCCCTACTCTGTGGGGGGGGAAAAAATGCACTCACCCAATCTATTCCCCTCATGATCTTATGAGATCTCTATGAGATCACTCTTCAGCTCCTTCTCTCCAGAGATGCTGCCTCGCCCGCTGAGTTACTCCAGCATTTTGTGTCGATCTTCGGGGTAAACCAGCATCTGCAGTTGCTTCCCACACTCTTGTATTCTGCAATTTCAAGTACGGGTTGACCACCGTTTTTCCGGCACCCTTGGTTCTCGAGCCTTGCCAGATTATCCATTTTGCTGGACCGACAGCGGTCGCATAATAATGATACAACAACACACCTCTGACCCACCCCCGTGTCTCTAAAGCACCATGGACTGCTTAAATAAAGAAACTTGCATAAGACAAATGTTAAATGTAAGATAAAAGTACTTATGCTTGGCACCACGACTTGGTGGGCCTTGCTTAGAAGCCGCAGCTAGGGTTAAATGCAAGCAAGATAAGCTAAGAATCTCACAAAACCAAGTGTTTAAGAAAGAACTGCAAATGCTGGTAACCAACTGCAGATGCTGGGAAACCAAGTGGTCACCACCAACAACGCCAGATGTGGGCAAACAGCTCCTTTCGGACCACCTGTGGCCATCCAGGGAATTTTAAGTGCCCTCTCATCATTTTGTCTGGATTAAAGGAGGTGCCGGATTATCGGTTGGAAAATCAGTGGTGGACCTGTAATGCCTCCCTCCGCTCCCTCTCGTCAGGATCGAGCCTGGGTCTCTGGCGCTGTGAGGCAGCAACTCTACCACCAAGAACCCTGGAAGCAGCCGCAGAATCCTACGTCTTGAAGGATGCTTACTTGGTCCATCCGACATCCGAGTTGCCCTCTCTCCTGCCATGGCCCCGTGGCACTGCGCACTTGTTCCTTTCCAGGTCTTCCCCCACCTCCTTCCTATCGAGCGGTTCCGCGCAATGTGGCAAAGAAAATGTCTCTGTCTCTCCCCTCCCTCTGTCACGTTGGACCGCCCGTTAACTCCCATCTCTCCCCGTTACTTCCAGACCCTCTTGAGTGAGAGCACACTCATCCCATCAGTCTCCGTCACTTCGAAGACCTCGGTTAGAATCCCCCTTTAGTCTCCTCCGCTTCACGGGGGAACAGCTCGGGATCTTTCCTGATTATTCCCGTAATCTCCTCAAAAAGTCAGGAGTGACATGCACCAACAAAACAAGGAGATTCTAACTTGTAGGTCATAAGATCATAAACGATAGGAGTAGAATTAGGCCATTTGGCCCATCAGGCGTACTCTGCCATTCAATCATGGATGATCTATTTTTTTCCCCCCATACCCCATTCTCCTGCCTTCTTCCCATAATCCCTGAATCAAGAATCTACAGTTCCCTCCATAAAGTTTGGGACAAAGACCCATCATTTATTTATTTGCCTCTGTACTCCACAATTTGAGATTTGTAATAGAAAAAAATCACATGTGGTTAAAGTGCACGTTGTCAGATTTTAATAAAGGCCATTTTTATATATTTTGGTTTCACCATGTAGAACTTACAGCACTGTTTATACAGAGTCCCCTTATTTCAGGGCACCATAATGTTTGGGACACAGCAATGTCATGTAAATGAAAGTAGTCATGTTTAGTATTTTGTTGTGATTGTCCTTGTGATTGAGGCAGTGCAGCGGAGGTTCACGAGATTGATCCCTGGGATGGCGGGACTGTCATATGAGGAAGGATTGAAAAGACTAGGCTTGTATTCACTGGAGTTTAGAAGGATGAGGGGGGAATCTTACAGACACATATAAAATTATAAAAGGACTGGACAAGCCAGATGCAGGAAAAATGTTCCCAATGTTGGGCGAGTCCAGAACCAGGGGCCACAGTCTTAGAATAAAGGGGAGGTCATTTAAGACTGAGGTGAGAAAAAACCTTTTCGCCCAGAGAGTTGTGAATTTGTGGAATTCCCTGCCACAGAGGGCAGTGGAGGCCAAGTCACTGGATGGATTTAAGAGAGAGTTAGATAGAGCTCTAGGGGCTAGTGGAGTCAAGGGATATGGGGAGAAGGCAGGCACGGGTTATTGATTGGGGACGATCAGCCATGATCACAATGAATGGCAGTGCTGGCTCGAAGGGCCGAATGGCCTCCTCCTGCACCTATTTTCTATATTTCTATCTATGTTTCTATGTGGCATATCCTTTGCATGCAATGACTGCTTGAAGTCTGTGTGATTCATGGACATCACCATCACCATTATACTACTATCTGAATGGTGGCTGATTAGGAAAAGGGGAGATGCAACGAGACCTGGGTATCATGGTACACCAGTCATTGAAAGTAGGCATGCAGGTGTTGGCATAGAGGGGGTACAGAGAAGGTTCACCAGACTGATTCCTGGGATGTCAGGACTTTCATACGAGGAAAGACTGGATAGACTCGGCTTATGCTCGCTAGAATTTAGAAGATTGAGGGGGGATCTTATAGAAACTTACAAAATTCTTAAGTGGTTGGACAGGCTAGATGCAGGAAGATTGTTCCCGATGTTGGGGAGATACAGAACAAAGGGTCACAGTCTAAGGATAAGGAGGAATTCCTTTAGGACCGAGATGAGGAAAACATTTTTCACACAGAGAGTGGTGAATCTCTGGAATTCTCTGCCACAGAAGGCAGTTGAGGCCAGTTCATTGGCTATATTTAAGAGGGAGTTAGATGTGGCCCTTGTGGCTAGAGGGATCAGGGGGTATGGAGAGAAGGCAGGTACAGGATACTGAGTTGGATGATCAGCCATGATCATATTGAATGGCGGTGCAGGCTCGAAGGGCGAATGGCCTACTCCTGCACCTAGTTTCTATGTTTCTATGCTGGGTGTCCTCTCTGGTGATGATCTGCCAGGCCTGTATTGCAGCCATCTTTAGCTTATGCTTGTTTTGGGGGCTAGTCCCCTTCAGTTTTCTCTTCAGCATATAAAAGGCATGCTCAATTGGGTTCAGATCGAGTAATTGACTTGGCCACTCACCTATTGACCATTTTTTAGCATAGTTCCTCCTGAAATGGAGGACTATGTATGAGTGTTGCTGTCATTTCTACAGGGTGAAACCAAAATGTATAAAAACGGCCTTTATTAAAATCTGTCATTGTGCACTTTAACCACATGTGATATTTTCTGTATGTAATCTTCCTTCCTTCCCGAACCAGGCCGTGATGTGACCAGCCAATATGTTCTCTGCTGTACACTGGTAGATGTTTAAGAGAGTATTCTAAAGGAGTAGAGGTGTTGATGGGATTTCTTTGTGATTGCATCAGTGGGCCGGGTCACGACCAGGAACTTGAAGTTGTTGATACTCTCCACCACTGAGCCGTTGATGAAGGCAGGTCCGTGGATCAGGGCCTTTGTCCCTTCTACAGTCAACAATACGCTCCTTGGTCTGGCTGGCATTGAGAGCAAGGTTGTAATTCTGACACCATTCAATTGGGTTTCATAAGGAGTAGAATTAGGCCATTCGGCCCATCAATACTCCACCATTCAATCATGGCTGATCTATCTCTCCCTCCTAACCCCATTCTCCTGCCCTCTCCCCATAATCTCTGATGCCCATACTAATCAAGAATCTGCCTTAAAAATATCCACTGACCTGGCCTCCACTGCCTTCTGTGGCAAATCATTCCACAGACTCACCACCCTCTCATTAAATGACTTTCTCCTAATCTCCTTCCTAAAAGAACGTCCTTTAATTCTGAGGCTGTGACCTCTGGTCCTGGACTCTCCCGCTAGGGGAAACGTCTGCAAACCCCCAGTTGGTGGGAGTGAGTGAGTGAGTGAGGGCAGGGGCTGATGGCCTTGTTTGTTGTTCTTCCCTTCTCGTTGACCAGGTCCGCTGGGACTCAACCATCAATGATCGGGTTGGAAGATGGCGTCGACCCCAGGCCTCAACACCACGGTGCCCACCTCAGTCCCACCCTCCACGTTCGAGAGCACCGCCAACCCGCTCGCCGGCCAGGGGAGGAGACCACATTCAACGACACAGACTGCTTCATTCCGCTGGGAAAGCCAGTCGCGCATCTGCGGAATAGCTTCGGAGGCATCCCTACCGTCCTCCTCATTTACTTCATCCTCTTCTGGGTAAGCGAGCCGGCCAGATGCAGCCCGGTCCCACGCCCGGGACTCCGGCGCTTCAAGCGCTGTAAGGCAGCAGCTCTACCGCTGCACCAGCGTTCCGGACTAATGGTGGCATTTGATCCGGGCTGACTCTTGTTGTGTTGTCTCTTGCAGATCCTGATCACCATATTTTCAATACTGAGGAAGAAAGCCTGGGATTACGGACGCATTGCCCTCTTTGCCGTCAACGCCAGGTGGCTGCACAGAACTTTTGCCAAGACTGGGGGCGCAGCCAGTTACAGACACGTCCGGCAGGACCAGTCAACATGCGTCCAGATACAGCACAGAAATGGGCTCTTCAGCTGATCGAGCCCACGCCAAGCAGCGATCAGCTGTTTACACACTACTTCTACGTAATCCCACTTTCCCATCCATACCCAACACACTAGGGGGCCATTTACAGAGGGCCGATTGGCTTTAGAAATCCTCACGTCTTTGGGAAGTGGGGGGAAACCCACGCGGTCGCAGGGGAGAATCCTACAGTACAAATGGCTTTGCTTTTGCAGGTCTGACACTACTCCACTCCCCCATTCCCTTGTTATAAAGAAGAACATACGACATAGGAGCAGCATTAGAGGCCATTCTGCCCACCAAGTCTACTCTGCCAATCAATGATGACTGATCTAGTTTTCCCTCGCAACCCATTCCCCATTGGCCTTCCCCCTCCATAACCTTTACCATCCTTGACTACTGGTCATGATGAGAAAGTGGGATAACATAGAACAATTGTGAACGGGTGACAGTGGGCCGAAGGGACTGTTTCCATGTTGTATCTCTAAACTAAACTAAAGTGACCAATTAACATTCGACACACAGTCATTTTCCCAGGGTGGAGAACCCTAAAACTAGCTGTGTGTATGCATGTTCATAAGTTCTAGGAGTAGAATTAAGCCATTTGGCCCATAAGGACTACTCCGCCATCCAATCAAGGCTGATCTATCTCTCCCTCCTAACCCTATTCTCCTATGGGTACACAAAAAACTGGAGAAACTCAGCGGGTGCAGCAGCATCTAAGGAACGAAGGAAGAAGGGTTTCGGCCCGAAACGTTGCCTATCTCCTTCGCTCCATAGGTGCTGCTGCACCCGCTGAGTTTCTCCAGCTTTATGTGTACCCTCGATTTTCCAGCATCTGCAGTTCCTTCTTTAACATTTATTCTCCTATCTCTGCCTTGAAAATATCCACTGACTTGGCCTCCACAGCCTTCTGTGGCAAACATAGGCGGAAATCCGGGAGCCCCCCCCCCACCCCCCCCTAGGTTTTGAGAGGTGGGGCACAATCCCCCCCATGTTTTGTAATTCGGTGAAAAAACTATTAAAAAATCTCCGCTTTCCGCGAGACAGTGCGGGTGGGACTGATGGTCGAGGGAGGGCGCCGATTGGACGAGAGAGACGTCGGTCAGCAGAGAGTGGGGGGGGAGGGACATATACATGATGATTCAGCGTGGTGATTGGAGGATGTGGCGTCGGTCAGAGACGGATGTAGGGGGGGTGGGACTGAGGATAGAGCGCGGTGATTGGAGGAGGGAGACGTGCTGGTGGAGAAAGATCATTGAGCGGGGCTTGAATCGGCCCGTTCGCGGGGCCTTTCATCGCCCGGCCCTGCCCGGCCTAAAATCGGCCGTGGGATCTTCCATCGCCCCGCGGTCAAATTGCTGCGTCGAGGCGATCGAGGCTTCCCGATGCTGAAGTCCCTGCCGGGTGATGGAATATCCCGCAGTCGGTTGTAAGCCGCGCCGGGCGATGAAAGGCCCCGCTAACGGGCCGATTCAAGCCCCACGATTCAGGGCGGATGATGCTGCTATTGCTGGAGTTCAGAGTCGGTCACCAACAAGGTCAGCTCCCGATGTTATCGTCAACAGGGCCCAGGGCTGAAGCCTCCAAAGCCTCGCACGCGCGAGGCACCAAGGAATTGTGTGTGTGTGTGTCCCCCCCCCATGTTTTGGCAGCGATTTCCGCCCCTGGTGGCAAAGCATTCCATAGATTCACCACCTTGTTTGTAGTTTGCAGTATTAACCCTGGCATGTGGTAGGTGGGTACAGGTAAGGGGAGAGGGGGATGTGATTAGCAGATGGGATGGGTAGTACTGTCCAACCCGCCGAGTTCCTCCAGCACTTTATATTTTAAATGTTCAGCATCCGCAGCTCTTTGTTTCTCCATTTGGTTCCGGGACACTGATGTCCCCTAGTGGAGTAACAGAAATATTACTCTGGGACTTCAATTCATTTTATTGCAGTCATAAGGTCATAAGTGATAGGAGCAGAATTAGGCCATTCGGCCCATCAAGTCTACTCCACTGTTCTATCGTGGCTTGTGTATATCTCCCTCCTAACCCCATTCTCCTGCCTTCTCCCCTGACACCCATACTAATCAAGAATCTATCTATCTCTGCCTTAAATATATCGACTGACTTTGCCTCCACAGCCTTCTGTGGCAATGAATTCCACAGATTCACCACCCTCTGGCTAAAGAAATCCCTTCTCATCTCCTTTCTGAAGGCACATCCTTTAATTCCGAGGCTGTGCCCTCTGGTCTTAGACTCTCCGACTAGTGGAAACATCCTCTCCACTCTACCCAAGCTTGTGTGTATTTCTGCGTGGATCTGTGTGTGTGTGTGGACATGTATACATATGTATGGGAATGTGTTTGTATGTGGTGGTGTGTGTGTGTGTGGGTGTCTGTGTGCGTTTAGTTTAGAGATACAGCACGGAAACAGGCCCTTCGGCCCACTGTGTCCGCGCCGACCAGCGATCCCCGCATACTAACACTATCCTACGCACACATTAGTGACAATTTTGACACATACCAGGTGCAGGTCCCTGGGAGAACGTGTGGTCGGGATGGAACTCGGGTCTCTGGCGCTGTAAGACAACGACTACCGCTGTGTCACTGTGCCATGTGCGTGTGTGTCTCTGTATGTCACGCGTGTGTGTGTGTGTGTACAAGACACTCCTGCCCCACTGACTCCAGCCTCTTCCCTCCTGCAGCCACCCTGAGGACGAACTCAACACCTACCAGCGATTCACCTCCCCCTCCTCCAGCGAGCACCTAGCGAATGATGCGGTGAGTACCAGCCTTCCTCCGACCTTCCCTCTGTTCTACCCTCCCCAACCAGCCTCCATGACCTTCTCCCCCCTGACCTTCTCCCCCCTGACCTTCTCCCCCCTGACCTTCTCCCCCCTGACCTTCTCCCCCCTGACCTTCTCCCCCCTGACCTTCTCCCCCCTGACCTTCTCCCCCCTGACCTTCTCCCCCCTGACCTTCTCCCCCCTGACCTTCTCCCCCGACCAGCCCCCCCCCACCCCCAAACGCGACCTGCCCCTCGTCTCCACCGAAATGAGGTGAGAGGGGAATGTTTTAATAGGAACCTGAGGGGCAACTGTTTCACTCAGGGTGGTGGGTATGTGGAACGAGCTGCCAGAGGAGGTAGTTGAGGCAGAGACTATAACAACAGTTATTAACATTCGGACTGGTACATGAATAGGAAAAGGGTTTGTGGGATATTGGACAAACGCGGGCAGGTGCGACTGGCTTAAATGGGGCATCTTGGTCGGCATAGATGGTTGGGCTGAATGGCCTGTTTCCTTGCTGCATGACTCTGTTGCTCTAAACAAATTGAAGTTTAAAAACGCTAATATTGGTGCCGGAATTCCAAAGTCCTTCGTGCAACTAAGACAGTCCACACTTTATGGTTTGTGGACAAAAATGCTGGAGAAACTCAGCGGGTGAGGCAGCATCTATGGAGCGAAGGAAATAGGCGACGTTTCGGGTCGAGACCCTTCTTCAGACTTCTTAAACAGTTTATAGTTTGGTTAGTGTTGTGCAGTGTTCAAGAGCCTGATGGTTGTGGGGAAGAAGCTGTCCTTGAACCTGGTTCTCGGGCTCCTGCACCTTCCTGCAGAGGGTAGTAGTGAGATGAGAGTGTGGCCAGGGTGGCGTTGCCCCTTGGTTATATAGGCTGCCTTTTTTGAGAGGGTTTGATGACCTAGAATGAGTGTGAATGGGTGATGGTCTTGGTGGGCCGAGACACACTGGGCATTTTCAAAGTGGAGATTAATAGGTTCTTGATTAGGAAGGGTCTGAAGGTGATGGGGAGAAGGCAGAAGAATGTGATTGGGAGGGGACAAATGGATTGAATGGGGGAGTAGACTCGATGAGCAGAATGGCCTTTGGACTTTTGACTTTAGAGATACAGCATCTGTAGGAAACAGGCCCTTCGGCCCACCGAGTCCGTGCCGACCAGCGACCTCCCCGTACGCTCGCACTATCCCACACACTAGGGACAGTTTAACCTGCGAACCTGTAGATCTTTGGGATGTGGAAGGAAACCGAAGCATTCGGAGAAAACCCACGCAGGTCCTACAGGGAGAATACATACAAACTCCGTACCCGTAGTGAGGATCGAACCCGGGCCTCTGGCATTGCAGCTCTACCGCAACGCCACCGTGCCACCCAACAGCCGTCTTTATGGGCTGAAGGGCCTATTCCCACGATGCATCTCCAGACCAACGCCCCCTGCTGAGGGGGTACCCCGTGACGGAGCGGGGCTCTGTGTGGTAGCTTTTGTTCCTGGGAGTTGGAGTTGCTGGAGCAGGCCCCGGGTGGGTGGGGGGGTGGGGGGGGGGGTTTGGCTGGGGTGATTGGGGCTGGGACTTGATGCAGGAGCCCAGTCCACACTGACCGATCGTCTGTCTCTCTTTCCCACAGCGCCATTGTTCGTGGCTGGTCAACACCTTCTCCATGATGTGAGTGCCAGGCCCGCTGGCGGGAGCTCGAAGATGCCCGTACCCCCCCCCCCCCCTCCCCCGCCACCCCCACCCTCTCGGGGGGGGGGGGGGGGGGGGAGGGAGCAGGGATGGGTGCAGGGTCTTCCACAGAAAAAGGATTGCCAATCTAAGTTCTGATGTAGGGTCTTGACCTGAAACAGTCGACCATTCCCCACAGACGCTGCCTGACCCACTGAGTACTTCCAGCTGATTGCTTAGTTTAATTTAGTTTAGAGATACAGCATGGAAACAGGCTCTTCAGCCCAATGGACACAAGTTGCTGGAGTAACTCTGCGTGAAGGGCAGCATCTCCGGAGAGAAGGAATGGATGACGTTTCGGGTCACACTCTCTGAGACCCTTCTTCTGTCTGCAGAAGGGTCTCGACCCGAAACGTCACCCATTGCTTCTCTCCAGAGATGCTGCCGCTCCCGCTGAGTTACTCCAGGATTTTGCGTCTGTCTTCGGTTTAAACCAGCGTCTGCAGCTCCTTCCTACACTCTTCAGCCCAACGAGTCCGCACCCCCGACCAGCGATCCCCGTACACCGGTTCTGTCCTACACACTAGGGACAGTTTATGGAGGCCAATTAACCTGCAAACCTTTGGGATGTGGGAAGAAACCGGAGCACCCGGAGAAAACCCACGCGGTCACAAAGAGAGGGTGCAAACTCCACACAGACAGCACCTGTCGTCGGGATCGAACCCGGGTCTCTGGCGCTGTGAGGCAGCAACTCTACCGTTGCTTCACCGCCCTTGTTGGTTGCTCTAGATGCAGGTTTACAAAATAGTCACAAAATCTTGGAGTAACTCAAAGGGTCAGGCAGCATCTCTGGAGAATATGGAGAGGTGCACATCATACACGCACACACATACACGCGCGCACATAGTCACACTCATGTGTGCACTCTCTCACATATACACGTAAGCACGCACACAAACACACGGGAGATGCATCACAGCACGGTTTGGGAACATCTCCATCCAAGACCGGGAGAAATTGCAGAGAGTTGCGCACGCAGCCCAGACCATGACACAAACCAACCTCCCTTCCACTGACTCCGTTTATACCTCACGCTGCCTCGGCAAGGCCAGCAGCACAATCAAGGACGAGTCGCACCCTGGCCACTCCCTCTTCTCCCCTCTCCCATCGGGCAAAATGGATAGAAGTGTGAAAACGCACACCTCCAGATCCTGGGACAGTTTCTTCCCAGCCGTTATCAGGCAATCGAAATATCCTACCACCGTTAGAAAACTTTCCTGAACTACTATCTACCTCGTTGGTGACCCTCGGACTATCCTTGATCGGACTTTGCTGGCTCTACCCTGCACTAAACGTTATTCCCTTATCATGTATCTATACGCTGTAAA
Source organism: Okamejei kenojei (assembly GCA_035221665.1). NCBI lineage: Eukaryota > Metazoa > Chordata > Chondrichthyes > Rajiformes > Rajidae > Okamejei > Okamejei kenojei. The sequence continues at coordinate 115,721,446 of CM069135.1, read as the reverse complement.
TGGATCGATTGTAATCATGTATTGTCTGTCTGCTGACTGGTTAGCACGCAGCAAAAGGGATGAGTGGGTTAGCATATGATGAGCGTTGGACAGCACTGGGCCTCTGCTCGCTGGAGTTTAGGAGGTTGAAATTTACAGAATAAAGAAAGGCACAGATAGTGTGGATGTGGAAAGGATGTTTCCACTGATGAGAGAGTTTAGAACCAGTCATAGCCTCAGAATTAAAGGGCGCTCCTTTAGAAAGGAGGTGAGGAGGAACTTCTTTAGTCAGAGGGTGGTGAATCTGTGGAACTCACTGCCACAGAGGGCTGTGGAGGCCAAGTCAGTGGATATTGTTTCTGGCAGAGATAGACAAGTTCTTGATTAGAACGGGTGTCGAGGATTATGGGGAGAAGGCAGGAAAATGGGATTAGTAGGCAGAGACAAGCCGTGAACTTGTGAGAAGCTTTTCACTGTACCTCGGTACACGTGACAATAAAGTAAATTAAAGTCAAAGTGAATCACACGCTCACACTCACTCACTCAGTCCCCTCTTGTTGCATGCTCTGTCACAGGGACAGTGAACTACAGGAGCAGTGCGGAGACGATGCCATGCTGTACCTGTCCTTTCAACGCCACCTCATTGTCATCCTCATCGCCATGAGTGTCATGTCCGTGGGAGTCATCCTGCCCGTCAACCTCTCCGGCAGCCTGTTGAGTAAGTGTGCGCGCCGCGCCCTCCCGCCGCGCCCTCCCGCCGCGCCCTCCCGCCGCGCGGCCTGCCCCGCACCGACATACAACGTAGCACGCTGGCGCAGCGGTGGAGATGCTGCCTCGCAGCGCCAGGCACCCGGCTTCCATCCTGACCTCGGGTGCTGCCTGTACGGAGTTTGCACGCTCTCCCCGTGACCCGCGCGGGTTTTCTCCGGGTGCTCCGGTTTCCACGACTGTAGGTTAATTGGCTTGGGTATAATTGTAAATTGTCCCTAACGTGTGTAAGATAGTGTTAGTGTGCGTGGGGCGCTGTACCCCTAAACCAGGGACAGTTTCTTCCCAGCTGTTATCGGGCAACTGAATCGTCCTACCACAACCAGAGAGCAGTGCCGAACTACGACCTACCTCTTTGGTGACCCTCGGACTATCCTCGATCGGACTTTGCTGTCTTTACCTTGCACTGAACGCTATTCCCTTATCGTGTATCTACGCTCGATTGTGATCATGCGTAGGAAAGAACTGCAGATGCTGGTTTAAATCAAAAGTTTAAATGCTGGAGTAACTCAGCAGGACGGGCAGCATCTCTGGAGCGAAGGAATGGGTGACGTCTGCGGCAAGACCCTTCTTCAGACTGATGCCAGGGGAGTGGGCGGGACGGATCAATACCTGATTGTCACCGTGCATTGTCTGTCTGCAGGATGGTGGGCACCCCACAGAAAGCTTTTCACTGTACCTCGCAATTCACTGCAGGCGGCAATAAACTGAACTGGGATCTGTAAACGGGACCCCAGAGACGCTGCCTGGCCCGCTGAGTTACTCCAGCTTTTTGCGTCTATCTCCGGTGTTAAACCAGCATCTGCCGTTCCTTCCCACGCATTCAGAATGGAAAGCCGGTTGTGGGAGTGGGAAGTGGGATTCAGGGTCGCCATGGAAACCCATGCTGTTGGCGGGGCCCGCTTGATGCTGTGTTGCAAGTTTAACGCTGTCCACTTTGATCTGCAGTCAAAGCTCCTGAGCATTTTGGCAGAACTACAATTGGAAATATAAAATCCAAGTAAGTACCCCGAGTTGTTGACTTGGCAGCCGTCACTAACTGTACTAACTCTAACTCAACTCGATAAACTATGGACTGTCTTAGTTGCACGAAGGACTTTGGGGTTTCTGCACTAATATTCGCCTTTTTAAACTTAATGTTGTGTAGAGTCACAGAGTCACACAGCATGGAAACAGGCCATTCAGCCCAACTATCTCCGCCGGCCAAGATGCCCCGTTTAAGCTAGTCCCAATTGTCCATGCTTGTCCCATATCCCTTCAAGCCTTTCCTATCCGTGTACCTGTCCAAATGCCATAGTTATAGTACCCGCCTAAACGACCTCCTCTGGCAGCTCGTTCCATACACCCACCGCCCTCAGAGCAGAAAGGTTGCTCCTGGCGTTCCTATTCAATCTTTCCCCTCTCTCCTTAAACCTATGTCCTCTGGTTCTTGATTGCCCTACTCCTGGTGACGGGCTGGGCGTCCACCCTGTCCGCTGCCCTCGTGGGATGAGCTGTGGCTGGTACTGTAACGTCGTTCTGAGCCCTGTGTGTGCGCCCCGGTGTTCTGAGGAAGGCCATCCTCTCAGCGTGCACGCTTTGCGTTTGCAGGAATGACATCCTGTGGGTCCACACCGTCTTTGCCGTCATCTACCTGCTGCTGACCGTGCTGGTGCTGCGGCACCACGCCTCCTCCACCAGATACACCGGAGAAGACGTGGTGAGGCTCAACCTGGCGCCGATAAACTGTTGCAACGCTGCGCGGAGTGTGTCCTCCTCTTCCGCAGGCCCACCTCCGGCCCGGTCGAGGTGGCAACCTGGGCTGCTCAAGCCCAGATGTCCAACGCGGCCCTTGTCTGAGTGCTCGGCGTCAAAGGGCGAGGGGACCTTGTAGAGATGTGGAGACATAGAAATGTAGAGAGGTAGAGATAGAGTCGTGGTGAGGGGTAGAGAGAGATAGGGGGGGGGGGTCGAGGGGGGGGTCAAGGGGGAGAGGGGGGGTAGAGGAGTAGAGGGGGAGGTAGAGGCGTGGAGTTGCAGACGTGTAGAGACACGGAGACGATGCTATAGTCACAGAGACCATGGAGTCATGGAGACATGGAGTGATACAGTGCGGTAACAGGCCCTTCAGCCCAACTTGCCCACTCCGACCAACATGCCCCATCTACACTAGTCCCTCCTGCCTGCGTTGGGCCCATATCCCTCCAAATCTGTCCCTATCCATGTGCTTGTATAAATGCTTCTCAACGTTGGAATAGTCCCAGCCTCAACTACCTCCTCGGGCAGCTCGTTCCATACACCCACCGCCCTTTGTGTAAACAAGATACTCCTTAGGTTCCTATTAAATCCTTCCCCCTCTCAGAACACCACTACAAACCTATGCCCTCTGGTTCTCGATTCACCTACTCTGGGCAAGAGACTACCCGATCTATTCCTCCCATGATTGTATACACCTCAATAAGATCACACCTCAGCCTCCTGCGCTCCAAGGAATAGGGCCCCAGTCTACTCAACCTCTCCCCATAGCTCACACCCTCTAGCCCCCGGCAACATCCTCGTAAAACGTCTCTGCACCCTATCCAGCTTGACAACATCTTTCCTAATACACGGTGCCCAGAACTGAACACAATACTCTAAATGCAGTCTCACCAACGTTGTACACAACTGCAACATGACCTCCCAACTTCTACACTCAATACTCTGTTCGATGAAGGCCAATGTGCCAAAAGCCTTTTTGACCACCCGATCTACCTGCGACACCTAGTTCTGGTTCTGCTTCATGCCAACCCCAATCTGGGTACAGGAAGGGCACAATGCCAGCTCCATGCCAACACGTACTTTGAAGTCACGTTGCAGCTTTATGGGACTTTTGTGCATTGAGAATATTGCACGCAGTTTACTTTAGTTTAGCGACTCCGCCGGGTCCACCCGTACCTTAGTTCCATCCCTACAGACTGGGGACAATTTACAGAGGGCCAATTAATCTACAAACCTGCACATCTTTGGGACGCGGGAGGAAACCAGAGCATCCGGAGAAAACCCGCGCAGTCGCAGGGAGGAAGTGCAACCTCCGGGCAGGCAGCGCCCATAGTCGGGACGGAACCCGGGTCTCTGGCGCTGGAAGGCAGGAACTCTACTGCTGCGCTTCCGGTCGCCCCATTACTGGGAGGATGTGGAGACTTTCGACGTGGAGGGAGCAGAGAAGATTTACCAAACTAAAACTAAAGGGGAAACCGGCCACTCCCCGTTGGACCGTTGAGCGAGGCATACAGCCTCGGTCTCATCTTGTGTCTGTCTTTGCAGGAGAAGCGCACACTTTTCATAGCGAGGATACCAAAGCAGGCCAACGAGGAGACCATAGGCAGACACCTCAGGTGGGTGGAAGGAGAAGTCGGGACCACAGGTAGGCACGTGAGTGCAAGGTGGAGTGGAGGCAAGGTGGAGTGGAGGCAAGGTGGAGTGGAGGCAAGGTGCAGTGGCGACCAGAGGCAGACACCTCTGGGGCTGGGGGCAAGGGGTGGGGACCACAGGTAGGCATGTCAGGTGGGTGCCTGCAGGCACTTACAGTCCCTGCCAACATCTGGGCTTGTACACTCTGGCATTTATAAGGATGAGAGGGGATCTCATTGAAACATATAAGATTATTAAGGGTTTGGACACACTAGAGGCAGGAAACATGTTCCCGATGTTGGGGGAGTCCAGAACCAGGGGCCACAGTTTAGGAATAAGGGGCAAGCCATTTAGAATGGAGATGAGGAAACACTTTTTCTCACAGAGAGTTGTGAGTCTGTGGAATTCTCTGCCTCAGAGAGCGGTGGAGGCCAGTTCTCTGGATACTTTCAAGAGAGAGTTAGATAGGGCTCTTAAAGAGCGGAGTCGGGGGATATGGGGAGAAGGCAGGAACGGGGCACTGATTGTGGATGATCAGCCATGATCACATTGAATGGCGGTGCTGGCTCGAAGGGCCGAATGGCCTACTCCTGCACCTATTGTCTATTGACTATCTCGTTGAGGGTCACAGGGGAAGTAAGGCATGGAGTTGGCGACTTCAGGAATATGGGCATCTGTGTGAAGGGAGGTGCAGCTAATACCAGTGTGATGGGGCCGTGTAGAATGAGCTTCACTCTGTGTATTGAGCCATGGGAGTGATGCGATGGTGTGAAGGGAGCTTCACTCTGTATCTAACCCTTGCCCAGTTCAATGTGGAGGGCGCTTCACCCTGGACCTGGTCTCTGGCGTTATGTTGGGGTTAGGGTTGGCCAAGATGTGGCGAGGCCGTGCACTGACTGGCTGGTGGTTCGCAGTGAGCACGAGGGCCCAGCCGCTCTCTGAGGCGAGCGGTGGGCAACATGGGTGGGCTTCTCTCCGAGCCCTTGCTGCCGTCAGCCCGCTCACCAGGCTGTGCCAGTGACTCCCATCTCTCTTCCACAGGGAGGCCTACCCAACGTGCATCGTTCTGGAGGTCCAGCTTTGCTACGACGTGGAGTTCCTGATGGAGTTGAATGCACGGTGGTAAGATGTTCTCAATGTTTAGGAACCTGTTACTCCTCATAGAGTCATAGATTACACAGGGCAAGGGTTGTAGTTGAGTCGCTTCCAGAATGCTTCTTCCCCTCTGTTATCAGGCTTCAGAACAGTCCTTCCATGAACTAGGCCTCTGTTTCGATTCACCCCGGTCATTCCTTCTTCTCCCCGCTCGCAGCTTGAAAGCACGCACCACCAGACTCAGGAACAGCTTCTTCCTCTCTGTTATCAGGCTTCTGAACGGTCCTTCCATGAACTAGGCCTCTGTCCGATTCACCTCTACCCCATTGCGGACATTGGGCTTTGTCTGTGGAACTGGTGCGCTACAATGCTGAGAACTACATTCTGCACTCTGTGTCTTCCCCTTTGCTCTATTGTACTTGAGGTTTGCTTGCTTGCATTTATGTGTAGCATTATCTGATCTGTTTGGATAGCAGGCAGAGCAAAGCTTTTCACTGTACCTCGGTACACATGACACTAATCAGCCTGAACCTAATTCCCTCTTCTCCCCTCTCCCGTCGGGCAGAAGATCCAGAAGCACCACCAGACTCGGGAACAGCTTCTCCCCCTCTGTTATCAGCCTTCTGCACTGTCCTTCCTTAAGCTGGGCTACGGTCCAAATTTTCCAACCCACTCACTGGACTTTCTCTCTGGAACTGCTATGTGCCGATGCTGTGAAATTATAATCCGCACTCTGGTTATTTATCACTTTGCTCTTACCTGTTAGGTTTAGTTTAGAGATACAGCGTGGAAACAGGCCATTTGGCCCACCGGGTCTGGGCCCACCAGTGATCCCCGCACATTAACACCATCCTACACAAACGAGGGACAATTTACCAAGCCAATTAACCTACATACCTGCACTTCTTTGGAGTCTGTTGTACTCCAGTTTGACTTGATCGTATTCATGTCTAGTATTATCTGATCTGTTTGGAATCTGATTGGGGATGATCAGCCATGATCACATTGAATGGCGGTGCTGGCTCGCAGGGCCGAATGGCCCACTCCTGCACCTATTGTCTATTGTCTATTGAAATAGCATGTACAATAGAGGCTTTACGCTGTACCTCAGTACACGTGACAGTAATAGACCTGAACCTAGAGACACAGAGCTGTACCACATGCAGCAGGCCCAACTTGCCAATGCTTAGCCAGCTGCCATTCCAATTGTCTGCATTTGGTCCCTGTCCCTCTAAACCGTTCATATCCATATATCTGTCCAAGAGTCTTTCATTGAGTACATTTGTATTAGCCAAGTATGTACACATACAAGGGATTTGCCTTGGTGCTTTGCTCGCAAGTAACAGAAATGGTAATTGCGCCCGCTTCTGCTTCCATGGCAACCAACGTTAAACATCTCAGCAGGTGACCACGTTCCCCGATTAGTTCTCTGAGGGTCACCCAGGGTGGGGGGGGGGGGGGGGGAGAGGACGGGAGATTGATCTTAAGTGGGGGTGTCACTATCCTACAGACTGGAGACAACTTACAAGTTTTACTGAAGCCAATTAGCCTACAAATCCGTATGTTGTTGGAGTGTGGGAGGAGACCGGAGCACCCGGAGAAAACCCACGCGGTCACAGGGAGAACGTAAAACTCCGTACAGAAAGTTGGTTTACACCAAAGACGGACACAAAGTGCTGGACACGGCCATCGTAGAGTCTGTCCTCACCTTCTCCATCATGGTCTGGTTTGGCTCAGCCACCAAGCACGACACCCGGAGGCTGCAGCGAATCGTCCGATCAGCAGAGAAGGTTATTGGCTGCAACCTTCCCTCCATTGATGAACTGTACACTGCAAGGGCCAGGAAGCGAGCGGGCAAGATCATCTCTGACCCCTCTCACCCTGACCACAAACTCTTTGAATCACTTCCCTCTGGAAGGCGACTCCGGACTGTCAAAGCTGCCACAGCCGGACATAAACACAGCTTTTATCCACGAGCAGTAGCTCTACTCAACAGCCAAAAATCTGTAGCCTCCCTTTGATCTGGTATTTTGTTTGTTCACATGCTTGATCAATGGTGTTTTATCATTAATGTTTTATTATTATTAATGTTTAGTGTTTTCTGAGTCATTCGTAACTGTCACTGTATGTCATGTTGTTACTTGTGGGCGGAGCACCAAGGCAAATTCCTTGTATGTGAACACTTGGCCAATAAACGTACTTACTTGCTTCAGTAGGTCTTGGTGGTGCGGTGGGGGATTGGCGGGCTTGGTGAATGGGGGGGGGGGGGGAGAGGTGGCAATCCTGATGCCGGTGTGGTCTTCTTGTAGGGTGGCGGCAGGTCACAGTCGAGACTACTACAGGGCGCTGACCCTACCCAGAGGACGGAGACTCTTCATCAACCCGAAACCATGCGGACATTTCTGCTGCTGCAGCTTCAGAGGATGCGAGCAGGTGCGGTGGTACCCCCCCCCCCCCCCTCCCCCCCCGTCCCCTCCCCCCGTCCCCTCACCCGCCTCAACACCCCTTCGGGGCAGGATGGGGTGGGCTCTTGCACCAGAGGGGAAGGGACTATAACAGGGGGAGGGGGGCGAGGATGATCACTCTGTGTGGGGTCAGGAGGGCCATTGAGACATACAGCACGGAAACAGGCCCTTCGGCCCAACCCGTCCATACCAACCAAGATGCCCCATCTGTGCTTGTCCCATCTTGGTTAACCCCGTCAGGCAGAAGGTACAGAAGCTTGAAAGCGCGCACCACCAGACTCAGGAACAGCTTCTTCCCCTCTGTTATCAGGCTTCTGAACGGCCCTTCCATGAGCTAGGCCTCTGTCCGATTCACCTCTACCCCATTGCGGACATTGGGCTTTGTCTGTGGAACTGGTGCGCTACAATGCTGAGATTCTGCACTCTGTATCTTCCCCTTTGCTCTGCCTGTTGTACTTGAGGTTTGCTTGCTTGTATTTATGTGTAGTATTACCTGATAGTCATCTAGCATGGAAACAGGCCCTTCAGCCCAACTTGCCCATGCCAACCAAGATGCCCCATCTACACTAGTCCCACCTGTGTGCATTTGGCCCATATCCCTCTAAACCTTTCCTATCCACGTACCCACCCAAATACCTTTTACATGCTGTTAATAGTACCTGCCTCAACTACCTTCTCTGGCAGCCCACCCACCACTCTCTGTGTGAAAAACGTTTCTCCTCTTTAAATCTTTCCCCTCTCACCTTAAACTTGTCTCCGCATGAGGAACAGCGAGTGGGTGAGATGATGGTTTAAACCGAAGAAAGACACAGAAAAAGCTGGAGTAACTTAGTGGGACAGGTAGCATCTCTGGAGAGATGGAATGGGTGACGTTTTCCCCAGAGATTTCTCCAGAGATGCTGTCTGACCCGTTGAGTTACTTCAGCTTTTTGTGTCAAACTGACGAATACTGGTCATTAGCTGTCGATTACAAACAGGGGCAGAGATTGAACTGTGGTGGATGTTTATGTTAAAATGTATTTTGTGTGCTCTGTTGCTTTGTATTTGTATGACTGACTTGGCAAATGAAATTCCTCGTTTATGTTGCAAAACATATTTTATTAGCCAAGTATGATTGTATTGTATTGTGGCACCAACCAAGTTAAACAGTGGGGCAGCGGTTGCTGCCTCACAGCGCCAGAGACCCGGGATCGTTCCTGTCTGTACGGGGTTTGTACCTTCTCCCCGGGACCACATGGGTTTTCTCCGGGTGCTCCGGTTTCCTCCCACTTTGCAAAGACGCAAAGGTTTGCAGATTAATTGGCTTCTGTAAATTGTCCCGTGGTGCTTAGGGATAACATAGAACTAGTGTAAACGGGGGGTTGGCAGGTTGGCGTGCACTCAGTGGGCCGAAAAGCAAGCTTCCACACTGTGTCTTTAAACTAAACTAAACTTAAAATGTCCGAGTAACTCAGCGGGTCAAGCAGCATACCTGGAGAAAAGGAATCTGTGACGTTTTGGGTCGAGACCCGTCTTCGGACAGTGTGAAGATGTCTGACTGGGCCGAATCTGAAGAAGTGTTATGACCTGGAACGTCGTCCATTCCTTCTCCCCAGAGATGCTGCGTGTCCCGCTGAGTTACTCCAGCAGTTCTCGCTGTAAACCATCATCTGCCTACACACTAATCTAAGGACGTGTCTGCAGACTGTTCGGGTGCATCGAGGTGCCAGGGAAGTATTATCTGATCTGTTCGGAAAGCATTGCGAAACAAAGGTTTTGACTGTACCAGGGTACATGTGACAATAATGAACCTCCTTCATTCGACAGGTCGACGCTGTGGACTATTACACAAAGCTGGAGAGCGAGTTGCAAGACCAGTTCATGCAGCAGAGAGACGCACCCATCAAGAAATCCCTCGGTCTCGCCTTTGTCACCTTCCAGGATGAAGCCATGGCAACGATGTGAGTTTGGGCCTACCTCTGAGGGCTCCACAGAGTGGTGGTCCTGACCCACTTAGGAGACCTAAACAGCAACCTCTGGTGACCTTGCCCGCCACCCAAAAATAAAATCAAGGTCGAGGTGACCTGCAACCTCCTACCACCTCCCACGCATATGTTGAAAACCTTCCTCCACCATGAAGAAAACTGGCTTCGACCAGACCTGCGACAAAAAAATTATCGATTTTTAAAACGGCAACCTATTTTTAGTCGAGGCCGGTTTTAATCATAGCAGCAACCTAGATGAAGCCTCGACCAGGCGGAAACCACTTTCAACCATTAGGGAGAGTGACCAAAACCTCCGGTGACCTCATGGAAACCTTGGGTGGCGGGCAAGGTCACCAGACGTTGCTGTTTAGGGTCTCCTAAGTGGGACAGGGGATAAATGTCTGAGTCAGCGTTTAACGCAAAGTTGCACGTTCTCCCAGGAACCGGTGGAAGGAGTTTAATTGGCCTTGGTCAAATTGTATCGTGTCCCTAGTGTGTAGGACATTCCTCTCTTCCAGCTTTCTTCCCCCCCCCACCTCACCACAATCAGTTTGAATAAGGGTCCCGACCTTAAACACCACCCATCCATGTTCTCCAGGGATGCTGCCTGACCCGCGGACTTACTCAGCATTGGGATCAGCGTGGTGACACAGCGGCAGGGACCCAGGTGCCATCCTGACTACGGGTGCTGCCTGCACAGAGTTTGCACGTTTTCCCTGTTTCCTGCGGTTGCTCCGGTTTTCTCCCGCATCCCGAAGATGTGCGGGTTTGTAGGTTAAATGGGCCTCTTTAAATTGTTCCACGTATGTCGGGAGTGGATGAGAACGTGGGATAGCATGGCACGAGTGTGAACGGGTGATCGATGGTCGGAGTAGATTTGGTGGGCAAAGGGCCTGTAAATGTTTCCATGCTGTATCAACCAATCAATAAACCGAGTCCTCAGATGTGAGGGTCAGTAGAGGACATTTATTCTGCCTAGATGGGTGGTAGGATGTTTGGAGTTTGCCCGAGAACTGTGGAAGTTTAAAACTCTATGAGACATGAACATTATTGTGAGCAGTTTAGGGGCCCCGTATCTGAGGAAGGATTTGCTGGCTCTGGAGAGGAGGTTTTTTGAGAATGATCCCAGGAATGTGTAGGTTAGCATATGATGAGCGTTTGACGGTACTGAGCCTGTACTCACCGGTGTTTAGGATGACGGGGGGGGGGACCTCATTGAAAGGTATCAAATAGCGAAAGGCCTAGATAGAGTGGACGTGGAGAGGATGTTTCCACTAGTGAGGAGAGTCTAGCACTAGAGGTCACAGCCTCAGAATTAAAGGACTTTCCTTTAGGAAGGAGATGAGGAGGAATTTCTTTTGTCAGAGGGTGGTGAATCTGTGGAGTTCTTTGCCACAGAAGGCCGTGGATACATTTAAGGCAGAGACAGATAGTTTCTTGATTAGTATGGGTGCCAGAGATAGATCAGCCATGATTGAATGGTGGAGTAGACGATGGGGCGAATGGCCTAATTTTGCTTCTATCACTTGATTATAGATTTATAATGGAGATTGAGGGATATTGGGACGTTTGCAGAAGCAAGAGAATGGGGTCGGGGCAAGAAAATGGTGTTGAAGTGGACCAGCCATCAGAAACCATCTGCTGCAGGCACTCAGTGCCTGTGTCTAGTTTAGTCTCGAGATAAACCAAAGTTCGGCCACCTTGTCCATGCCGACCAAGGCGCCCCGTCTAAACTTTAACTCCCTACACATTAGGGGACAAAGTTTAGTTTAGAGATACAGCGCGGAAATAGGCCCTTTGGCCCAGCGTGCCGATCAGCGATCCCCACACATTAACACTATCCCACACACACACACTACAACCAAAGTAAACTCACATTTTGGTGTCTTTGTTTTGTGACAACGTTCCTTGGTTTTGTAATTTCAGGAGAGGCTTGGAGGGATATGGGCCAAGAACAGGCACATGTGACTAGCTCTGATGGGGCATCATGGACAAGTAGGGCCGAAGGGCCTGTTTCCATGCCGTGTGGCTCTCTGGCCATCGTAGTCCATCCGGCCTTCATTCTCAGGAATATCCGTTTCTCTCTCCACGGACGCCACCTTCCTGCGTTAACGCCGGGGTTCCCGGAAGTGCAGATAAGTGGCCAGTAGGGCCCAGTCGGGCCGAGCGGCCTGCGCCGTGCGTGGCATCAGTGGAGAGACGTCTGCTGCTTTTCTCCTCCGCAGGGTGCTGAGGGACTTCAGCAACATCCGATGCCAGGGCTGCAGGCTCCTGGCCGACTGCCAGCCTTCCAACCACAGCCAAAGCCTCCAGGTCTCCAAGTGGGAGGTCAGCTACGCCCCATCAGCTCAGAACGTCCAATGGTGAGGCTCGGGGGGGGTGGGGAGGGGGGATGACATTGCTGGAACTGGCGGACTAGAGTCATAACTCATTGCGGCTCGGAAACAAGCCCTGCTGACCTTGCCTGCTGCCTGTCTGTCTGTCTGTCTGTGTGGAGTTTGCACGTCCTACGATGCCAAAGGAGTTTGTACGTTCCCCTGTGCTTTGCCTTCTCCGGGTGCTCCGGTTTCCTCCCACATTCCCAAGACATGCAGGTTTGCTGGGTCAATGGGTTTTCGTAAATAGTCCCTAGTGTGGAGGAGAGAACTAGCGTACGGGGGGGGGGATCGCTGGTTGGTGTGGACGCGACTCGACGGGACGAAGGGCCTCTTTCCACGTTGTACCTCTAAACTAAACTAAACTGATTGTTAAGGGAATCGGAGGTTATGGGGAGAAGACAGGAGGATGGGACTGAGTGGGAAAAGTAGATCAGCCATGATCGGATGGTGAAGTAGATGCTCCTATATTTAATGGCCAATTATAGGTCAATTGGCTTCTCTGGATGAAGATCAGGAAACTTGGGACAGGTAAAGAAGATGCCTTGAGGAAAGTCCGCATTATGGACGAGGAGGTGCTGGATGTCCTATGTTGTATGAAGAGTCTCCTGGGCCTGGTCAGATGTATCTGTGGACACTGGGGGGGGGGGGGGGGGGGGGGGAGAGAGAAGAGGTTGCAGTATTATAGATGTGACTGCGATATCGATACATCTCATCTTCATCAGACACAGTGCCCGTGCGGGGCTGCGAGGAAAAGCCCCTGGAACTATAACCCAGGGGTGGGTAACCTTGTTCTGCTCAGGGGCCAGGACACAAATGGACAAAAAGACAAAGATGGGTGGGGGGGGGGGGGGGGGGGGGGGGGATAGGGACGGAGACAGAATGAGTCGACAGGTGTTGTGATATGGAATTGGCTGTGCGTGTGTGTGAGAACTACTCTCACACAAGAAGTGGTGAATCTGTGGAATTCTCTGCCACAGAAGGTAGTTGAGGCCAGTTTGTTGGCCATATTTAAGAGGGAGTTAGATGTGGCCCTTGTGGCTAAAGGGATCAGGGGGTATGGAGAGAAGGCAGGTACGGGATACTGAGTTGGAGGATCAGCCATGATCATATTGAATGGCGGTGCAGGCTCGAAGGGCCGAATGGCCTACTCCTGCACCTATTTTCTATGTTTCTATAAGTGTTTTGTGTTACGCCTGCGGGTTACGGCCGGATCCGGCCCATGGGCCGTTGGTTGCCGATCCCTGCTATAGAATAACGAGTCTGATGTCTGTGTTCGGTAAATTACTGGAGAGTTAATTCAGGGATGAAGTACATGCATTGAGGTAGACGGGGGATGATTAGGGATATATAAAGGGAGGTTGGACAACCTTGGATTGTTTTTTCTGGAACATCAGAGGCTGAGGGGAGACCTGGTAGAAGTTTGTAAAATTATAGCAGGAATAGCCAGGGCGGACTGTCAGAATCTTGTTTTCTCAGGGTGGAAATATCAAAGACTAGAGGGCGTACATGAAGGTGAGAGGGGCAAAATTTAAAGGGGATGTGCGGGGCAAGTTTTTTTTTCACACAAAAGTTTAGTTGAGGTACAGTGAAAAGCTTTTGTTGCGTGCTAACCAGTCAGCGGAAAGACAATACATGATTACAATCGAGCCGTTTACAGTGTATAGATACATGATAATGGAATAACGTGTAGTTCAAGGTGGTCAGTCACAAGAATAGAAGAATGGGGGGGGGGGGGGGGGAACCTCACCGAAACATACAGAATAGATAAAGGCTTGGATAGAGTGGATGTGGAGAGGATGTTTCCACTGGTGGGAGAGTCTAGGACTAGAGGGCACAGCCTCAGAATTAAAGGACGTTCTTTTAGGAAGGAGATGAGTAGAAATTTCTTGAGTCAGAGGGTGGTGAATCTGTGGAATTCTTTGCCACAGAAGGCTGTGGGGGCCAAGTCAGTGGATATATTTAAGTCAGAGATGGATAGATTATTGATTAGTACGGATGTCAGAGATTATGGGGAGAAGGCAGGGGAATGGGGTTAGGAGGGAGAGATAGAGCGGCCAAGATTGAATGGCGGAGTAGACTTGATGGGCCGAATGGCCTAATTCTACACCTATTCCTTATGGATCGTGTGCAGGCAGAGTAGATCGGTTTAACTTGGCATCATGTTGGGCATGGACATTGCGGGCTGAAGGGCCTGTCCTGTGCTGTACTGTTGTATGTTCTGCGTGCCTGGTGGGCTGTCCCGCTGGCGGCCCAGCCCTCACTGTTGACTTCTCTCTGACAGGAAGAATCTCTCCGTGCAGGGAGCCCAATGGTGGTTGCGTTGCATCTTCATCAACTTCCTCGTCTTCGTCTTGCTGTTCTTCCTCACCACCCCATCGATAGTGCTCTCCACCATCGACCAGCTCAACATCACCCGCCCCATCTACTACCTCAACGTAAGTCTCATCCTAAACCTCACCATCGTACCTGCCTCTACCGCTAACCCCAGCAGCGCGTTCCAGGCACCCGCCACCTGCCCTCCAGTCTTTGACGTTTCCACCCTGGGGAAAAAAGCGTCTGGCTGCCTGCCCTGGTTATTCCTTCCATAATTTTATACACTTCTGTCAGGCATCCCCTCAGCCTCTGATGTTCCAGAGTAAACAATCTAGCTTTGTCCAATCGCTCTTTATATCCCTAATCTGCCCCCTGTCTATCCTAATGTAACATACATCATCCCTGAAAATACTCTCCAGTAACTTGCCCACCACAGATGTCAGGCTGTTCGACGTTAGAAGCCAGTCTGAAGAAGGATCTCCACCCGAAAGGTCACCTATTCCTTTTCTCCAGAGACCTACTGAGTTACTCCAGCTTTTTGTGTCTATCTACACTGGTCTATAGTCTATAGTTAGTCATGGAGTGATACAGTGTGGAAACAGGCTAGCTCACGCCAACCAACATGTCCCACCTGCACTAGTCCCACCTGCCTGCGCTTGGTCCATAACCCTCCAACCTGTCCTAGCCATGTACCTGTCCAACTGTCTCTTAAACGATGGGATAGTCCCAGCCTCAACAACCTCCTCTGGCAGCTTGTTCCATACACCCACCACCCTTTGTGTGAAAAGGTTCTTGGACCTTGTTGCCGAACACTAACAAGTCACACCAACGCCCAGGCTTCCTCAGGGGACTGATGAAATTCAACATGTCTCCAATGACCCTTACAAAGTTCTTCAGATGCTCTGTAGTAAGCACACTGTCAGGATGTATCACAGCCTGGTTTGGGAACAGCTCTGCCCAACACCACACAAAATCGCAGAGAGTTGTGGATGTGGCCCAGTCACGTCACACAGACCAGACTCCCCACCATCGACTCCATCCACACTTCACGCTGCCTCGGGAAAGAAAGCAGCCGACACAATCAAAGACTTGTCCCACCCCGGTCTTTCCTTCTATTCCTTCTTCTCCCCCTCTTCCCCCCGCTCCCGTCCGGCAGAAGGTACAGAAGCTTGAAAGCGCGCACCACCAGACTCAGGAACAGCTTCTTCCCCTCTGTTATCAGGCTTCTGAACGGCCCTTCCACACGCTAGGGCACTGTCCGATTCACCTCTACCCCATTGCGGACATTGGACTTTGTCTGTGGAACTGGTGCGCTACAATGCTGAGAACTACATTAATTTCACTCCACTCCCTCCTCTTCCATTTATATTCTTTTCCTCTAGCTTCACAATTCACACCTCTTTTATACTTAATTCACATCTTTCACCTTTTCATCTCTGGCTTTTGTCCAACCATCTGACGATCAACCTCCACTTGTATCCACCTATCACTCACCAGGCTTTGTCTTGCCCCATCCTCTCTTCCGATTTTCTCTCCCCCACCACAGTCAGTCTGAAGAAGGGTGCTGGCCCTAAACATCACCTGTCCATGTTCTCCACAGATGCCGCCTGACCCGTTGAGTTACTCCAGCACTTTGTGCCTTTTTTTTGTTGTGAAAACCAGCATCTGCAGTTCTTTTTGTCCACCGCTAACCTGCTGGGTTTGGGATCCACCTTTTTTTTTACCAAAATGCTTTTATTCAGATCAAACAAATTCAAAGCAGTAACAGGGTCAGAGAATGCCTATATTGGCATTTTACAAAGAAAGTTTCTCAAATTAAAAAATTAACATTTTTTATCAAATAATACATTCGACCTCCCTCTGTGACCAGCGGTCACGGAAAGCCTCCACAGTCCCGTGGACACGCGTGTTCCCTCTCTAGGGGACTCACGCGGGCACGGACGTTAAACCCCGGAAGAGGGGCAGGCAAGCCGACTGCGGTGAGCGGCCGTCGACTGCCCGCGGCCTGGACCCCGCGAATGAAGATGCCATCTTGGCCAGGCCAGGAGCAGAACCGTCAGGGAGTCCCCCTCCTCCCTCCCCCGACCCTCCCCCCTCTGTAACCCGGGTGGCCCAAAAAATCAATAGCGTCGGACTAAAGTGGAGATCGACCAGGAGCCCAGAACTGGCCAGATATTTGGCCCCAGACATGGGCAAGGGGGCAGGGCCCCAGACGTGATGTGAGAGCGACGGCCCTCGACATCAAGATCGAGCGCGATAGAGGATACGCAGCGGGTAGAGCCGCTGCCTCACAGCCCCAGGGGCCCGGGTTCCATCCTGACCTCGGGTGCAGGCTCTGCGTGGACTTTGTGACATTCTCCCTGTGACCACGTGGGCTTTCTCCGGGTGCTCCGGTTTCCTCCCACGTCCCAAAGACCTGGGGGTTTGTGGGTTATTCGGATTCGGTAATCCCTGCGTAAATTGCCTACCCTCCACCTTGTATGTAGGGAGTGGATGAAAATGTGGGATAACATTGGGACGGGCGATCAGTGGTCGGTGCGGACTCGGTGGGCCAAAGGGCCTGCATCTTTCAGTCGGGCAATGTGCGCCGCCGCCTGTGTTTTTGTTTACCGTGCAAGGCCAGACCTGTTCCTCACTCTGCCTATCCCCGTCACACACAGGACCCAGTTATCAACCAGTTCCTGCCCACCCTCCTGCTCTGGTCCTTCACTGCCCTACTGCCGACCATCGTTCGATACTCCACCATCTTTGTGGGCCACTGGACGAGGTAAGGCCCCCCCTCCCTCAATCTCCTTCCTTTGTTTTTTGTACCAAAAATAATATATATTTTTTTCACATACACGATAAAAAAACCAAAACAACTGGTGACGTACCCCCCACCATATTACAACATCAGGAACTTATTCAGACACTGAATTCCAAAGAAGTAAGTTACAAATATACTAATAGCTACTATACAACCCCGGTAAAGGGTCAAGCATCCGCCTCGGGCAAAGCCCTCTTCCGCCTGGCACTGTGACTCGCGGATGGCCAGCTTGGCCGGGCCTAGGAGCAATCCAACCAGGACACCTTCGGCCCTGCCCACTCCCTAGATCCCATCACCAGTCCTTCGGTCGCTGACAGCAGAGCCGCTCCTCCCCATACGGACCCTTGGTGGAGTGGCGGAGCGCCTGGTCCTCCGGACCCTGGCTACAAGGGACGCTCTACTGCTCCCTACATCTCCCTCCTGTCCGTCTTCGCCCCTCCCTTCTCCCGCCTGGGGGCTCCCACCGCCCTGCTCTCTGTAGAAGGGTCCCGGCCCGATACATCACCTCCCCTTATTCTCCAGAATTGCTCCCCGACCTCCCGTTTTGCAGTCTCCAGCGCTGATCTCCCACTGACGGTCCGTGAGTTCGGGTCGACCTCTGGTCAGGGACGAGATGATCCAAGTTTCTCTTCACGGATTTGGCAAACGGGACTGGTTTAATGGAGGCACAGCGGTAGAGTTGCTGCCTTACAGCACTCACAGCGCCGGACACCCGGGTTCGATCCCGACCACGGGTGCTGTTGTACGGAGTTTGCACGTTCTCCCCGTGACCGCGTGGGTTTCCAGTTCTCGGTTTCCCCCAAAGCTCCAAAGACATACAGGCTTGTAGGTAAATTGGCTTTGTATGAATGTAAACATTGTCCCTAGTGTGGGGTAGTGTTAATGTGCGGGGGGGGGGGGGGGGGGGGGGGTTGCTGGCCGGCGAGGACTCGGTGGGCCGAAGGGCCTGTGTCTGTGCGTTGCGATGCTGTTGGCTTGCTGTCTGACTTTTGATCTTCTCTTTAATTCCTCTCCCTGCGCAGGTCAGCTGAGAACCGCTTCATGATGCACAAAGTCTACACCTTCCTCACCATTATGGTCCTGATCCTGCCTTCACTGGGCCTCACCAGGTACGAGCCCCATTACCAACCTCCGCCAAGCGGCCCCCGCAACACCTGCCTATCTAACCTGCGCCAGCAACCATCCAGGCACAATCCTACCCCGGAGGGGTGCTCCAGCTGACTACATTTGTAGGAAGGAACTGCAGGTGCCGGTTTAAAGTCTGAAGAAGGGCCTCCTGCTTCAGACTTTAAAACCATCACCTTATCCTCTTCTGGCCCATTATTTGGAAAGTGAACCCGAATGTCACACACGTGACCAGCCCTGTTTGACCTCTGACCCTGAACGAACATTGTCAGCATGTACAACATATAAACATTTCACTTGATAAACCGAAAATAAAAATGCGAGTCGTATGTGCAGTACAAAACAATATACCTGTATATTGCTTTCAGAATTTGAAGAGATGTAATATTCCACACTTTCCCGTCATGTTTGGTCACACACGTGACTAAGAATGGGCCTTCTCCAGAGAAGCTGCCTGACCTCCAAAATGCTGGAGTAACTCAGCGGGTCAAGCCAGCTTCTCTGAGAAAAGGGATGCGGTCAGGCAGCATCTCTGAGCATTCTCCGAGATTGCTACCTGACCCACTGAGTCACTTACATCCAGCTTTTTGTGTCTTATCTTTGATGTCGGAGATAATACTTATTTCCGTCTCCGTCCACCTAATCCTTTCTCTCCGAGATGCAGTCTGACACACGAGCTACTCCCGCTTTTTGTGTCTATCGTGGATGAACTGTCAGCACGCACCAAAAAGCTTTTTCGCTGCACCTCGTGAATCCGTGACAATAATACCAAGGTAGACACAAAAATGGTGAGTAACTCAGCGGGACAGGCAGTAAACATCTCTGGAGAGAAGAATGGCGTGCTTTGGGTCGAGGCAAAACAGTACAATACAGGCCCTTCGGCCCGCAATGTCTGTGCTGAACATCATCTTCTCTGCCTGCACCTGATCCATATTCCTCCATCCTTGTTCTCCAGAGATGCTGCCTGACCCGCTGAGTTCTTCCAGCACTTTGATTTTTGCTCCAGATCCCGGCGTTCCTGGGACTCCCGTCACCCATTCCTGGTTGTGGCTTCATTGGCCATCAGGCGGCGCTGAGTCATTGTTTGGGAACGTTGCGCAGTCAGGCCCAGGACAGTCGCGCAGCATGGAAACAGGCCCTTCGGCCCCACTCGCCCATGCCAGCCAAGATTCCCCATCTATGTTAGTACCATTCGCCCACCTTTTGGGCCCCCACCAACCCATCTGTTCACGTGGGAGTGTCTAGGACCAGAGGGCACAGCCTCTGAGTAAAAGTACGTACATTTAGAAAAAAAGATGAGGAGGAATTGCCTTAGTCAGAGGGCGGTGAATGTGTGGAATTCAGTGCCACAGAAGGCAGTGGATATTTTTTCGCCGGTGATTAACAGATTCTTGATTTGTACGGGTGTCGGGTTATGGGGAGAAGGCGGGAGAATGGAGTTAGAAGGCGAGATAGATCAGCTGTGATTGAACTTGGCGGGCCAAATGGCCTAATTCTACTCTTATCACTAATGAACAAATCTTTTACGATGTCACTGAAATCAAGTTTTGGTTCAGATTTATTATTGTCACGTGTACAGAGGTGCAGTGAACAACTTGTTTTGCGTGCTGCCCAATTGAATATACAACACCTCAATACAATCAAATCGAACTCCAGTACAGTAGGCAGAGCAAAGGGGCAGATACAGAGTGCAGAATATAGGTCTCAGCATTGTAGCGCACAGTTTCCACAGACAAAGCCCAATGTCCGCAATGGGGTAGAGGTGAATCGGACAGAGGCCTAGATTATGGAAGGGCCGTTCAGAAGCCTGATAACAGAGGGGGAGAAGGTGTTCCCGAGTCTGGTGGTGCGCGCTTTCAAGCTTCTGTGCCTTCTGCCGGACGGGAGCGGGGAGGAGACGGAATGACCGGGGTGGGACAAGTTATGTCAGCTGCATGAACTGTAGATGGAATCGATGGTGGGGAGTCGGGTCTGTTCGAGTTCACTGCCATATGCACGTACTGTAAGGTACGGGTGCAGTTAAAATCTTGCAGTACAAGGACACGGACAACACACAAAACATAAATTAATCATCAGATCTACAAGACACAGGACAGTACAGCACAAGAATGTCCTTTGGCCCACAATGTGTGTATCAGACACGGTGCCAAAACCAACTCTGATCAGCTTGAATGTGATCCATATTCCTCCGTTCCCTGCACGTCCATCTAAAACCCTCTTACATCCCACTGCTACATCTGCCCCCTCCACCACCACCTCGACCAACACCTGACTAATGGTGCAGAGTTTGTAAGTTCTCCCCGTTTCCCTCCCATATTTCAAAGATGTGCAGATTTGTAGGTTAGTTGGCCGTGGGTCGTCCTACCCCAGCCAGAGCGCGGCGCTGAACTACTACCTAGCTCATTGGTGACCCTCCGACAATTTTTGATTGGACTCTGCTGGCTTTACCTTGCTCTAAACCAGGGGTGGGGAAACCTTTTCATGTGGAATGCCGCATTAAGTTAGCTGTAATCTAATAAGGCCACATCCAAGAAACCTCAATTAGATATACTTCAAAATGTACATTATTTTGTAAAAATCTAACTACTATGTACTGACTCCAAGAAAATGAAAAAAATTGTGTTCATTCTAAGGTCAACTAACCTTTTAATGACTTTGTTGTGACTGCTTTTTGTGGGAAAGCATTTGAATATTTGGTTGGCAACATGGAGGTGCGCAGTTTCAGCTGATCTTCCCGTGGGTATCCGTCGTTTGTGACCTTAAGGGCATCTTGGTTTGGGTTGGGTAACGGAAAGTAGATTCGCAGCAATAAGTGGTCGAAGAGCAAGAAAGCATTTTTCGTGCAGGGAGGATTATTTTGTTGGATCTTCTTTCACTCTTTGGTGTTTTAAATGCGTTCATTTTATGATTAAAATAAAAATAATAAAAGACGAACAAAAACATAGTAATACAAATAAAAGGATTTGTTCTACAAAATTTGGATTCATTCAAAAGGCCGCACTTAATGGCCTAGAAGGCCACAGGTTCCCCACGCCTTGCACTAAACGTTATTCCCTTATCAGGTATCTGTACGCTGTGAAATGTAATTCGATTGTAATCGTGTATTGTCTTTCTGCAGACTGGTTTAGCGCGCAACAAAAGCTTTTCACTGTACCTCGGTACACGTGACAATAAACTAAACTGGACTGAGGAGAATGGATTTGAGAGGGAAAATAGATGAGCCATGATTGAATGGCGGAGTAGATCCAATGGGCCGAATGGCCTAATTCTGCTTCTATTATGATCTTTCACTGGCTCCTCAGTCGGTCTCCTCATCTCAATGTTTCTATGAAGTACCATGCCAGGTGATGACCACATTGCCCTCTTTCTTTCTTGCAGTTTGGACGTCTTCTTCCGTTGGCTGTTCCACAAGCACTCTTTGGACAAAGTCAAGATCAGATTCGAGTGAGTAACGTATTGAGGAACATGCACCTCATAGAATATGGAAACGGGTCCTTCGGCCCAACCTGTCCATGTTGACCAAGATGTCCCATCTAAGACTCAGGAACAGCTTCTTCCCCTCTGTTATCAGGCTTCTGAACGGCCCTTCCATAAGCTAGGCTACTGTCCGATTCACCTCTACCCCATGGCGGACATTGGGCTTTGTCTGTGGAACTGGTGCGCTACAATGCTGAGAACTATATTCTGCACTCTGTATCTGCCCCTTTGCGACCTGAGGTTGACTATTTATGTATAGTATTATCTGTTCTGTTTAGATAGCTTGCAGCACAAAGTTTTTCCCTGCATCTAGGTACATGTGATAATAATTCTATGCAAGTTCAATTTGACCGTGTTTGGCCCTATCCTTCCAAACCTTTCCTATCCATGTCCCCGTCCAAGTGTCTTTTAAATGATGTTATAGTCCCGGCCTCACCTACCTCCTCTACCAGCTTGTTCCATACACCCACCACTCCCTAAATCTGCCCTCTGGTTCGTCACTCCCCTATCCTGGGTAAAAGGCTTCTGATGGCAGGAATGAAATGAGAGGGTGGTGTGGGTGGCGGACGAAGCTTATAACTGTGAATAATCAGCCCTGCATTTTGTATGTGTTATTTACGACCTCGCGCTGCAAATTTGTTTTAAACGAGCGAAGTGGCCTTTGTGGGGAATAGTTTAATTTGGAGATACAGTGAGGAA
The DNA here is from genome assembly GCA_035221665.1 of Okamejei kenojei. Lineage (NCBI taxonomy): Eukaryota > Metazoa > Chordata > Chondrichthyes > Rajiformes > Rajidae > Okamejei > Okamejei kenojei. The sequence continues at coordinate 115,699,008 of CM069135.1, read as the reverse complement.
ACGTGCCCTTCGGCCCACCGAGACCATGCTGACCAGCGACCACCCCAGGACACTGGATCTCGGTACTTTTGCATCCTACACTCTGGGGATGATTTAACCAATTAACCTCCAAACCTGCGTATCTTTGGAGTGTGGGAGGATCCCAAAGGTTTGTGGGTTAAGTTGGCTTGGGTAAAGATTGTAAATTGTCCCGTGTGTGTGTGTGTGTGAGGGCCGAGGGGCCTGTTTCTAAAGTCTAAAGTAAGCAGGGATTTGATCCCAACGCTCCCTCGTCCCCAGGTGCGTGTTCCTCCCGGACCAGGGCGCCTTCTTTGTCAATTATGTCATTGCCGCTGCCTTCATCGGGAACGGCATGGCTCTGCTGCGTCTGCCCAGCCTCCTGCTCTACACCTTCAGGATGCTGGTGGCCGGGTCTGCGGCCGAGAGGATCCTAGTCAAGCAGGTGGGTGTCTCCCCGCTCCGGCCAGCTCCCCGCTGTACCCTGCTGTGTGCCGTCCATCCGTCCCTCTCCCCTCTCATCCCACTCCCTTTGTCTCTCTCCCCCCCTCCCCCTCATCCCTCTCCCCCTCGTCCGTTACCCTCTCCCCCTCCCCGTTCTGGGTCGCTCCGTGCCCCACACCACTCCCCACGTTTCCCCGCTCCGGGTCACCCCCCACCTGTACGACTCTAATGCAAAGCTTTTCACTGCACCTCATGACAATTAACAAAGAAACCAAAACCTAACCCGTCATATTTTAGTTTTACGCTGCCTGTGGTTTCCAGTCGTGGGGGCGTCTAGGACCAGAGGGCACAGCCTCAGAACAAAAGCGAGCAGTCCTGAACTAGGGGGCTCACGGTTGTGCAGCGGTAGAGTTGCTGCCTTACAGTTAAACAAACTTAAAAACAACTCTCTACCCTCATTGGAAACCCTCAGACTATCCTTGATCGGACTCTGCTGGCTTTACCTTGCACTAAACATTATTCTGTAAATGGATCGGTGGTATTTATGTATGTGTCTTTCTGCTGACTGGCTGACTGTACCTCAGTACACGTGTCTGTAAACCAAGCTATATCTCCTGGTCTTCCGTTGCTAACGGAGATTGCTCTTCTTGCAGCGCGAGGCATATCCGTTTGAGTTTGGACTGAACTATGCGTGGGTACTGTGTATCTTCACAGTGGTGACGGCCTACAGCATCACCTGCCCCATCATTGTTCCTTTTGGTAAGTCCCCACACACACACACACACACACACTTGCATGCTTCTCACTGTCTCTAGACACGCGTGACAACAATAAACAGAAATCTAAATCATCTCCAGCCCGGCAGAAGGTGTAGAAGCTTGAAAGTGCGCACCACCAGACTCAGGAACAGCTTCCTCCCCTCTGTTATCAGGCTTCTGAACGGCCCTTCCATGAACTAGGCCTCTGTCCGATTCACCTCTACCCCATTGCGGACATTGGGCTTTGTCTGAGGAACTGGTGCGCTACAATGCTGAGAACTATATTCTGCACTCTGTATCTGCCCCTTTGCTCTACCTACTGTACCTGAGTTTGACTTGGTTGCATTTATGTGTAGCATTATCTGATCTGATTGGATAGCATATAGAATAAAGCTTTACACTGTAAAAAGACAGCGTAGGAGGAACTCGGCAGGTCAGGCAGCATCTCTGGAAGACATGGGCAGATGATGTTTCGGATCCGCATCTGCATTTCCTTGCCTATTTTTTACAGTTTCTCAGTACACGTGACAATAATAAACCTACACCCGTGTGCTTGCATACACGTGTGCATCAGGTGCGTGACAAGCGCATGTGTGTTTGTGTGTGTGTCCAACAGCAAGTGTGCACGCGCATGTGTGTCAAACAGTGAGTGTGTGCACGTGAGTCTAAGTGTGTGCATGTGTCTCTAAAAGCATGTATGTGAGCGGTGTGTGTGCGTGAGTGTGTATGTAGAAGTGCGTGTGTGTCTAGGAGCCTGTGTGTGTGTGTGTGTGTGTCTAGGAGCGGGTGTGTCTGTGCGTGTCTAGGAGCCTGTGTGTGTGTATCTATATATATGTGTGTGTGTGTGTCTCTAGGAGCCTGTGTGTGTGCGCGTGTGTGGGTGTGTGTGTGTGTGTGTCTCTAGGAGCCTGTGTGTGTGGGTGTGTGTGTGTATCTATATATGTGTGTGTGTGTGTGTGTGTGTGTAGGAGCCTGTGTGTGTGTGTGTGTGTCTAGGAGCCTGTGTGTGTGTGTGTGTGTGTGTGTGGTCTAGGAGCCTGTGTGTGTGTGTGTGTGTGTGTGTTGTGTCTAGGAGCCTGTGTGTGTGTGCGTGTCTCTAGACCTGTGGGTGTGTGTGTGTATTTATAGATAATGTGTGTGTGTCTAGGAGCCTGTGTGTGTGTGTGTGTGTTTGTGGTGTGTGTGCGTGTGTGTCTAGGAGCAGGTGTGTGTGTGTGTCTAGGAGCGTGTGCGTGTGTGTGGTCTAGGAGCAGTGTTGTGTGTGTCTAGGATCGGGAGTGTGTGTGCGTGTGTGTGGTGTCTAGGAGCCTGTGTGTGTGTGTGTGTGTGTGTGTGTGTCTAGGAGCCTGTGTGTAGAGCCTGTGGGTGTGGGTGTGTGTGTGTATTTATATATAAGTGTGTGTGTCTAGGAGCTGTGTGTGTGTGTGTTGTGTTGTGTGTGATGTGTGTGTGTGTTGTGTGTGTGTGTGTGTGTGTTTCAAGGAGCGGTGTGTGTGCGCTGTGTTGTGTGTGGCCGGTGTGTGTGTGCGTGTGTGTCTATGTTCTACGGTGTGTTGTTCGGGTGTGTGTGTGCGTGTGTAGTGTCTAGAGCAGGTGTGTGTGTGTGTCTGTGTGTTAGAGCGGGTGTGTGTGTGTGGCGTGTGTGTCTAGGAGCGGGGTGTGTGTGTGTGGTGTGTCTAGGAGGCGGTAGTGTGTGTGTGTGTCTGTGTGTGTCTAGAGTGTGCCGTTGTGTGTGTGTGTGTGTGTCTAGGAATTCGAGTTGGTGTGTGCTGTGTGTGGTGTGTCTAGTGTGTGTTGTGTGTGTGAGCGGGTGTGTGTGTGTGAGTGTGTCTAGGAGCGGTGTGTGTGTGTGTGAGTCTAGGCGCGTGTGTGTGTGCGTGTGTGTGTCTAGTGTGTGGTGTGTGTGTGTCTATGTGTGTGTGTGTGTGTCTAGGACGAGTTTTGGTGTTTGCGTGTCTTGTGTCTAGTGTGTGTGTTGTGTCTAGGACGGTGTGTGTAGGTCAGTGTTCATAGGAGCGGGTGGTGTGTGTTGTCCTAGATCGGTGTGTGGTGTGTGTGTCTAGGTGTGTGTGTTTTTGTGTGTGTGTGTGTGTGTCTAGGGAGCGGGTTTGTGTGTGTTGTGTGTCTAGAGCGGGTGTGTGTGTGTGTCTAGGAGCTGTGCGTGTGTGTGTCTAGGAGCGGTGTGTGTGTGGTGTGGTGTGTGTGTGTTGTGTGTGGTGTGTCCCTAGTGTGTGTGTGTTGTGTCAAGGACGGGTTGTGTGTGTGTGTGTGTGTGTGTCTAGGAGCGGTGTGTGTGTGTGTGTGTGTCTAGTGTTGTGTGTGTGTCTAGGAGCGGGTGTGTGTGTGAGGAGCGGTGTGGTGTGTCTAGGAGCCGTGTGTGTGGAGCGGGTGTGAAGTGTGGTGTGTGTGTCTAGGAGCGGGTGTGTGTCTTTTGTGTTCTAGGAGCGGGTGTGTGTGTGTGTGTGTGTGTGTCTAGGAGCGGTGTGTGTGTGTGTGTGGAGCGGGTGTGTGTGGGTGTGTGTGTAGAGCGGGTGTGTGTGTGAGCCTGTGTGTTGTTGTAGTGTTTCTAGGAGCGGGTGTGTTCCTATGTGGTGTTGTGTGTGTCCTAGAGGCACTAGGAGCGGGTGTGTGAGTGTCTAGGAGCGGTGTGTGTGTGTGTGTGTCTAGGAGCGGTGTGGTGTGTCCTAGGAGCGGGTGTGTGTGTGTCTAGGGAGCGGTGTGTGTGTGTGTGTGTCTATGCGTGTCTAGAGAGGAGCGGGTGTGTGCGTGTGCTAGGAGCGTGTGTGGTGTGTGTTGTGTGTGTGTGTGTGTGGGTGTCTAGGAGCGGGTGTGGGTGTCTAGGAGCGGGTGTGTGCTAGTGTGTGTGTGTGTTGGTGTCTAGGAGCGGGTGTGTGTCCTGGAGGAGCGTGTCTTGGAGGGGTGTGTTGTGGTGTGTGTCTAGGAGCGGGGTGTGTGTGTGTGTGTGTTAGGAGCGGGTTGTGTGTGGCGTGGTGTGGTGTCTAGGAGCGGGTGTGTGTGCGTGTCTAGGAGCGTGTGTGGTGTGTGTGTGTGTCTAGGAGCTGTGTGGTGGTTACTATGTGTGGTCAAGGAGCGGGGTGTGTGTGTTCTAGGAGCGGTGTGTGTCTAAGGAGCGGTGTGTGTCTAAGGCGGTGTGTGTCTAGGAGCGGGTGTGTGTGCGGAACGGGTGTGGTGTGTGTGTGTCTAGGAAGCGGGTGTGTGTGGTGTGTGGTCTAGGAGGCGGGGTGTGTCTAGAGCCTAGGAGCGGTGGTGTGTGTCGGGTGTGGGTGTGAGTGTGTGTGTGTCTAAGACCTAACCTGGGTGTGGTGGGAACGGTGCCCGTTCGAAAATCGATTCTGGATTGCCACAGCTGCTGTCTTCATCTGCAGTCGTTCCCCCCCCCACAAATCACTGGATTCCCCTGCAATCTCCACTCCCACCCCCCCTCTGTAGAGCTAATAAAGAGCACACCAAGTCAAGGGCCCACACGTTTATTAGCATAAAGTGACGCTACAAGTAGTCACCACGTGACTAGTTCCCCACTAACGACTAGTGCTACAAACTCTACTCTCTCCACTCCCACTCGTCCCCACCTCCCCTGGCCTCCTCTCCTCACTCCCACTCCCCGCCTCTCCCCTCCCCTGTGTCCAGTCCTCCTCCCCCACGCTGCATTGCCCTCTGCCTGTCCCCAGGTCTGATCTACTTGTTGCTGCGACACCTGGTGGACAGGTACAACCTCTTCTATGCCTACCTGCCCACGCAGCTGAGCCACAGACTGCACACAGCCGCAGTGAAGCAGGCAGCCACCGCGCCCATCATCTGTCTCCTCTGGCTCCTCTTCTTCTCCGTCATCCGAGGAGGTGAGTCCACCCCTGCCCGGCTCCCGGCACTACGCCCCTTCACCCCCACCCCCACCATCACCCCTTCTCCACTCGCTCTTTTATCTCTCTCTCTCTCTCTCTCTCCCGCTTTCTATCATATCCCCCTCTTTCCGTCTGCCTCGCTCTCTCTCTATCACGCTCTAGGACTCTGTCTCTCTCACTCTCCGCATCCATCTCTCCGTCTCTCACTCTCCCGTCTCCCTCTCTCACTCCGTCTCCCTCTCTCTCTCACTCCGTCTCTCCTCGCTCTCACTCCGTCTCTCTCTCTCTCCATCTCCCCCCTCTCTCTCATCCCTCCCCTCTCTCTCCCTCCCTCTCCCCTCTGCCCCTCCCTCCCTCTCCATCTCTCTCCCAGTCTCCCCCTCGCTCAGTCCCCCCCTCTCAGTCTCCCCCCCTCTCAGTCTCCCCCTCTCCCTCTCACTGTAGGTCTGACAGCTTCGACCTCCGTCTTCACCTTGGTTGTGGTGCTCGTCACCATAGTCACCTGCTGCGTTCTGGGATGTACTGATGACAAATACTTCACCATCGACAAGGTGAGCCGTCGGCCTCTGGCATGGGGGAGAGAGTTTGGGGGGTGGGGTGGGGGCGAGGACGGGAACCGTGGTCACCCCGGGGCAAGGGGGTGGGGTGTGGTGGGGACGCAGACCTGGATCTGACCCGTTGGATGTGGATGCGGGACCGGACAATCTCTGGCCCCTCGCCCTGGCAGCGTTGGCTTGCAAAGGTCCACAGACTCTTGGTGGCGGGCTTCACAGCGCCCACCTTGGCTCTCCGTTTGGTGTCTACCCCAGATGCTATCATCAAGGACCCCCACCATTTGAGTCGTTCCCTCTCCTCATGGCCTAATTCTAACAGGACACAAGGTGCTGGAGTAACTCAGCAGGTCAGGCAGCATCGCTGAAGAACATGGATATGGGTGACGTTCTTCAGAAGGATCTCGATCCCAAATAACGGTCTCCAGACCTGCTGACCTGCTGAGTTACTCCAGCACTTTCTCTCCTTTTGTGCATTAACTAGCATCTGCAGTTCCTTGTTTCTACGCCCCTAATCCTTCCTCGGCAACGGAACACCTCTTGCTCTACCGCTGACTTGTTTGCTAATGATGTCTTGGTTTTGTTTGCACAATAGTTTTATTTTCACCAAACTGTTGTACGAATGTGGACTTGGTGTTTTTCCATTTCTAATTGTGTTTTTGCACCAAACGTCGTGGGTTTTTTTTGCCGCACACTTTTGTGTGCAACGCATGTTTCAGTGCGCGTCTCTGAGGAAGGGTCCCGACCCGAAACGTCACCCATTCATTCCTTCTCTCCAGAGATGGTGCCTGTCCCGCTGAGTTACTCCGACATTTTGTGTGTGTGTGTGTGTGTGTGTCTTCCGTGTGTGTTATAGCCTGGGTCCAGGTGCCTGTGATACTGCTGCTGGCAAGTTGCTCCATTGACATGGGCGGGGGGGGGGAGAAGATCAGACGCTAGTGTTGTACTCGTGAGGTAGGAACGGTGGGAGGGAGAGTGGGGAATGGAGGCCGGTGATCAGCGTCTGCCCTTTTCCCCCTGCCAGGTACTGAAACTGCTCCCGCAAGCGACGGAAACGGAACAAACAGCTCAGGCGTGGCAATCGAGAGTAAGTAAACGTGCCGGAAATCACCCAGTGGCCGGTGGACACACAAAACACAGGGCAGCTCAGGATGGGAGCAGGCCCTTCGGCCCACAATGTCCGTGCCCAAACATGACGCCAAGACCGACTCACTGCTGCCTGCGCATACTCCGTCTCCCTCCATCTCCGTGTGTCGAAAGATCACGTCATAAGGAACGGGAGTAGAATTAGGCCATTCGGCCCATCTAGTCTACTCCGCCATTCAATCATGGCTGCTCTCCCTCTCCCTCCCAACCTGCCTTCTCCCCATAACCCCTGACACCCGTACTGCTCAAGAATCTATCAATCCATGTGCCTACTCTAAAGCCTCTTAGACACCACTATCATATCTATTCCCACCATTACCCTGGCTCTCACGGGCCTCGCGCCCCGCACATCTCCTTTCAACTTTGCCCCTCTAACCTTAAACCCATGACCTCCAGCACTTGATATTCCCATCCCGGGGAAAAGGCCTACCCTATCAATGCCCCCTCATTATGTTATGTACTTTTACCTCTGGCATTCCCGAAAACGTGGAAAAAAGGCCATCGATCAGCCGATCACGTGACTTCTATGTTCTCCCACCTTCCCACCCACACCAGGGACAACCTTTACAGAGGCCCAATTGACCCACAAACCCTCAGAGAGACCAGAGCACATGGAAGAAACCTACGCGGTCACAGGGAAACAGTGCAAACTCTGTTGAGGACGGAATCTGGCTCTCTGGAGCTGCGAGGCAGCGCCACTGTGCTGCCCTTTTACTTGTTTGACAATAGGTGCAGGAGGAGGCCATTTGGCCCTGCGGGCCAGCACCGCCATTCAATGTGATCATGGCTGATCATCCCCAATCAGTACCCCGTCCCTGCCTTCTCCCCATATCCCCTGACTCTGCTATCTTTAAGAGCCCTATCTAGCTCTCTTTTGAAAGCATCCAGAGAACCGGCCTCCACCGCCCTCTGAGGCAGAGAATTCCACAGAGTTTGATCAGGAAGGGATGCAGTGGAGAGGGCAAAACAGGTTCCGGTTTATTATTGCCATGTATAGCACGGTGCAGTGCAAAGTTTGTTTTGCATGCTATTCAAAGAGTCAGGCAATACTGTACATAAATACAATCAAGTCACAATCAAGCTGGAGCAAAGGGGGAGATACAGAGTGCAGAATGTAGTTCTCAGCATTGTAGCGCACCGGTTCCACAAAGTCCAATGTCCGCAATGGGGTAGAGGTGAATCGGACAGAGGCCTAGCTTATGGAAGGGCCGTTCAGAAGCCTGATAACAGAGGGGAGGAAGCTGTTCCTGAGTCTGGTGGTGCGTGCTCTCGAGCTACGAGCGGGGAGCAGAAGGTATGACCGGGGTGGGACAAGTGGGATTAGTTGGAAGCTGAGAATGCCGCAGAGGGAAGCACAGGAGGGGAATCAGAAATATCAAGGGTCTCGCTGATCACCCGAAGTTCAGAAGGGGGATGAAATTTCCCTGCGTTCCTCATGGACAACGCTGCCCGTGAATTCATGTGAGGTGTGTAAGATCATGAGAGGAATAGATAGGGTTAATGCACACAGTCCTTTACCCAGAGGAGGAGACATGGGTTTAAGGTGAGGTTGGAAAGATTTAACAGGAACCCGAGGGGCAACTTACAAAAGTAAGTGGTAAGTTGGCCCTTAGGTGGTAAGTATGTGGAACGAGCTGCCGGAGGAGTTAGTTGAGGCAGGTAGTATCGCAATGTTTAAGAAATATTTTTGACAGGTACATGGATGGAGCAGGCTTAGAGGGATACAAGCCAAAGGCAAGCAGGTGGGGCTAGTGAAGATGGAGCATGTTGTTGGTGCGGGGACAATTCCTGATAACATCATGAGAGGAATAGATCGGGTCGAGGCACAGAGTCTCTTGTCCAGAGTAGGTGAATCGAGGACCAGAGGACATAGGGTTCAAGGTGAAGGGGAAAAGATTGAATAGGAATCTGAGGGGCAACTTTTTCACACACAGGGTGGTGGGTGTCTGGAACAAGCTGTCAGAGGAGGTAGTTGAGGCTGGGACTATAGAAACGTTTAAGAAACAGTTAGACGGGTACATGGATAGGACAGGTTTGGAGGGATATGGACCAAATGCGGGCAGGGGGGGACTAGTGTAGCTGGGACATGTTGGGTGATGTGGGCAACTGGGCTGTTTCCACGCTGTATCACTCTATGACTCATTCATGGTTAAGGTCAACACTGGCTGCACTAAACGGGACCACCATTCATAGATGGAGAATGGCACCATGTACTTTTTGTAATGACTGACCTTCTGATCTTTGAACCTTGCCCTCCACCTTCCATTCCATCACAGATCTTCATCCCGAGCTTCCTGCAGTTATCCAAGCCGGAGGACTTCCTGGATCCACAGAAGCATCCATCGTACGGTACCATTGGGAACAGCAGCCAGCTCCTGGCAGAGGAAGCAGCGCAGTCTCCAGATGACGCCTCTCCTCCGGACAATACAGATGGCGATCGGATATATCTGGTGGACGCCGGAGATGGATAGATACATCTGAGAAACACTCCTGGTCTAGCCACTGGATTCTCCCCCAACTCTAACTGCCCACCGTGCTATAGCGTTGTTGAAGACCGATGGCCACATCAGACGGCACGCTTACCTCAGACTTATAGCCCGTCCCACGGTGCGAGTCCACCCACGAGTTATCCCGAGTTAAAGAAAAAAACACTTGTGGTTGTCTACGAGATTCCAAGTTTATGTTCACGAGTTCCCACGTGTATGTCTAAATGCCGTTTACTTTTCATTTCTGCGATGTACCAAGTTCCTCTCCCGAGTTACTCTTGAGCCAATAACAACTACCGACATGTGGAAAAATCATCATACGATTAAAATGATGTCATGCAGTTTTAATTTCACGATAAAAAGTCTCCCATGTTAAATTTCTTAGGGTTACGGAATCAAGGGATATGGGGAGAAAGCAGGAACGGGGTACTGATTTTGGATGATCAGCCATGATCACATTGAATGGCAGCGCTGGCTCGAAGGGCCGAATGGCCTCCTCCTGCACCTATCTGCTGTGTGTTTATACCTTTTAAATGTTTTGACATGCGTTTCAGGATTCCAGCATCCGTCTGTTCCAATATTCCTTCCCTGTATTTCTCTTGGGCTTTTCCTCTCTTTCCTCAACTCCTACCTCCTCAATCTGCCAGTCCATCTGAGTGTAGATATGAAGTTCGTCTTGGCTGTCTATCTGTATGTGTGGACTTTCCATTAAATGTCATCCATGATCATTATCTCACAATCCTTCACATGTTTACCACTCATTTCTTATCGAGTCATGGGTTCAAACAACGGATGTTTAATGATCAGTTCTGAACCATTGTTGCATTGGGGCACAGTTGTTATTGCCTGTTGTAGAAATGCCCAGGGGTGCTTTGTCATGAAATCCACTGTCTTTGCTTCCTGATACCTTGGTTGATTCCTATTTTTCATCCCCAACCGAAGATGACTTTCCTTTGCGTAGGAACATCAGATGCTGGTTTAAACGGAGGAGAGACGCAAAAAGCCGGAGTAACGCAGTGGGTCTGGCAGCATCGCTGGAGAAAAGGAATAGGTGACGTTTCGGGTCGAGACCCTTCTTCAGACTGAGGGTCAGGGGAAAGGGAAACGAGATATAGACGGTGATATAGAGAGATAGAGAACAAATGAATGAAAGATATGCAAAAAAAGTAACGAAGATAAAGGAAACAGGCCGTTGGTAGCTGTGTGTTAGGTGAGAACGAGTTACAGACAATGAGACTCAACCAGACGACTGAAGCTGGTACGACTTGGGTGGGGGAGGGATGGAGGGAGAAAGAGAGAGAGGAGATGCAAGGGTTACATGAAGTTAGACACTATCCTTTTTTTCAGTCGCATGCACCAAACCTTGTTTCAAATAACTTCCCACTTCGGACCCAAACTCATTGTTTCATACAGCCTTCCTCCCGCATTAGTGGAATTATAAAACAAGTGTTAATAATTGCATTACGAAATAGGACATGCGGGGTGAATTCAGTAGGTCAGGCAGCGTGTGGGGAAAGAGGAATAGTCAGGGTTTCCGCTCTTTGGCTTCCGTGTCAAATTGGGAAACTACTGTGTAGGAAGGAACTGCAGAGGCTGGATTGTGCCAAAGATAAACAAAAAATGTTGGAGTCACTCAGCAGGCCAGGCAGCATCTCTGGAGAGAAGGAATGGTTGAATTTTTGGGTAGGAACTCTTAATGCCCCTGTCCCACTTGGGAAACCTGAACGGCAACCTCTGGAGACTTTGCGCCCCACCCAAGGTTTCTGTGCAGTTCCCGGAGGTTTTTGTCCTCCGGCAACCACCTTCAACAAGCATCACCACCGGCTTCGACGGAAAAATTACCGATTTTTAAAACGGAAACCACTTTCGACCCGACTAAAACCTCCGGGAACCTCGAGGAACTGCATGGAAACCTTGGGTGAAGCGCAAAGTCTCCAGAGGGTTCCGTTCAGGTTTCCTAAGTGGGACAGGGGCATAAGTCTGAAAAAGGGTTACATTTTTCCCAGAGATGCTGGGAAACGAATATTCTAGATTTGAATCATCACCCGAATCTTTTTTATTAAACTACCAAATGGATGTTCAATCTTATGCATTGATAGTGAATGACCACTTTTCACGTACGGGTGAGATGAACGCTATATTAGTTGTAACCCGCGCAGTCCGCACTCGTTTGCAGAGCCTCGTGTCACCATGTTTGCTCTGCGGGCCCCTACAAATTCGTTCATCTCGAAGACCCAGAGACACAAAAATAGTGTTAAGAGTGGTGTTAGATTAAGGAGGGGCGGGATTACTTAAACAAGCCCACAACAAAGGGGGCGGAATGTGACCTGTCACAACGAAAGAAAAAGAGAACTTTTTTTCTCTGCGTGGCAAAAGCAAGATTTGAGAGTAGTCACTCAATGACAAGACGAGACTTGTCTCGGACATAGTCGCTTTGTACTGGGGCAGAAGGGGAGTATCAGGAACTTCTAGAGGGGATATTCTATTTGATCCAACATTAAAGGTTATTATCAGATGCTTTATATTAATATCAGAGGGCCCATTCGACAAATATTATGAGGATTGTATCAATAGTCTGCGCTGTAAATGCTTTCAATTTAATGCGATTACCCGTTCTATTCCAAAGGCCAAGGGGAGATTCCCATAGGTGTCTCCAGCATCAGGGGATCATCCCTGACAGGCAGACTTGGCAAACCTTTTTTATTCACCTTTTTTTTTTCTCTGTCCAGCTGTAAGAGTACCTACGGTAAACTCACGGGCTACTACAGTATTACAACAAGATCAAAAGTTTCTAATTTTTCCTTCAAGAGTATATTTGACTCGTGGAAATCTTTCAACATGTTGAACATTTTTCAGCAGTTAACAGGTTTCCCCCGAGTACCAGCTGTTAGCGTTACGAGTCTCGCTAAGTTACGCCCACGAGCTCCGACGTTCCCGCTACGTGATTACCACGAGTTTGATGTGCTTTTAACTCGTGGGAGGACTCGCACCGTGGGACAATGGTTTACCAGCCAAAGGTTTTGTGGCTATTTTTTTCCTCACACTTTTCAATAATATGGAATTTCCGTAATTCTACCTACCTCCCCTCAGCCTCCCCCCCCCCCCCTCCCCCCAATATATTGTAAACTTGAGAATTACTGTTGCTAATAATGCATATTTTACTCAGTAAATCAATTTGGGAAGGGGGTTCCCATTTTTCGGACTGTTGTGGAGCGTGTAAGAATTGAGGACTTGGGCCATGTGCATGAGCAAGTAAGAAAGTTATCTTTCACCTTGTGCTGAGCTAAGTTAACACATCTCTATCAACTCTGGGCTGTGACACTGTCCCCACCCCAGCCCTTGCACTGTGGCACAGCAGTGGAGTTGCTGCCTTACAGCGCCAGAGACCTGGGTTCGATCCCACCTACGTGTGCTGTCTGTACGGAGTTTGTACGTTCTACCCGTGACCTGCATGGGCTTTCTCCGAGATTTTTGGTTTCCTACCACACTCCAAAGTCGTACAGGTTTATTGGCTTGGTGTAAGTGCAAATTGTCCCTAGTGCGTGTAGGATAGTGTTAGTGTGTGGGGATCGCTGGTCGGTGCTGACTCGGTGGGCCGAACAGCCTGTTTCTGTGCTGCATCTCTAAACTGCGGTGCCCCCCATAATGTTTGGGACATAGACCCATCATTTATTTATTTGCCTCTGCACTCCACAATTTGAGATTTATAATAGAAAAAAAAAAATCACATATGGTTAAAGTGCACATTGTCAGATTTTATTAAAGGCCATTTTTATACATTTTGATTTCACCATGTAGAAATTATAACTGTGTTTATACATAGACCCCCCCCCCCCCCCCCCCAAATTTCAGGGCACCATAATGTTTGGGACACATGGCTTCACAGGTGTTTGTAATTGCTCAGGTGTGTTTAATTGCCTCCTTAATGCAGGTATAAGAGAGCTCTCAGCACCTAGTCTTTCCTCCAGTCTTTCCATCACCTTTGGAAACTTTTATTGCTGTTTATCAACATGAGGACCAAAGTTGTGCCAATGAAAGTCAAAGAAGCCACTATGAGACTGAGAAACAAGAATAAAACTGTTAGAGACATCAGCCAAACCTAAGGCTTACCAGAATCAACTGTTTGGAACATAATTCAGAAGAAAGAGAGCACTGGTGAGCTTACTAATCGCAAAGGAAGACCTCCACAGAATTCTCTCTATAATAAAGAAAAATCCCCAAACACCTGTCCGACAGATCAGAAACACTCTTCAGGAGTGGATTTGTCAATGACCACTGTCCGCAGAAGACTTCATGAACAGAAATACAGAGGCTACACCACAAGATGCAAACTACTGGTTAGCCGCATAAATAGCATGGTCTGGTTACAGTTTGCCAAGAAGTACTTAAAAGAGCAACCACAGTTCTGGAAAAAGGTCTTGTAGACAGATGAGATGAACATTAACTTATATCAGAGTGATGGCAAGAGCAAAGTATGGAGGAGAGAAGGAAGTGCCCAAGATCCAAAGCATACCACCTCATCTGTGATGGGGGAAGTTATGGCCTGGCCATGTATGGCTGCTGAAGGTACTGGCTCACTTATCTTCATTGATGATACAACTGCTGATGGTAGTAGCATAATGAATTCTGAAGTGTACAGACTCATCCTATCTACTCAAGTTCAAACAAATGCCTCAAAATTCATTGGCCGGCGGTTCATTCTACAGCAAGACAATGATCCCAAAAATGATCCTAAAGCAACAAAGGAGTTTTTCAAAGCTAAAAAATGGTCAATTCTTGAGTGGCCAAGTCAATCACCCGCTCTGAACCCAATTGAGCATGTCTTTAATATGCTGAAGGGAAAACTGAAGGGGACTAGCCCCCAAAACAAGCATAAGCTAAAGATGGCTGCAATACAGGCCTGGCAGAGCATCACCAGAGAGGACACCCAGCAACTGGTGATGTCCATGAATCACAGACTTCAAGCAGTCATTACATCCAAAGGATATGCAACAAAATACTAAACATGACTACTTTCATTTACATGACATTGCTGTGTCCCAAACATTATGCTGTCCTGACATTGGGGACTATGTATAAACACTGATGTAATTTCTACATGGTGAAACCAAAATGAATAAAACCGGCCTTTATTAAAATCTGACTATGTGCACTTTAACCACATGTGATTTTTTTCTATTACAAATCTCAAATTGTGGAGTACAGAGGCAAATAAATAAATGATGGGTCTTTGTCCAAAAATTTATGGAGGCACTGTAAACCCCCACTCATTCCCCCCTGACGTTAGACCAAAAGGTGAATTTGGTCATCTTCGGAGAAGAGGAAGGCGTGATCGCAGGTAAGTGACGTAGAGAACCCAATAGTGAGAGGGCACATTCAGTACAGTGCGCGGGGAGAGGAGAAAATAAAACAGCAATATCATGGCACCTTCTGTTGCTGATAAGCAGTGGGAAAATGTGAAGTGGCGACTGGTTAATTACATGGACCATAGAGCAGAACACAGGAATGGGCCCTTTCACCCATAATGTCCATCCCACCTGATGTCAGGTTAAGCTCCTGCATGTGTGCATGTCCCTCCAAATCCACGTGCCGAACTAAATGCGTAGAGGTAGAAACAGAGTGCCACCTGCCTGCATTTAGGCCGTATATTGGGGTGGAAGATTGCAACCTTCACGTGTTTCGACTAATGCAATCAACTCGACGTGTACAAACAAAAGATCAAATAGAACAAGTTGTCCAACAACTTTAGGCTGTGCACGCCACACAAATGAAGAAGCCATATATCCCTCTAAGAGTATCTTATCCATGTACCTGTCGAAATGTTTAATTGTGATAGTACCTGCCGCACCTACCTGTTCTGGCAGCTTGTTCCATACACCAACCATCCGTACCAAACACAGACTCGGCGATCGTTTCGCTGAACACCTCCGCTCAGTCCACCTTAACCTACCTGATCTCCCGGTTGCTCAGCACTTTAACTCCCCCTCCCATTCCCAATCTGACCTGGGCCTCCTCCATTGTCAGAGTGAGCCCCAGCGCAAATTGGAGGAACAGCTCCTCATATTTTGCTTGGGTAGTTTACACCCCAGCGGTATGAACTTCAGATAGCTCTTGCTTGCTCTCTCCCATCCCCTTCCCAGTTCTCCCACTCTGTCTACATTCTCTGTCCCGCCCCCTCCCCTGACATAGTCTGAAGAAGGGTCTCGAAGAATAGATTGCAGATAGATTGACTTAGTTGATGAAGAGAACAGTGTTCTTAAGGTACATTTTGTATCAGGCCAATAGATTAAATATTAACCTCAATACACTAACATATTTTCAGCCACAGAATCCACAAGATCGATTACGATTCGACCCAACTTTTTTGGTAATTTATAAGCAGTATTAACTTCATTCAGTACGGACAAGAGGCAACCAGGAAATCAGTCAACTACCTGGAAACATGAAAGGGTAACACCATCTACAAAAAAAAAAAAATCAAAGTGGAATTCCAGTTATTTGTATCGAAAATAACATACCGCGCAATAGTTTGAAATGGAAACCATCAAACAGCAGTACATCTCCAGTGTGTCGGTAGTTGCTTATACACTTTGGGACAAGATGCCAGTTGTGGAGGATTGTATTGTCTTGCGCCCAGATTCACCAATCAAGTATTCCAAGTCAGGCATGGCATGGATCGTGGAAAAGTTCCCGTAAGTTCACTTTCACACCCTGAATCCCACAAGCGAGGTCCCTTCCAATGTAGTAATCAGCCAGGTTCCATGCACATCCACAGATGATATCACCGCCATTCCCTTATCCACATACTTTGCAGCCTGGCCCTGATATTCCAAGCCAACCTGAGGTGGCGGGTTGCATCCAAAAGGGAACTTAATGGAGATTTAGATTCCAGTTCTGCTCTCCTCGTTGGGAGTTCAATAGCCAAGGGGCAACGGGTGTAGAAGGCAGATGTTTTTCCAAAAGGATTTCCAAGTTCTTACACAAGTGACTATGTACAACATGAACAGGCAGCTTCAAATGGTAATATCTATTAATAATTTACTGCAGGTGTCACCACTGCACCACAGGACAAGATGTGAAGCAATTGGCTGATCTATATTAATTATATATACAATGCATTAGGGTACATTCAGATATATACAAATAACCCCACCCAGGGACATTATCCACACACACTTTAAAGAACCCATGTTACACTCATGCTCCATCAGCAAGTGTGAAAACTCAGGCATGAAAGGGCAGAAAGTTACTAGTCGACATGTTGTTACAGCTGATAAGCTTCCAATTGCTAATCCCAATGATACCAAATCAACACATTCCAAAACTCTGGGAAATAATTTTCTTGGGGGTAAAAAACAAACAAACGGTATTTTGGTCAGCGTTGAAGTCGATCTGGAGAAATGCAGTGGGCAGAGCTCTGCTCATTCACCCACATCACATAGACAAACCCTTTCCCCAATCATTCACAACACATAAAGAATGAGCTTTCAAATGCAGCATAACATGCACTAGGTGGTTGTAAAGTTGAAGATCTGATGGCTCGCCACGGCCAGTCCCACCGTTTCTAGACAAGTGGCTTTGCACTGCTATTTCCTTCTCCAAGTCCCAAATGGCTGGCACCCTGGCTAAATGGGTTCCGCGTTTAATTAGGATTCCATCAAAAAATTCAACGCACACAGCATTATCCTGGGAGTGGTCGTCTTATGCTCATCAATGGGCAGACAGTGAGCCTGGAACACTAATCATTGAGTTTCCTCTGCCTCCTGTAAAGACAACCTCTCTTTCACCACCCCCCCCCCCCCCCAAGGTACAGGCGCAATGGAGAAAAGTAGTTTATTACTCTCGCCACCAACTTTCAAAATAGATCCTGTGGGTCGATGAGTATTTCCTGCACATTCAAGGCAGCAAACGTCGCCCAACATTAATATTTATTTATTTCAAGGCCAAATTGTAAATGATATTTCAAAAGAAAAGTAGTGAGTGGATGTCTTGTGAAAAAGGAATGTTATATTCTCTAATATAATTAACCGCACCCAGACATCTTAAACATTTTCTCTCTCTGTAATCTGCAGAAGGAGAAATTAAATTCTTAATAACGACAGTAGAGACTTCAAAAAACATTACCATATCAAATTGGGTGGTGCAACTTCTGGCTTGTTTGCACGAATACGGAAAATAATTATGTTAGGGCCTTTGGTTGGATTGCTAAGACAACTATTCTGATTGGACTTGAGATGCAAGTGAATCATTACAATGGGTAATGGTGATTCTGTGTTGTTAATGATGAAAGGATTACCAAGGGCATCCTCTACCACCTTTGCCGTGCGAGCAGCCTCGGACAAACCTCAATCTGCAGTGATTCAATCTAGGTGGTAATGCTAGTTATGTTTTTAATCATCGGAGGTATAGCCGCTTTGTTAAGAGCTTCTGGACAATATTACTGTTTACATCCAGCGTGGGAGAGGCACAAGGATGGGACACAGCACAAAGCCATACTGGACCTTCAGTCTTTAAGTGATACGGCCACAAGTTCAATACATGGCAATTCCCATGCGTTCTTCGGCTAGTTCTCTCCAAACCAATGATTACAAAAGGTGGGCATGTGCACGTTCAATGCACTGGTATTCCAATCAATTCTTCAAATAGCTCCATCTGAAACCAACGATTAAAAAAAATGCAGCAGATACGGATTTGGAAATCTTTGGTACTTGGGACTCTTTAGGGATCTTCAATAGTTTTACAATGTGAACACAGCCAGAGTATTAGACCTCTCCATTCTCCCACAAACATCACCAGCCTATTGACCAGGCAATGCATTAGTGATGACTGTGCCAAACCCTTGATCGACAGAGTCCACTGGCCACAGATAGAACCTCTAAGGAAGAGGGTAAATGTTGGACGTCTAGCATGTGGAGAACTTCAGCTGGTAATGCTCAGAGCAAACCCGGGCTTGAACTCAACAGCAATCGTACGTCTAGACCGGGCCAATGTTGCCCGCTGCCATTCAGCCCCAGCGCACCCGTGTTTGTGCACGTCTCATCTCCACAAATGGTTTCCCCAGATAAATTGGAAAAGCTTGCACAGCCTGAACCATGAACTTGCTGGATTTCCATTCCTTCATGCAACCCAAGTCACACAGATGATACCCAACACTGAGAACTCATTTACAGTTGGCAGGGAGATAGCAACAGAAAACCTTGGACCACTCCTTTCTTTAAAAAATATAAACTAAGTTTAACCATGTACTTACAAATAATCTCACAAAGTTGACCTATTTCTTTTTTAACATGATTCGAACAGGAAAAGTGCACTAATTGCTAATAATGATTCTCTTACACCTCAAAGGATTAAAAAATACCAAAAGCCTTCTCTTCTGTTTTTCGATTTCTTTCCCTCGTACACATGCGCACACGCATGGGCACAGACACATGGACACACACACACGCACATGGGCACACACGCATGGGCACACACGCATGGGCCACACGCATATGGGCACACACGCACATGGGCACACACGCACATGGTCACACGCATGGGCCACACACGCACATGGTCACACACACACACACACACACGGGCACACACACACGGGCACACACACACACACACACACACACAAACACGGCAACAGTATGTGTGCTTATGTAACCAGACTCGGTTGCTAATTCCCCACTCCAGTGGCCAGAAGTATTTTCTTGGACTGATATTAGAGATGTAGCAACAATTCCAACCACTAACACACATGGACCTGGGGGCTAATGATTGGTGAGATAGATAAAAAACATCATTATTTGATCCTTCCATGCCATTAATATTTCCAGTTATGCTCCTCCCATCAGCAAAACAAGTTTAGCAATTTGCACTGCACTGCTATAACCGCTACGGTACCAAGGGTTAATAGTTAGACGAGTTTCACTGAGCCTGCGGTGCCCTGGTACCTGATCCTACCCTGCGCTCTTATGTTTGTTTTTTTGATTTCAATTAATGAAAAAAAGCTCCTTGTGATTTTCCACTAATGATGAACCTCGTTTTCAATGAGACTGTCTTCGCAGGACTGGAACTCCCCTTCGCTGATCACTTCCTTGGCGTTCTTCTGCGAAGGTGGCTCCTCATTGTTTCCTGTGGGCTCCGTCTGAGGGTCCTGCAAGACCTGGGCGATGTACCGCTGCAGGCAGGAGAAAGAGCAGGTTAGCGCTGAACCGCTCCGCAAGGCACCCGGACACACGAAGGAAGGCAGTCGGAGAGACGCGGAAACCAGCCCGTCATCCCACCTTGTCCATGCCAACCAAGGTAGCATTCTGGACGTCCCATTTGTCTGCATTTGGCCCATAGCCCTCCAAACCCTTCCGATCCATACATCTGTCCATCCCAACCTGGACACCCTGTAAATCCCTACAGAAAGAGGTATTTACATGAAAGACTCTACAGCTGCTCTTGAACCTGCTGGTCACAGTTCTCAGACTCCTGTACCTTCTTAAAGTCAGAGTCATACAGCCCGGAAACAAGCTACTTGGCCTAAAGTTACCAATGCCAACCAAGATACCTCATCTACACAAGTCCTATCTGCCAGTTTGGCCCTCTAAACCTTTCCTAGCCATGTACCTGGTCTTTTAAATGTTGCTACTGTACCCTTCCTCAACCACTTTCTCCGGCAGGGATTGTACCAGCAGAGGGAGGAAGTGAGGCCTAAAGATTTTATCACATGCCGCATTTATTTCAGCGATTGAAATTTGAATTTTCCGAAGTCAAATATGAAGATCAAAAGTTTAGTTGAGTTTAGAGATACTGCATGCAAACAGGCCCTTCGGCCACCAAGTCCATGCCAGCCACCGATCCCCATACATTAGCATTATCCCACAAATCAGGGACAATTTACAATCTTTACCGAGGCCGATTAACCTACACGTCTTTGGATTGTGGGAGGAAACCGGAGCAGCCGGAGAGAACCCACGCGGTCACCGGGAGAACGTACAAACTCCATATAGACAGCACCCGTAGTCAGGATGGAACCCAGTCTCTGGCCCAGTGAGGCAGCAACTCTGTGCCACCTTATATCACTTAACTCCAGAAAATCCACTGGGCACTTCGAGGCATGTGGTGCTGGCAACTGCAGTGATGTTCACATCAGATGAGTATCAAAGGTCTTAACAAAGGTCCACCCACCCAAAACGTCACCCATCCATGTTCTCCAGAGATGCTACCTCACCCGCTGGGTTACTTTTGTTTAAAAAAAAAAAAATCAAAGCAATCTAATTTGCAAAGGAGCAGGAAGAAGGGTGAATGACCGGGGTGGGACTAGTCTTTGATTATGCTGGCTGCTTTTCCGGGCCAGCGTGAAGTGTAGATGGAGTCAGTGGTGGGAAGCATGGCCTGAGCAAAATCTGTCATTGTACCTTGGTACACATGATATTGATAAACAAACGTAAACATTCCAGTTCCAAAGGGTATATGAGGAACAACATTTTAATGCAGAGAGTGACAGAGGATGTAGTTGGTGTTTAAGAAGGAACTGTAGATGCGTGAAAATCACAGGGAGACAACTCCTGGAGAAACTCAGCGGGTGCAGCAGCATCTATGGAGCCAGGGAAATAGGCAACGTTTCGGGCCAAAACCCTTCTTCAGACTGATTGGATGTAGTTGGGTCAGGTACAATAACAACATTTCAAAGACATTTGAACGGGGACATGGATAGGAACGGTTTAGGAGGGTGCAGGTGAAATGCGAGTTAATGGGACTAATTTAGTCACACAGACAGGTTGGGCCGGAGGGCCTGTTTCTACGCTGTTTGACTCCTGAACTTGGTTGAGTAGACAAAAATAGACTCACTGAAGGTGCTAGAGAAGTGCAATAAAGACGGGGGCAATCTGAAAGCAATAGATGAAAGGGAAACTCACTGTGACTTTGGGTGGGGACGAAGTGCCTTCCCGAAGTCCATTTGCTTCCACCGCTCCGTCCACCTCACTGCGGTCGATCTGTAAGGGAGACCAATAACCATCAGAAGTCTTTCTGTGAACCCACTCCAGCATCAGAACCCAGCCCTTGTCGAACGCCCGTCAGACCCAGCCACAGGCTCACGCTTCATTTGCTGAGTGCCCAATTGAATGTCCTTCCACCCCGAAAGGAAATTCAACAGATCAACCACAGATCTCCTCGTGCTCCCATCTCCCACCTGCAGGGTGAATTCAGAGGAGAGCATTCCCAATGGGTTAAATGCAGGAAATGAAGTATGATTTGGTCAGAAAGTAGTTATCCAAAGCGTTCAGAGTGGTGGATGATGAATAAATATATTCATGGTTGAGATTAATAAAGGAATCAATTGATATCGAAAGTTCTCATGATCTTATTAAACTGCGATGATAGATTCAAGGGGCTGTGTGAACCACTTTCTTTTTCGCGTTTTATTAATCTGGTGGAAGTATTTTGGTAACTTCGATCAAAAGGCCTCTACTGGAGAATAGGAATCTGCTGTTACCGATCGGCTTGTCAGAGTTTCAACACAGGGCTAGGACACATTTATTTCCAATCCGTTGATCCTGAGCCACTTCCTGAAGTTATGCGGTTCTTGTGCTCTTTACTATAACAGCATTTAAATGACATTTGGACAAGTTTAGTTTAGCTTAGAGATACAACGTAGAAACGGAGAGGGGGGGGAGGGAGGAGAGGGGAGAGGGGGGAATAAGGATGCAGGATCAGAGGTGAACCACAGCTGAGTAATAAGCGTCTCTAGATAGAAGAAATGGGCAAAGATGTCACGCTGAGTTACTCCAGCATCCTGTGTCCATCTTTACAGCTCAGTGACCTTGTGCACCATCTAACCAATGGTGCATAGTATTTTTTCCTTTGACGGGATAGCAGGCAAGCTAAAACCAGTATCAGCCATGATCTCACTGAATGGTGGAGCAGGCTCAAACAGCCTACTTTTGCTCTTATATTCTATGAGAAGGGAATAAATGTGCCCTGGAACTGGGTCCGTGAACTGGATTGCCGGTGCTTTAGGTTACACAGAGCTCCTTTAATCTGCACAGCCAAACTAAACCACATGTTAGTTTGTTTCCGTGACGACCCCACGATACTACAGAGGGCAAACATTGAGGAACTTTCCCACTGGCCGCCTTGAATTCCTCGCCTGGAGAAGCATGAAATGAAACGACAGAAAAAAGACCCAGCATGCAAAAATCGAGTCCAGGTTTCAAATCTGATTGTTACGCATCACTGTGTTCTGCAAGAATGATTTGGTAAACATTAGTCAGGGTTAATTCCCCCAGGGTGAGATTTACCAGCGTCCTGTAACAGGATTCATCCTCTGTACTTATTGCATCTGCTGGAGGAGAGGTTTGCTGAAAATCAATGGGGAATGTTATTTTATCTGCAAGTCGAAACAAAAAGATCTAGCAAGGTTCATTAGCGATTTAAATGCCTCCTCTGTGAAAATAGTGTTAACCGATTCAATCCTTGCTTTAACATTGCCTTCAGTGGTCTCCTGGGGGAAAAGACACAGAGCAAACCGTTGTTCCCACTCCAATTGCCATTACTCAATGGAAAGTTTTGGCTAAGGCTCGTTCTATCATATACAGCCCTACTGGGTTGAATGCAAATTGCTGGCGTGCTCACCTCTTGTGATGGGACACACTCGGTAAACACTGGGGCATTATAATGCAAGGCCGACAGACAGATTATGAAACGCAGACCACCAAAACGCCTTTACTTTTAGAGGGAAGGAACGAATGGGGCACACATTTAATTAGCAAAATACAAAAAGTGCCGGAGGAACTCAGCGGGACTGGCAGCATCTGGGGAGGGAAATGCAACCAGACGCTTGGAGTCCGGCCTCTTCAGAGTCTGAAGGAGGATATCAATCTGAAACGTCAACTGCCCAATGAGCCCAAAACATAGGAGGTTTAGGGAAGATTCGATAGAAGTATGTAAAATTACGCACTGTATACCCTTTCTCCCAGAGTAGATATGTCCAACATTAGAGGTAGGTGAGGAGGGGGGAAGTTTAATGGAGATATTGGGGTAAGTTATTATTATACAGAGAGTGGTGAGGGGCTCGACCCACTGCCAGGGATGGTGATGGAGGCAGATACAATAGTGACGTTTAAAAGGGCTTTGAATAGGCAAATTGAGGTACAAGGAATACAGGGGTACGGATCATGTCCAGGCTGATGAGGTCGTTTTAGCTTGGCCTCGTGTTCGGCTCAAAACCATTGTGGGCCAAAGGGCCCGTTCCTGGGTTGTAAGTTTATCTCTCCATTCCCTCCACAGATGCTGCCTGACCCACTGAGTTGCTCCAGCACTTTGTGTTTTGCTCAGGATTTCAGCATCTGCAGTCAGTCTCTTGAAACAAATAATGGCAAGATCACCTGCAGAAACCTAGTCTAATTTAGAATCAATTTCAGAAAAAGAAAGTAGGAATACTTAATTATCCCATACTTAGTTTAGATTAGAAATACAGTGCAGAAACAGAACCTTCGGCCACTGAATTCGCGCCGACCATCGATATCCGTACACTAGCACTATCCGACACAATAGGGACTATTTATAATTTTGACCAAAGCCAATTAACCTCGTCTTTGGACGTGCACACCTTCGGAGTGTGGAAGGAAACTGGTGCACCCGGAGAAAACCCATGCGGTCACAGGGGGAACGTACAAGTTCTGCAAAGACAGCACCCTTAGTCAGGATCGAACTCAAGGTCTCTGGCGCTGTAAGGCAGCAACTCTATCGCTGTGCCTCCGTGCCGCCCTTAATTGATGGAAAGACATCTAAATGTTTTAATCAAAACATAATCAAAATGAACAGAGGATGCTGGTTTAAACCAAAGAAAGACGCAAAATGCCGGAGTAACTGAGCGGGTCAGGCAACATCTCAGGAGAAAAGGAATAGGTGATTATCCATCATCTTCAGACAGAAGGGTCCCGAACTGAAACGTTACCTATCCATATTCTTCAGATATGCTGCCTGACCCGCTGAGTGAAGGAGGTCGCCACTATTTAAACCATCCAAAGGGCATTAATATCAGAGTGATATCTAGCAGAGGCAAAGGGATAAACCAGCACTCCTTTAGCTAAGGAGACACAAGGAACTGCAGACAAAATGTGTCGGAAGGAACTACAGACGGTGGTTTACACCGAAGATAGACACAAAATGCTGGAGTAACTCAACGGGACAGGCAGTATCTCTGGATAGAAGGAATGGTTGACCTTTCGGGTCGAGACCCTTCTTCAGACATGCCCTGATGTTTGAAGAAGGGGCTCAAACTGAGACGCCACCTATTCCTTCTATCCAGAGATGCTGTCTGCCCCGCTGAGTTACTCCATCCAGCCTTTTGTGTCTATCAAGGAACTGCAGGTGCTGGTTTACAAAAAAGACAAAGTGCTGCAGTAACACCTCATGGGATGCTGCCGAGCCTGTTGAGTTACTCCAGCACTTTGTCGCTCCCTTGGCTAACATCAAGCAGTGTTTGATCGTGTCATACAGGCTGATACATCATGCATTGCATGAATCATTAAGCTGGTTCCGAGGCAAACTCTTAAGGTTACCCAGTTAACTTACATGCTGGCGGCGCACACGTACATACTTGTACATAGAACACATCCATTGCACTCCTGAGAAGCTGGGATGTTACCAACCAATACAAGCAACGTGACCGATTGCAATTTGCGAAAGAATTAGTTATCAAAATATTCCTGTTTAGTGTGGATGCGTTTCATAAGATCATAAGTGATCGGAGCAGAATTAGGCCATTCGGCCCATTAGGTCTCCTCGGCCATCTATCTCTCCCTCCTAACCCCACTGTCCTGCCTTCTCCCCATAACCTCTGACAATCGTACTGATCAACCCGTACAGAGAACTTAAAGCAAACAGCCAGACAGGTAGCTGGGTGTCGGGCACAAGCCCGCAGCACGCGGCAGGTACATTGCTGCTTACCTTGTAGTTATGTGCACTGAGGTATTTGAAGTGGCCAAAGCAGACATGAGAGAGGCAGATAACGATAGTGACCACCAGGACAACAAATGTAAACATGGATGTAGCAGCCAAGAAGCCTGAAATCAAATGCAAATATACATATTTTTTTATGGTTATTCATGTCATGGGAGCAGAATTAGGCCATTCGGCCCATCAAGTCATTCCCATCATGGCTGATCTACCCGACCCCATTCTCCTGCCTTTCCCCATAATCTTTGACACCCTTTACCAATAAAGAATCTGTTAAACTCAGCTTGAAAAATACCCGACGACTTGGCCTCTTTGGCCGTCTGTGGCAACGAATTCCACAGATTCACCACCCTTTGGCTAAAGAAATTCCTCCTCATCCCATTTCTAAAGGTATGCCCTTAAGGGATGCACGTTGAGCTAGCCAATTGGATGCAGAATTGGCGAGAAGGAAGGAGTTAGAGGGTGGTGGTGGAAGGATGCAATAACGACTGTATCATTCGTTTTGGAGATGTTAGCTGAAGCATGTACATTGATTATGAAAATGAGATCTACTTTATCAAAATGGCAGCTGCACTATCCATCTGAGAGTTGAAGGGACATTCTCATCTGCCACCCCATCACGTACGGCATGGACATTGTGGGCTGAAGGACCGCATCTTATGCTGTACTGATCCATGTTCTATAGCGTCTTCTAGACCTGACAAAAGTATAGAATTCTATGACAGACATAGACAGGGTAGACAGTCAGAATCTTTTCCCCAGGATGGAAAAATCCAAATACGAGAGCAATAGTTTAGAGATACAGGGTGGAAACAAGCCATTCAGCCCACTGTCCACACTGACCATCAATCACCCACACTCCAGTTCTATCCTACCGCACGAGGGACAATTTACAGCAGCCAATTGACCGGCAAACCTGCACTTCTTTGGGATGCGGGAGGAAACCTGGAGTACCTGGAGAGAACCCACGCGGTCACAGGGAGAACGTACAAACTTCGTACAGACAGCACCCAGAATCAAACTCAGGTCTTTGGTGCTATAAGGCAGCAGGTCTACTGCTGTGCCACCGTGCAGCTTTTAAGGTGAGAGGGACAAAGTTTAAAGCAGATGTGCGAGGCAAAAAAAACAACAACAAAAAAACTGTACACCAGTGTTTGGCGAGTCCCTGGAACGCACTACCAAGGGGCGGTGAAGGAGGCAGATACGATAATGATATTTAAGAGACTTTTATATCGGCATATGTATATGCGGGGAATGGAGAGATATGGATCACGTGCGGGCAGATAAGAGCTGGTCTCGGCATCATGTTCGGCACAGACTTTGTGGGCCGAAGGGCCTGTTCGTGTGCTGTACTGTTCCATGCTGTATGGCGCATTCTGGTACACTAAGATCTTGTGTTCAACTAGAGCACAGTTGGGGTTGGAGAAAAGGTTTACCGGGATGTTGCCAGGACTAGAGGGTATGAACTATAGGGAGAGGTTGAGCAGGCTGGGACTCTATTCCATGGAGAGCAGGAGGTTAAGGGTGATCTTATAGTGTACAAAATCATGAGAGGAATAGATCGGGTAGATGCACAGAGTATTTTGCCCAGAGTAGGTGAATAGAGGACGTAGGTTCAAGGTGAGAAGGAAAGGATTTAATAGGAATCTGAGGGATAACCTTTTCACACAAAGGGCGGTGGGTGTTTGGAACAAGCTGCCTGGGGAAGTAGTTGAGGCTGGGACTATTCCATTGTTCTAGAAACAGTTAGACAGGTAAATGGATAGGAAAGATTTGGAGGGATATGGACCAAGCACAGGCATGTGGGACTAGTGCAGCTGGGACATTGGTGGCCGGTGTGGGTAAGTTGGGCCGAAGGGCCTGTTTCCACACTGTATCACTCCATGGCTGAGACGCAGCTGACAGAACAAAGTGGAGGGGGTTAAATGAAACGGCAGACACCGGAACCCAGTGCAGAACACTGAGCATGTCAGGCACCATGTCTGGAGAACAAGGATAGGAGATGTGTAGGAAGGAACTACAGAGGGTACACAAAATCTGAGTCTGAAGAAAGGTTTCGGCCCGAAACGTTGCCTATCTCCTTCGCTCCATAGATGCTGCTGCACCCGCTGAGTTTCTCCAGCATTTTGAGTACCCTCGATTTTCCAGCATCTGCAGTTCCTTCTTTAACACAAGGAACTACCGATCCTGGTTTGCACCGAAGATAGACGCAAAATGCTGGAGTAACTCAGCGGGACAGATGCTTTGGATCGGGACTCTTCTTCAGATTGAGTGTGCTTGGGGAGGGGTGGGTGGGGGAGGAGGCTGGGAAAGCTTGCAAAGGTGGAAGCAGGAGGGTGCAAAACCTTTGGAAAGAGTGGAAGGAAGGAAGGAAGGAATGAATGAATGGGCGAAAAGTCATCTCACCTGTTCTGACGGTGGAGAAGAAAAGCAGACAGAGCAGGCAGAGGATGGGAGCTGCCACCACCTGATTCACGGCCCCAGAGTGGATCTTCTTGTCCAGTTTAGCGGGCAGGTAGGCATAGTACATGTTGTAACGATCCACCAAGTGCTTCAGAAGCATGTACATTAAACCTAAAGGCATAACAAAACAAAAAAACATTTCAACAAGTCCCATTAAATTGATTAAAATACAATCAATACTTGGAGGTATTATACCTGCTTGTCTGACCATTCACCTATTATACCTGCACGTCTGACCATTCATCTATTATACCTGCTTGTCTGACCATTCACCTAGTATACCTGCATGTCTGTCCATTGGCGCTGATTGAAAAGCAAAGGTTTACTTTTTACATTACATAGATAAAACTTCTTAGAATACATAAATTAACCTTGGGGTGGAAGGGCAAAGCAAACAAATCTATAGAATCTCACGATAGACACAAAAAGCTGGAGTAACTCAGCGGGACAGGCAGCATCTCTGGAGAGAAGGAATGGGTGACGCTTCGGGTCGAAACCCTTCTTCAGACTTGGAGGACTCATTAAGATAAGAGTCAGAGCTTGGAAACAGACCCTTCGGCACAAGATGTCCATAAATGGCGTACCCTTTGGCGACTATATACAGTTAAAGAACTTACTAGCAATGCGTACGGTTTGTGAAATGCAGTTCAGCTCACGTTTGAAGTTTGAAAGGCAGAGCTTTCATATCTTAGAATCATCGAGATCAATCACAATCATACTTTGTTAGCCAAGTATGTTTTGCAACATACGAGGAATTCTGTTTGCCAAGTCAGTCATACAAATACAAAGCAACAGAGCACACAAAAGACATTTTAACATAAACATCCATCACAGTGACTCCTCAACATTCCTCACTGTGATGGAGGGCGAAAAAAAGCTCAATCTCTTAATTGAGGAGAAGCTTCTTTACTCCAAGGGTGGAGAATCAGTGTCAGAGTGATACAGAGTGGAAACGGGCTCTTTGCCCAACGGGCCCATATATCCCTCAATAAATAACAAATATAGTGCAATAATAATAATACTTTAATTATTATTATTGCACTATATTTGTTATTTATTGAGTATGTGTGCATGTGTATACATACACACACACACACAGAACTTTTTTTCTTCTCCCGTTATGTACTATGTTTACATATTCTGCTGTGCTGCAGCGAGTAAGAATATCATTGCCCTATCTGGGACACATGACAATATAACACTCTTGACTCGACTAAACCTGTTCTACCCATGTACCTGTGTAAATGTTTCTTAAAACTCTGTGATAGTGTCTGCCTCAACTATCCCCTCTGGCAGCTCCTTCCAGACTCCCACCAACCCTTTGTGTAAAAAGAGTTACCCCTCAGGTTCCAATTAAATCTACCTCCCCTTCACCTTAAACCTATGCTCTCTGGTTCTCAATTCACTGAGTCCGGGCAAGAGACTGTGCGTTTACCTGATCTATTCCTCTCTTGATTTAACACACAAAATCAGTGCTTTTACTAATTGGCACAACATTCGCAAATTGGTTTTCTTTGGATAGTTTCTTCTGATAGTTAGGTGATCTGATAGGGAGGGAGCGAGGCAGGGAATTGCTGGTGATTTTGCAGAAGCAAAAGGAGAGACAGTTGGCATGGTCAATGGGAAAGATATGTCTAGTACCCCATCTGCTTCATTCTACCCTTGTAATAGAGATACAGCGTGGAACCGAGCGCGCCGACCAGCGATCACCCATACACGAGTTCTATTCTTCAGACTCTGGACAATTTACCAAAGTCAATTAACCTGCACGTCTTTGGAATGTAGGAGGAAACGTGGAGGAAACCCATGCAGTCACGGGGAGAGCGTACAAACTCCGTACAGACAGCACCCGTAGTCAGGATCGAACCAGGGTCTCTGGCGATGTGCAGCAACTCTACCGCTGCGCCACTGTGCCGCCCTCTTTTATTTTTAAATTGTCATTCGAGAACTGCGCAGCTACAAGAGACTGCGTAGCTAGAATAAAAATGGGTTGGAACCTCCACCATTGTCAGAGTGAGGCCAAGCACAAACTGGAGGAGCAGGAGCTTGGGCAGCGTGCAACCCAATGGTGTGAATATTGACTTCTCTAACTTTGTAGCCCTTGTTTTCCAACTCTCTCCATGCCTCCCCCTTCTTGTTTCTCCGGCCACTCTGATTGTCCCCCTGGTTGAACGTTGCATCTATACGCTTCGTTGTCACCTTCTTCCAGCTAACAATGATCTATTCTATGTTCCTTGAAACTCATCCCCTTTGATGTCTCGTTTTCACACCTTACACATCTTTATCTCTGCGTCTCCCTCTCCCCTAATTCTCAGTCTGAAGTAGGGTCTCGACCCATTGCTTCTCTCCTGAGATGCTGCCTGAGTCGCTGAGTTACTCCAGCATTGTGTAGCTATCTTCAGTTGGAGGCACTAATCCTTTATAGCTATAGTCACAGGCACGAGGGGTCGAGTCGCCTTCTCATGTTTCAATGACTCAAAGGCCACTCAAGCGAAGGCAGATCACTTACAATTCAATAAAATTATTTTATTGGGACTTCACAATGTTTACGAGACAGATTCTGGAATGCAATGAGATCACATGGGGAAAACAATATTTTGTGTGTTAAATTACCATGACGTAGACAAAACCAACACAAGATTCTGATTAATGTACACATTATGCAGGGAATTGGGATATATGGATTATGTGCAGGCAGATGAAAGCTGGTCGGCAGCGGGACCTGTTCCTGTGTTGTACTGAGTCTGAAGAAAGGTCTCAACCCGAAACGTCGCCTATTCCTTTTCTCCAGAGATGCTGCCTGTCCTGCAGAGTTACTCCAGCTTTTTGTGTCTATCTTCGGTTTAAAACAGCATTTGCAGTTTCTTCACACATTGTACTGTTGTATGTGGACAAAAATGCTGGAGAAACTCAGCGGGTGCAGCAGCATCTATGGAGCGGAGGAAATAGGCAACGTTTCGGGCCGAAACCCTTCTTCAGACTGATGTATGTTCTTTGCAATGGCAAGAAGATATTGTAATTGGTCAGTCTATAAAACACCTTAATCATAAGTTAACCATGATGAGGGTTTGTTTGAACTCTCAGTCTAAAGTAGAACTGTAACGGAAGTTGAAAGGGATTTAAAAACAGATTATGACGACACAGATGCTACCTGACCCGCTGAGTTACTCAAGCATCATGCGTTTTACTAATGGTGACCAAAATACTTTTATAAAGAGGTATCCAGCATCACGGCTATGTAGCAGAACGCAAAGTGCTAGAGGAACTCAGCGGGTCAGGCAGCATCCGTGGAGGGAGGTGGACGTATTTGATCAGGTCCCTTCTTCAGACCGGCAGGGACTGCATGCAGGGAGTTGTGTAAAATATAGTTTTACCTTCACGAACTGGACAAATAAACTCTACAGCCCAGGAGGCGGTCAAACTCACCTTGTGTGTGTGTATTTGTTCGCATGCACTACCCGTCCTGCTTAGAATCCACACTCTGCTATAGGAAATATGTTGTTTTGGTCATCCTCCTATCAGAAGGGTATTAAGCTGGAAAGAGCGTGGAGACGATTTACGTGGGTGTTGCCAGGACTCGAGGAGCTGAGCTATAGGGAGAGGCTGGGCAGGCGGGGACTTGACGCGCAGGAGGCCGAGGGGTGATCTTATAAGGGTGTACAGTCACGAGGGGAGTATGTAGGGCAAGTGCACATTCTTTTACCCAGGATCGCGGGATGAATAACAAGAGGACAAAGGGGTTAAGCTTCGAGGGGAAAGATTTAATAGGAACCCGAGGGGCAACTTTATCATTCAGAGGGCGGTGGGTATGTGGAATGAGCTGCCAGAGGAGGTAGCTGAGGCAGGTACTTTAACAATATTTAAAAGGCACTTGTACTGGTACATGGTAAATGGATCGGAAATGTTTAGCGGGATGTGGATCCAACTCAGGCAGGTGGGACTAGTGTGGATGGGGGGGGGGGGGGGAGAATCTTGGTTGACGTGGGCAAGTTGGATCGACGGGCCTGTTAATGCGCTGCGTGGCAGTGACTCTTCAGGTGGGGTTGGACAGTGGGCAGGTGCTACAGACCTGCACGGGAAGGTAGATGCTCCCGTCCCCACGAGTCTCGGGCAGATGGGGCGAGTCAGCCTGGGAGGGCAGTCCATCCAGGAGAGGGAAAACTCTGATTTAAAACCTCCACTGCCTTGTGGCCATATCCAGTCATGGAAAAGGCTCCTAGAGTAAACCTCAAGAAAATCCGGAGTCGGAGCCCCTAAGGCAGTTTGTCGTTGTCTACAACCTCGCTGTGGCAGCTCCTGCGACTGCACTGGTGCCAAACTGGAACGGCCCTGCTGTTCCTTTGGATCGATCAGCAACGTGGAGAGGGGGGGGACGTGCTGCGTGGGCAACAGCCTGTCCTCCATATGACATCGCCCAGGCTTGCATCTGAGGATGCATCACCCATGGTCAGTCATGACTGAGGGGGGCCTACTAAAGGCAGTGACTCTTCAGGTAGGTAGGGTGTGTGGTGGGGGTGGGGACACACCTGTTCAATTATTTTCTCCCAAGAGCGAGTGCATAGGAGTGATTTTAACCTCGGCTGAGGACAGCTAGCTTCGTCAGCAGTCGGCACTGGCAGCATTCCCAGTCTCCGGGCTCTGTAACAGACCACGTGGCGTGCACAACCACTTAGCCCGCAGGGGAGCTTGCAATCAGTCATTTAACACAAATAAAGTGCACAAGGATAATATTTTGCCAAGCAACCTCCAGTGGTTAATCCATTGCCCGCACCATAAAAAACTTTTAATTAAAAAGGGAACCACTAATGCACTGTAACCAATACACTGATTACGTTCACATCCACTCCCCCGACAGATGTTTGGATTAGCTGGAAACCAATAAACGAAAATACAATTTCATTTACAGTTACCCGACCGTTAAAATGATACCAAGAATCGTTAAGCTGATTAAGAAAAAATAACTTGCGCACACTGCAAAGATGGTCATCTTCCAGGAGAGGTCAGTGTGGACCAGGTGAAAAGTCAAATCACATCGAGTCCGAAGAAGAGGTTCGACCCAAAAAGTCACTTGCCCATTTTTCTCCTCAGATATTTAAGTTTAGAGATACAGGCCCTTCGGCCCGCCGAGTTCGCACCAACATTGACACCATCCTACACACACTAGGGTCAATTTACACATACACCAAGCCAATTCACCTACAAACCTGTACGGCTTTGGAGTGTGAGAGGAAACATAAGATCTCAGAGAAAACCCACGTGGTCACGGGGGGGGGGGGGGGGGGGGGGGGGGGGGGGGGGGGGGGGGGGGGGGGGGGGGGGGGGGGGAAACGTACAAACTCCGTACAGACAGCATCCGTAGTCGGGATGGAACCCGGGTCTCAGGCGCTGTGAGGCAGCAACTCTACCGCCGTGCCGCCCATGGCCATGTTCTCTCGTTTCCCTTTCCCCTGACTCTGTCTGAAGAAAGGTCTCCACCCGAAACGTCACCTATTCCTTCTCTCCAGACATGCTGCCTGACCCGCTGAGTTACTCCCGCATTTTGTGTATATTCTCCAGAGATGCTGCCTGACCAGCACTCTGCGTCCATCTTTGGCATAAACCAGCATCTGCAGTTCTTTGTTTCTACATGTGTAGAACTTACTCGCATTAACAGAAGGGGCTGCAATTCGAGGACAGTCCAAGATCTCTGACAAAACACTCACCAAATGGAACGATGATGGGGCACGTGATGCTATAGGTCATAACCACGGTGAAGATGCACATCATCCACCCATAAGCTGCTCCAAACTGGAACTCATACGCTTGGTGCTGGAGGAATAAGCGTACAACAATTAAGGGGAGGTAGTCGGAGCGTCTATGACTAGAGGTCTTAGCCTCAGAATTAAAGGACGTTCTTTTAGGGAGGAGATGAGGAGAAATGTATTTAATCAAAGGGTGGTGAATCTATGGAATTCTTTGCCACAGAAGGCTGTAGAGGCCGAGTCAGTGGATATTTTTAAGGCAGAGATAGATTCTTGATTAGTATGGGTGTCAGAGGATATGGGGAGAAGGCAGGAGATTGGGGTTAGGAGGAAGAGATAGAGCAGTCATATTTGAATGGCGGAGTCGACTTGATGGGCCGAATGGCCTAATTCTACTATCACTTATTATGACCTTATGGAATAGGACTGAGCACCAAGCAGAGGTGTGCTTAACAGGGGGCATAGGTGAAGATAAAGGGGTTAAAACAGGACATAATACAATGGACAAACTTGGGATTGTTTTCACTGGAGTGCCGGAGGCTGAGGGGAGACGTTAGAGAAGGGTATAAAATTATGAGAGGCACAGATAGGGTAGACAGTCAGAACCTTTTCCACCACCAGAGGGCATAGCTTTAAGGTGAGAGGAGCAAGTTTTGTTTGTACATAAAGTGTGGCGATGGAACATGCCGCCAAGGTGTGGTGGTGGAGGCAGATACGACATAACAGGCTTTTAGATCGGCATATGGATATGCAGAGAGTGGTGGGAGATGAGATTAGTGTAGCTTGGCATCATGTTTGGCACATTGTGCAGTGTTCTAAGATCCAGTGTAATGGAGAATATTTTGCCAGAGGGTGGTTCAAGTCTCGAGCGTACTGGCGGAGTGGGTGGTAGAGGCGGAGGCTCTGGCAACATGCAAGCATCGAGGCAATCACTGAACTGCCACAGGCAACCAAACAACTGGTGGTAAATGGGATTCCTGTAGATGGGAATTTCATGGTTATCATTAATAGGACGGCACGAAGGGCTTGCATCTGTGCAGCATAACTCTTCTGGCCCTAACAACGCAGAGGATCGAGTCATCGGACCAGACAAACATCTTTAAACTGAAGAGCCAGGCTTGAGCAAAGACATTAAGGAGAGGTGTCAGGGTGCAAACCAGGTTGAGCTGAGCTCACTTCATTGAGTTTTAACTCCTTCAAACCAGTTCACAAACAACGCTGGTTTTGACCCCGACCTTGGGTGCCACCGACGTGGAGTTTGCACGTTCACCCAGTGACCATGTGGGTTTCCTCCCACATCCAAAGGACGTGCAGGGTTGTAGGTTGATTGGCTTCTGTACGGTGCCCCTGGTGTGTAGGGAGTGGATATGAAAGTGGGATAACATAGAATCTGTGCGAACGGGTGATCGATGTGGACTTGGTGGGACGAAGAGCATGACTTTCAATAAGCACTGCTTTGCATAAAAATGCAAGCATGTGAGATCCGGGATATTAATCCATAATGTTTTCACACCTGAAACTTTGGACTTAGCTACCACTGGACCAAGAGGTCGGTCTTATCTTTGGGCTGGCAGTAATAGACCATAACCAGTGTGGATGGTTCATCAGCACGGATCAGCATTTGAACATGAGGCCCAAGCCCATGTACAGATTAAAGACATCAGTGTCTGGGAATGTCCACTAGGATGGAACAAAAAGCTGTTGAAATAAAGGAGAGTAACCACCAGCCTGCAATTAGTGACCCGCGTTTGGTTTAATGGTAACACCCGCAGTTTATAGCGGAAACATTTGTTTTGGCCAAGCCAGATCCCACAAGACATACAAAAGTGGAAATGCAAACAGAATGCAAAACTGCTCTTCAGTGGTGCCTTGCAATTGATTGCAGGGAAAATGCTTCACAAGTCTGAACTGAGACGACTACTAATCAACTGTTTGGCTATCCAGAGTTAGCGAGCCTCTTATTTGGTTGCCGACGCCTAATATGTTGGCGGGTGCCTGTAATGCGCTGCCAGGGAGGCAGATAAAATAGTGGCGCTTCAGAGGCTTTTAGATAGGCGCGTGGATATGCTGGGAATGGAGGGATATGGATCACATGCCGGCAGAGGAGATTAGTTTAACTTGGCATCAGGATTGGCACGGACATGGTGGGCTGAAGGAACCCGAACTGTTCCATGTATCTACATTCTTTACATGAGGGCAAAGGAAACCAAAGATCAAAAAACAGATTTTTCAGATGAAGGTGCTAGACATCTGATGAATCAGTGGGGAGTTCATGAGGGGTGTCTGAGATGATGAGACTTTGATTTGTCAATCTTTGGGTAGCCCCATCTGGAAAAAAAACGATTAAAGTCTTTTTGCACAGATGGTGGTGGCTTAAAGAGAATACCATCATGTTTCCCACATAGGCAATAGCCAGTTTTGGTACGTTCGGCGCCGACTCTGTGTGTAAAGAGGGAAAGAATTCAACTCATGACACGAACATCCAGCTTCATAAATGAAACCAGTGTATATGGAATATGCAATGAAACCAGAAATAAATGATCCACTGTAATACAAGCCTGTGGAAAAACAGTACAACATAACTAATACAGTTTGTATTTAACACTTGCTGTACTTGCTCTTGCAACTTATGTTTATTTATCGCTGGCCTTAGACATCTAGGTTTTCCTTACTCTCACCTCTTTTACTTCATTCTTACTTGTCTGCTCTTGACTTTTTCCTGTCTCCTCTCTCTTTTAAAAAATACATATTTCCTCCTCTCGGCTGCTCTCCGACTCTTCCTTCCTCACCTCCTAGGGACTGCAAGTAATGGGCTCGCTGACGGGCTGCAGGCTACTGTCAGGTTGGCAATGCCTCTCTGGCGCAAGGTTGCACTATAAACAGGCGACAGGCAGGTTACAATCTATTTCTGGCCCAGTTTTAATCAGATGCTATTGTATACCAGATAACAGACTCTGATCAAATAAAATTATTACAATTGCAAATCGCTACATAAGATTAGAAAGCAGTCGGATGATGTGTTTATTAATATTGATTTTTAATTTTAATAATGGTATAATTTTAATTTTTAATAATTGATGTTTAATATTGATAAATATTGCTGCTTCCTCAAGGTTAAATTTGTGCCCGTTTTTTCTTCAAAACCTATCTTATGGGCGGCAGAGTGGCGCAGCTGGTAGGGCTACTGCCTCACAGCGCCAGAGACCCGGGAATGATCCTGGCCTTTGGTGCTGTGTGTGTGTGTGTGTGTGTGTGTGTGTGTGTGTGTGTGTGTGTGTGTGTGTGTGGTGTGTGTGTGTGTGTGTGTGTGTGTGTGTGTGTGTGTGTGTGTGTGTGTGAGTGTGTGTGTGTGAGTGTGTGTGTGTGTGAGTGTGTGTGTGTGTGTGTGTGTGTGTGTGTGTGTGTGTGTGTGTGTGTGTGTGTGTGTGTGTGTGGTGTGTGTGTGTGTGTGTGTGTGTGTGTGTGGTGTGTGTGTGTGTGTGTGTGTGTGTGTGTGTGTGAGTGTGAGTGTGAGTGTGAGTGTGAGTGTGAGTGTGTGTGTGTGTGTGTGTGTGTGTGTGTGTGTGTGTGTGTGTGTGTGAGTGTGTGTGTGTGTGTGTGTGTGTGTGTGTGTGTGTGTGTGTGTGTGTGTGTGTGTGTGGTTGTGTGCGTGTGTTGTGTGTGTGTGTGCGGTGTGCGCTTGGTGCGTGTGTGCGTGTGCGTGTGCTTGGTGCGTGTGCGTGTGCATGTGTGCGTGTGCATGTGTGCGTGTACACACAGAGTTTGCACATTCTCCCTGTGACCGCGTGGCTTTCCTCCGGGTGATGCGGTTTCCCCCCTCACATCCCAAAGCCATGCGTGGTTGTAGGTTAATTAGCCTCTGCAAAAACGGCCCCTAATGTGGAGGGGGCAGTGGACGTGACAGCGGAATAACATAGAATTAGTGTTAACGGGCAATCAGTGGTTGGTATGGACAGTGGGACAGTTTCTGTGCTGATCCTTACAAACTTTTGAAAAACAACACAAAGAAAAAAATTAAGCTTGAATAAAACAATGTCAATTCTGCGCAGTGTCAACTGGCTGTCATTTCAACAACTGCACACTTTATTTGCACTAATAATGCAACCATTTACTGGCTGTATTAGCTGCACCCATCTGTTGGGGTTAGAGGCAAATGGTTTGTTATCAAGGGGAAGGGATGGGAAGAGAGGGAAGGTGAGATAGGCTGGGTGCGGGGAGAGTGGGAGAAAGAATGCTGGCTCTGATCAATGGTGGGAGCATGCGTTGAGTATTATCTATTGTCTATTGAGACACTCAAAGGTAATAATCTCTGGACTCCTACCGGTGCCACGTGCTAGAGTAGAAATAGGAGGATATTGCAGATGAATACGTGGCTTGAAAAATGGTGCAAGGGGGAGGGATTCAAATTTCTCGGGCATTGGAACCACTTCTGGGGGAGGTGGGACCAGTACAAACAGGACGGTCTGCACCTGGGCTTGAAGGGAATCAATGTCCTTGGGGGAGTGTTTGCTAGTGCTGTCAGGGAAGATTTAAACTATAGGGGGATGGGAGCATGAGCAGAGAGACAGAGGGATGCAAAATGAGGGTAGAAGCAATAGGT
This sequence comes from Okamejei kenojei, assembly GCA_035221665.1. NCBI lineage: Eukaryota > Metazoa > Chordata > Chondrichthyes > Rajiformes > Rajidae > Okamejei > Okamejei kenojei. Next base: position 115,661,020 of record CM069135.1, on the reverse strand, counting down.
AGCAAGGTGAAAAGTAAAAATGGCAGAAAAATTCAGGGTAAAAATCAAAAAGGGCCACTTTTCAACATAATTGTATAAGGGGTAAGAGTGTTGCAAAAACAAGCCTGAAGGCTTTGTGTCTCAATGCAAGGAGCATTCATAATAAGGTGGATGAGTTGAATGTGCAGATAGTTTAATGAATATGATATAGTTGGGATCACAGAGACATGGCTCCAGGGTGACCAAGGCTGGGAGCTGAACATCCAGGGATATTCAATATACAGGAGGGATAGACAGAAAGGAAAAGGAGGTGGAGTAGCGTTGCTGGTTAGAGAGGAGATTAACGCAATAGAAAGGAAGGACATTAGCTTGGAGGATGTGGAATCGATATGGGTAGAGCTGCGAAACACTAAGGGGCAGAAAACACTAGTGGGAGTTGTGTACAGGCCACCTAACAGTAGTAGTGGAGATGGGGATGGCATCAAACATGAAATTAGAAATGTGTGCAACAAGGGAAAAACAGTTATAATGGGTGGCTTCAATCTACATATAGATTTGGTGAATCAAATTGGCAGGGGTGCTGAGGAAGAGGATTTCTTGGAATGTGTGCAGGATCGTTTTCTAAACCAACATGTAGAGGAACCAACAAGAGAAAGCAGGCTATTCTAGACTGGGTACTGAGTAATGAGGAAGGGTTAGTTAGCAGTCTTGTTGTGCGTGGCCCCTTGGGCAAGAGTGACCATAATATGGTTGAGTTCTTCATTAGGATGGAGAGTGACATTGTTAATTCAGAAACAAGGGTTCTGAACTTAAAGAAAGGTAACTTTGAAGGTATGAGACGTGAATTGGCCAAGATAGACTGGCAAGTGATTCTTAAAGGGTTGACGGTGGATATGCAATGGAAGGCATTTAAAGACTGCATGGATGAACTACAACACTTGTTCATCCCAGTTTGGCAAAAGAATAAATCAGGGAAGGTAGTGCATCCGTGGATAACAAGGGAAATCAGGGATAGTATCAAAACTAAAGATGAAGCATACAAATTAGCCAGAAAAAGCAGCCTATCAGAGGACTGGGAGAAATTCAGAGTCCAGCAGAGAAGGACAAAGGGCTTAATTAGGAAAGGGAAAATAGATCATGAAAGAAAACTGGCACGGAATATAAAAACGGACTGCAAAAGTTTTTATAGATATGTGAAGAGAAAAAGGTTAGTTAAAACAAATGTAGGTCCCTTGCAGTCAGAAACTGGTGAATTGATCATGGGGAACAAGGACATGGCAGACCAATTGAATAACTACTTTGGTTCTGTCTTCACAAAGGAAGACATAAATAATCTGCCGGAAATAGCAGGGGACTGGGGGTCAAATGAGATGGAGGAACTGAGTGAAATCCAGGTTAGCCGGGAAGTGGTGTTAGGTAAATTGAATGGATTAAAGGCCGATAAATCCCCAGGGCCAGATAGGCGGCATCACAGGGTACTTAAGGAAGTAGCCCCAGAAATAGTGGATGCATTAGTGATAATTTTTCAAAACTCTTTAGATTCTGGAGTAGTTCCTGAGTATTGGAGGGTAGCTTATGTAACCTCACTTTTTAAAAAGGGAGAGAGAAAACAGGGAATTACAGACCAATTATTCTAACATCGGTAGTGGGGAAAATGCTAGAGTCAGTTATTAAAGATGTGATAGCAGCACATTTCGAAAGTGGTGAAATCATCGGACAAAGTCAGCATGGATTTATGAAAGGTAAATCATGACTGACGAATCTTACAGAATTTTTCGAGGATGTAACTAGTAGAGTGGATAAGGGAGAACCTGTGGATGTGTTATATCTGGACTTTCGACAAGGTCCCACATAAGAGATTAGCATACAAACTTAAAGCACACGGTATTGGGGGTTCAGTATTGATTTGGATAGAGAACTGGCTGACAGACAGGAAGCAAAGAGTAGGAGTAAACGGGTCATTTTCAGAATGGCAGGCAGTGACTAGTAGGGTACCGCAAGGCTCCGTGATGGGACCCCAGCTATTTACAATATATATTAATGATCTGGATGAGGGAATTGAATGCAACATCTCCAAGTTTGCGGATGACACGAAGCTGAGGGGCAGTGTTAGCTGTGAGGAGGATGCTAGGAGGCTGCAAGGTGACTTGGATAGGTTGGGTGAGTGGGCAAATGTGAGGTTATCCACTTTGGCGGCAAAAACAGGAGGGTAGATTATTATCTGAATGGTGGCCAATTAGAAAAAGGTGAGCTGTAACGAGACCTGGGTGTCATGGTACACCAGTCATTGAAAGTAGGCATGCAGGTGCAGCAGGCTATGAAGAAAGCGAATGGTATGTTGGCACTCACAGCAAAAGGATTTGAGTACAAGAGCAGGGAGGTTCTACTGTAGTCGTACAGGGTCTTGGCGAGGCCACACCTGGAGTATTGCGTACAGTTTTGGTCTCCTAATCTGAGGAAAGACATTCTTGCCGTAGAGGGAGTACAGAGAAGGTTCACCAGACTGATTCCTGGGATGGCAGGACTTCCATATGAACAAAGACTGGATAGACTCGGCTTGTACTCGCTGGAATTTAGAAGATTGAGGGGGGATCTTATAGAAACTTACAAAATTCTTAAGGGGTTGGACAGGCTAGATGCAGGAAGATTGTTCCTGATGTTGGGGAAGTCCAGAACAAGGGGTCACAGTTTAAGGATAAGGGGGAAGTCTTTTAGGACCGAGATGAGAAGATCTTTTTTCACACAGAGAGTGGTGAGTCTGTGGAATTCTCTGCCACAGAAGGTAGTTGAGGCCAGTTCATTGGCTATATTTAAGAGGGAGTTAGATGTGGCCCTTGTGGCTAAAGGAATCAGGGGGTATGGAGAGAAGGCAGGTACAGGATACTGAGTTGGATGATCAGCCATGATCATATTGAATGGCGGTGCAGGCTCGAAGGGTCGAATGGCCTACTCCTGCAACTATTTTCTATGATTCTATGGTTCTTCCCTATAGGTGACATTGTGTTGGGATCTTCTTCAGACTGATTGAGCGATGTTTCGGGTCGATTTAGGTTGATTATTGTCACGTGTAGCGAGGTACAGTGAAAAGCTTTGTTTTATATGCTATCCAATCAGATAATTCTAGACGTAAATACAATCGTCAAACTCAAGTATAATAGGTAGATCAAAGGGGCAGATACAGAGTGCAGAATCTAGTTCTCAGCATTGTAGCGCACCAGTTCCACAGACAAAGTCCAATGTCCGCAATGGGGTAGAGATGAATCGGACAGTAGCCTAGCTTATTGAAGGACCGTTCAGAAGCCTGATAAATTCTTCAGACTGATTGGGTAACCTTTTGGGTTGGGCTGCCTCCCTCTTTGGATTGATTGGAGAGGAAGGGACCCGACCAGAAATGTCACCTGTCCACTTCCTCCCCGGATACTGCCTGATCTGCTGAGCTCTTCCAGCACCTTGTCTCGACAGAGCAATGGTGGCAAGGGGTGCTTAGCCACTCTATTAAACAGGGTGTCCGTGGGATCTGATGTACAATTACAAACTCACTTTTATAATAGTTGTAACCTTTCCTTGCGAATAGTGGCAGCAGAGGGCCGGTATACCCGGAGAGCAAGAGAAATTAATTAGCAAGACCTACGCGTTTGACGTTCTTCCTCTCAGCTGCCGACTTGGCCAAGGAGAGACGGATCATGTACATCAGCAGGCCGGGGATGCGCAGCAGGTCCATGGCGTTTCCGATGAACGCAGAAGCAATCACGTAGTTCACAAAAAAAGCACCATTATCGGGGAGAAAGACACACCTGAAACAAAAGACAAAAGTTGAGAGTTAAGGGCCTGTCCCACGTGGCCGTCATTTACGCGCGCGTCGTGACACACACGTGAAGCGCGCATGGTGCATGGTGACATAGGCAGTGACGCGCGGTCGCCCGTGGCTCCCCAGAATTTTGGTATGTACAAAATCTTTGCACGCCATCTGCGTGACGCACTAATGACGGCCAAGTGGGACAGGCCCTATAGTGAAGGATCACCACCACATGTAACATGCTTTTCCATTCCAGGGGCGCCTCAGAGCCATTGACAAATGCCAGTTACAGGGTTATAGACCCTCGGACTATCTTTGATCGGACCTTAACTTGGACTAAACGTTATTCACATTATCCCTTGTCCATGCATCTGTACTCTGTGGACGGTTCGATTGTAATCGCATATCGTCTTTCCACTGACTGGTTAGCACGCTCAAGTACACGTGACCATAAATTAAACTAAACTACTCCCAACTCTCTCCCAGAAAGGCGATGCCTTTTGCATGTTCTGACACCACTTACAATGTAGGACCTCAAAACATTCCCCCGGGAGGGGGCGACACAGTGGCACAGCAGTGGAGTTGCTGTCTTACAGCACTTAGAGTGCAAGAGGTCCCGGTTTGATCTCGACTACAGGTGCCGTCCGTACAGAGTTTGTACGTTCTCCCCGTGACCTCGTGGGTTTTCTCCGAGATCTTCGGTTTCCTCCCACACTCCAAAGACGTACAGATTTGTAGGATAATTGGCTTGGTATAAATGTAAATTGTCCCCAGTGTGTGCAGCGTAGTGTTAATGTGCGGGGATCGCTGGTCGGTGCGGACTCGGTGGGCCGAAGGGCCTGTTTCCCCGCTTTATGTCTAAACTAAACTAAAACAAAACCGTCAGCAGACCGTACCAGAGGACAAACTCCCAATGCACACCACTGCCAGATCAACCATTAGGACATTCAGCTAACCTGGAGACATTCCATGCACTTGCATCACTCAATGATAGATACTCACTCAAACCGTACAGTAGCTTCTTCCAGGAACTTCTTGTCAAACAGCCAACGGAAAAACAGATCCAGACTGGAATCAAAACAAGCAGAGTCTTAGAGATTTATGTGGAGTTTGCGTTCCAGTTTACTGTAAATCAGCTTTAAGTGGATGTGCTGAATAATTACTTCAGAGTTGCCAGCCTTCATTTGTAACCCTCTTCGCTATCCATCGTCTTCCACTCTACCTTTGGACTAATGGTTTAAAACAGGCCTCCTTCAGGAGCTCTTGCTAGAGCATACTGACCGTGCTTTAGGATTAAGCAAGCAATTCTCACACTCAGTCGGGGTTGAGGGGACGGGGGAAATCAGGAGACGGGGAGAGGTTTACAAGAGAGTACAGGCAAGTTCAAGGGAACAATTTCTCAGCTCTAGTGTATCGCAGTGGGTCAGGTAGCATTTAAAGAAGAGGACAGGCAACGTTTTGGGTCGGGACCCTTTTCCAGAGATGCTGCCTGACCCACTGGAGGGGGGGGGGGGGGGGGCTTGGGGGCTCCCATTGATACGGAGCTTTTGCAGTTTTCGGTTTGAAATTGTGCAATCTGGTGCGTACTGTAGCTTTTAACACACTTGAATGCAATGTTTATGCTTTAAATTGGATTAGCTGTGAATAAGGTTAGGCTAAATTACATTCCACAGTAGAGCCAGGCTCTGATCAACAGGTGCAGCACATGAATGATCTTAGTGTATTCATGTATGGAAATCAAATTATAATCAAACACTTGGCCCATGTTGACCAACCTGGGTCTCACTGCACACCTGGTACTACTCCTGACCCTGACTCCAGTTTCATACCTTCTCTCATTCCTGACCGTGTGTCCAGCCTCACACCTGGCCCCCTATTCTACCCTGATCATAGCTGCTTACCTGCTTATGTTCCCAGTGCTGAACACTCCCATTGTCCCAGCTTTGACTGCACACCTGGTACTATTCCAGACCTTGACTCTGGATGCACACTTGGCCTTGCTCCTAGCCCCTCTGCACTGACAATATCTGGCCCACACATAAAGCCCCATATCTGATCCCCTGGACTTAACCTATTACGTTCAAGTCGACAGCTGCGGTAATCACTTATGGGGCACTTCACAGACCAAATTTTGTATAACAAAATTTGCTACATCCATTGGCTTCCTTGTTATCTAACATGCTCGTTACTTTGTCAAATAACTCATCAATTGGTTGAACACAATTTCTCATCCAAATTATACTCACTCAGCTGTATAAGTATTCTGTTGCCATTTCCTTCATTTTCCTAACAAACTGTCCTGAAGTCATATTCACCCCCAATATTTTCAGTATTTTGCTGTCTTCCTCTGAACTGGGACTTCCGAAATGCAAAGTCCAATAACTATATATTTAAGCAATAATATTCTATTTAATGTGATCTTGAGAGTACATTATATTTTCAGTGGTATTCATAACACAACAATGATAAAAAGATCTTTGTTTTGATTGCACCTACCAACATGCATACATTATTATATTACAATTAATATGTACCGAGGGCAAATTTTTGTTCCATTGCTCCCCATTCCCAATTACGTTTACATTGAAGTGATTAAAATCCAAGTGAAGTTTAAATGGCATCAGAAAAAGAAAACCTCCAGAATGGATGATATTCATTACACGGTTGGTTGGAGTCAGTATCAGCACAATTACTATATAAACTTTGAATCTTCAGATGTCCTGGCTCAAGCTAAAACTAAAGAAAATAATAACCTCCTCACACAATCCCCTGCAAGTATCTCTGTCACCCCTTTAAAATATGCCCCTTATTTGAACAAGCTCTTAAACATCGCATCTGAATCAGTTTCCATCCAATTACACTCTCCTTGAGGATGTTCATCTACATGCTCAATTAATAAAAACAACAAGATTGGGGACATTTCTATTCAAACTGTCAAAGGAATTTGGGGGAGGGGGGGTTTAGAAATAGTCAGTGAGGTAAACAAACATAATAGTTGAGTGGCAAATGACAATAGTGCTACCTTCCCAATATTTAACTAAAGGAAAGAATGGGTTATCAGGGCTGTATGTTGTGACAGACAGTCTAACACCTTGCATGTCATTTTAATATTACACTTATTCCATCACCCAGGATATTCCAGATTAATAAATTAAGGTTTTGCCAACTAATTACAAAACAGGCTAATTACAAATCAATAACATTAGCCATTAGCATTGGGATCCAGACATCGCGGACAACTGGCCTCAGTTCCCCGCTCACATCTGGCAGTGCTCTCTGTCTGTACCAGAGGCAACGGAGCATATTTGAAAGTGTTGAGCAAATTTGATGTTTTAAAATCATGCATTAGTGCATTGTAGAAATTTGATTTCAATGTTTTTTGTATGAAGTATTTTTAAGAGGTAACTTTTTAAGGTGTAACTTTTTCCACACAAAGTGTTTTGGGTATATGGAATAAGCTGTCAGAGGAGGTAGTTGAGGCAGGGACTATTCTAACATTTAAGAAACAGTTAGACTGATACATGGATAGGACAGGTTTGGAGGGATATGGACCAAAAGCAGGTAGTGTAGCTGGGACATGTTGGCAGGTGTGGGCAAGTTGGGCCGAAGGGCCTGTTTTCACACTGTATCACTCTATGACTACATTATACCTCCACCATGCATGAATGCTTCAAAATCAAGTGGTCGAGGTTTATTGTCGTATACTCAAGCATAGAAGCATAGAAAATAGGTGCAGGAATAGGCCATTCGGCCCTTTGAGCCAGCACTGCCATTCAATATGATCATGGCTGTTCATCTAAAATCAGTACCTCTTTCCTGTTTTTCCCCCATATCACTTGATTTTTCTAGTCCCAAGAGCTAAATGTAACTTTTGAAAACATCCAGTGAATTGGCCTCCACTGCCTTCTGTGGCAGAGAATTCCACAGATTCACAACTCTCTGGGTGAAGAAAGTTTGTCCTCATCTCAGTCCAAAATGGCCTGTCCCTTGTTCTTAAACTGTGTCCCCTGGTTGTCAACTCCCTCAACATCGGGAACCTTTTTCCTGCAGTTACAGTAAGTGAAGATCTAGCAGGCAAGCTGGATGCTTTCTCCAACCATCCCCATTTGACGGCCACTATCTTCCACCGCTTCCACCCAGTGCTTGGTACCTACCTCCAGCAGCCACTGGTTGCCCTCCAGGATGCACCGAGCCGCAGCCTGGTCCATGCCGGTCACCTGAGCGAATTTGGCACAGACTCTCACGGCACTGGCGCAACGCTTCCGACGGCCCGGGACTCTTGCACTGAGGCTGCTCCATGGCCAGAGCTGCAACGAGCGACTCGCCAGCTCGGCAAACACACGCCAGCCCCGGCCCCCGGCCCCCGTCCGCATCTGCCCCCGCCACCGCTTCTGCTTCCATCCCTCCCTCCAAAACCCGCGGCCCATGCAGTTGATATTAGTTTTCAAATTCTCGTTGATCACAGAATTTCTCAAGACAGAGCGTGAGAAATTCTGTGATCAGCATGAGAATTGGGCGAAATGCTTGAGTCTCACGCTCAATGCGTGAGAGTTGGCAGCTCTGATGTACCTGCCCTAATGTATTTTAAAGGCCTCAACTACCTCATCTGGCACCTTATTCCATATACCACCCCGAGTGAAAAAGTTGCCCCATAGGTTCCTATTAGATGTTTTCCTTCTCAGACATATGCACCCTAGTCCTCGATTCCCCAACTCTGGTAAAAGAGTCTGTACATTCACCATGTTCAAATGTCTTTTAAATTCCTCAACTACCTCCTCTGTCACCTTGTTCCATATACCACCCTAAGTGAAAAAAGTTGCCTCTCAGGTTCCTATTACATGTTTTCCTCCCCACAGTCCTATGTCCCCCACTCCTCGATTCCCCAACTCTAATTGCCGTGAACCCAATCTATTCCCGTGATCTTTTCTTCATGCACCTCTAAGATCACCCCTCAGCCTCCTGCACTCTGAGGAATAGTCCTAGCCTGCTCAACCTCTCTCTATAGTTCAAGTCCTCGAGTCCTGGCAACATACTTGTAAGTCTTCTCTGCACCCTTTCCAGCTTAACAACATCCTTCCTATAGCAGGAGGTCCAAAAATTGAAGACAATATCTCAAATGCAACATTGAACACAATACACCAAATCACATTTGTACATAGAATACATAGCCTTTATTCTTAAACAGCCAACTCACCTGCTGAGACCCAGTGATGGGAGAATTAAAACCATGAAGATAAGGAAGGTGTAGCATTTGTGCATTGTAGTCCGATTTTCCCCTGACCTGCAAGATATAGAGCAGAGATAAAACATTGCACAGAACCTGTAGACCCCCCCCACACTTAAACCACCAAGCTTCAACTGATACTTGCAGAGACATGTATAATCCAAGCTGACAATTGAAATAAGGAAGAAATAAAGCTGCAACGTTGTATTTTGAACGAGACGCACTCCAAACCAGAAGTCTGATGTAGGGTCCCAACCCTGAAACGTTGCCTGCCTGTCCCCTCCCTGGACGCTGCCAGATCCATTGAGTTGCGCCAACGTTTGCTCGAGATTCCAGCATCTGGAATTCCTTGTCGCCAAAATCCGACCCATATTATTGCACACTTAAGACAGAGATAAACGATAAGCGGTTTAAAGTGAAAGTGAAGTTACACAGCTCCACCAGGTGACTGAGAAAACAGGCGGGTTCTCGCAAAAGCAAAACGAGTTACATTACTAATTGGTGACAGCACAAAGTATGAACACAGTTGAGCAGACAAGGCAAGATGCAGAAGAGCAATCGACAGAGCAGTAAAGATCTGGCATTGGATTATCATCATAACCTGCACCAAGATACAGCGAAAAGCTTCCCGACTTTTGCCTCTTTTCTCTCAGTAAGTTGTAGATGCGGCCCAGTCCATCACATAGACCAGATTCCCCACCGTCTACTCCCTCTGTACTGCATGCTGCCTCGTAAAAGCAGCCAACGTAATCAAAGACTTGTCCCACCCTGATCATTCCTTCTTCTCCATGCTCCCATCTGACAGAAGGTGCAGAAGCTTGAAAGCACGCACCACCAGACTCAGAAAAAAAGTCTTCTGCTCATGCTTCCGTTGTCAGGCTTCTGAACGGCCCTTCCATAAGCCAGGGTACTGTCCGATTCACCTCTACCCCATTGCGGACAGTGGACTTTGTCTGTGAAACAGGCGCGCTACAATGCTGAGAACTATATTCTGCACTCTGTATCTACCCCTTTGCTCTACCTATTGAAGTTGATTTGTCTTTATGTATAGTATTATCGGATCGCATCGGAAAGCTTTTCGCTGTACCTCGGTACGCGTGACGATAGTAAACCTAGACAGTGGAGTTGGTCCATTTCTGATTCTGCCACACTCAGTGGGCTGAACAATCACAAATCTCAGAGATAAGTGGGACAGCAACCCAAAGTGAATTTCCTACCAGATCGATGGTGGGGATTTTCGCTCTGCTTCCTCATTCCTCCCACATTATATTTTTATTTAGTCCAACATGAAAACTAGGAGCTTAATACATCAAGATGCTCCGCAGGACCCTATACCCAACTTCCTTCTGCTTCATAGATGAGTGGAATTGAAATCCACCAATTATTTTGGTCAACCTGGCATAGGAAGGATGTTGTTAAGCTGGAAAGATTCATGAGTCGTCATGACTCGAGAGCCTGAGTTGTAGGGAGAGGTTGGACAGGCTAGGACTTTATTCCTTGGAACTCAGGAGATCTTATATAGAGGTTTATAAAATCATGATGCGAATAGGTGGGGTGAATGCATAGAGTTTTACTTAACCTGGACTAGGTAAACCAAGAAAGTCTGTGGAATTCTCTGCCTCAGAGGGCAGTGGAGGCAGGTTCTCTGGATGCTTTCAAGAGAGAGCTAGATAGGGCTCTTAAAAATAGCAGAGTCAGGGGATATGGGGAGAAGGCAGGAACGGGGTACTGATTGGGGATGATCAGCCATGATCACATCGAATGGCAGTGCGGGCTCGAAGGGCCAAATGGCCTCCTCCTGCACCTGTTGTCTATTGTAACATAGGTTGTAGGCCATAGGCCTATAGGACTGTAGGCATAGGTTTAAAGTGGGGAGATTTATTACAAACCTGAGCAGCAACTTTTCATGTAGATGGAGCATTTTGATCAGCATGGGCGAGTTTGGCCAAAGTGTCTGTTTCCGTGCTGTGACTATGACTCAAATATTAAAGAACCACTCCTACAAACCAGGCAGTCGGAACCTTAATTTAAGAACTAAAAGAACAGTGTCATTGACTGCGAATCTCAAGAATCCTTTGGTCCCGGCACCTGATTTATAAAACACCATCCTACCTCGGACAAATTTGTCAATGTCAAATCCCACAGTCACAAGTCACCCAGTAACAGAACTATGCGGGATTCAAAACCAGCAAGTTTTGATGTGCAAATAAAAAAGTTAACACGCCTCATAACAGAAATACGGACCAATAAAAATACCTTGTTCAAAAACAAATTGCTGGAGGAACTCAGCGGGTAAGGCAGCTTCTCGGGAACATGGATATGTGATGATTTGCTTAAGGGACCCTTCTCCAGACTCATGGTGTTGGGTTGCGGGGGGGGGGGTGGGAGGGGGGGGGACAGCTGGAAGAGACGCAAGGACAAAGCCTGGCAAGTGATAGGTGGATACAGGTGAGGTGAGGAGTGGGTGGTTAATTGGCCGATTGGTGGACAAAGGTAAGATATGGGCAGCATGGTGGCGCAGTGGTAGAGTTGCTGCCTCACAGCGCCAGAGACCCGGGTTCCATGGTGCTGTCCGCACAGAGTTTGTGACCTGTGACCACTTGTGTTTTCTCCGGGTGCTCCGGTTTCTTCCCACACTCCAAAGACGTACAGGTTTGTAGGTTAATTGGCTTCTCTAAATTGTGTAGGATAGTACTAGTGTGCGGGATGATCATTGGTCGGCGCAGACTCGGTGGGCCAAAGGGCCTGCTTCCACACTGTGTCTAAAGCCCAAAGTTCATGACAATAGGTGCTAGAGTAGGCCATTCAAGCCCTTGAGAAGACAAAAGGTGCGACAATAGGAGACAAGGTTAGCCCTAACCCGGTTCATGGTCCCCAGAGATGCTGCCATGTCCCACTGAGTTACTCCAGCACTCTGCGTTTCTGTAAACCAGCATTTGCAGTTCCTTGTTTCTCCAATACCTTGTCCAATGTGCTTCGAAGAATCCAGAGTAGTAAACTATGGTCGGGAGGAGGGCAGAGAAACACCACAGCAGGAGCGTTGGGAAAAACTGCGTGATGATGGGGTTCTGCCAAGACAAGAACGGAGATGAAAATTAGTTTAAATAGGTTGGCTGCTTGGAATCCTCAAGCTGAAAGGTCGTGACTTGCCACTTGAGGAAAGGGCAAGTTCTGATACTAACTTCCCTCCCACCCCACGTATCAGATGAGCCAAATATTGATGGGTGCTTCTGCCACATTTGGACAAGCTTTTCTTTCATCGCGGAGAAGGGAATATTTGTTTGGCAGCTGCTCGTTGATGGCCACAGTTGTTGAAGGACTTTATTCCTTGGAGCACAGGAGGCCGAGGGGGTGATCTCAGAGAGATGCACAGAGTCTTTTGCCCAAAGTAGGGGAATCGAGAACCAGAGGACATAGGGTTAAGGTGAGGGGGGGGGGGGGGGGGGGGGGGAAGATTTAATAGGAACCTGGGGGGTAACGTTTTGTTTTACACAAAGTGGTGGTTTTATGGAACGAGCAGTTGGAGGAGGTAGTTGAGGTAGTTACCATCGCAACATTTAAGAAACATTTTGACAGGTACACACATAGTATAGCTTTAGAGGGATGTGGGCCAAACTCTGGCAGGCGGGACCAGTGTAGATGGAACATTTTGGTCGACGTGGGCACGCTGGGCTCCAACTTATTGTGCGCTGGGCTCCAACTCCAACAGTGGCTCTACCAGCTTTTAAGCTGGTAGAGCCACTGCCTCGCAGCGGCAGAAACCCTGTCAGGTTCGTTCCTGACCCCGAGTGCTGTCTGTGTGCAGAGTTTGTACATTCTCTCCGCGTCTGCGTGGGTTTCCCCCGGGCGCTCCCACATCACAAGGACGTGCGGCTCTGTATGTTAATTGGCCTCTGAAATTGCTCCTGGTGTGTAGGGAGGGAATGAGAAAGTGGGGTAACATAGAACTAGCGCAAACGGGTGATCGGTGGTCGGTGCGGACTTGGTGGGCATATTCCCATGTGGTACCTTTCCAATTAATTCCAATCAAAATAGGAAACTCACATTTAAATACTCAACAGGCTTTGTGACGTTGAACTTGTCCATTGTAGTAATGATAATGGCCGGGGTGGTCAAGAAGAAGAGTAGAATGAAAAGGACGGAGTTGATGATGAAGCATCGGAGCCACCATGAAATTCCCTTCAGTGGCAAGTTTTCCCTGTGTAAGGAAAACAAAAAGTTTTAAATTACCGCAATACTCAGCTACCTAGTCCAACATACTACCGATGACCAAAGTAAACATTGCTGAAAAGCAAATTTGTTGGATCCACCCAGTAGATAAAGACACGTTCTGGTAACAAGCCCAGACCAACCGAACCAATGGGAATTGCTTCATAGAATCATACAGAGTGGAAACGGGCCCTTCGGCCTAACTTGCACACACCAGCCACCATGTCCCAGCTACACTTGTCCCACATGTCCGTGTTTGGCCCATATCCCTCCAAACCCGTCCTATCCATGTGCCTGTCTGACTGTTTCTTAAACTTTGGGATAGTCCCTGCCTCAACTACCTCCTCTGGCAGCTTGTTCCATACTTTATGTGGAAAAAGTTACACCCGCAAATTCCTATTAAATCTTTCTCCCTTAGTCTTAAAGCTATGTCCTCTGTTCACCTACTCTGGGCAACAAACTGTGCATCTACCCGATCTATTCCTCTCATGATTTTATACACCTCTATAAGATCACCCCTCATCCTCCTGTGCTCCAAGGAATAGAGTCCCAGCCTACTCAACCTCTCCTTGTAGCTCACACCCTCTAATCCTGGCAACATTCCCATTAATCATCTTTGTGCCCGTTCCAGCTTGGCAGCATCTATCCTATTAAGACAGTGCTCAGAACTGACACAACATTCTAAATGTGGCCTCACCAACGTCTTATACAACTGCAACATCCCAACTTCTATAAAAATACTGATCAAAGCCAATGTGCCAAAAGCCTTTTTGACCACCTTATCTACCTACGACCACTTTCAAGGAACCATGCACCTGCACTCCTAGATCCTTCTGCTCTACAACACTCCCCAGAGCCCTATGTAGGAGCCCTATACACTGTGTAGGTCCTGCCCATGTTAGACTTCCCAAAATGCAACACCTCACAATTCCATCAACCATTCCTCAGCCCACCTGGCCAATCGATCTAGATCCTGCTGCAATCGTTCACAACCAACTTAACTTTCTCCAAAACCACCCACTTTTGTATCAACAATTGGTATTGGATTACTATTGTCACGTGCGCAGGGACACAGTGAAAAGCTGTTACGTGCTTTTAAGCGAGTACAACAGAAGACATAAATTGCTGGAGTCACTCAGCATCTCTGGAGAACATGGATATGTGACATTTCGGGCTGGACCCCTCTTCAGACTGATCCATGTTCTCCAGAGATGCTGCCTGACCCACAATGTTACTCCAGCACTTTGTGTCTTTTTTTGCAAACCAGCATCTGCAGTTCCTTGTCACGACACAAGTACAACGAGAAGAGCGAAGGGATAAATACCAGAGTGCAGGATATACTTTTTTCTTTCAGAATTGCAGTGTTACTGTTCTGTCTGCATGGTTGGATTCAATTTCTTGTCATCTTCCCACCTGCTGCGACCTGGGTGCTCTAAACTTCCAGTCCCACCGCAATTCATAAGATCATAAGTGATAGGAGCAAAATTAGGCCATTCAGCCCATCGTGTCTAATCCGCCATTCAATCACGGCTTATCTATCTCTCCCTCCTAACCCCATTCTCCTGCCTTCTCCCCAAAACCCCTGACACTCGTACTATTTAAGAATTTATCTATCTCTGCCTTAAAAATATCCATTGACTTGGCCTCCACAGCCTTCTGTGGCAAAGAATTCCACAGATCCACCAGCCTCTGACTAAAGAAATTCCTCCTCATCTTCTCCTAAAAGAATGTCCTTTAATTGAGAGGGGATGACCTCTAGTCCTATACTCTCCCAATAGTGGAAACATCCTCTCCACATCCACTCTATCCAAGCCTTTCACTATTTGGTAAGTTACAATGAGGTCCCCCCTCATTCTTCTAAACACCAGTGAGTACAGGCCCAGTGCCGAGAAACGCTCACATACGTGAACACAGTGCCATCACAATTGTGGAAGCCTCCCATAGGAGGAGTCAATAGTAGTGCTGGTAAACTTAATTGAGTTCTTCAATTGAGCTATGCCTCAATCACTCAAAGTTGGACACATTGCAAAGTCATAATCTCATCTCCAGTGTGAACACTTGTTTGCCAGTCCACTGGAAACTGGACCACCTGTTGCCAGAAAATCGGTGGTGGACCTGTACTAAAGACCTTCGTAACAGAGAATCGACCCCTTTTGTTCAGTCTGATCGACATTCAATGGCAGCTCCCATCACAAGGCCGAGAAGCCTTACCAAGACACTAAACCAACTTCAGAACGCAAGGAAAATAAAATACAAGACTTTGTTAATGAGCCAAGAATTAGAACTTGCTTCTTCCAGCTCATTTCATCATTCAAAATCCTTTTCTGCAGACTGCTGCTTGAGCTAAGAGAGCGGACTTGCAGTACTGTCATATATTCCAGTTGTGACCCCATCTATGCCCCTCAAGTTGTAACAAAGGGAGCAACAATATTATGCAAACTACCAGTCGCAGTTTTCTCTGCCTGCCAAACAACATTCCATCAATAGCATGCAAAATTGGTGTGGTATTACTTGTCCAACGCGACTGAGATATGCTGGTTTCGAACCGCTCATTAAAGTATCCCCATTGCAAAATAACACTGACTTCATCTCCAGTTCATATTGGCTCGGGAAAGCAGCCAATATAATCAAAGACTTGTTCCACCCCTGGCCTTTCCTCCTTCGCCCCGCAACCATCTGGCAGAAGGTTCAGAAGCACCACCACTCAGGAACAGCTTCTTCCCCTCTGTTATCAGGCTTCTGAACGGCCCTCCCATAAGCTAGGGTGCTGTCCGATTCACCTCTACCCCATTGCGGACATTGGGCTTTGTCTCTGGAACTGGTGCGCTACAATGCTGAGAACGAGATTCTGCTAGAGGACTAGTATCTTCCCCTTTGCTCTACTTATTGTACTTGAGTTTGAACTGATTGCATTATGTACAGCATTATCTGATTGGAGAGGGGGCACGACGAAGCTTTTCACTGTACCTCAGCACACATGACAATAATAAGGATGACAACCTAAAATAAGAACACAACATGAACGCAGTTTTGCCAACACTTTGAATGTACATGGCTCATCATCCAGTGGTGATTTCTGAAGAAAGATCTTCAACCCAAAATCTTAACTGTTTCTCTTCCCACAGATGCAGCCTGATTCACCCGATGGTGAATTGAATTTTACATCAGGATTATAAGATTATTAGACGAACTGGAGCGAGCAGCATCTTACCAGTAAATGTTGTGCGGATCAGGGGCATAGCTCACAGTCCATTTGGTAGCGCGGCAGTCAGTGTTAAAAGTCTGTTGTGGCGCTCCACTGGAAAAGCAGCCCTGACACTTGCAAGCATTGAAGTCTCGGAGAACTCTGTGGGGGTGGGGGGGGGGGAGGAAAGATGGGAAAAAAAGTTAAATGTACCATCACGAGCACTTAAAAAAAAAATCAGATTGATATTCGATACGATACCACTGAAATTCTGAAATTTCGTAACAAGGAAATTTAAGTGACCAGTTACTGCACAGCACAAATGTAACATTGCACAAAATGAAACAAAATTATTGAGTGGAAAAGTCAAGAATGCGGGATACGCAAAGATGTGGGGGGGGGGGGGGGGGGAGAAGGAGAGTCAGTCTCCACAGTTGGCACATTTTTTCTGAGAAGATTGTCGTTCACAGAAGATAGTAAATCTCTGGAATGACTGGAGATTTGGTTTAGAGATGTAGCGTAAAATCAGGCCCTTCGGTCCACCAAATCCATGCTGACCATCGATCGTCCGTTTACAGTAGTTCTCTTTTCCCACTTTCTCACCCACTCCCTGCACACGGGGGGGGGGGGGTGGAGGGAATTTAAAGACCAATTATCCCACAAACCTGCAAGTCTTTGGGATGTGGGAGGAATCTGGAGCACCCGTAGGAAACCCACGCACACAGGGAGAACGTGTCAACTCCATACAGACTGTCTGAAGAAGGGCTCCGACCCAAAATGTCACCTGATCCATGTTCTCCGGGGGCGGCTGCCTGACCCGCTGAGTTACTCCAGCATTTGGCGTCTTTCCTTGGTAAACCAGCGTCTGCAGTTCCTTGTTTCCACACAGGTAGTGCCAGAGGCAGGAATGAACCGAGGTCTCTGGCCTCGTAAGACAGCAGCTCTACTCACTGCACAACTGTGCTGCCCTCATATTTGCATTTAAAGCAGAGGCGTTTTTGAAAAAGATCTGGGAATTCAGTGCCATAGGGAACCAGCAGACCAGTCACTGTCATATTGAGCGGCAGGGCAGGCTTGAGGGGCCGAGGGACATAACCCCGCTACTTTCTTTCAAGCGACTTATTTCTGATAATAATAATTTGCAGAATTTATTAAAATTACACATCTAAGATTCTTTTTTAAATTTTTTTATTTATCTCTTCATTTCTATGTATGTATTTATTTATTTATTTAAATCTTTTTTTTTTTGGATTACCAACCCTTCAGTCACTGGATATAACTTCTCATTATTTAGTCCAACAACACACTTCATGACTTCGAAAGCCATTATTAAATGTTTCTTTTGCATTCATAGCATGGAAAAGGGTCCCTTGGTTCAACTCATCCATGCCAACTTAGGTGCCTCATCTAAGAGTGTAATGACTGCCCACGTCTGACCCACACCCCTCAAAACCGTTCCTATCTACAGTATGTACCCGTCCAAATATATTTTAAAATGTTGTTATAGTGCACCTGCCACAACTACCCCGTCCGGAAGCTCGTTCCATACACCCAACATGCTCTGTGAAAATTTTTTTTTTTTAAATCGCTCCTCGGATTCCTCTTAAATCTTTCCCCTCTCACCCTAAATCTAAGCCCTCGGATTGTTGATTATGCTACCCGGATCAAAAGACTGTGCATTCACCCTATCTATTCCCCTCCTGGTTGTATGCATACACCTCTGTAAGATTGTTTGCAGCTTAAATTCAACACCGAAGCTGAATGCCCCAGTTCCCGTAACCATTCCTGTGAACCCCTCCGCACCCTCTCCAAAGTCCAGACATCCAACCTCACTGCGGTGCCGACAAATCTGGCGTGGATGCCCAAGCTTTTAACGTTTTAGCAGAATTATTGTGCTTTTGTATAAAGTAGTTGTGAAATCTTCAAGCTTCCTTTGCTGAACGCCTGTGCGAAGTGCGATTGTAGGATCTGGGTGGAAGTTGACGGGAACGTGGGGAAATTAAAATGGGGGCAAGTGTAGGTTTAGGTTGAATGGGAGCTTGATGGTCGGTGTGGGTTAGGTCTCAAGTCCACTTGAAGTTAAATTGTTTATATGGCCACTCTTCATTTAATATACCACCTCTTCACTGTTACATTATAGAGTCAGAGGCCAGGCTCTTTGGCCTATCTAATCCACAATACCATCAAGCCCATTGTTCCCATTTTATTCTACCCAAATTCCCCAACAACTCTTCCCCCCCCCGCTCCAGATTCTACCATCTCACTTTCCACACGAGGTGTAATTTATATTACCCAAAGAGCTTACCCAAAGAGCATGTCATAGGGTCATAAGTGATAGGAGTAGAATTAGGCCATTCAGCCCATCAAGTCTTCTCCACCATTCATTCATCTCTCCCTCCTAACCCCATTCTCCTGCCTTCTCCCCATAACCTCTGATACCTGAACTAATCTCTATCTCTGCCTTAAAAATATCCACTAACTTGGCCTCCACAGCCTTCTGTGTCAAAACATTTCACAGATTCACCACACTCTGACTAAAGAAATTTATCTCGTCTCCTTCCGAAAAGAACATCCTTTAATTCTGAGGCTGTGACCTCTAGTCCTAGACCCTCCCACTAGTGGAAACATCCTCTCCACATCCACTCTATCCAAGCCTTTCAATATTCTGTACGTTTCAATGAGGTCCCCCTCCTCATTCTTCTACACTCCAGCGAGTACAGGCCCAGTGCCGAAAAACACTCATCATAGGTTAACCTGCTCATTCCTGGGATCATTCTTGTCAACCTTCTCTGCACCCCATCCAGAGCCAGCACAGCCTTCCTTTTAGTGCCCAAAATTTCTCACAATATTCACAATGTGGCCTCACCTGCACCTGATAGAGCCTGAGCATTACGTCCCTGTTTTTGTATCATTGAAACGTGAGCTATACGGTGAGAAGGGCAAAGTTTACAGCAGATGTGAGGGGCAATTTTTCTTTCACACACAGTGTTGTGGGTGCCTGGAAAGCACGGCCAGTGATGGTGATGGAAGCAGATATGATAGCGATGTTTAAGCAGCTTTTAGGCAAGCTTATGAATATGAACGGATGAATTATGGATCACGTGCAGGCTGAGGCAATTAGATTAACATAAAATCACTTTGAGCGGGGATACTGCGGGCTGAAGATCCTGTTCATGTGCTCGTCAAAGTTTAAAGTGCTGCAGTCACTCAGCGGGTCAGGCAGCATCCCTGGAGCACATGGGAAGGAGATATTTTTGCATCGGGACATTTCTCGCGTCATAATTTAGTTTAGTTTAGGTAGAGTGAAAAACCTTTTTTGGTTGTGTGCTGTCCAGTCAGCGGAAAGGCTTCACATGATTTCAAATGTTGTTGTTCAGCACAGATATTGTGGGCTGCGGATAGACACAAAGTGCGGGAGTATTAACTCAGCAGGTCAGGCAGCTTCTCTGGAGAAAAAGTCTGGGTGACGTTTCGGGTCGGAATCCTTCTTCAGACTGGACATTGTGGGCAGAGAGCCTGTCCCTACGCTGTACTTTGCTGGACAGGCAGCATCGCTGGATAGAAGAAATGGGTGGGACGTTTCTCTCCAGAGATGCTGGTTGTCCTGCTGAGTTACTCCAGCATTTTGTGTCTATCTTCGGTGCGAACAAGCATCCACAGATCACTTCCTACACCTATGCTGTACTTTTCTATGTTCTATCTGACATTCACACCTGAACGGCCCATCGTTGTTGGGACAGTGAGAGTTTGCCCCGCACGGGCTGGCACGGTGACGCAGCGGTAGAGTTGCTGCCTCACAGCGCCAGACACCAGGTTCGATCCTGACTACGGGTGCGGTCTTTACAGAGTTGGTCCGTTCTCCCCGACACCTGCGTGGGTTTTCTCCGGTTGATCCGGTTTTCTCTCACACTCCAAAGACGTGTAGGTTTGTAGGGCGGTATAAATGTTAAAAAAATGTGTGTGTGTGTGCGCGAGTGTGAGTGAGCGTGTGCGGGGATCCCTGGTCGCTGCGGCTCGGTGGCCGAACGGCCTGTTTCTGCGCTGTATCTCTAAATTATAGTCTAAACCAAAACGTAAACACCCCCTCACTTGCGGTAGTGCTCAGAGTCACGGCTCACTCACCGAGCCGCAGCGGCCTCATCGTTGAAGGTGACGAAGGCCATGCCGAGCGGCTTCCCGTACACTTTCTCCTTCTCCTTGACGTACTCCTCCTTCAGTTTCTGCTCCAGCCTCATGTAATACTCCACAGCGTTCTCCTGGAGAAAGAGGACACATGCCATTACCGCCGGCGGGAAATTCTGACTGGAACATGTGCTTTGCCCAATGCAGGTTTTCAATCCATACGTTAGCAAGGCAGTCGGCTCCTTTGGACACGTACAGGGAGAGGAAAGACTTAGAGGGATATGGGTCAACGCAAGCTAGTGGGACTAGTGCAGATGGGTCATCTTGGTTGGCGTGGGAAAATTAGGCCGTTTCTGTGCTATGCGACTCCAAATTGGACTCCAGGACTCATCTCCCACCGAGTTCTTGATTAGTACGGGTGTTAGAGGTTATGGGGGAGAAGAATGGGGTTGAGAGGGAGAG
Source organism: Okamejei kenojei (assembly GCA_035221665.1). Taxonomy (NCBI): domain Eukaryota; kingdom Metazoa; phylum Chordata; class Chondrichthyes; order Rajiformes; family Rajidae; genus Okamejei; species Okamejei kenojei. The sequence continues at coordinate 115,640,044 of CM069135.1, read as the reverse complement.
ATAGATCCATGATTAAATGGCGGAGTAGACTTGATGAGCTGAATAGCCTCATTCTACTTCTATCACTTATGATCTTACTCGAGCAAAAATATCCAGGTTAATACCACACGTGTAGAGCTTAGAGCGTTTTATTGTCGTATATACCAAATGCACCTCGCGCTTCCTCGGCAAGGCCACCAGCATAATCAAGGACAAGTCCGCATTCCAGCCACTCCCTCTTCCCACCGTGCCATTCGATAAATTAAAAAAATATATATATATATAGTACAAAAAAAAACAATGCCCAAAGTCCCTAGCACAACCCAGGCAGTTTGTGGACTGGGGTTCAGTTGGCCCAAAACAGTCTGAAGAAGTGTCCCGACACAAAACGTCGCCTGTCCATTTTCTTCACAGATGATGTCTGACCCACTGGCACTGGAGAGGATGTAGATAGCGGGTATATGGAACGAGCTGCCTGAGACAGGTACAGGAGCTGAGACAGGTACTGTAACAGCAGTTAACAGGCACTCGGACAGGTACATGGATGTGAAAAGTTGAGAGAGAGAAGGACCAAACATGGGCAAATGGGACTAGCTTGGATGGGGCATCTTGTCTAGCATGGACGAGTTGTGCTGAAGGGCCTTTTTCCATGCTGCATGACATATGATTCCCTGAGTCTCAGGAGATTCATCAGTATGGAGACAGCAAAAGGTGTAAGCAAAGAACTCAACCCAAAACATCGCCGAATAGCCATTCCCTTCACAGATGCTGCCTGACCCGCCGAGTTATTCCAGCAGGTAGATAACATAATCTGCCAGGCAGCATCTCTGGAAAACATGAAGATGCGAAGTTGCATGTCGGGACCCTTCTTCAGACCTGGTTCAACTGAGCAAAACAAAGTGCTGGAGGTACATAGCAGGTCAGGCAGCGTCTGTGGCAGGAACAGACAGATGATGCTTGTTTTCTTTAGAAATGAGGATGTTGAGGGTAAAATCAATGGAGGGGTATAATATTAGGAGAGGCATTGATAGTGCAAAACATGATCGTGTAGTTGAGGTATCCCGTAGTTGAGGTATCCCACGGGCTCGTGGCAAGATTAGGGTGGATCCGAGGAAGAACTTTTTAACTCGGCCTTGGAACATGCAGTTTGAGGGAATGGAGGAGTAAGACTTCAATGTTTATAAACTATATAGGTGAATCGCCAAAGTACATGCGTGTATGGACCAAGTGCAAGAAAAATCAAGTCCATAGACTCCCGAACCCGGTCACAAAAATAGAGAGAGTGAAGGCAGCATAAGGTACGCTCATCTTTATTAGTCAGGGCATTGAGTATAAGATTGATTAACAGGACATTCATAAGGCTGCACATGGAGCAATGTGGAGTTTTGGTCACCCCATAACAGGAAGGACATGGGGGTTTTGGAGAGGGTGCAGAAGAGGCTTACCAGAATGATGCCTGGATTAGAGGGCATTAGCTACAGGGAGGGAGAATGATGCATGGATTAGAGGGTATTAGCTACACTGAGGGGGTGGACAGACTTCGACTGACTTCCCTGGAATGCCGGAGGTTGAGGGGAGCCTGATAGAGTTATATAAAATTGTAAGAGGCAGAGATGGAGGGATATGGATAACATGAGATCAGTCTATGATGGCATCATGTTTGACAAGGGCATTGGGGGCTGAAGGGCCTGTTCCTGTGTCTACTGATCCATGATTGTGTTCTAAATGTGATTCATATAGATAGGCATTTGATGGTCGGCATGGGCATGGGCATGGTGGGCCAAAAGGGCTCTATGCCGGTCAGAAGGAGACTACACTTCTAAAGCACTGTCTGTAACAATCTGAGGAATGAAAATGTGCTACAGAAACAGTCTTTGATCCTCCTTTTACACAATTGGGAAAAGGCAGATACACTCTCTACAAGGGGGTGGGAGATTGCAACCTTCATGTGGTTCGCCCTGTTTCGACGAATGCAATCAACCTGGCGTGCATAATCAAATAGAACAAGTTGTCCTACAACTTTAAGCTGTGCACGCCGTATGCAAGGAGAAGAGGAAGCCTCTCTGCAGGGATTGCCGGAGAGTCATTAGGTGCACAAAACCTACAGCTCCCTCTTGCATACGGTGTCAAGACCACAATCGTATGATGCATTACCAGGCCATAGTCCTGGGGAAGAAGTTGCAGAGACAGCAGATTTATGAAGCCCGATGCCATTTATAAAGCAGCGCTGGCTTGCTGTCAATCTGGCAATCTTTTCCCAATTGTGTAAAAGGAGGATACAATCCGGATACTTCAGAAGTTCAAAAGGAAATCAGCTGCCTTGTCAAAGGCAGTTTGCCTATGTTTGTCCTGCCTCTCCTCCTGCATTCTTCCCCCGCCCCCCAGCATCACAGCTGTCCAAAGAAGGGTCTGGATCAAAACGTCATCTACCCATGTTCTCAAGAAATGCAGCTTGACACAACGAGTTACACTTTCGACTTTACTTTAAGAAATGGGACGTTCGGCCCACTGAGTCCGGGCTGACCAGCGAGCATCCCGTACACTAACACTATGCCACACACGCTAGGGACAATTTACAATTTTAAGGCAACTGGGAGTATCCAGAGAAAACCCACATGGTCACGGGGAGAACGCACAAACTCCGTACAGACAGCACCATAGTCGGGATCGAACCCGCCTCTTAGGCTGCAACTCTGCCACTGTGCTACCGTGTATTTTCCTATGCATCTGCAGTTGCACAGTGGTTTCCACATCCCACCTACCTGCTCACAGCCTTTGACCACACAGCAGCAGAGCTGACCGCAGGGCTTGGGGTTTATCATGACTGGCGTCTCCTCTTTAGAATAGTACACACGACTGCGCTCCGCTTTCACCCTGAAATGCAGCAAATATAGCAGAGAAGTGAAGAATGTACACACTGCGGCAGTTTTTGTTTTAGTTTACAGCATGGAAACAGGCCCTTCGGCCCATCACGTCCTGCCGACCAGCGGTCCCCACACACTAACACTGTCCTACACACACTGGGGACAATTTACAATTTTACCAAAACCAAGTAACCCGCACTTGTTTGGAGTGTGGGATGAAACCTGAGCTCCTGGGGAGAGCGTAGAAACTCCATACAGACAGCACCCGTAGTCAGGATGGAACCCGGGTCCCCGATGCTGTAAGGCAGCAACTCTACTGCGGTGCCACTGTGTGGCATACGCTCACGTGGGAACAGCCAGCTACCCCATTTTTAACTAGTTTTTAATAGCAAGTTTAGGTTTGCTATTCAGTGCACCGAGGTACAGTGAAAAGCTTTGCTTTGCAGGCTATGCAACTGCTCCAGGCCTTGGCCAGACTGCTTGTCCCAGCTGCCTCCATGGTCACCCGCTGTTCTGTGCGAGGGAGGATGCTGTCGCCTCCTCTCTAGGTCTGGTTCTGTGACTCTCTCCGGCCTGGAGATTACTCTGTGGACAGAGGCACTCGAAAGCCTGGAAACATTGCGGAGCAACGGTACCGCAGAGGAATCCCCCCCCCACCACAGTCTAGGGAGAGAGGCACAGTCAAATAAACAGGGCGAGATGGCAGTGATCACCCCGTACACTAGCACTATCCTACACACATTAGGGGCAATTTACAATTTTTACAGAAGCCAATTAACCTGCAGACACGTCTTTGGGAGTGCGGAAAAAAACCTATGGGGTCACAGGGAAAACGTATAAACTCTGTGCAGGCTGCATCCGTAGTCAGGATTGAACCCGGATCTCTAGCGCTGTGAGGCTGCACCCTACTGTTACGCCACCCCTTTTTAAAATGTGTCCCAAACATTATGGTGCCCCAAAATGGGGGGACTATGTATAAACACTGCTGTAATTTCTACATGGTGAAACCAAAATGTATAAAAATGGCCTTTATTAAAATCTGGCAACGTGCACTTTAACCACAAGTGATTTTTTTCTATTACAAATCTCAAATTGTGGAGTACAGAGGCAAATAAAGAAATGATGGGTCTTTGTCCCAAACATTATGGAGGGCACTGTATGTAGCTTGAATAAACGTACCAAAGAGCAAGAGAAAAGCAGAGAATTGATCACTGTGCCATCACAAGAGAAAGATGGCAGTCACTTACTGGGCTTCCCTGAGACGCATTAACTTGGTCACATTATAGCACAGTCGGGCTTCATAAACAGGGCAATCTGGATAGGCAGTCCTGTAATGAACACAGTATCAGTGAGCCCAAGATAAAAATCACAGCCTGATTTATACGAGTCGGGCACTGGGTAGTCTTAAAATTCAAACTAACCATCTTCAACTTTAGCCAAACAAAGTGCTGAGAAACTCAGCGGATCATGAGCCTTTCTCAGACTGACTGGGCAGCCGACATTTCGGGTCAGGACCCAGTTACTCATATTTCTTTTCTTCAGAGATGCTACCTGCCCGCTGAGTTACTCCAGCATTTTGTGTCTCCATTCTTCAGACTGATTGGATAGATGATGTTTCGGGTTGGGACCCTACTTCAGACTGAAGAAATGTCTCTTGTCCATCCCCTCCACAGACGCTGTTCCTCCAGAACTTTGTTTGACTCAAGATTCCAACATCAGCCATGATCACAGTGAATGGCGGTGCTAGCTCGAAGGGACGAATGGCCTCCTCCTGCACCTATTGTCTATTATCTCCTGTTCCTTGTGTCCCTAACTTCAACTTTAAACTCATGGACTTGAGTAAATTAGTTCAGCTTTGCACTGTTTTAAGTTGATAAGGGATGCTTTTAGAATGAACCAGCTAATGAGAAGGAGCAGCTACATGCCGTGCGATGTACTGCTAATTTAGTTTTAGTTGCAGAGACACAACGCGAAAACAGGCCCTTCGGCCTACCGAGTCTGCACCGACCAGCGATTCCCCACACACTAACACTACCCTGAACCGACGCAGGACAATTTACCAAGCCAATTAACCTACAAACCAGTGCGAGTTTGGAGTGTGGGAGGAAACCAAAGATCTCGGAGAAAACCCATGCGGTCACGGCGAAAACCCACAAAGTCGGTACAGATGGCACCTGTGGTTGGGATCGAACCCAACGTCTCGACCGCTGAAAGCGCTGTAAGGCAGCAACTACCGCTGTGCCACCATGCTGCCCTTACCAGGGAACCATCATTGATTGAGGTTAAATTTGGTTTAATCAATGAATTTTTTCGAAGAGCTACATCGGGTGACAGAGCTCAGTGCCATTGATGTATATATGGATCAGCAATAAAAACATTTCAAATATTACTCAAGCTCATCAATAGTGAAAGCAGCTGAAATGACACTTACTGAAAGTGTTGTTTTATATGCTCTGGTTCAGCATATTTTGATAATCCACTTATAAATAAAGTGCGTTTTACCTAGAAAAGAAAAAGATACGGATGACGAGGTCAAATTTTAACTAGGGTTGTTTTGAACAGTTTAAACATTTCACATTGCTGATTTGAGTTCAAGTCAAGAGGTGCTGCTGCTTATCCAACTCTTGTGAAACTGTGGTTCTTCATTTGTACAAGGGTCAAGAGTATTCACTGGTCATATGGACCGACAACACAACAATGAAATTCTTCCTTGCAGCAGCGTATTAGGCTTGTAAACACAGTACTCAGATAACATGCAAAAAATTATATAAATTCAGAAGCTCAATACGAGGGGGAAAATCACAAAGTCCTTAGTGCAACCAAAGACACCCCATGGTTCATGGTAGAGGTTCGTGTTTGGCAGTGTGCAAGAGCCAGATTGTTACAGGAAATAAGTTGTCTGGAACCTGGTGGTCACGGTTTTCGGACTCCTGCACTTTCTTCCAGATGCTAGGAGTGAAATGAGAGCCTGGCCAGGATGGCGTGGATCGAATATAATTCAGGCTGCCTTTAAAGCCTGTACATTTCTCCAATGGAGGGGGAGGTCAGTACTGTGGACCTCCCCCTCCAGGCAGTGTCCAACACTCTGTGGTCTTCTTCGTTCCTGGGCATTTGGGTTACCGAACTAGGCTGCGATGCAACCAGCCAATACCGCAAACCTGACAAAGTTCCAGAGAGTATGTGTCAACATACTGAATCTCCTCCATCTTCAGAGTAAATGGAGGCGTGGACTAATCAGATTGCTGTGCCTTCCTCAAAAGAGGTCTACACTCCTCTGGGGGTGGGGATTTCCTCCAGCCTTCTGCTGTCTAAGCTTTGGAAACTGGGATCCCTCCTAGATCATTTACTGTTTCTCCTCAAACTTCTTAGATTCCACTTCAACTAGTTAGGCCTCGGTGAATCCGTGTCAATTCAGATCACCGTGGCTGGCACAGTGAGTATGGATCACTGCTGTCTGCAATGACTTTGGATACTGAAGCACCTGTTGTGGCCAGTCCAGGACTAGTGGACCACACGTGTGGGAAGGAACTGCAGATGCTGGTTTAAACCGAGGATAGACACAAAAAGGCAGGAGTAACTCAGCGGGACAGGCAGCATCTCTGGAGAGAAGGAATGGGTGACGTTTTGGGTCAAAACCCTTCTTCGGACTCTTCAGGTCTGAAGAAGGGTCTCGACCCAAAACATCACCCATTCCTTTTCTCCAGAGATGCTGCCTGTCCCGCTGAGTTACTCCAACTTTTTGTGTCTATCTAGTGGATCAGTTTGGATGTCCCTGCCCTACTTTGTCGATGGCTTTGTCTGTGGAACTGATGGGCTACATTGCTGAGAGCTACATTCTGCACTCTATCTTTCCCTTTGCACTATCTATTGTAATTGAGCTAGACTTCATTGTATTTATGCATGTTTGGATATCATGGGAAACAAACCTTTCCATTGTACTTGCCATTAATAAACCTAAACCTATTTATTTGATGGAAGCAAACCATAGTGGTTTAAGATTAAGTAATTTGTAGTAGCAAATTGCTAGTAAGTATTCAGCCTGTCCCCCCCCCCCCCCCCCCCGATCTGTTTAAAATGGGGGTTTATCCAGCTTCTACTCTTTGCCTTGCACTGTACTGTATGGAGAGTGACTGGGGCGAGAAAGGACTATGCAGGGTTACGGAGACAGGGCTTGGAAGTGGAGGGAAGGGAAGATTAGAGACGGCAGGCATGAAGTTAGACGTCGGAACGTGTGGGGGATGTATTGGGGCAGGGCGGGCAGATGACGCCAATGTTTCCGAGGACACTGTCAATGAGTGAGGGCAGGCCCTATCAGAAATGATTATAGCAACATGTGGGGGGGGGGGGGGGGGGGGGGGGGGGGGGAGGGGAAAGAAGGATGCTGCCTGTCCAGCTAAGATACTCCAGCTTTGTGTCCCACTCCACACCAATGGTGGCCTCACACTGGTTGTGAGCTGCATCCCGTTACTCCGGGCTTTGTGTAGGTGACATCCATGATGCCATCCCTGATGTTCCATCCAAGGGGCGGAGTGGTGGTGCCGTAGTAAGCTGCTGCCTTGCAGCGAATGCAGCACCGGAGACCCGGGTGCGATCCCGACTACGGGTGCTGTCTGTACGGAGTTTGTACGTTCTCCCCGTGACCGCATGGGTTTTCTCCAAGATCTTTGGTTTCCTCCCACACTCCAAAGATGTACAGGTTTGTAGGTTAATTGGCTTGGTGAAAATGTAAATTGTCCCTAGTGTGTGTGTGTGAGTAGGATAGTGTTAATGCGCGGGGATCGCTGATCGGCGTGCCGAAGAACTGGTTTCCACATAGAAACCATTTCCATTTTTTGCTCATTGCGTCCAAATGTTTGAGGCAGCGACGGAGCTTAACTAATTTCTAGTAGAAACATTGCTAATAATTATTCTAGCGAAGTGGGGACTTCCAACAAAGGTTGGTGGGCATGTGGAATGAGCAGCCTGAGGAGGTACTCGAGGAAAGTACCATAACAACATTTAAAACAACATTTGGACAAGTACATGGATCAGAAAGGTTTAGAGGGATATACTCCACACTGCCCACACGTGTTATGGGCCTGTCCCACTTGGGCGACTCTTTGGGCGACTGCCAGGGACTAATTTGAATGGAATTCAACTACGACATCTGGCAACAACCTACGACAGCAAAAATTGTCGCCACTGTTGCCGAAAATGTTTCAACACGTTGAAAATTTTGCGGCAGTCGCCTGTACTCGCCCAAAAGAAAAAAATTGCCCAAGTGGGACAGGCCCTTTAGATGATCGTGGCTTGTTAATAAACATGGTGGTACTTTAGGGCATTCGGCATACTTCAGTTGTTGAACGGAAATCAATTGCAGTTTTTGATGCCTTATTGCCCTGGGGAAAACAGTCAATGTAAAGGAATCTGACAGGAATCACACACACACACACGTGCCTGATGGCAACTGGATCACAGCAAAAAGTACCATGGATGCCGGGATGTATCATTGCAACACTCACCAAATCATCTTCCTTGTAGTGCATTTTGGAAGTGTGTCGCCTCATGCTGTAGACAGTGAGAAGCAGGTACAGGAAAGAGAATACGGTATGGAGCCATAGTAGGTCATTCCTGTTTAAGAAAAACCGGAGCAGATTACAGGGATGAATGACTCAAAAGGAATATGAAAAGCAATCCCATACAAACAATGACCTAACGCTCCATGCGACACAATGGTGCAGCGGTAGAGTTCCTGCCTTAAGGGGTTGGACAGACTAGATGCAGGAAGATTGTTCCCGATGTGGGGAAGTCAAGGACAAGGGTCACAGTTAAGCTTTTAGGACTGAGATGAGAAAATTGGAGTGGGTGAATCTGTGGAATTCATGGAATATTTAAGAGTTGGATGTGGCGTGGCTGAAGGGCCGGCAGGTACGGGATTTTGGATGATCAACACATGAACATATTGCTTTCGAATGGCAAGTTACAATGTTTCTAAACGCTAGAACCAGATTGAAGGCCCTGCTTTCAAGAGTTCAATAAAACCAGGTTGACCCTGTACCCAACCTGGGGTAAATGTACCACCAGGGGGTGCATCTCACCTACCCAAGGGGTAAATGTGTTGATTCTGGATTTGTACATATTTGTTCTCATTGACTGACTGTGTTTGGTTCCGGTATACCGGTATCTGTTCATCATTAGTTGTTCATAAATAAGTGAAATAACACTGTTATTTAAAAATTATTAAATCGTTTATTTTTAGTTTTAAATTACTTAAATAGTTATTATTAATCGTTTTAAATTATGTAAATAGTTATTAAAGTTGCCAGGGGTAAACGGGACGAAAAATGCTGGGAACCCCTGCTGTGGGTGGTTGGGGGGGAGGGGGGGGGGGGGAGAAACAGCTACCATTTTATTCAAGGTTTTGGGGCAGCAATAGCAAGCTACATGGAGAGGTAAATGGCACACGTGTTTGCCTTCATTGATGGGGGGCATTGAGTTTAAGAGTCAGGAGGTCATGATGCAGCTCTTTAGGACGTTGTTAAGGCCACATCCAGCCTATTGCATGCTGTTCTGGTCGCTGCAATGCAAGTGGGATGTGGATGCTTTGGCCAGGGTGCAGCGGAGATCAAATCAGAATTATGCCTGGATTAGAGAGAATCAGCTACAAGCTGATGTTGGACAGATTTGAATTGTTTTCTCTGGTTGAGGAGAGACCCGAGGCATATAAAAGTGAGCAGCGCAGATAGAGCAGACGGTCAGAAGTCCCCCACCCCCACCCCACAAAAATAGACGGCATAGGTTTCAGGTAAGACTGGCAAAGTTTAAAGATGTGCGGGGCAAGTTTGCTTTTATTAACGCAGATGGTGGTGGGTGCCTGGAGCATGGTGGCGCCGGCAGAGGCGATAGTGGCGTTTGAGAGAATTTTGGAAAGGCACATGGACATGCAGGGAAAGTAGGAACATGAATTATATGCAGACAGATTAGAATTAGTCTTGGCATAGCGTGCGGCACAGAATTTTTGTGGGCTGAAGGGCCTGTTCCTGTGCTGCACTGTTAAATTGTTCTGTGATCGACCTGCGTGTGGATTCAACGTGAAGCATTAGATGTATGATACTTGCCCAGACTTCAGGTTTGCGATAGTCGTCCGGCCAAAGCTGTAGGCATTATTTTCTGGAAAAAGTAAACATTTTACTGTTTGGACCATGTTCCAAGAGAAAAATGTCATCATTAGAACAATCGGAGTAGAAATTGCCAAAGGTAAGCGAATGTGGCTGTATCCGAGATGTATCTATTTTTACACACTATCTCAATATAGCATTTTGGTCGCAACAAGTTCTGAAAGAGCAGAGCAGGTCAGGCAGCATCTGGGGGGAAAGGTCATCGCCATTTCGGGTTGAGACCCTTCTTCAGACTGATGGACGGGTGGGGAATAGAAAGTTGGTAAAGAGAGATGGGAGCAAAGCCTGGCAAGTGATAGGTGGAGTGTCCGCTCCACTGCAAAATCTCCTCAAGTGATAGGTGGATAGGGAAGATTGTCACTTACTCCACCCATCTGCCAAAGGCTAGGGGTGAAAAGGAGGCAAAAGGGCTTCAGATAAGGAGAATATAATATATTCTCTGACTGGAATATTGTTGAGAAAATGTAAGAGATACACAAAAAGCTGGCGTAACTCAGGGGTCAGGCAACCTCCCTGGAGAAAAGGAATAGGTCACCCATTCGGTTTTGGGTTGAGCCCCTTTCTCAGACTGAGAGCCAGAGTCAGGGAAAGGGAAACGATAAATATAGACGATGATAGAGAGATATAGAACAAATGAATGAAAGATATGCAAAAAATGTATGAAGCTGGGAGGGAGAGATGTGGGTGGAAGGGGACACGGGAAAGTGCAGGGATGAGAGAAATGGGGGACATGGAGGGGAAGAGGGTGCAGGAAAGGACAGATGATGATTTAGGTCAGGACTCTGAATCTGATGGAGTGGGGGGCAGAAAGCTGCAACAGAAAGATGGGGGCGGGGCAAAGCCCGGCAAGTGATGGGTGGATACAGGCGAGGGAGGGGACAGTTTGAAGAAGGGTCTCGACCCGCAGTGTCGCCTGTCCATTCCCTTCACAGATGCTGCCTGATCCGCTGAGTTTCTCCAGCAATTTGTGTTTTGCCCCAGATTCCAGCATCTGCAGTTCCTCGTGTCTCAGTGAAGCTTAAGTCTCAGTGTGCGTTTTCACACTTCTATACCTATCAGGCACAAGGTACAGAAGTGTGAAAATGCACACCAGAATCAGGGACAGTTTCTTCCAGCTGTTATCAGGCAACTGAACCATCCTACCACAACCAGAGAGCAGTGCTGAACTACGATCTATCTACCTCAGTTTATCCCTGATCGGACTTTGCTGGCTTTACCTTGTACTAAACGTCATTCCCTTATCATGTATCGACACACTATATATGGCTCGATTGCAATCAAGTCTACTCCACCATTTAATCGTGGGTAATCTATCTCTCCCTCCCAAACCCCATTCTCTGCCTTCTCCCCATAACCCTTGACACCCTTAAGGGCCTGTCCCACTGTACGAGCTAATTCAAGAGTTCTCCCGAGTTTCCCCTGATTCGAACTCAGAGAATTACGGTAATAGCTGCCCGTAGGTACTCGGGGCTCTCGTTGAAAAATCTTCACGAGTCTTCACGAGCTTACCGCGTTTCCAGAGTACCTGACTTTAGCGTTACAAGCCGCTAAGAGACGTCCCGAGCTCAGACGTACCCGCTACGTACATTCTACATGCTTACCACGAGTTTGATTTATTTTTTTTAACTCGGGAATTACCTGGTACAGTGGGACAGGCCCTTAACTAATCAAGAATCTATCTATCTCTGCCTTAAAAATGTCCAATGACTTGGCCTTCAGATAAGACAGCTGGCAAAGAATTCCACAGATCCACCACCCTCTGACTAAAGACATTTTCCTCATCTTCTTAATTCTGAGGCTATGGCTTCTCCCACTAATGGAAACATCCTCTCCACGTCCACTCTATCCAAGCCTTTCTCTATTCGATGCTTCAAGGAGGTGCCCCTTTCGCCCTTCTAAATCCCAGCGAGTACAGGGTCAGCGCCGTCAAATGCTCATCTCTGCAGAACGTGGATAGATGGCGTTTTGGGTCGGAAACCTTCAGACTAATTGTAGGGGGCACAGGAAAGAAAGCCGAGAGGAGAGGAAGGGCAAGGCAGATTGGTGAATGCAGGCGAGGGGTTATTTGATAGACAGATTGTTCGACAAAGGCCAGAGATGAAGAGGCAGGTGAACGGTTAAATGATAAAGTTGCGAATTGTGAAACTTGAGGGCAGTTTCACTTGAAGTGCCACAATAACAAAATAACAAAGGCAAGTGGGATTGGAATAGATAGGCCTGGTGGTCGGCATGGGAACGGCAGGCGGAAGGGACCATTTCCATGCTGTACAACTGTATACGACCAAAACTCACCGAGCAGATCTCCAGAGAAGTTGACAGGCAGGACTATTCCCACAGAGAATACGCCAATGACCACCAGTAGCCCGATAATGTGACGCTGGAAGGACAAGTAGTGGACGGCATCTTCCCCACATTTCTCTCTGATCTCTTCATCTCTGAGGGAAGTGGAGACGGACACAGGTAACCGGGTGAAACGCGTCCCCATCCCACATAAAACTCAGATTATCACCTCCCACAACTTCTATTCCCATCTCAAATACCGTCGAAATGAAAGCCTTTTAACACAGGGCGCTGAATGAATGAATTTTGCATGGACACCCGAGTTTATCGATTGCGGCAAAAGGCAGCTCGTGAAAGACTGACTCATTCTTCGCTCAGCTAGCGTTGTTGCCTTCCCAGAAAGATTGAAAGGAATAAGAGCACAGAATCAATAGAATGTAGAATGGAGACACAAGGAGCTGCAGCAGTTGGAGCTGTGAGCAAAACAAAGTGTTGCAGAAACTCAGTGGATGATTTATAATGAAGAATGTATTGTGAAGACTGTGGAATGTTTTATAACTCATCTCAAAACTTAGAATACGCCAATGAAGATAGGTGAAGGGTAGCACTGCTGCTGTTGCACAGTTACTGCAGACTAGGTGTCATAAGAAGGAACTGCAGATGCTGGTTTATACCCTAGATAGACACAAAATGCTGGAGTAACTCAGCGGGCCAGGCAGCATCGCTGGAGAAAACGTGTAAGTGACACTGCGGGTCTGAAGAAGGGCCCTGACCCGAAACGTCACCTATCCATTTTCTCCAGAGATGCTGCTTGACCTGCTGAGTTACTGCAGCATTCTCTGTCTATCTTTACTGTGGACTTGGGTGCGATCAAGATATCAGATGTGGACTTTGTATGATCTCTGTGATTGAGTGGGCTTCAAACAGATGTTCCAGTTTCCTCACACATTCCAGAGATGTGCTGGTCACCTCAAGCTAAACAGCAGAAGACTGTTGGGCAAGTGAGAGAATAGGTTGGAGGGGAAATGCAACTGATGGAATTTCTCAGAGCAAACACAGACCAGAGGGGCCGAATAGTCTCTTTCCATGAAGTGACAAAATATCTCAAAATTAAAATATTTACATTAGGACAATTTCAGGATTTGGTTGCTATCCACCTTGCTAAAGATAGGATAGATTGAGGTATATGGTCCAAACATGGGCAAATGGGACACCTTAGTTTGGGGCATCTTGGGGCATAGACGTGTTGGGCTGAAGGGCCCGTTTCTGTGCTGCATGACTCTATGGGCAATTCAATGGAACAAAATATAGGGAACGAAGTGAGTGGCAAACTGACAAATTATACTGCAATGTAAAAGGAAAACACCTTAGTCAAAGGATAGTTTCTTAGCGCATCGGATTTCCACACTTGCTCACCGACTGGTGAGCAAGTGTGTTAAGTGGATTTCATGCGAGTGCGACTCAACTTTCCAATGGTATAAGTGTAAATTGTCGCTAATGTGTGTAAGATAGTGTTAATGTGCGAGGATCGCTTGTCGACGCGGACTCTTTGGGTCGAAGGGCCCGTTTCCACGCTGTACCTCTAAACTAAACACTACCAGGACCGCACAATGGGTTTACTCAGTCAGCCACCCTTGCCCGATTGTGAATAAATCACAACCATATCCAACATAATAATTATCAAGTCTTTGTTAAGCGGGAAGATTAAAATGTATAAGACATTCGTGAGGCCACACTTGAATATTGTATTCTGCTTTGCTCACCGTGCTATTTGAAAGGTGCCATGAAGTTGGAAAGGGGGCAGAGAAGATTTACGAGGAAGTTGCCAGGATTCGAGGGTCTGAGCTGTAGGAAGAAGTTGGGGAGTCTAGGATTTTATTCTTTGGAGTGTAAGAGATTGAGGGGTAATCTTACAGAGGTGCATGAGATCAAGAGGGGAAAAGATAGGAAGAATACACAGTTTTTTCCCAGTGTAAGAGAATCAAGAATTAAACTGCATAGCTTCAAGGCGAAAGAGGAAAGATTTCATAGGCACCCGAGTGGTAACATTTTCACTCAGAGCGTGGTGGATATATGGAATGAGCTGTCAGTGGAGATAGTTAAGGCAGGTACAATACCAACAACATTTAAGATATTTGGATAGGTTCATGGATAGGAAAGATTTGGAGGGATATGGGTCAAGCACAGGTAAATGGGATCAGCTTAGATGGGGTAATGAGCTGTTTCAGTGCTATATGACACTATACACAAAACAGGTGCAGGTATAGGCTCAGGCACAAGAGCAAGCCTTTACTCGCATTACATGGCACTCGCTGTATGTTACGTTGTCACTTGTGGGCAGAGCACCAAGGTAAATTTCTTATATGTGAATACTTGGCCAATAAACTTATTCATTCATTCATGAGGAATATTATCCCAAATTCCACTTCATACATGAGTGATATAGTAAAATTCTTACGTTAAAGGCAGCAGGAATCCAGATCACTGGACACTTCTATAACTACAGTGCTTGGCTTTAACAATTTAAATCTTTAAGTTATATTATTCAGTATAAATTATGGACTTTGTTTTAACATGAGAATACTCACTTTATTCTGAAGATAGCAGTCAACCACGAACAGAAGCCCTGTGAAGAAATATCGGGATGTTTGAATGGCTTATCGCAGGAATCACATAACCTATTGCAGAACACATTTTTTTTGTGAGAGGAATAGATAGAAGAGATTTTTGAAACAGACAGCTATGGAAACTTTAAAACACAACACAAAGATCGGGTAACACAATCAAGACTATTTAAGAGCGCCAAATACAGTGATCATTGGGAGCAATCTAGGAGATTATACAAAGATTCATCTATTCCTTACCTACAGAATTTTCCTCTGATGTGAAGATAGACAAAATGCTGGAGTAACTCAGTGGGACGGAATGGGAGAAAGAATGGGTGGCGTTTTGGGTCGAGCCGTCTTCAGACCATGTGTTGTTTACTGTAGCAGGCACTTTAGCATTTTTTCTTCTTCGGAATGATCTTATAACAATTATAAATAACGCACCTCCGAAGATATGAAGAGTAGACACAGCCCAATTCCACCCCATTACAATAAGCAAATGTCGTTTTACCCGTTCAACCTTATTTTATTGTTTTACGATTGCCATTTGTCCTTTGACAACAGAGAACAGAATCTGACTAAAGTAGACTGCAGTGTCAGGTACACATGCTCAGTTTTAACATTCTTTATTGAGACACATGAAAAGGACTTTATTTTTAGGCACACTTCTTACCCCAAGCTGTCTTCTTAAAGCTTTGTCATTTATTTTTGGCAAAACTAAGTCACCGAGTATTTTTAAAGCACAGATTGACAGGTTCTTGATTTGGCAAGGGTGTCAAAGGCTTTGGGGAGATGGCGGGTGAAAGGGGTTGAGTGGGAACGATAGATCAGCCATGATTGAATGGTGGAGTGGACATGTGTAGGAAAGAGAAGGGTGGCGACCCTTCTCTCCGGAGATGCTGCCTGTCTCGCTGGGTAACTCCAGCATTGAGTCTACGGTGGAGTAAACTTGATGGGCCGAATGGCCTAATTCTGCTCCTCTGACTTATGAATGTATAAGAACTAGTGCAAATGGCAAGGACTTGGTGGGCCGAAGGTCAGGTTTCCATGCTGTACCTCTAAACTACAAATGAGATGGGAAGCGACGTATGTGTGGCATTGAACACATTTACGTTTATCCATGAAACCTGCAATCGTATTCATGTATTAAAAATATTGAATGCATTTTTTACATCTCAAAATGCTCATTAATTCTCAGATGATACTTCAATTCTGAAGAAGTGCCGTTGTAATAGGGCTGCAGATAAAACAAGCTGAGCGCAGCAGAAGCATGTTTTACTAATGACTTTGAGCTGCTGGCAAGGGCAGACATAAAAATTAGTGAAAGGTCGATTCAAAGCACTCAGCAAGAATAACTTAATTTAGTCAGGATCACTCAATGCATAACCTTCCATAGAGCTGATGGATCATGTCCAATTGCACACAGTTTCGGTATGTAACTATCTAATGGCTTTTAAAAGACAAGGAACTGTTGGTGCTGGTTTAGAAAAAAAAGCCCAGTGCTGGTGTAACTCAGTGGGTCAGGCAGTATCTCAACATGGATAGGCGATGGTTTAGAATCTAATGGCTTTGCTAGGGCTTCATCAATGGCCTAGTCAAGGACGTTCACCTGCATTTTGGGTGGCACGGTGGCGCAGCGGTAGAGTTGCTGCCTCGCAGCGCCAGAGACCCGGGCTCCATCCTGACTACGGGCGCTTGTCTGTATGGGGTTTGTACGTTCCCCCCGTGACCTGCGTGGGTTTTCGCCAGTTTCCTCCCACACTCCAAAGGTGGAGTGTACAGGTTTGCAGATTCATTGGCTTGGTACCATTGTAAATTGCCACTTGTGCGTTTCGGATAATGTTGGTCGGCGTGGGCTTGGTGGGCCGAAGGGCCCGTTTCCACGTTGCATCTCTAAAGCAAACTTTGACACTGCTTTAAGACGCAGATGACAACAAGGTTTCACGTGAAGCATAATGACTGGTACGATCGTGCCAGTTTTTCGGCGTCGTACTGTGTTAAGCTTCGGTGTAACAAAATCTTTTCATCCTTGACCTTTCGTGCATTACCTTCCACTGGAATGGCCAGCAAGGTCTAAATGTAGATTACCGTGAGGAAGGAGGAGAATTTCGCAGCTGCCTGCGAGGAATCAGTTACCTGCTGGCAGAATGCTTCAACTGCACATAGGGGAAGGCACGCTTGCGAGAGGGCTGTGACAATGCAGCCACAAAAAAAAAAAAAAAATACATGCCTGACATTCACGAGTGTGAACATTTAATCTCATGAAGAGACGGAAAGAGGTGTAAATCAACAAATGCATTGAGATGAACAGTTTATTTCTAATGGAATTATCACCAACTCTGTAATATATCTGCCACATCGCTAATTGCCGTTTAAACTGTAAATGCGACCTCAGCTGTCAGTGTCCTGCCTCACGTCTATTTTTCGCTGCTCCCTTCCCTAGGCCCTGCCTGGATTCACACCTATTTCTCCCCTTCCACCTACATTCCGTCCTCTGGCTTCACAACTAGTACCTCCTCTATCCTCATCTCTGTATCTCACAACATTTGCCTTTTCATCTCTGGCCTTTGTCCACCCATCTGCCAATTAACATCCTCTCCTCCTTCCTCACTTCAAGTCAAGTCAAATCACATACACATACGAGATGTGCAGTGAAATGAAAAGTGGCGATGCTCGCCGATTGTGCAAACAAACTACAGAACAGAATGGAACAGAATCAGTAATTACATATTTGTGAGAAAAAAAAACCCCAGCAATTTTAAAAAGACACAACACAACAGTTAATTGGTACAGTAGGTTAGTCCCTGGCGAGATAAGAGTTTACAGTCCTGATGGCCTGTGGGAAAAAACTCCGTCTCATCCTCTCTGTTTTCACAGCATGACAGCGGAGGTGTTTGCCTGACCGTAGCAGCTGGAACAGTCTGTTGCTGGGGTGGAAGGGGTCCCCCCAGAATGTTGCTGCCTCTGGATCTGCACCTTCGATGTATAGTTCCTGCTGGGGGGCGGGTGTAGTTCCCATAGTGCGTTCGGCAGAACGCACTACTCTCTCTGTCCACAATCTGCTCCATAGTTTTTTTGACATTCAAGAGGAGGCTGTTGTCCTGACACCAGAGTGCCAGATCAGCCACCTCCTCGCAGTAGGCCACTTGTATCCACCTATCACTTGCCGGGCTTTGTCCAGCCCCCACCTCTTCCAGCTTTCTCCCCCCCCCCCCCCCCACTACAATCAGTCTGAAGAAGGGTCCCAACCCAAAATGCCACCTAGACATTATCTCGAGAGGCTGCCTGACCTACAAGTTCCTCCAGCACTTCGTGTCTTTTACTCTAAACCAGCACCTGCACTTCTTTGAGTCTCCAGTGTCCATTTTTGTCGGTCAACATGGAAAACCACTACACCTGTTAAGTAATGTTTACAAAAATCAATGGGATGTTAGTGAGGACACATAACCCCACCATTCTGCTGGTATAATGTGTGACTAGGAGAATCCAATGTATAATACTAATATTCAATTATTTTCATCAAGCAATTAAAGCATTAGTTGTATCATATGACCATAATCATAATTAAAACAGGGGCACAAGTGCTCCGTTTAGTTTCTCGCTCTCTGCCAATGGATCACATGCTTCTCAGTCACCACCAATATTAGGAGAACAAAGGCAGCCATGTTCACAGTATTATAGAACGTGTGTGTCCTCAGCCCATCCTTGACAAAGGCCAGGAATTAGTTAAAATGGTTAACAACCGGGAGATCCTGCAAGATTAGTTTAGTTTAGAGATACAGCGTGGAAACAGGCCCTTCGGCTCTACGAGTCGGCACCGACCAGCGATCACACGAACACCATCCTACACCCACTAGGGACAATTTACAACTCTACCAAGCCAATTAACCTACAAACCTGCACGTTGTTGGAGTGTGGGCGGAAACCGGAGCTCCCGGTGAAAACCCACACAGGTCACGGGGAGAACGTACAAACTCCGTCCAGACTGCACCCGTGGTCAGTATGGAACCTGGGTCTCCGGCGCTGTGAGGCAGCAACAGTACCGCTGCGCCACCGTGCCACTTATCGTACAAAAGCGTTCAGTGAAACAACCACTGAGTCTACACTTGGTCTTGCCAATGTAAAATCCCTGTCCCACTGTACGAGGTCATTCAAGAGTTCTCCCCGAGTTTGCCCTGATTTGAACTCGGAGATTTACGGTAATGGCCTCTCTCCGGTACTCGGGGCTCTCGTGGACATTTTTCAACATGTTGAAAAATCTTCACGAGTCTTCCCGAGCTTACCTGCTGTTAGCGAGTCTTCCGAAGTACCTGCCTTTAGCAACACGAGCCGCTAAGAGACGTCCCTGAGCTCCGACGTACCCGCTACGTTCATTCTACGTGCTTACCACGAGTTTGATTTTTTTTTTTAAACTTGGGAGAGCTCTTGAATGAACTCGTACAGTGGGACAGGGCTTTAAAGCAATCCAAGGCACCTCATTTAAGACAGAAATGGATAAGGTTGGCCCTACGATTGCACTCTTACATTGGTTAGAAATGAGTGCATTTAAGCCCCATTCTGGAGAGTTAAGTTCATAACGCAGGCTGGCTTCCTAAAGACCACAAACTAGCTGGCGCGCTTCCTAGATGAAGGCAGCAACTGCTTTTCATGGGGCCTCCTGAGATTGTGAAAGGCTGTAAAAAGCATGACACGTTAAGCTATATGCACGCCGGTCATTTCAAATGTTTGAATGTTTAAACTTTGTTGACCATTGACCGACTCTGCTGGACAAGAATAATTGCCATGGCACATGGGCTCGTTAGTATAACCTTGCTATTTCATACACAAACAAAGAAAAAAACAAAAAAGTATGCCAAATACACTGGACCACTGGCAGTAGCACATGAACTAATGATGCTTCTTCATCCCCTATCTGAACTCTGCAGTTTCAAAGGCTGAGGGGAGATCCCATTGAAGTATATAAAATTATGAGGGGCTTAGATAGAGTAGACAGTCAGAACCATTTTGGCCAGGGTGGAAATGTCAAAGGTTAGAGGGCAGAGCTGTTAGGTGCAAGGGTGCAAAGTTTAAAGGAGATGTGCGGGACAAGTTTAACAAAATATATAACACAGTGTGGTGGGTGCCTGGAATGAGTTGCGAAGGATGGTGGAGGAGGCAGATTAGACAACGGCATTTAAGAGGCTTTTGGATAGGCACACGGATGTGCGGTGAATGGAGGAATATGGAATATATACAAAATCTGTGGAGGTTAATTATATCACGCACTTAAACTCAGTAACAGAAGACAATAGGATGCACAACTACAGACTCCACTGCAGACACAGTCCAACTGTTCAGATCAAAATTTTTAGATGTTAAGATACCACAAGTCCAACATCATGACTGGCACTACTCACCAGCGATTGATATGGTAACAACCATTTGATGTCTGGGTTTGTACAGAGTCTGTAATGACATTGTGGTTCTACACTGAGCTTTAATTCACTTGGCGCGGCCACATGTTAAACACAGACCTTGCAAACAGCATGTAGTGGAAGCAGTCGTGCTAAAAGATCACCATCAGACGGGCAACTTTGTAAATAGTATGCAGCATATTTAGAACAAACAGTTTGAGATAGTTTTCCCGCTGGCGTGTTGGAGGTTGCAGGGAGGCCTGATCGAAGTATATAGTATTAAGATAGGGTAGAGTCAGAAGCTTTCCCCCAGGGTGGAAATGTCAAGGACTAGAGGGCACAGCCATTCGGTGAGAGGGCAAAGTGTAATGGAACAAGTTATTATCATAGAATGGAAAATGGTGCTTGCCTGGAATGTGCTGTCAGGTGTGGCAGATAAGATTGCGTCGTTTACGAGGTTTGCAGCTGCACATGGACATGCAGGGAAAGCAGGGATATGGATCGTATGCAGGCAGAGGAGGTTCGTTTAACTAGCATCATGTTTGGCATGGATATTGTGGGCCAAAGGGCCTGTTCTGTGCTGTACTGTACTGTTCTATGCTCCTTGCAGGACGTGGGTGAACCAGATCGATTTTTCTGATGATCTGCTGGGAGGGGCAAAGTTTAAAGTAGTTGTATGGGGCAGATTTTTGTACATAGAGGGTGGTTGGGGGCCTGGAACGCACTGCCGGGGGGCAGTGGTGGAGGCAGATCATGGCAGTTAAGATGCTGTGAGATAGGCACATGGATATGCAGGCATTGGATCAGGTGCAGGCAGAGAGATTAGTTTAACTTGCCATCATGTTCAGCACAGACATTGAGTACAGCCTGTTCCCGTGCTGTACTGTGCTGTGTGGTTTAAAGGGATATGGGCCAAATATGATCAGAAGGGGCTAACTCGATAAGGATCACATGCAGGTAGTTGAACTTACTTTAACATGGCACCATGTTTGTCACAGACATTGTGGGCCTAAGGGCCTCTTCCTGCACTGCACTGATATGGCCAGTCCCTATTCTAAGGAGCACAATCCTGCCAGACCCATTCCCATACTCTTTCCTCCCATCCCTGCAAATTATTTCACTAACGTTTATCCAGCTCTCTTTTGAAAGCACTTAAAGCTGAGTTTCCATCATCTTGACAGACAGCAACTTCAGGCTGTAGAAAGAAGGAACTGCAGATGTCGGTTTACAAGGAAATCATGTGTAAAATTATTCGAGGAATAGGTCGGGTCGATGCACAGTCGCTTGCTCACAGTAGGTGAATCGAGGGCCAGAGAACATAGGTTTAAAGTCAAGGGGAAAAGATTTAATAGGACCCGAGTGGTAACATTTTCACACAAAGGATGGTAGGTGCATTGAACAAGCTGCCAGAGGGGGTAGTTGAGGCAGGGACTATCTTAACGTTTAAGAAACAGTTGGACAGGTACATGGATAAGACAGGTTTGGAAGGATATGGACCATGCGCAGGCACGTGGGACTAGTGTAGCTGGCATATTGTTGGCCGGTATGGGCGAGTTGGGCCGAAGGGTCTGATTCCACACTATCACTCTATGAAAGACAAAATGCTGGAGTCAATGAGTGGGTCCAGCAACATCCTTAAAGAACATTTTCGGGTCAGAACCCTTCTTCAAACCTTAACTCCAGGCTGTCTCAGATTAAAACAAGCTTTCCATCATATTAATATGCATTGCCAAAATTATTTAAATTTGAAGGGGGTTTCGGACCTGAAACATCACCTCTCTATGTTCTGCAGGGATGCTGCCTGACCTGCTGAGTTACTCCAGCAGTTTTTGTCCGGGTTTGTGTATTAACCAGCATCTGCAGTTCCTTGTTTCTACATCAGAACAAAGCCGCAACGTGTAATTCATTGCTGATCTGTCCTAGGTCTTCTCTTTCATGTCAATTCCCTCAATTCTTTGATCTATCGACGTTCAACCTATCGCAATGTTCATCGCAGCATTTCAACAAGTACATGGATAGGATAGGTTTAGAGGGACATGGGCCAAACGCCGGCAGGTGGGACTAGTGCAGATGGGGCGTGTGAGTCGGCGTGGGCAAGTGGGCCCAAAGGGCTTATATCCGCGCTGTATGACTTTCAAAAAATGTAGCTTCCGCTTTAATTACACTCATGGTTTAAGCTACACAAGCCTCAGTCACTTCCAGTATATATTACTGAACAAAGCAAATTAACAGTAACATTGACAAATATTCCGTCTCCTTTCATGTTCTGTCCTTGAAGTACTGATCAACAATGTGCCTACATAATACCAGATTAATCTTTGTACCCTTGTAAAACAAAACGTGATTGCAGATGGTACATTTGGCAACCTTTGTAAATCTATAAAAAGAATATGGGCTTTACTTCATCAAGTCGGCATCATGCCCTTGGGTTAAATCATGGAATGCAATGACCCAGCAATACACCTCTATTATGCTTGGAAAAGAACACTGATGAATGTTTTCAAATTAACCTGTCGCAAAAAGAACAGTGGACAGTACTTGGACAGTAGTCTCACATCAAGGTCAAGGTTATCTTCTGGAACGAGGGGGATAATGAATGTTTATCTTAGAGATACAGCGGGGAAACACCGAGATACACCGAGTCCGCACCGACCAGCGATCCCCGCACATTAACACTAGGGACAATTTACAATTATACCAAGCCAATCAACCTACAAACCTGTTAAGTATTTGGAGTGTGGGAGGAAACGGGAGATCCTGGAGAAAACCCACGCGGGTCATGGGGAGAACGTTCAAACTCCGTGTAGACAAGCGCCCGTAGTCAGGATGGAACCTGGGTCTCTGGCGCTGCGAGGCAGGAACTCTATCGCTGAGCCATGGCGCTGGCTCAATGTGGTAGTGCCAGACTCGAACAGCATAAAAATAGGCCATTCAGCCCCGAATGCCCATCAAGTATTAATATCAGTCGCATTCACCTGCACTAGGCCTGTGGGCAATACTAATTCCACTTGCCTCCATTCCCTACACTGATAAACCTATGCCCTCTAGGTTTAGACTTTCTACTGTTGGAAATGTGTGTTGGCTATTTTGTGGGCCCCCCTCGGTCATGACTGACCATGGGTGATGCATCCTCGGATGCAAGCCTGGGCGATGTCACATGTAGGACAGGCAGTTGCCCATGTAGCACGTCTAACCCCCCTCCCCCCACCCTCCACATCGCCGATCAATCCAAAGGAACAGCAGGGCCGATACAGCTTGGAACCAGCGCCATCGCAGGAGCTGCCATAACGAGGTTGTAGACAACGACGAACTGCCTTAGGGGCTCCGACTCCAGAAGATTTTTTCTTGCGGTTTACTCCTGGAACCTATTTCATGATTGGATATGGCCACAAGGCAGTGGAGGTTTTAGATCAGAGTTTTCCCTCTCCTAGATGGACTGCCTTCCCAGGCTGACTCGCCCCATCTGGTTATCTATACCTTGCATAACCTTGGTGACGTAGCCCTCAGCCTCCTTACCATCTTAACTGCGCTAACGTCTTCAAGGATCCTTGGACGTATACCAATGTTGTTCTTCTCTTTAGTGTACTTAGCAAAATCTTTCTCACTTGGTGTTAAATTGGCTGGAATAACATTCGCCTTTACAATAAAAGATAGAAAGCATTTCTCGTAAATCTGATCCAGAAAGCAAAGGCAAAATTACTCACATTATCCCTCTGATCATAGTCAACTGAGCTTGACACGGAGGTCAGGCGCTCATATCGGTCATGGTTCTCCGAATGCAAAGCCGATGCCACGCTGAGGGACAAAACAAGAGGCCGTCATCAGCACACAAACACTCCACCAATACTCAGTGAACTAGCATCAGTGGCATTAACACAGTGCAGCAGGTCTCCAAGTGGCTTTTGTGCCTGAAGTAGGATTTGCTTCAATGGTTCGTGTGCTTTCGGCGATCCCGATGTAGCCTCATAAGGTCATGTGATAGGGAGTAGAATTATGCCATTCGGCCCATCAAGTTTGCTCCGTCATTCAATCATGGCTGATCTATCGCTCCCTTCCCCTGCCTTCGCCCCTGCCTTCTCCCCCGACACCCGCACTAATCAAGATTCTATCTGTCTCTGCCTTAAAAATGTCCACTGACTTTGCCTCCACAGCCCTCTGTGGCAAAGGATTCCACAGATTCACCCTCCTCGGAATTCCTTCCTAAAAGAGCGCCTTTTAATTCTGAGGCTATGACATCTAGTCCCAGTCTCTCCCACTAGTAGAAACATCCTCTCCACATCCACTCTATCCAAGCTTCCAAGAGACCAAGCAACTGTTTCACCAAACACGTGCTCTGTCCATCAGGGATAGTAGGATCTCCCAGCTGCAAACCACTTTAATGCCCCTCCCATTCCCACACTGACCTTTCTGTCCTGGGCCTCCTCCATTCCCAGAGTGAGGCCGCACACAAGCTGAAGGTACAGCCCTTCATCTCCCGCTTGAGTAGCTTTCAACCCAATAGTCATGGACATTCATCTCTCCAATTTTAAGTAATAACTCACCAACCCCTCACCTCTTCTCCTTGTCCCTCTCCCACCCCAGTTTGAGCAATTTGTAAACGCGATCTCCCACCACCTTAAGCACCCTGCTCATCTCCCATTTCCGAGTCCCCATTTTCTGTTTACCCCCCCCCCCCCACACTTTCCCCTCCCACCCATATCCCTTCCGCTGGTTCGACATTTCACTCCTCATCCAACAGTCTTTTTTTCTTTTTCACATTTAGCCTTCGTCACTTACTCCACCAAGCAAATCCTCTCACTTGCCAGACTTTGCTTTCCAACTTTTTCCCCTCCCCCGCTACTTCATCAGTCTGAAAGGCCCCAACCCAAAATATTGTCTGTCCATTCCCTCCACAGATACGGCCTGACCCGCTGAGATCTTCCAGCACTATCATTTGCTTCAGCGGCATTGCTAAACGTCAAAGAGTGCAATTCAACTGCTGGAAGCAGTGACTTGTGCATCCTTTGTTGAGTGATTTTGACACGAGTAATAATGGTGCAACTAATTATATCGTGTGTTGGTAGCGAGATGTTTTTGCCGTGAAGTGCTGAAGAATTAATTGCTTTGTCACCTCAAATACAATGTGAAAGTGAACTGCAGTGAACACATCAGGCCTCCCTGTTGCTGGGGGTGCTGATGCTAAAGAAACGAGACCTGCTGACACTCGAGATAATGTCACATCAACACGGAATCACTTTACCAATCACCAACTGCAGTAGCTCATCTGCTGCCAACATATGCAACTTGCAAGGGAAGAGACAGAGGTTAGATAGTGGTTACGATCCCAAGAGTCATGGGCCTTTGCAAATAGTCATCATTCAAGAGAGGAAATATGGAAAGAAAGGGTGATGTTCAGATGGTGCTTCCAAACAAGCTAACATCCAAGGACTGGTGATACTGGAAGAGTTTGCTGCAATATCCAAAGCTCCAAAAGTCATCGTATTTTCACTCTCCAAGCAGACCATTCAATTTCAATTGGTGTCTCTGTCCAATTAATACTTGATAGATACATTTTGCCTCAGTGGTACCAATGCTACATTAAATCAATAGGATTAGGAGTTAAGTCCCCAAACCCATAATTTTTAGTACCGCTCCAAAGGACTGCTGCACCAGAGGTCCGCTCTTTCAGACAAATTATCAAAGATACCAGCTTTCATACAGCCGATAGGTCATCCTTCAACCAATATTGTCACAGAGGCTGGTGGGTTTATGGAACAAGCTGCCAGAGATGGTGGTTGAGGCAGCTACGATCGCACCTGGGTCCCTAGCACTGAGGCAATTTATATTGAGGATGACACCACCTCATTTTACTGCTGGAATATTGTACCCAGGAGAGAATGATTCGAAGTTCTTCGCCGAGATGGCCGAACGTAGCAAATCACACAAATGCACTTTGTGTTCAGCAACTCATCCACACTCTCGCTGTTAAGCTGCAAGAAGCCCAAGTGAACATCACCGACTGAGATCACTTAAACATGTTTTAATACCAGGAGGCAGCCATGCAATGCGTGCACCTTGTGAGAAGCTTGTCGGTGTAACATACGGAGCCAGGATTGTTCAATGAATCGGAAAACAAGCTCGGCTCCTTCCCCCCCCCAACCCCACCACCACCAATCAATTATTTCTTGGATTTCTTCTTTTTCTGCAAGGTACTTTTGAGATTTGTTACGGTGAAGTATGCAGTAGACGACTGCTGGAGCTGTGGGCAGGAAGCAAGCAGTGACTGCTAACCTCCCATTGCAATGCACGTGACGTATTCCAATACAAGTCACATTTAGGTTTGGACATCAGTGGGGTGGGTAAGCCTACTGCAGCTTCTCACATGGGCACTGGACAGCAAGCGCTGATGGAGACGCAGCTATATTATAGAATATAGAATCCATACAGTGCACTTGCCAAAGTTTTATTACACACCAGTAGCACCCTTACTGAAGAACCATTAGTACCAATTCAACCCAGAGAGCACATAAATGGAAAAAGTGGTTAATACTATCACAGACCACGGGAGAGAACTAAAATGGAAAAAATAAACCTCAAACATACTATTCCCGCTCTTCCGCTCGGAGTTTCCCACGTCTCTTTCTAAAGAATGTAAAAGAGAGGCCTTAAAAACACAGATTGAATTTTAAAAATTCAACTTTACCTGAAAAGCCAGTAGAAGAACTTAAAATAAGGCGTGCGAGGGCTTCTCGGCTTTGTCCTCCTCTAATGAAGTTCATGAAAATGGTCTACCAGCATCAACAGTTCGGCAAATCGGAGGCCTCTAAAGATAATGGTCTGCTTCCACACAAACAACCAGCACAAGATAATTTCCATGAACACAACCCTACACCAGCCCCAATCCAAAGTGAGAGAGCAACATGATGCTCCATGCAATAGCCTTTTATGAACATCAGCAACTGGAGCACATCACACCGACGACCGATGGACTTCACTCGCGGTGATCCAATGGGGTTTTGAAAATTCTGTGTCCGGCCCATTCATCAAAAAAAGACCACAAGGAACTGCAGATGCTGGAGGAACTCAGCGGGTTGGACAGCAGTCGACAGAGGAATGGATGGGCGACGTTTCGAGGCCGGGACCCTTTTTCACAGTGAAGACGGGTCCTGACCGGAAACGTTGTCTGTCCACGCCCTCTAGAGATGCTGCCTGACCTGCGGAGCTACTCCAGCCCTATCTTCAGAAAACTAGCCGTTGCAAGGCCCTACACAGAATAGAAACATAGAAAATAGGTGCAGCCCTCTGAGCCAGCACCGCCACCGAGATATGGAGGTCACACAGCACAGGAATCAGCCATTCAGACTGCTGTACCTGGATGGTCGGGGGAAGCCAGCCTGTATGGTACTGCTCTATGTTCAAGTCTAGCTTTTTGTTTCCCCCCTTACAACTTCTAAATATTAGCACAGACTTATTGAAGAATAAAGCATATTACTTGACCTCACCCAGAATGATGGTAGGCCAGACAGATGAAGGAGAGGCGAGCCTTCCAAGTGGAATTATTCCAGATTTTTGACGTATCTCAAGTGACAATGGGGGAAAAAAAGACTGTGTAGAGCAATGGCCAGATCCCATCAGCAGTCAGTCTTCACATCCCCGTATCCCTCTCATTAGCACATTTTCCCAGCCAACAATGGGCCATTGTGGGCTCCACCCTTCCTGAGGTCATCTGTTGTCGGCTCTGATTTGTTCTGGCCTCCAGTACACCCCCACCCCCCATCTTTCTGTCTGAAGAATCCGAAACATCACCTATTTCTTCCCCAGATGCTGCCTGACCCGCTGAGTTATTCTCCACACAAAATCTTAGTCCGTTTATCTTGAAGTGAAACCAGAAACATCCATCACCTCTCTCAGACAGACATGCACGCAATCTGCAGATCTGTCTTGTTCTGGGCAACTGAAGGAACAGAGAACCATGTTCAACATTATAAAACATTTAAAACAAAATGCAAAAGGTTAGGAAGTACTTCAACACATGCCAATAGTAACAGAAAACTTAACACGAGTGTATGTTGTTACCTCTCAGAATCCGACACCAGTGCGAGACGCCCATAATCCCAGGCTACCTTCCGCAAAATTGAGAACACAAACAAGAGCACCTACAATAAAAATAAAGATGAGAACTTAGCTAATGTCCAACATTCAACACATTGTCCATTCTACATTCAATGATCGTGCTAGTTTTAAATAGTCTGTGTTACTGAGATATGTACCATACAAGTAACGTGCCAGAGGATCTCAATAGGCCAGGCAGCGCCAGTGGAGGGAGTGGATCGGCAACGTTTCCCTTCATCGGGGCCCTTCCCAGACTGATTGCCACCTACACATCCTGGCAGAACTTTTGACGGATGATGAGAGCATTTGACGACAATGGGCCTGTACTCGCTGGAGTTCAGGAGGATGATGGGGGGGGGGGTGGGGGGGAAAGACTTCATTGAAACTTACCGAAGAGTGAAAGGCCTGGAGTGAGTGGATGTGGAGAGGACATTTCCACACTTATTAGAGTCTAGGACCAGAGGGCACAGCCTCAGAATGAAAGGATGTACCTTTAGAAAGGAGTTGTCGGATCTTTAATCCGATTAGTGAATCTGTGGAATTCATTGGCAGGATAGTTTCTCCGCCTGCTTCCCTGTATCCCTTCGTTAACACCTCTTCCCCAGCCAACAATCGGCCATTACGAGTTCCACCCTTCCTGGGTCACTTGTTTCTGGCCCCGATTTGTTCTGGCCTTTTCCTACATCCAGCCCAGCCCCTCCTTACTTTCAGTCTGAAGAAGGAATCCAGCCCGAAAGGTCGCCCATCCTTTTTCTCCAGAGATGCTGCCCGACCCACCGAGTTACTCCAGCATTTGGTGTCTATCCAAGGATAGAGCTGCCCTAGTCCTCACCTTCCACCCCACCCGACATTGCATTCAATGGATCATTCTCCCCAATTTTCGTCACCTAAATGATGCCAGCACAATAACCTGGCCCTCAACATCAGCAATACCAAGGAACTGATTGTGGACTTTGGAAGGGGTAGGATGGGGACCCACAGTCCCGTTTATATCAACGGGTCGATGATGGAAAAGGTCAAGAGCTTCAAATTCCTGGGGGTGCATATCTCTGAAGATCTCTCCTGGTCAGAGAACACTGATGCAATTATAAAGAAAGCACATCAGCGCCTCTTCTTCCTGAGAAGATTACGGAGAGTCGGTCTGTCAAGGAGGACTCTCTCTAACTTCCACAGGTGCACAGTAGAGCATGCTGACCAGTTGCATCGTGGCTGGGTTCGCAAACTTGAGTGCCCAGGAGCGGAAAAGACTACAAAAAGTAGTAAACACTGCCCAGTCCATCATCGGCTCTGACCTCCCTAGTCCATCATCAGCTCTGACCTCCCTACCCTCGAGGGGATCTATCGCAGTCGCTGCCTCAAAAAGGTCCCACACCATCCTGGTCACACACTCATCTCCCCGCTACCTTCAGGTAGAAGGTACAGGAGCCTGAAGACTGCAACGTCCAGGTTCAGGAATAGCTACTTCCCCACAGCCATCAGGCCATTAAACTTGGCTCGGACAAAACTCTGAACATTAATAGCCTATTATCTGTTTATTGGCACCTTATCTGTTTATTTATCCATGTGTGCATATATTTATAGAAATGGTATATGGACACACTGATCTGTTCTGTATATTCTGTTCTACTATATTCTGTCGTGCTGAAGCAAAGTAAGAATTTCACTGTCCTATCTGGGACACATGACAATAAACTGAATCTTGATTCTTGAGTCCACCATTAGACATCTCCTCTTTCCATTTCAGCTTCTTGCAGGGACTGTTCCATGGTCCATGCTTCCGTTCCCACCAACCACCCCACTTATTGCAGCTCTTTGACTTGCAACCGCAGGAGTTGAGACCCTGGCCCTTTCACCTCTTCCCATCCCACCATCCAGGGACCCAGGCAACCCTTCCAGATGAAGCATCGATTCACTTCCTCTACTCTGGCCTCTATTCGCTGTTCACAATGTGCACTCCTCTACACTGGGAGAAACCAAACGCAGATTGCGTGAACGCTTTGCAGAGCACCCATGTCCAATTATGTCGGGCGACGCAGCGGCAGAGTTGCTGCCTTACAGCACCAGAGACCCAGGTTCGATCCTGACTACGGATGCTGTCCCTACTGTGTTTGTACGTTCTCCCGTTTTCTCCGGGATCTCCAGTTTCCTTCCACACTCCAAAGAACGTACAATTTTGCTGATTAATTGGCTTGGTAAAATTTTTTACAATATCCTACAAAGACGAGGAAAATTGTGAGTGTAAGGGGATCGCTGGTCGGAGCGGACTCGGTGGGATGAAGGTCCAGTTTCCGCGTCGTATCTCCAAACTAAACTCAACCCACAATAGGAAACCTGCACTTTCTAATGGCTACCATTGTAATTCTTCAGCCAACTCTGACCTATTGGTTTGTGGCTTCATGTACTAGTACTAGGCCCAACACAAGCTTTAGGAATAGCATGTCTTCATTCCAGGCACTGTGCAGCTTTCTGTTCTTAATGTTGAATTCTACTTCAGGTAAAATGTGTAGGAAGGAACTGCAGATGCTGGTTTCAACCGAAGATAGACACAAAATGCACTCTGAAGAAGGGTCTCGACCCGAAACGTCACCCATTCCATCTCTCCAGAGATGCTGCCTGTTCTGCTGAGTTACTCCAGCATTTTGTGTCTACTTCAGGCAATTTGCCTTCTGTCTGTATTGGTTGTCCATCTGTGATACTGTTGGTTCCACACTCCCCCATCCCCCTCACCATTCTTTCCCCTACCCCTCCGGTACAGAGGGCGTGCGTGCTAGCATGGCCTGCTGGGCCTGTCCTCCTGCATTATATTTCACAACTCCTGCATTATTTTGTCCATGTTCTCGCTCTCCAACTGCTCCCATGTACTCATTGACGGATAGTCAAGCTCACAGCTTACCCTTCTGGTCACCCCGGTGCTACCCGATCATAGGCATTCCCCCTACATGACCATAACCAGTTGATTTTGCCTTCCTCCTCCATTGCCAGAGCGAGGCCAAAGGCAAACTGGAGAAATAGCACCTCATATTCCACTAGCGTAGCCTGCATCCCAACAGCAAGAACAAAGAATTCTCCAATGTTAGATAGCTCGCAAACCCCCTCCCCCTTCTTCCCACCCTCTGCCTTGACTCGTACCCATTTCTCCCCCCCACCCCCCCTCATTCTGCCTGTATTTCTTCCACTAACTTCACAATTTGTAATTCTTCGATACTTCTGTTTAACCATCTGCATTTTCATTTCTGACCTTTGCCCAACCATCTGCCTATCAAAAACGGAAACCTTGACTTGCAATCACTTATTACCAGGTTTTGTGCTGCCCCTCCTCTCTTCCAGCTTTCTCCCCCCACCCCCTTATGACCAATTATTTTCCAGAGATGCTGCCCGGCCTGCTGAGGTACTCCAGCACTGTATTTTTTTCAAATAATTCTGGGGTGGGACGCAAGAAAGCCCCTTCAACGAAATGGCACAGGTAGGATTGGTCACGCTTCCACAGGCCTCACTCCTGCATTGACTTATTTTGTCTCCTTCCCAATTCTAAGGCTCTTTGACCTGAAACTTTAACTGTTTGTCCACTCACGGATGCTGCCCGACTGCTGAGTATTTCCAGCATCAGCAATTTTTGTTTTAAATTACAAGCACTGGTATAGTCAATATAGATTACCACAAAAGACAGGGAGATATATTAGCAATGATTCCGAGGAAAACAAGGACAGTAATAGAGTTGAACTTGGCAAAAATCAAACACTTAGTCCTCATCTGAACTATACTTTCCAATGGGTCAATACAACTCCTTGCATTATTTATTATAATTGTTCTTGGGTTGCAATATGCTACCTATTCACAGCCTACTTCAAACAGACTTGAATTAGTACAGCACAGGAACAGGCCCATCTGCCCATAATGTCCATGCCGAGCATGATGCCAAGTTGAACTCATTTCTCCAGCCTGCAAGTGATCCAGCCTGCACGTGATCCATGTCCCTGCATAAGAGTCTCCTAAACGGCATCAGATCATATCTGCCTCCACCATCATCCCTGGCAGTGTGTTCCAGGCCCCACTATTCTCTGCATCAAAAATAAAAGCCCCACACATCCCCTTTATACTTTGCCCATTTCACCTGAAAGCCACTGTCTGTTCTCTAATCTTTGACATTTCCACCCTGGGAAATAGAAAGGTTCTGACTGCCTCATTGTCTATTTCTCTCACATCCTCTCCTTACAACTAATACCCTTTAATCCCAGCAGCCTTCTGGTAAACCGCTTCTGCACCTGCTGGGCTAAATTGTGGGATCCAAGACAAGTACTGGGAGTTTTCTATTTTGTAGGCAACCTGGTTTGGAACACTACAAAACAGGAGACCATTTAGCACTTCAAGCCTACAGAGGGAGATATTTCATTTTGATTAGATTAATCTTGCCCCAATTCTGTTGTTGCTTTAATATTCAGATCAGAGGTGCTGAAGCTCTGCAAGAGATTCCCAACCTCATTTAAAAAACTATTTACCTTTTTTCATGACTTTTCAGTAGGGTTGCCAACAGTCCTGTATTAGCCGGGACATCCCGTATATTGGGCTAAATAGGTTTGTCCCATACGGGGCCACCTTTATCCCGTATTTGTCTGCTGCTACTCGGGTCGAGGGGACTGTCGGGTCGGAGCGCCGCATCTGGCCCCGCCTCACCCGCCCTGACGTAGTGCAGCCCATGGAGTGCAGCAGCAGCAGCGCCTCGCCCGTGGCCCCGTCGGTCGGCAGCCCGGCCAGCTGTCTGACCTTCGGACCTTCGCTTACCGCCGACACCATCGCCACCCGTCCTTCTCATGGCCGATCATCGGTTCACGGGTTGGATGCGGTGCCGGACTTTGCGCGCGACGTCGCACTTGAAGTCCCGCACCCGGGCCAACTCATCATTCACCCAGCCACGGCCGAGTCGGCCAACGAATGGCCGTTGGGAATTTGGCCCTTATTTTGACCTTTTGTCCCTTATTTGGGAGTGAGAAAGTTGGCAACCCTACTTTTCAGATCCCCACGTTTAAGAGGTTTTAGATAGGCACATTGATATGCAGGGAACACAGTGATATGGATCATATGCAGGCTGAGGAGATTAGCTTCACAATGTGGGCCTAATGGCTTGTTCCTATGATGTACTGCTCTGTGCTTAAACAAGGAACTACAATACTAGTTAACACAAAAGGACACGGAGTTACTCAGCA
The DNA here is from genome assembly GCA_035221665.1 of Okamejei kenojei. Taxonomy (NCBI): domain Eukaryota; kingdom Metazoa; phylum Chordata; class Chondrichthyes; order Rajiformes; family Rajidae; genus Okamejei; species Okamejei kenojei. Next base: position 115,606,473 of record CM069135.1, on the reverse strand, counting down.
GTTCAGGCAGCATCGCTGGAGAATATAGATAAGTGACATATCGGGTCAGGACCCTTCTTCAGACATTAGTCTGAAGGATCCTGAACTGAAACGTGACCTGTACGTTGATGTACATGTACCCAACTCATCATTTTATTTTGGATATAAAAGTCTGCAGATGCTGGAATTTGATTAAAACAGAGTGCTGGAGGAACTCAGGAGGTCAGGCTGGATGGAATGAGCAGGCCGGGTTATGGGTCAAGACCCTTCTTCAGGCTCTTCATCTATTTACCATTTATCTGTCCAAACTACAACCTGTAATTTACCCTGGAAATGTGATTAAAAAAGGCAAAATCGACACCGCATTTGTGCAAATGTGAGGATCATCAAGGCATTACAGAAAAAAAAAATCTAACATGAATACTACTTAAACTGTAAATTTGGGATTTATGAAGCCTAAGATTTGGGCATCAATGAATATACATTTAAACCATAAAGTTATTTCAGTTCTAGGAGAGATTTATTGTGTTTTTATCTTCGCTAACATCCGGAACAGCTGCACAAGGAAGCAGGAGATTAGAATCAGCAATAAAAGTGATAAATGCTATATTTGAGACAAGGTTATTTTTCTTCCTGCCTCCAAATGGCAGGTGGTCCCTTTTAATATTATTGCAGGCAAAGTTTCACCAGGGGATTTTGGTGGGGGGGAGAGAAGATAGAATGCAAAAGACGAAATGGAAAAGTTCTAGCACAACACAATTGACAGTGAAAATGCAATGGACGGAAGGAGCCGTTCATCTACCTTGCAGATTTCTACCAACACCACCCTGGAACTAGCCAATGTTGCTCTGGGCAATTTCACCTTTATGGTGCGATCACTGGGGTTTGCAGCGGGTTCATGGGCCAAGGGGTCTCAGGCCACATATCCGTGTCGCCTGCTACTTGGATATAGAGGGAACACACCAAATTCAAACGGGCACAGGAGATGCAAGGAACTGCAGATGCTCGAAACTTGAGCAGAAACACAAAAGTGCTGGAGGAACCAGCAGGTCGGGCAGCATCTGTGGAGGGAATGGACAGGCAACGTTTTGGGCTGGGATCTTTCTTCAGTGATGGAGTAGGGGGGGAAGGAAGCTGGAAAAGAGAGGTGAGTTTGTGGCAGGCAATAGGTAGAGAAGGGGCAGCTTTTTGATGAGTGGCTAGTGACGGCTGGAGGGAAAAAGGGTTAGCGGTACAGTTGCAGGTTAGATGGCTAATTGGCCGCTGTAACCTCCCCATGTGTTTAGTTTAGAGGTACAGAATGGAAACAGGCCCTCCAGCCACCAGTCCACGCCGACCATGGATCACCGGTTGACACTCGGTCCGTGTTGTCCCACTTTGTCATTCACTCACTACTAGGGGCAGTTAACAATAGACAATAGGTGCAGGAGTAGGCCATTCGGCCTTTCGAGCCAGCACCCCCATTCACTATGATCATGGCTGATCCACAATCGGTACCCCATTCCTGCTTTCTCCCCATATCCCTTAACTCCACTATCTTTAAGAGCTCTATTGAACTCTCTTGAAAGCATCCAGAGAATCGGCCTCCATTGCCCTCTGCAACAGAGAATTCCACAGACTCACAACACTTGGTGAAAAAGTATTTCCTCATCTCCATTCTAAATGGCTTACCCCTTATTCTTAAACTGTGGCCCCCTGGTTCTGGACTCCCCCAACATCGGGAACTTGTTTCCTGCCTCTAGTGTGTCCAAACTCTTAATAATTTTATATGTTTCAATAAGATTCCCTCTCATCCTTCTAAATCCCAGAGTATACAAGCCCAGCCGCTTCATTCTAACCTACAAAGACACAAAATGCTAACTCAGCGGGTCAGGCAGCATCCCTGGAAATCAGGATAGGTGACGTTTTGGTTCAGCACCCTTCTTCAGACTGATTGCAGGGGGAGGGAGGAGTATGCTCAAGAACAGACAACCCTAGTAACTGGGCCCTCCCTGCCTGAAGTAGTTGTACTGTCAGTGGTAATACCCTTGCAGCTACCTCAATGGCGTCAAGTTGGGAAAAGGGGAAGTACAACGGGATCTGGGGGTCCTTGTACACCAGTCTATGAAAGTAAGCATGCAGGTACAGCAGGCAGTGAAGAAAGCAAATGGCATGTTCCTCTTTATAACAAGAGGAATCGAATATAGGAGCAAAGAGGTCATCCTGCAGTTGTACAGAGCACTAGTGAGACCACACCTGGAGTCTTGTGTGCAGTTTTGGTCCCCTAATTTGAGGAAGGACATTCTTGCTATTGAGGGAGTGCAGCGTAGGTTTACAAGGTTAATTCCCTGGATGGCGGGACTGTCATATGCCGAGAGAATGGAGCAGCTGGGCTTGTACACTCTGGAGATGAGAAGGATGGGAGGGAATCTCATTGAAACATAAGATTGTTAAGGGTTTGGACACGCTAGAGACAGGAAACATGTTCCCGATGTTGGGGGAGTCCAGAACCAGGGGCCACAGTTTAAGAATAAGGAGTAAGCCATTTAGAACGGAGACGAGGAAACACTTTTTCCCCACATAGAGTGGATTCTCTGCCTCAGAAGGCGGTGGAGGCAGGTTCTCTGAATGCTTTCAAGGGAGAGCTCGATGGGCATCTTAATAGTAGCTGAGTCAGGGGATATGGGGAGAAGGCAGGAACGGGGTACTGATTGGGGATGATGAGCCATGATCACATTGAAATGCGGTGCTGGCTTGAAGGGCCGAATGGCCTACTCCTGCACCTATTGTCTAATTGGAAATTCCCTGCATCGTCCACCGATATGAGCAAGATTAGTAGCAGTATCTTTTGAATGGATTTCGTTTACAAATATTTGACAATTTAATTATTTAAAAAAACATTTTTAACATACCAATCCAAAACATGCACACTTACCAAAAAGCACATAAAATCTAGTGCAAGAACTGTAGGAACCCCTCCGAATGGCAGGCCTTGCAACACAGTACTTCTTATCCGAGCACTGTAGCAGTAGGTTAAATTAGAATTCACCGCCACTCTGGAGCTAATGGTTGGCGCTAAATTAAATGTCATCTTTATTTCTTCATTATCTCAACTGCAAAGAAAAAGACAGACACCACTAAATGCAAGTCCTGACAGCTTCAATGCCCTCCATAATGCTTGGGACAGAGACCCATCATTTCTTTATTTGCCTCTGTACTCCACAATTTGAGATTTGTAATAGAAAAAAAAATCACATGTGGTTAAAGTGCACGTTGCCAGATTTGAATAAAGGCCAGTTTTATACATTTTGGTTTCACCATCTAGAACTTACAGCAGTATTTATACATAGTCCTCCCATTTCAGGGCACCATAATATTTGGGACACAGCAATGTCATGCAAATGAAAGTAGTCATGTTTAGTATTTTGTTGCATATCCTTTGCATGCAATGACTGCTTGAAGTCTGTGATTCATGGACATCACCAGTTGCTGGGTGTCCTCTCTGGTGATGCTCTGCCAGGCCTGTATTGCAGCCACCATTAGCTTATGCTTGTTTTGGGGGCTTGGCCCTTCAGTTTTCTCTTCAGCATATAAAATACATGCTCAATTGGGTTCAGATTGGGTGATTTTGGCCACTCAAGAATTGACCATTGTTTTAGCTTTGAAAAACTCCTTTGTTGCTTTTGCAGTATGTTTGGAATCATTGTCTTGCTGTAGAATGAACTGCCGGCCAATGAGTTTTGAGGCATTTGTTTGAACTTGAGCAGATAGGATGTGTCTATACACTTCAGAATTCATTATGCTACTGCCATCAGCAGTTGTATCATCAATGACGATAAGTGAGCCAGTACCTTCAGCAGCCATACATGGCCAGGCCATAACACCCCCACCACCGTGTTTCACAGATGAGGTGATATGCTTTGGATCTTGGGCAGTTCCTTCTCTCCTCCATACTTTGCTCTTGCCATCACTGATTTAAGTTAATGTTCGTCTCGTCTGTCCACAAGACCTTTTTCCAGAACTGTGGTTGCTCCTTTAAGTACTTCTTGGCAAACTGTAACCTGGCCATCCTATTTATGCAGCTAACCAGTGGTTTGCATTTTGCAGTGTAGCCTCTGTATTTCTGTTCATGAAGTCTTCTGCAGACAGTGGTCATTGACAAATCCATACCTGACTCCTGAAGAGTGTTTCTGATCTGTCGAACAGATGTTTGGGGATTTTTCTTTATTATAGAGAGAATTCTTCTGTCATCAGCTATGGAGGTCTTCCTTGGCCTGCCAGACCCTTTGCGACGAGTAAACTCACCAGTGCTCTCTTTCTTCTGAATGATGTTCCAAACAGTTGATTCTGGTAAGCCTAAGGTTTGGCTGATGTCTCTAACAGTTTTATTCTTGTTTCTCAGTCTCCTAGTGGCTTCTTTGACTTTCATTGGCACAAAACTGGCAGGGAACATAAAATTGACTGCAAAAGTTTTTATAGATATGTGAAGAGAAAGAGGTTAGTTAAAACAAATGTAGGTCCCTTGCAGTCAGAAACAGGTGAGTTGATCATGGGGAACAAGGATATGGCGGACCAATTGAATAACTACTTTGGTTCCGTCTTCACTAAGGAAGACATAAATAATCTGCCGGAAATAGCAGGGGACCGTGGGTCAAAGGAGGAATTGAGTGAAATCCAGGTCAGTCGGGAAGTGGTGTTGGGTAAATTGAATAGATTAAAGGCCGATAAATCCCCAGGGCCAGATAGGCTGCATCCCAGAGTACTTAAGGAAGTAGCTCAGGAAATAGTGGATGCATTAGTGATAATCTTTCAAAACTCTTTAGATTCTGGAGTAGTTCCTGAGGATTGGCGGGTAGCAAATGTAACCCCTCTTTTTAAGAAGGGAGGGAGAGAGAAAACGGGGAATTACAGACAAGTTAGTCTAACATCGGTAGTGGGGAAACTGCTAGAGTCAGTTATTAAAGATGGGATAGCAGCACATTTGGAAAGTGGTGAAATCATTGGACAAAGTCAGCATGGATTTACGAAAGGTAAATCATGTCTGACGAATCTTGTGGAATTTTTCGAGGATGTAACTAGTAGCGTGGATAAGGGAGAACCAGTGGATGTGGTATATCTGGACTTCCAGAAGGCTTTCGACAAGGTCCCACATAAGAGATTAGTATACAAACTTAAAGCATACGGTATTAGGGGTTCAGTATTGATGTGGATAGAGAACTGGCTGGCAAACAGGAAGCAAAGAGTAGGAGTAAACGGGTCGTTTTCACAATGGCAGGCAGTGACTAGTGGGGTACCGCAGGGCTCATGCTGGGACCCCAGCTATTTACAATATATATTAATGATCTGGATGAGGGAATTGAAGGCAATATCTCCAAGTTTGCGGATGACACTAAGCTGGGGGGCAGTGTTAGCTGTGAGGAGGATGCTAGGAGACTGCAAGGTGACTTGGATAGGCTGGGTGAGTGGGCAAATGTTTGGCAGATGCAGTATAATGTGGATAAATGTGAGGTTATCCACTTTGGTGGCAAAAACAGGAAAGCAGACTATTATTTAAATGGTGGCCGATTAGGAAAAGGGGAGATGCAGCGAGACCTGGGTGTCATGGTACACCAGTCATTGAAAGTAGGCATGCAGGTGCAGCAGGCAGTGAAAAAAGCGAATGGTATGTTAGCTTTCATAGCAAAAGGATTTGAGTACAGGAGCAGGGAGGTTCTACTTCAGTTGTACAGGGTCTTGGTGAGACCACACCTGGAGTATTGCGTACAGTTTTGGTCTCCAAATCTGAGGAAGGACATTATTGCCATAGAGGGAGTGCAGAGAAGGTTCACCAGACTGATTCCTGGGATGTCAGGACTGTCTTATGAAGAAAGACTGGATAGACTCGGTTTATACTCTCTGGAATTTAGGAGATTGAGAGGGGATCTTATAGAAACTTACAAAATTCTTAAGGGGTTGGACAGGCTAGATGCAGGAAGATTGTTCCCGATGTTGGGGAAGTCCAGGACAAGGGGTCACAGCTTAAGGATAAGGGGGAAATCCTTTAAGACCGAGATGAGAAAGACTTTTTTCACACAGAGAGTGATGAGTCTCTGGAACTCTCTGCCACAGAGGGTAGTTGAGGCCAGTTCATTGGCTATATTTAAGAGTGAGTTGGATGTGGCCCTTGTGGCTAAGGGGATCAGATGGTATGGAGAGAAGGCAGGTACGGGATACTGAGTTGGATGATCAGCCATGATCATATTGAATGGCGGTGCAGGCTCGAAGGGCTGAATGGCCTACTCCTGCACCTAATTTCTATGTTTCTATGTAACTTTGGTCCTCATGTTGATAAACAGCAATAAATGTTTCCAAAGGTGATGGAAAGACTGGAGGAAAGACTAGGGCTCTCTTATACCCGCATTAAGGAGGCAATTAAACACACCTGAGCAATTACAAACACCTGTGAAGCCATGTGTCCCAAACATTATGGTGCCCTGAAATGGGGGGGCTATGTATAAACACAGCTGTAATTTCTACATGGTGAAACTAAAATATATTAATGACCTTTAATAAAATCTGACAATGTGGACTTTAACCACATGGATTTTTTTCTATTACAAGTCTCCAATTGTGGAGTACAGAGGCTAATAAGTAAATGATGAGTCTTCGTCCCAAACATTATGAAGGACACCTTATGCATGTGTTAATCAATAATGATAAGCATAAATTTCCAAGCACAAGGGCGGCACAGAGGCGTAGCAGTAGAGTTGCTGCCTTACAGTGCTTGCAGCGCAAGAGACCCGGGTTCAATCCCGACTACGGGTGCTGTCTGTACGGAGTTTGTACGTTCTCCCTGTGGGTTCTCTCAGAGATCTTCAGTTTCCTCCCACACTCCAGACGTACAGGTATATTGGTTAATTGGCTTGGTATAAGTGTAAATTATCCCTGTGTGTAGGATAGTGTTAATGTGCGGGGATCGCTGGTCGACTCAGACTCGGTGAGCTGAAGGGCCTGCGTCTGCGCTATAACGCTAAACTAAACATACAAATTGGACCCGTCCCTTTGGCTACAAACGCACCTCCGCCGATGGGAAGTCTCCACCTAGACTTCACGCTTCTACAGGAGGGCGGGCAGCCAACATAGTCAGAGACCTTTTTCATTCTGGTCATACCCTCTTCCACCAGCTCCCGTTGGGAAGGCACAGTGGCGCAGCGGTATGCCTGCTATCCACAGCACCAGAGACCTGGGTTTGTACGTTCTCCGTCACCGCGTGGGTTTTCTCCGGGTGCTCCGGTTTCCTCCCACACTCCAAAGAGGCGCAGGTTTGTCAGTTAATTTGCTTTTGTAAATTGCCCCTAGTGTGTAGGATGCAAAACTGGGATAACATAGAACTACTGCACGGGTGATCAGTAGTTGGTGTGGACTCTGGGCTGAAGGACCCGTTTCCACACTGATCGCTAAACTGAAGCAAATACAGAAGCTTTAAACTGCGTATTGCCGAAGTCAGGAACAGTTTCTTCCCCTCTGTTGTCAGACATACGAGCAGTTCCCCAATAAGCTGGGGTGTCATCCAGATCTTCCAACTCACCTTAATGCGGGCACTGCACCTCGATGCTACAACGCTGAAAACTATATTGTGTGCTCTGGCAGTTTTCTCTTTGCTCTACCTGTTGTTCTTGTGTGTGTCTTGATTGTACTCATGTATTGTGTAAACTGATTGGATAGCGCTCAAGAGAGATGCTGCCTGTCCCGCTGAGTTACTCCGGCATATTGTGTCTATATTAGCGATTGATACAACTCACTGGAATGTAGGAGGCCGAGTGGGGGAACCTTGGAGTCGTTTATAAAATCACAAAGGCCACAGTTATGATTGATAGTCTTCTGCTAAATGAATCTATATTGCTTGCATTAAACAAAATACAGGGATTCACATTTAGAGTCAGAGTTAAACAGCATGGAAAAATCTGGCCCTTCGGCCCAACTTGCCCATACCGACCAACATCTGCACTAGTCCCACCTGCTTGCGTTTGGCCCATATTATTCTAAACCTATCCTATCCATGTACCTGTCTAAATGTTTCTTAAACGTTGCGATAGTAATTATGTTAACTATATCCTCGGGCAGCTCGTTCCATACTACCACCATCTTTTGTGTAAAAAGATTTATCCCTCGGGTTCCTATTAAATCTTTCACCCCTCATATTAACCTAGTCCTCTGGTTCTCAATTCCCCTACTCTGGGCAAGAGACTGAGCGTTTACCCAATCAATTCCTCTCATGATTTTGTACACCTTTAAGATCATAAAGATAGCGGAGTCGGGGGATATGGGGAGAAGGCAGGAACGGGGCACTGATTGGGGATGATCAGCCATGATCACATTGAATGGCGGTGCTGGCTCGAAGGGCCAAATAGCCTACTCCTGCACTGATTGTCTATCACCCTTCATTCTCCAGCGCTCCATGGAAATAATTCCTAGCCTGCTCAACCTCTCCCTATAGCTCAGGCCCTCGAGTCCTGGCAACATCCTCGTAAATCTTTTCTGCACCCTTTCCAGCTTGACAACATCTTTCATAAAACATGGTGCCCAAAACTGAACACAATACACTCATTTAACAATAGATCCTCGAGATAGATTTTTAATTGCAACTCTTTAGAGCGAGGAATAGCAATTTTCCAGGAAATAAACCAAACCTACTTCACCTACTACTAAGCACGGACTTCTCAAGCATCTTCACAAATGCTCAGTGCATAAACCCACCTTCACAACCTCATTCCAATGCTTTTGAGTGCAACAGCCGAACAAATATCTTCAAACAAGTCCCATTGCAAGTCATCTGCTATATTCCAGAGCACGTGCATATCCAGAGATTTTAATCTCTAGTTAAGCCTCAATATTCCTGTGTCTAATTCTGGTCATCACACATTAAGAGATTGTGCAGTTCTGGAGACGCTGCAGAAAGATTTACTAGAGTGGTGTCAGGGATGAAGGTTATCACACAAGGTTAGTGGAGGGAGGATGGAAATGTGTTTGAGAGGATGTAGACACGTGGAACTGCAGATGCTGGTTTATCAAAATAGGACTCAAAGTGGTGAAGAAGGGTCCCGATCCAAAACATCGCTTATCCATGTTCAGCTTAGTTTAATTTAGAGATACAGCGTGGAAACAGGCCCTTCAGCCCACCGAGTCTGCGCCGACCAGCAATTCATTCATCATCGTTGAAAACATCAGCGAAGCAGTGGGGCTGTTTTCCGATGGGAACGGCGACGGACGCACCACACATCTCTGTCCCCCAGTTCCTGCGGACTTCCGCCGCTGGAAGTCTAGGATTTTGGTGTGTGAGCTTTATCATCGTTCCTTACAATGCTATGTACGACAGTGATCGCAACTTCTACTGAAGTGTGGATGGCCGTTGGCGCGCCAGGAGCTCATCCGTACTTTGACAGGTCTTGTTTTTGGTCCTGCTGGGGGTCCACAGCCCCCTCCTCACCTGGCAAACCAGGTGGGGGAGACGGTGTAATTGCCCACTATCCGATCATGGAGCAGTTAGCACGGGATTACATGGTACCCGTGGTGGGGGGGGGGGGGGGGAACTCCCCCAGGCCTGACCAGCAATCCCGCACATTAACAGCAGCCTACACACACTACAGACAATTTACACTTATACCAAGTACACAAACTCCAGCTAATTAACCTACAAACCTGTATGTCTTTGGGGTGTGGGAGGAAACCAATCTCAGAGAACACTCGCATGGGCACAGGGAGAACATACAAATTCTGTACAGACAGCACCTGTAGTCAGGATGGAACCTGCGTATCTGGCGCTTGCAAGCGTTGTAAATCAGCAACTCTACCGCTGCGCCTCCATGCCACCCCACCGTGCCGCCTTTGTTCTCCAGAGACAGGAGGAAAATGGAGCATCCGGAGAAAACCCACGCAGTCACAGGAGGAAGGTACAAACTCGATACAGACAGCACCTGCCGTCAGAACCGAAGCCGGGTCTCTGGTGCTGTGAGTTCACAACTCTACGGCTGCGCCACTGTGCCGCCTAAAAACTCAGCCCGAGTTACGACAGAGCCGTGGGCCAAGTTTGAGAGAATGCTTGATAGAGCTGAACAAATACAAGCTGAAAGCTTGGATCAACATGCAACATTTACACAGGCTCCTTCAACACAGATGCTTTCCTAAACAACTAAATGCTTCCAGCATTTCCTGTTAATTCCGTTCTCCAGCATTGCTGAATTTTTCTTCGACACCCATCTACTTCTGTGAGCAAAAGCTAATTTACGACCGATAACTCAGAGACTGCATTGTGAGCAATCATCCCTTGTTGCCTTTCAACTGCCTTTCAACTGAGCACACAGGAGATGGTAGCTACAAAATATCTTCTCCAATAAGCAGTTTATAAGCTTCAACAGTTACGGCAGATGCCTGCAGAGAATTAATTTCAACAATAAAAGCAAAGCCAAATGCGAAAGAAAGAATCTCTTTGTCGCAGGTGACACAAAAAAGTGGCTGGCATCATAGATGGAGATGGTGGTTATCAAAAATTGCAGTAGGATCTTGATCAGTTGGGCAGGTGGGCTGAGGAATGGCTAATAGAGTTTGATTTTCAATTCATACCGTTCATTGGTTCTTTGTACCTTTTCATACCTCTGGTTTCCCTCTCCCCAGACTCTGTCTGAATGGTCTCAACCCGAAAGGTCACCTATTCCTTTTCTCCTGATGCTGCTCGACTCGCTGAGTTACTCCAGCATTTTGTGTCTGTCTTTAATGTCGGCGAGGGTGAGGCGTTGCTTCTTGGGAAGTCAAACCAAGTCAACACCTTCACAGTGAGTGGCAGGGGAGTGTCGTAGAGCGGGGCCGGTCCCACTGAGAAGCACAGAGGGGTATGTAGTTGTGCGCGACATCGCGCGGGGCTCTGAAATTCTTGCAGTGAACGAAATCTTTGCGCGCCACCGGCCTGTCGTGTAACTGACGGCCAAAGTGGGACAGGCCCAAGACCCTGGCGCGACGCAATGTCTCACCTCCAACAGCAGCAGAAGCGGGCAAACGATCGCCAAGCTCGGCCTGGGGCTCACGGCTGTTGCGGTCCGGATCCGCCCCCAGAGCGGGGACAAGAAAATTGAAGATAGACACAAAATGCAGGAGTAACTCAGCGGGACCGACAGCATCGCTGGAGAGAAGCAATGGGTGACGTTTCAGGTCAAGACCTTTCTTTTCAGACTGAAGACGAGTATCGACACGAAAAGTCACCCATTCCTTCTCTCCAGAGATGCTGCCGGTCCCGCTGAGTTACTCCAGCTTTGTGTCAAATGACGTCACGCGCTCCAGACGGCTGTGTGGACACATGTAATCGCGCTCCACCGTCTCGGTTCAACGCAACCACGAGGTCGCGTGATTTGCGTGCCAAGGACACGCAAGTGGGACAGGCCCTCAACTCAGTAGGACAGGCAGCTTCTGTGGAGAAAAGGAATGGGCGGCGTTTCGGATCGAGACCCTTCTCTAGGAGTGCAGGTACATAATTTCATGAAAATGGTGTAACAGATAAATAGGGCAGAGGACGGCTTTCAGCACATTGGTCTTCATCGGTTAAGAGTATTGAGTTTCGAGTATAGATGCCGGGAGATTATGTTACGGTTGTGCACGAACGGGAAGGCCAAATTTGAAGTATTGTGTTCCGTTTGGTCACCCTTGGTCACTCTCCTATGAGTTGTTAAGCTGGAGAGGGTAGAGAAGATTTACGAGGCTGGAGTAAGTAACAAAGGCTTAGAGGTGAAATAGAGAGGTTGTAGATCTTGGATTTAATTTGCAATGTTGAAAGAACTGTAGGTGAAAAACAGGCTACAGCCTATTTATAATTGGGTGGCACGGCAGCGCAGCGGTAGAATTGCTGCCTTACAGCGCCAGAGACCCGGGTTCAATCCTGACTCTGGATGGTGTCGCTATGGTTTGCACGTTCTCCCTGTGAGTTTCCTCCCACATCCCAAAGACGTACAGGTTTCTAGGTTAATTGGCCTCTGTAATTTGTCCCAGGTTTGTAGGCTAGAATGAGTGTATGGGTGATCAGTGGTCGTCGCGGACTCGGTGGGCCGAAGGGTCTGTTTTCATGCTGCATCTATAAACAAAACTAAAATGTAATCAGGAGCTCAGCAACCAGACTAAGGCTTTACCCTGATGCTTTTATAACTAACTTCTCTCAACTTTATTTGGGTTACACCCAACTGATAACGGACGGATATCTATCTAATCAGGACATGAAAACCTGAATTAATAAAGCAATTTTTACAATTTCAGGAATGCTTTGAAGTCTTTGTGTCATTTTCAAAGTTTGAGTAATTATTGCTACAGGCGAATGCTACTTTGAAATTTAAGCATTTAAAAAAAGTCCAGAAATGAGAAGCCCCAGGTGATTTAGGTTTGTTAAGCTACATCGCCGAGGGGTCAAGGAATATTCTCATTCTAGAGCCATAAAAATTAATGCCTCTTTTCAAAGGCCTTACTGGTTCACAGCACTTCCATCCAGAGAGCTCAACAAACCATTCTGTTCAATACAATTTGTCAGCTGCCCTGTGGCTAGAGGGCATAGCTTTAAAGTGAGAGGAGCAAATTTTAAGGCGATGCAAATACAAAGAACTGCAGATGCAGGTTTACATAAACGATGCAAAGTGCTGACGTAACTCAGGTCGGACAGCATCACTGGAGATTATAGATAAGTAAAGTATATATACATACATATATATACACACACACACATATATATATATATATATATTTTTTTATACACACAGAGAGTGGTGGGTGCCTGGAACATGTTGCCAGGGGTGGTGGTGGAGGCAGATATGATAGTGGCATTTAAGAGGCTTTTGAACAAGCACATGGATATGCACGGAATGGAGGGATACGGATCATGTGCAGGCAGAGGAGATTAGTTTAATTTGGCATCATTTTCGGCATGGATAATGTGGGACAAAAGGCTTGTCCCTGCGCTATACTGTTCTGTGTTCCATGTACTTTCAAAATGTTTCATAATGTTTATTAATTTTAAATATGGTCATAAGTGATAGGAGTAGAATTAGGCCATTTAGCCCATCAAGTCTACTGCGCCATTCAATCATGGCTGATCTATCTCTCCCCCCGAATCCCATTCTCCTGCCCAGTGCCGACAAATGTTCATTGTAGGTTAACCTGCTCATTCCTGGGATCATTCTTGTAAACCTCCTCTGGACCCTCTCCAGCACACCCTTCCTCAGATATGGTGCCCAAAATTGCTCACGATGCTCTAAATGCGGCCTGACCAGCGCCTTATAGCGCCTCAGCATTACATCCCTGTTTTTGTATACAAGCCCTCTCAAAATAAATGCTAGCATTGCATTTTCTTTATCACCAATCGCAGAATAACTTTATGGGAATCCCGCACCAGCACAACACCAGGTCCCCTTGCATGTCCGATTTGTGGATTCACTCCCATTTAGCAAATAGTCCATGCCAATTCTAAGTATCAGTTTTAGAAGATGCCCACAGCTGGTATCAGCAGCCAAATTCCTGGACACGGGTTAAAACCCACAAGATGAAGAGGTGAAACATGTAAAGACTAAGGCAGACACAACATGCTGGAGTAACTCAGCGGGGCAGGCAGCATCTCTGGAGAGAAGGAATGGGTGATATTTTGGATTGAGATTCTTCTTCAGATCTGAAGAAGGGTCTTGACCCAAAACATCACCCATTCCTTCTACCCAGAGATGCTGCCTGTCCCGCTGAGTTACTCCAGCATTTTGTGTCTATCTGCAGTGTAAACCAGCATCTGCAGTTCCTTCCTAAACATAAAGACTAAGGCAGCCTGAACCACATAATACGAGATCATCCAAATAAAAGGCAGCAGTATTCTAAATGCACAAAATTAGCAGAGGAGGTGGATAAATAACGAGCTGCGAGAGGAGGTAGTTCAGGAAGTTACTATTACAACATTTAAAAGACATTTGGATGGATAGGAAAGGTTTAGAGCAATATGGGGTAAATGCGGGACTAGCGTAGACGAGTCATCTTGGTCGGCAGGAACAAGTTGGGGCGAAGGACCAATTTCTGTGATGTATAACTATGTTTCTATCACAGAGTCAATGATACAGCACAGAGTATTACAGGCCATCCACACTAATCTTAGTCAAAGTTTAGTTTGGTTTAGAGATACAGCGTGGAAGCAGGTCCTCCGGCCCACCGAGGCCACGCCGACCATCGATCTCGCGTACACTAGTTCTATGTCCTACACACCAAGGGCAATTTACAGAAGGCAATTAACAGACAAAACACGCACACCGTTGATGTGTGGGAGAAAGCCCACGCGGTCACAGGGTGAGCTCCGCACCCGTGGTCAGGATCGAATGTGGGTCTCTGGCACGGTGAGGCTGCAGCTGTACCACTGCGTTGCTGTGCCACCAGCTTCACAAGGATTGACAAGCATTTTGTAAAGGAAATATGAAAGTATCGAGGGGTCTCCGAGGGATTCGAGTTTAGCGCAGACAGAACGTAAGAACAGCTGCCTCGCGCAACAGTGTACTCTCCCCCGATGCTTCAAGGAAGCCTCATTCATTGCTGTCCCCAGGTACAGTACTCAGTCTCATGACTACTGCCTAGTAACCCGAATAATGATCATAATCAAATGCTTTAGAAGATTAGTAATGGCCCACAATTGCACCAATGTCCTTGACAACCTAGATGGTTTGCATTGTGCGTCCAGGAAAAATAAGGAATCTAGAAAAGGATTAAAAAAAGGAAACTAGAAGTAAGGAATGCCTTATTTCTAAGAAAATAAAGATATCATAGATTCTTTCCAGGGTAAATGAGGTCCCATTTCACTTCCCCAACCCCACCCCCAGTCTATCTCATTTCTGCTACTGACAGGGTGCATTTTATAAAAGGCTAAAGAAGTTGGCATTCAGCTCCCAAGTTATAACATTAGCTAATTTCCTCGCCTGCAAGTGATGTCCTGCCTTTTCCACTGGGCTCCGTCAGATTTCTCAAGTGCATGCAATCCTTGGTCTTTGAGCTTACATTATTGTCCCGCTAATGTAACTACTATTGACGTGTTGGTACAGATTCTAATTGCTTCACCAGTTACAAATGCCTTTATGTGTAATATATAAAGTTGGCAATTCAATATAATGATCTTACTTGTGTTCAATTGATCTCTAACTTCTGCAAACACTGCCATCCAATATACAGTACAGAAGAATAATCTTACAATGAATTGGAAATACGGCACTATCAGTTTCTGCTTTTACTTTGTCTTAGACCCAGACTAACATCAAGGAGGGCGTCGACCCGAAACGCCACCTTTTCCTTTTCTCCAGAGATGCTGCGTGACCCGCTGAGTTACTCCACCTTTTTTGTGTCTATCTAACATTAAGGAGGCTTTCTTATAATCCCTGCAATTAATTTAAGAATATTCAAACTGAATATAGTGTGATAATAGAACTTGTAGAGCTGCTGCCTCATAGCACGAGAGACCCGGATTCAATCCTGACCTCGGGTGCTATCTGTGTGGAGTTGGCACGTGCGCCGATTTCCTCCCACTCCCACGACCAGGTTTGTAGGTTATCTGGCCTCTGTAAAGTTGCCCCTAGTGTGTAGGGAGTGGACGAGAAAGTGGAATAATATGGAACTAGCCTGAATGGAAGATTGATGGCCGGTGTGGGCTTAGTGGGCTGATGCATTGGTTTCCACGCTGTATTTTTCAATCAATTCAATTAATAACTCAGCAACTTGTCCTGGACCAGCCATATCGAAGCAAAGCACACCAATGCCTCTACTTCCTTAGAAGGCGTAGGAGGTTTGGCATGGCCCCAACAACTCACCAACCTCTATAGAAAAACTTTACCTTACACTAAATGTGAATCCCTTTATCCTGCTCCGGTCTTAAGATATTTGCTCTACTGCCAACGGCTTGATTCCAATCATGTACAAGTCTCCCCACTGACTGAATAGCATATTATTTAAAAAAAAACAACAAACTTTTCCCTGTACTTTGGGATACATAGAAACATAGAAAACAGGTGCAGGAGTAGGCCATTTGGTCCTTCGAGCCTGCACCGCCATTCAATATGATCATGGTAGATAATCCAAGTCAGTATCCTGCACCTGCCTTCTCTCATACCCCCTGATCCCTTTAGCCAGAAGGGCCACATCTAACTCCCTCTTAAATATAGCCAATGAACTGGCCTCAACTACTTTCTGTGGCAGAGAATTCCGCAGATTCACCACTCTGTGTCTGTGAATTTTTTTTTCTCGGTCCTAAAAGACCCTTTCCCCCTTACCCTTAAACTGTGACCCCTTGTTCTGGACTTCCCCAACACAGAGGGAACAATCTTCTTGCATCCAGCCTGTCCAACCCCTTAAGAATTTTGTAAGTTTCTATAAGATCCTCCCTCATACGTGACAATAAACTAAACCAAAGTAATAATGGACATGCTCTGCCCTGGCTTTTAATGGATGTAAGAAACGGGCCATTTCAAAAAGACAAAAAAAAACGCAGTCTGTATAGGGCCTGTCCCTCTAGGCGATTTTTTAAGCGACTGTCATAGCCGTAGCAGGTCACCAAAAACCAGCGACTGGACCAGAGTTAAACATTGGACAAAAAAGGAACGCAGAAAATGTTTACAATGCTATTGCACAACTTCACACAATTAATCAGATCACTTAATGCAAACTGAGTGGGCTTGCAAACTGGGGTTTAGGTAGGACGAGGAGTAGGGGAAAAGTGAACAAACAGTAAAGGCAACGCCATTGACAAACAGAGGGCTTAACCCCAATGGAGCAAGCTGTAAAACTGATTTTTATTTGATTATTAACGGCACAGAATGGAAACACGCCCGTCAGTCCTTGCCTTCACACTAGTTCCATGTTATCCCACTTTCTCATACATCGCTTACATACCCGGGGCAATTCACAGAGGCCACAAAACCACATGTCTTTGGGATTTAATTTTAATTAAATAGGGGCAGCACAGCAGGCAGCGAAGAAAGCGAATGGCATGTTAGAATTCATAGCAAAAGGATTTGAGTATAAGAGCAGGCAGGTTCTACTGCACTTGTACAGGGCCTTGGTGAGACCACACCTGGAGTATTGCGTGCAGTTTTGGTCTCCTAATCTGAGGAAAGACATTCTTGCTATAGAGGGAGTGCAGAGAAGGTTCACCAGACTGATTCCTGGGATAGCAGGACTTTCATATGAAGAAAGACTGGATAGACTCGGCTTGTACTCGCTAGAATTTAGAAGATTGAGGGGGGATCTTATAGAAACTTACAAAATTCTTAAGGGGTTGGACGGGCTAGATGCAGGAAGATTGTTCCTGATGTTGGGGAAGTCCAGAAGAAGGGGTCACAGTTTAAGGATAAGGAGGAAGTCGTTTAGGACCGAGATGATAATTTTTTTTCATACAGAAAGTGGTGAATCTGTGGAATTCTCTGCCACAGAAAGTAGTTGAGGCCAGTTCATTGGCTACATTTAAGAGGGAGTTGGACGTGGCCTTGTGGCTAAAGAGATCAGGGGGGCATGGAGAGAAGGCAGGTACAGGATACTGAGTTAGATGATCAGCCATGATCATACTGAATGGCGGTGCAGGCTCGAAGGGCCGAATGGCCTACTCCTGCACCCATTTTCTATGATTCTATATTATAGCACCAGAGACCCGGGTTCGATCCCGACTATGGGTGCTGTCAGTATGGAGTTTGTATGTTCTCTCTGTGACATGGGTTTTTTCCAGGAACTCCGGCTTCCTCCCACAATCCAAAGACATTCAGGTTTGTAGGTTAATTGACTTGTAAAAAATGTAAATTGTCCGTAGTGTGTAGGATAGTACTAGTGTACAGGGATCGCTAGTCAGCACGGATTCCGTGGGCCTGTTTCCGCGGGCCTGTTTCCGCGCTGCATCTCAAAACTAAACTTCTGTTCAAGGGTCATTGTTCCAAAATGTTTATTGTTTCTAAGATAGACACAAAAAGCTGGAGTAACTCAGCAGGATAGGCAGCATCTCTGGAGAGAAGGAACGGGTGACGTTTTAGGTCGAGACCCACCTTCAGACGTTGATTGTTTCTCCCGCTCTCATGAGAGAATTCTGGCTGAGCTGCTGAGTATTTCCTGCATTGTTTTTTGTTCTAGACTGAATTGCTCGAGTGAAAAGCTTTAATTCTTGCATGCCTGTGTCGAGAGCAGTCGTGAGTGTTTTATTTTGCAGGGCACCACTAGGCCTACGGCCGAAAAGACATATCCTTGGAATGCCCCAAAGCTCTTTGCACACAATCAAATATTATCAAGGTATGGCTACGATGATAAGAATCAGGCCTCCAGGCAGTCCTACAATTTAGTTTGGTTTCTAATTGTCACGCGTACCGAAGTATAGGGAAAAGCTTTTTTGTTACGGGCTATCCAGTCAACGAAAAGACTAAACCATTGATTAGGATCAAGCCATCCACAGTGTATAGGTACAGAATAAAGGGTATAATATTTAGTGCAAGATAAAGTCCGATGAAGTCCATGTAAGGTAGTTCAATGATCTCCCATGAGGTAGATGGGAGGTCAGGTCTGCTCTCTGGTTGGTGAGAGGACAGTTCAGTTGCCCGATAACAACTGGGAAGAAACAGTCACATTATCTGAAGGTGTGCTTTTTTGAACTTGTGTACCTCTTGCCAGATGAGAGGGGTGAAAAGAGAGAGTGTCCCGGGTAAGACTGGTCTTTGATTATGCTGGTGGCCTTGCCGAGGCAGCGAGAAGTGGAAGGGAGGTTGGTTCGCGTGATAGTCTGGGCTGCGTCTACAGCACTCTGCAATTTCTTGTTGGAGCACACCAAACATTTCTTGTTGGAGCACACCAAGCCATGCTGCGATGCATCCTGACAAGATGCTTTCTGTAGGGCCTCTGTAGAAGTTGGCGAGGGTTGCGCAAGGAGGAACTGCAGATGCTCGTTTACACTGAAGATAGACAAAATGCTGGAGTAACTCAGCGGGACAGGCAGCATCTCTGGATAGAAGGAGTGGGTGACGTTACGGGTTGAGAAGTCTGAAGGGTCTCGACCCGAAACGTCACCCATGGTTTCTATCCAGAGATGCTGCCTGTCCCTCGAAGTTACTCCAGCATTTTGTGTCCATCAGTTGGTGAAGGTTGTTGTGGTCATGCCAAACTTCTTAAACCTTCTTAGGAAGTACCAAGGAATGATGGTAGATGCTACTGTTAGAACTAGAAAGACAATAGCTGCACAGATGCACTGCACTGGGGTTTGACATTTGGCCCCACTACTGTGCTTTTCAGAATTAGATGCAAACCAATCTCAATCTCACAAACTACCAATCTACATCCTTCCATCCTTGATAAATGGCCATTAACCACAACTGGGCTTGCCATCATTTCATCAAACTCAATCTTCAGACCTGCATCACCTTCCAGCGCAGTCTTGATTTTATTTGCCAACGACCCATCATATTTTGCCATTACATTTTATCTGCAGCTACTCTAATCACCGGCATCGCTGTCCGAAGAGTCCTGACCCAAAACGTCATCGATCCATTTCTTCTACAGATGCTGCCTGACCTGCCGACTTCCTCCAGCCTTGTGGTTCTCTCACGATTCCAGCATCTGCAGTTGCTTGTGATAGAAGCAAGCCTTTGTACAGCTGAAGAATGGTGAAATCAGCCCTTCTGCGGCTAGTATGCCATTTGGCCCATTTAGCTATTAATCAAATCCTATTGATCAGGGATGACGACTGCAACCTCAACTCCTACTCCTGCCTCCTATGACAACCTTCCATTTGCTTATGTATCAAAAATATATCTCCCTCCATCTTCAGTATTTAAAGTCTCTTTGTTTGAGGAAGAGTTCTACGTGACTCTCAATCCTCAAATTTTTCACCCCACCATGAAATGGACAACTAGTGATCCCTGGTTCTAGATTCTTCCGTAGGAGGAGACGCGCTCTTCACAAACCCTGTGAATACGCCACACAATCAATCAACTCCCACTTCACTCTTTTAACACTCCAGTTAATACACACCCACGGCTTTTGTAAGACCAACAGCTCATTCTGGATGCGCCCAGGTAACCTTCTCGGAACTACTTCCACAGCAACGTGCTTAAATAAGAGGCCAAACACGATGCACAAAACTCCAGATGTGGTCTGCCCAGGACAGAGAGAGACAGACACAAACACCGAGGTGGCGGAGGCAGATCCAATACTTGCGTTTGAGATGTTTTAGCGTAGCCACATGGGATGGGAAGGATTGTGGAACATGTGCAGGCAGGTGAGGTCAGCTCAGCTTGGCATCATGCCCGATACATGGGGCGAAGGGCCCGTTCCGAGCTATACTTTGTGATCTATTGTCTAAGAGATGAAGCACTGTACACAGTAATCCAGCTATGGCCTATCCAGCACCCTACACAACTGAAGCATGCTGACACTGCATGCAGAAAACTAAAATATTTCAAATACCTTGCACAAAACAAGAAAAGTAGTTTTAAAATAATATTTTCCTGGTTAGACTTGTTTTTTTGGAGGGTGCCCTTTGTCTTTGATATACCATTGAGCAGTCGAACTTTTCACATTTCAAAATCTAACAGCAGGGGCAAAGGGTAAGTTTTTATTAACACCAAAATACATTCATTGTCATATAATCAACTTTTCTTTCAATCTCATTTCAAAGACACTCCAGAGACAATAAGATCCGACTAGATAAACCTCATTATTGCAATGACGCATCTCAATGATGTTTCACTGATCAGACAGCACTTGCCAGTGGAGTCAGTTTATGGGTAGACAAAAATGCTGGAGGAACTCAGCGGGTGAGGCAGCATCTATGGAGCGAAGGAAATAGGCAACGTTTCGGGCCAAATCCCTTCGTCAGTTTATAGCATTGGTTGGCCAAGTTTAGTGTAGACATACAGCGCAGAAAGAGGCCCGTCGGCCCACCGAGTCCGCACTGACCAGTGATCCCGCACATTAACATTATCCTAGACTAGGGACAATTTTCCATTTATACCAAGCCAGTTAACCTACAAAGCGGTACGTCTTTGGAGTGCGGGAGGAAGCTGAAGATCTTGGAGACAACCCATGAGGTCCCCGGGAGAACGTATAAACTCAGTACAGACAGCACCAGTAGTCAGGATGGAACCCGGCCCTCTGGCGCTGTCACGCAGTAGCTCTACCGCCGCGCCATCCGGAGGGTTCAAGTATCCAAATGTTTACCACAGCTATTCCAAGCTGTGATTTACACCAGCAATTGGCACGTAACAGGTTTGCTTGCAAGCATTGCTCCAGATGACAAATGCCAGGCTCCAAGGAGGATAGCCAGCCAGCCAAGAAATCATTTATTCGCATTTGGTCACTGCCAAGGAAGAGAACCCATGGAGCTCTTGGGCTGCAAAACTGAATGTGTGAGGTTATCATGCAGCTTCTGGCCAAAAAGGAATAGATTTATAACAGAAACATGATATTGCAGATGCTGGAATCTTAAAAGTAAAACAGAATGTGCTGGAATAACAGTGGGTAAGACAGCATCTGTGATGTTTGCGGTTGGGACCCTTTTTCACTGATTGTAGTAAGGGGGAGAATTTGAGAAGAGAGGTGGGAGAGAGGGAAAGACCTGGCAAAGGTTGGTACAGGTAAGGGAGGTTTCGTGGGCAAATGGGCAGAGTAAGTGACAAAGGCTACAGGTGAAAAGAAGACAACTGGATGCCAGATTAAGAGAGGAGTGAAATGTAGAGAGGGAGATAAGGGGGAATTCAAAGTTCTGAAGTAACTCAGCGGGTGCAGTCTGAAGGAGGGTTCAGAACTGAAACGACGTCAGTCCATTCTCTATGCGGATGCTGCCTGACACGCTGTTCCTCCAGCACTTTGCTCAAGATGCCAGCATCTGCAAGTCTCAAATGAATGAAGCCCCAAGTTTGAGGTTATGGATCTGGGGCATCCTCTTTCCAGTGTTATTGCCGAGTGGAAAGGACAAGTCTGGGCCTACTAGTTTTTGCCCAATGATTCAGATTCACGATTGGAATTCTGGACACGAACTAGTCAATATTTTGGCAAAGCAATTAATGCAATTTGATCGCACCAGAAGTAGAACAAGGTGCATAGTAGCAAACCCTGCCAGCAAAAAGATCCAGTCCACTCAAAGAATTTAAAAAAAAGCACGTGTATAATTGCCTCATTTGTAATGAAAGGAGTTTGAACGGGCTTGTGGCTAAATTACTTAATCAAGCCTCCAGAAATAATACAGTAATAAAACTAGGCTATAAAGCAATCATGCAATCCAGAGAGCAGATTCTGATTGCGTGTAGCATTAACTTTATAGCGATCTGCTCAGGAAATCTCTTCAAAGTAGAAGTGGCTGAGGAAAATGTAATTGCAAATATTTCAGAGCAAGCAGGAGTTTATATGATTCGATCTTGTCCGTTATCTTGATACAGCACTGGCATGCATTCCGATACGTTGTAGAATACCAACCTGCTGGTTCTCAAACACTGACCCAAGCCCCATCCATTAAAGTGTTTAGGAAGGAACCGCAGGTGCTGGTTTACACCAAAGATAGACACAAAACACTGGAATAACTCAGCGAGACAAGCAGCATCTCTGGAGTGGAGCTGTGGGATACTGAGGAGACCCTTGATGGCCTCCACTATAATAGAAATTGGGAACCCCCCCCCCTCCCCAATTCCCTAAAGAATTAGGACATCTCGGATGTCCTGGTATGGAACACACCATCTTGGGTGCAGATGTGGGGTAGAGGGAGGAATTGGGAGTTGGACTAGAGACTTTGCAGGAGGCAGGGCTGGAAGAAGCGTAGTCTAGATAGCTGTGGGAGTCGGTGGGTTTATAAGAGGCATCCGTCGATAGTCTATCTCCTGTGATGGGGACGGTGAGATTAAGAAAGGGAAGGGAGATGTCAGAGATGGTCCAAGTGAATTTGTGTGCAGGATGGAAAATGGTAGTGAAGTTAATGAAGTCCATGAGTTCTGCATGGGTGCAGAAGGTAGCCCTGATACAGTCGTCAATGTACCGGAGATAGAGTTCAATGATAGGGCCACTGTGTACCTAGTTCGACTTACCTGACAAAGGCATAGCTAGGGCCCATGGATATGCCTTGGATTTGGAGGAAGTGGGAGGATTCGAACGGGAAGTTGTTGTAAGGACCAGCTCCTTGGTAGAGGGAAATTGGCTGGTTCTGCAGCCAAGGGAGAAATAGAGGGCTTTAAGACCTTCTTGGTGGGGGATGGAGGTTTAAAGTGACTGAACATACGTAGTCAAGATGAGGGATTGGGGACCTGGAAAACAGAAGTACTTAAAGCGACAAAGGAGGAAGGTATCTTGGATATAGGTCGGGAGGGATTGGACCGGGTGGAGAGAGATACGAGGTACGTAGAAATGATTTCAGTGGGACAGGAGCAGGCAGAAACAATGGGTCTGCCAGGGCAGTTCTGTTAATGGATTTTATTGTTAATGGAGAAGGTAAAACCAGGCTGTGCGGGGCTGGGGATCAATAAGGTTGGAGGCTGTGGAGACAGAAGTGATAAAATCAGAAGATGGTGTATAGCAGGTCTGCCATGCAGGAAGAGATTGAGTAGGCTGTATATCATCTAAATAAATGTTAGGGGGCTTTTCAGGGTAGAAACGGGAAGGATATGTTCCTTATAGGGAGACTAGAACCAGTGATCTCTCAGAATGGATCACTTAGGAGCTATATAGAAAATTACGGCAAGGCAAGGCAAGAATAATTGACGTCCTAATATCTGCATTTCCTCAGAGGGGGTTACTGAAAAAATGTCTTCACCCCAAGGATGCTGAGATGTCGGAATTCCCTACCACAGTAGAGAATCAATCATTGACTGCATTCAAAATTGGCATTGATAGGAGAAATTACAGGGGATAAGGGGTTAAAGAAGGAACTGCAGATGCTGGAAAATCGAGGGTACACAAAATGCTGGAGAAACTCAGTGGCTGCAGCAGCATCTATGGAGCGAAGGAGATGGGGTTGGGTGAGCAAATGGCTCCGAGGTAGAAGATCAGCTACGACCTTGTAGAATGACAGAGCAAGCTCGAGGGGCCAAATGGTCCACTCCTGATACAACATCTGTCAATATCTTTGTGTTTCAACAGAGTCAGTCATAAAGAAATTACAGCACAAGGAGGCCATTTGGCCCATTTAGTTCTCTGCAGGGAAATTCGGTCATTTTTCATGGCCCTACCAACTCAACAATTCTGCAATTACCCCAAAATGTCCACATATCTTTTTGATATTACCACTCTCAAAAGTTAGCAGGATCCAGGTCTGTTCCACTCTCTGCACCAATAGGTTCTCTTCCATCCTTCCTTATCCTCTTGATCAACCACCACATCCTTTAGTTCTTGTAACTTGTCCCCACATCCTTATACTGCTAGATAAAGTATGGGAACAGATATTCCTGGTTAACCTTTAAAAAAAAAAATCTGTAATAATCTTTACTTCTCCACTGAATCTGCCTTCAGTCCAAAGAGACCCACGCAAACTTCTCCAATCTGACTTGAACCCAAAATCTTTCATCCCCAGAACCATTCAATACATTACCTTTGCACCCACTTAAGGATTGTAAGATGCAATACTACGTGTAATGCTCTAGCTCAGGGGTTCCCAACCTTTTTTGTCCCGTTTACCCCTGGTAACTTTAATAGCACATAACAATGTTATTTCACTTATTTATGAACAACTAATGATGAACAGATACCGGTATACCAGAACCAAACACAGTCAGTCAATGAGAAAAAATATGTACAAATCCAGAATCAACAAATCTACCCCCACCCCTCCCCCAGGTAAATCTGTTAGATGTACCCCCTGGGGGGTAAAGTTACCCCAGGTTGGGAACCCTAGATGTAGGGCAGCCGTAGTAGTTCATTGTTGAGGGAAGTGTTGTGCAAGGCGGTTCAGAAGCCGGATGGTTGATGAGGAGAATCTGTCCTTGACCCCGAGGTCATGGTTATCAGAATCTTGTGCTCTCTTCCCAATGGGAGCAGCGAGGAGAGAGTGTAGCCAGGGTGGTACGGGTCGTAGACAATTTCTGCTCCTCCAGTCGATACCTATGTTGGTGGGGAGATCAGTACCTGTGTCCGCCACTTTCTGCAGCCTCCTTCATTCTTGAGCGTTCACATTTACAAACCAAGCAGTATGCTCTCTGCCGTGCACTTGTTGAAGTCCGGTAAAGTGCTTGGCAGCATGCCTAAACGCCTCCAAACTTCTGAGGAACTAAAGGCATTAATGTGTCTCTATGGATCTGAAGCTGCTGCTTTTTAAAGGAGGCTGGCATGGCACAAACTGACCCAAGCCAGCATTATTTGCGAGTGGAAAGATGTTGCTAAACTGGGAAGAGAGCAGAGAAGATTTACGAGGCTGCTGCCAGGACTTGAGAGCCTGAGCTATAGGGATGGGTTGAGCTAGGTTGGGAACATTTATCCCAGGCTGGGAACCTTAGCTCTAGCTGTTTACACCGAGAGTGCCTGGAACGCACTGCGAAGGCTGGTGCTGGGGACAGGTATGATCATGGCATTTATGTGGTTTTTGGATGGGCACATGGATATGCCAGGAATGGAGGGATGTGCAGGCAGAAAGGGTTAGGCTATGCAGGCACGTTTGGCATTGTGGGCCGAAGAACCCATTCCTGTCCAGTACTGTTCTGTGTCCCATCGTCGTATATCAATAAAACCAATGGTGCTACTGACCCTTGGTAAACACTATATTTTAAATAATCCTTCAGTCTGGAAGGACAGCCATTGTGTGGGAAAGAACTGCAGATGCTGGTTTAAATCGACGGTGGACAAAAAAATGTTGGAGTAACTCAGCGGGACGGGCAGCATCTCTGTAGAGAATGGGTGTCATCTCTGGTCGGGACCCTTCTTCAGACCAAGGGTCTCGACCCAAAACGTCACCCATTCCTTCTCTCCAGAGATGCTGCCTGTCCCGCTGAGTTACTCCAGCAGTTTGTCCATCTTCAATTACAAACCATTGTTTTCGCCATTAACCCATGCGTTTGAAAACTGGCACAGACTCTCCATTTTTTTTATAAACAATTTTTACCAATTGTATTATCATTTACTAAAAAAATTCAACAATATCCACTGCTCTCCCTTCCTCAACCTCAGTAATCATGTTAAAAAGGTCGACAAAAATGTCGACCTTTCTCCAGCATTTACCTTCGATTTTTCAGCATTTGGAGATCCTTCTTAAACGATGTTAAAAAGGTCAATTATTTTAACCAAATCCAATCTACCTTGTACTAATCCGTAACCAAACCTTACCAAGTACATGTACATTTTTTTTCCCCCTTAATGATCATTTGTAAAACCTTCCTTATCGCTAATGTTGAACTGACCAGCTTAGTGCTGGAATGTCCTTGCATCTTTGTATGGCCGTGCTATATTGCCACTTCACAAACCTCTGTCACATTCAGCACACCAAGGAAATATTGGAAAATTATGGCAATCTTCCACTCCAAGCATTGACAATACTAAATGATTGCAAATGCTATGATTACACGAAAGGACACAAAGTAACTCAGCGGGTCAGGCAGCATCTCTGGAGAACATGGACAGGCGATGTCAGGACCCTTCTTCAGGCTGATTCAGTGTGCCGAGTCATTTTACCTTATAACAAGGCACCGATGCAGATGGTCCGTTTCAGCGAGCACCCCCCTTCACGTGGCTGTTGTTGCAGCTCACTTTTGTTGCCTCTGGGAACAACGCTTTCTTCAGGCTGCTGCCAACGACAGGTCATGCTCGCTCACCATGAGGCTCCCTCCCCTCTCACCAGCTGCCACTTACTTCCAAGGTGGAGTATGTCGGTGACTCCGGGGGCGAGGAGGCTGCGGCAGCGGAGGGAAAGGCGGGGGGCGGGGAGGCAAGTGGACAGAGCAACAGGGGGAGGAGGCAGTAGCAGTTGAGCGGATAAAGCGATGAAAGAAGCGGCAGCTGGTGAGAGGTGGAGGGAGCCCCACTGTGACCAAGCGCATCCTGTCGGTGGCCTGAAGTGAGCGCTGTCGGCACTCTAAGTGGCCAGGGAGGCGGTGCGGGCCAGGGTTCATCCGCTACAACCAAAATCCATAGAAACATAGAAAATAGGTGCAGGCCACTCGGCCCATCGAGCCAGCACCGCCATTCAATATGATCATGACTGACCATCCAGAATTAGTACCCCGCTCCTGCCTTCCCCCCATCCCCCCCCCCCCCCCCCCCCCATATCCCTCGATTCCTTTAGCCCTATGAGCTATATTTAAATCTCTCTTGAATATATCAGGTGAATTGGCCTCCACTGCCTTCTGTGGCAGAGATATCCGTTATATAGAGGTCTGTTAAAACAAGGGTTTACTGTACTCTGTCAAAACCATAATAAACAACAACAGTTCAGTGTATGAAAAAGTGCAAAGACAAAATCAATTCCCCCCTCACCCCCAGGTCTACGTTATTCAGAGCCTGGTCAGATGTTGTAGCATTTAATAGCCTGATGGTTGTTGGGAAGAAGCTGCTCCTAAACTTGGATGTTACAGTTTTCAGACTCCTATACCTTCTTCCCAATGACAGCTGTGAAATGAGAGCTTGGCCAGGGTGGTGTGGCCTCCTCTTTTAGGCAGCGACTGCTGTCGGTCCTTATAGATGGTGGGATTCATCTGTACACAACAACGCAACTATCAATCGAGTATAGTAAACACAACTATTAAATGAGTATGTGACCCGCTTTCTTCTAAATTAGTACATGCGGCTAAAGCAGTGAACTGTAGCTACAGCGGTTTAGTTGGCCAGTAATTTCTAATGGTCAACACAGGCCCACTAGCTCGCCACCTACAGAATGTTATTTATAACAGCTTTAATGAACAGCTTCCTCTTTCACATTAGAGGTAATGAAAGATTGGCTTCTTGTCTCATGAGTTTAAATATAATGATCATTCAAAGAGCTAGAGTTAAATCCCAGCGAGTGCAAGCATCAAACTTTACCCTTTGTGATTACTAGCTCGTGGAAATTAATGCCTTTTACAACTTACAAGTGATCATTAAAAAAAAAATCCCAAATGCCAGACTGTAATAAAATGTTAAAAAATCGGAATAATTTGCTAGCAAAGCAGAAATTCCCTGTAATAAACTTGTCTGAGGGAAAAATGAATGGGATCTCAGAAATATTACATTTTTAAAATCATGTTTAAATCATGGCCACAATCAATTTTCTTGGCTTTTGTCCTCTCATTTGGTTTCCCAGATATGGGACTAATCTTGATTTATTTTCCAATTGTGAACAGATTTACTATTTCAGTGTGATCAAAGACATGCACCGTAACTTGCATTCTGCTTAAAAAGTAACGTAGTTGATACGAAAGCCGGAGTTTGAGAAGAATGAGGGTTGATCTTATTGCAGATCAATATTCAGGGGTGGCTAGACAAGTTCAATCCAGAGAGGATGCTTTGCCACACAGGAGAGGTTGGAACTGAAGGGCTTGACCAATATAAAACTGAGCTGAGATAACGAAAATATCGAAGATGGACATAAAAAGAATGGAGTAACTTGGCAGGACAGGCAGCATCTCTGGAGAGAAGGCATGGGTGACATTTCTGGTCAAGACCCTAACTTCAGTTGAAACCAGCATCTGCAGTTCAATAGACAATAGACAGTAGGTGCAGGAGGAGGCCATTCAGCCCTTTGAGCCAGCACCACCATTCAATGTGATCATGGCTGATCATCCCCAATCACTAACCCGTTCCTGCCTTCTGCCATATCCCCTGACTCCACTATTTTTTAAGAGCCCTATCTAGCTCTCTCTTGAAAGCATCCAGAGAACCTGTCTCTACCACCCTCTGAGGCAGAGAATTCCACAGACACAGTTCCACAGAGAGTTCCTTCTTTCACATAAAGAAAATTTAATTCTTCTAAGCTCATGCACACAATGCAAGAATGTCTTCGCTCACAGGATATAAGTAGCATTTACTGCACATTTTAAATTGCATTGAGGTGGATTTAGTTTAGAGATAAGTTTTGTTCAGTGCGGAAACAGGCCCTTCGGTCCTCCGACTCCATGCAGACTAGTGACCCCCCCCGTACACTAACACTATCCTACACACACTAGGGACAGTTTACAATTTTACCAAAGCCATTAACCTATAAACCTGTACGTCTTTAGAATGAGGGAGGAAACCATGGCACCCGGAGAAAACCCATGCAGTCACAGGGAGAACATACAAACTCCATCCAGGCAGGACCTGTGGTAAGGATCCAACCCAGGTATTTGGCGTTGTAAGGCAGCACCTTTATTGCTGCGCCAACGTGCCGCTTTGAAAAAGAACACACACCAACAAACAAGTTTCTCCAAGACCTCTTAGGGTTACCAAAGCCTTTTGGTAAAACAGTCAGGAAGAGAGTCCCAGACCCAACAGTTTAGATTTCAGAGATACAGCGTGATTTGGCCTGTCTGCGAAGATCAACGATCATCAGAACACTAGTTCTCGCCTACATACCAAGGACAATTTACAAAAGCCAATTAACCTACAAACCAGCACACCTTTGGAATGTGGGAGGAAATCAGAGCACCTGGAGAAAACCCAAATGGTCATAGGTGTTGACATTCTCCTGACAGAACGTGGAGAAACATGTTTGACAGTTCCCTTGTGTGCCTATGTTCTTCTACTAATCCACTCGCTACTTCTGGCTAAGTTGCAACTATCTTACTGCCAATTATGACTAGACCTGCAGAAGGCTGCACCCATTCACATTCATTACAATTTTGTTGGGAATCTCCAAAGTTGCATTTGATCAAACACTGTTCTGACGGCAAAGGGAGACATGTTCAACTTGTCTTTGGCATTCAGGTATTTTTGTTTTGTTTCTGATTGATCCAAAAGTGCTGGAATTAAGCAGACTTGGTTAAATCCAAACTGAATAGCAGTGATAGATACAGAATGCTGGAGTAACTCATCGGGACGGGCAGCATCTCTGGAGAGATGGAATGGGTGACATCTCTGGAGTGGGACATTGCTAAGTTTTGCTTTGATAGGGGTATTGACAGATGCCGAGCTGTTTCCTGCATTAAGGACTCTCGAACAACGGGGCTGATTTTTAGAACAAGGGGATGCCCATTTAAGGCCAAGATGAGAAGCGATTTCTCTCACAAAGTCGAGAACCTTTTGGCAGCTCGCTGCAGTAGAGAATTTGAGGAGTCATCAGATATTTTCAAGGAAAATATAAAAAAAACATTATGAGAAGATATGGTGAGGTGGAAGGAAAGTGGTCAGAATCAGGATTGGATCAGCTACAACCTTACGGAATGACAAAGCAGAATCAGAAATGGCTTCCTCGGTAGACACAAAATGCTGGAGTAACTCAGTGGGTGAGGCAGCATCGCTAGAGGGAAGGAATGGGCGACGTTTTCGGGTCGAGACCCCTCTTCAGACTGAAGAAAGGTCTCGACTCGAAACGTCATCCATTCCTTCCCTCCAGAGATGCTGCCTCATCCCACTGAGTTACTCCAGCATTTTGTGTCTACCTTCGATTTTAACCAGCATCTGCATTCAGAAATGGCTTCCTCTTGCTCTTCTTTCTTAGTACACTAATGTGGGTGATGCCTTAGACTTACCCTACCCTAGTGACGATGGTTGTCAACATTTACAGCAGCACCTTGTTCAGCTGAGCCAATGGGCAGGGGAATAAGCAACGGAGTTTAACGCAGAAAAAGATGTTGCATTTCGGGAAGTCTAATCAGAGCAGAGTCTTCACAGTGAACGGCAGTGCCCTAGGGAGTGTTGTAGAGCAGTGGGATCTAGGAGTGCAGGTACATAGTTCTCTGAAAGTGGTGTTACAAGTAGATGGTAATGGTGGCATTTGGCACATTGGCCTTCATCAGTCAGTGTACTGAGTATAGTAGGTGGGATGTGTAGGAAGTAACTGCAGATGCTGGTCGACACCGAAGATAGACAAAAAATGCTGGAGTAACTCAGCGGGACAGGCAGCTTCTCTGGAGAGAAGCAATGGGCGACATTTCGGGTCGAGACACAGACTGCGAGAGTCAGGGGATGTTGTGTTACAGTTGTAAGAGACTGTAATGATGCATGCAACTGGCATGGCATCATTAAGCTGGAAAGAGTGGAAAGATTATTTACAAAAATGTTGCCAGGATTCAGGGCATCAACTAAAGGGAGAGGTTGGGCAGGCTGACACTTGGAGCTCAGGCAGCTGGTGGGGTGATCACATAGAGGTGTGTAAAATCTTGAGGGAAATAGACAGGGTGAATGCAGTCTTCTATCCAGGGTAGGGGAAATGAAGAAACTGAGGATATATGTTTAGGCTGAGGGTGGGAGGGGTGGGGGGGGGGGGGGGGGGGGAGAAAGGGGGAAAGAGTTAACAGCAAACGGTGCGGCAACTTTTGCACACTGAGGGGGATGGGGTATATGGAATGAGCTGCCAGAGGAGGTAGTTGTGGCTGGTACTCGAACAGCATTGAAAAGGTATTTGGACAAGTACATGGATAGGAATGTGTAAGAAGGAGCTGCATATGCTGGTTTAAACCGAAGATTGACACAAAATGCTGGATTAACTCAGCGGGACAGGCAGCATCTCTGGAGAGAGTCTGAAGAATGGTCTCGCCCCGAAACGAAGTCTGAAGAAGGGTCTTGACACGAAACGGAATCTGAAGAAGGGTCTCGAGCCGAAATGTCACCCATTCCTATCCTCCAGACATGCTGCCTGTCCCGCTGAGTTCCTCCAGGTTTTTGTATCTATACATGGATAGGAACAAAGATTCATGGACAGGTACATGGATAGGAACAAAGGATTAGAGTGATAAGTGTCAAATATGGGCAGGGGGGGGACTAGCTTAAATGGACCAGCACTGCATCCTTTTTGTAACTGCCTTACGTTTACATCTTAGTTGGAACATTTTGGTCAGCATCGCCAAGTTGGGCAAAGGGCCTGTATCTAACCTGTACAACTCTCTATGTTCTTGTATATTCCAGATTTGTTCCTCGCCGTACCACATATTACCCAGGCCAAGCTAGTCTTTGCAATTGGAACATATTTAAAAAAAAATGATTTCAGCATCTTTGATCTGATTACTGCTGTTCTTCATCTTTCCAGTTTGCATTTTGGTTTAATTCTCTATAGAATTAAAATAAGACAATATGACATGGTTACCAATTGATGTTTAACCCACTGAATAAATTATTCCTTTTGGCAATTTTTTTCCTTTGTAGAAGATTTAAAAAGATGACAGGCTGCAGCTGAATGATTCACTCATAGCCAGAGACTCTCTTTGAACCAGTATCCATCGCAGCATCGTCACGCAATTAAAAGAAAATTTGATTCATCAGGTTTAAACTGTGTCAAACACACAGAAAAAAACCTAAAAAGAGACAAACTATCAGTAAACTATTCAAACTTTTAGAAAGCAGCTCTTTCTAAAAAAATCTACGTAATCACAATTTTATGACAATAGACAAGACAATAGGTGCAGGAGTAGGCCATTTGGCTCTTCGAGCCAGCACCGCCATTCAATGTGATCATGGCTGATCATCCCCAATCAGTACCCTGTTCCTGCCTTATCCCCATATCCCCTGACCGCTATTTTTAAGAGCCCTATCTAGCTCTCTTGAAAACATCCAGAGAACCTGCCTCCACCGCCCTCTGAGGCAGAGAATTCCACAGACTCACCACAGTGACAAAAAGTGTTTCCTTGTCTCCGTTCTAAATGGCTTACTCCTTATTCTTAAACTGTGGCCCCTGGTTCTGGACTCCCCCCAACATCGGGAACATGTTTCCTCCCTCTAGAGTGTCCAAACCCTTAACAATCTTATGTTTCAATGAGATCACCTCTCATCCTTCTAAACTCCAGAGTGTAATTTTCTGCTGTTAAAATATTAATGTTTGACCATTTATCCATTTAAAACTAACAATATGCAGGTCAAGTATTAGGATCCTATGCCCTCTAGCCTTTGACATTCCCACCCTGGGGGAAATGTCCTGACTGTAGGAAATAACTGCAGATGCTGGTTTAATCCGAAGATAGACACAAAAAGCTGGAGTAACTCAGCGGGTCAGACAGCATCTCTGGAGAAAAGGAATAGGTGACGTTTTGGGTCGAGACCCTTCTTTTAATGTCCCGACTGTGTACCCTGTCTATGCCTTTCATAGTTTTATATACTCAATCAGCTTTCCCCTCAGACTCTGATTCTCCAGATAAAACAATCCTTTGTGGGAGCGTGGACAGTCACAGTGCTAGAGTAACTCAGCAGGTCTGGCAGCATCTCTGGAGAGAAGGAATAGGTGACGTTTTGGGTCGAGACCCTTCTTCAGACTGCCTAACTTCAGTCTGAAGAAGGGTCTCGACCCAAAACACCACCCATTCCTTCTCTCCAGAGATGCTGCCCGACCTGCTGCAAAACAAATACTATGTTGCTTCTGGTAGGGTATTCCAAATCTGAATAATTGATCGCAAACAAATGAGCCCAGCACCGACCACTAATAACAGGCCTCCAGTCTCAAAAAAACCCAACCTTTGACCAACAACCTCTACTTCCTTCCATGAAGTCAATTCTCTATCCAGTTGGCTGGCTCTCCCTGGATCCCATGTGATCTAACCTTCCAGAGCAGCCTACCATACAGTACTTTGTCAAAATGCTTTGCTGAAGTCTTTAAGGACAGCGTCTATGGCTTTGCCCTTTTTGATTACTTAAAAAAAAAATCCTCAGATTTGTAAGACATAATCTCCCATGTACAAAACTATGCTAACTATCCCTGAACAGTCCCTGTCTATCCAAAAGCATATACATCTTAGCCTGCAGAAAACTCTCAGGTACCCTGCCAAGTACAGATTTTAGGCTCCCAGGCTGTATAGTTCCCAGGCTTTTCCTTGCATCCCTTCTTAAACAGAGACACAACATTAGCCACCCTCCAATCTTCCGGCACCTCACCAGTGTTTAATGACTATTCACACCTCAGCCACGTCGCCTGCATTTTCTTCTCTCGCCTCCCAGTGACCTCAGATATATTTGTCCTTCACTTTTCTTGTTAGAAGTTGATCTGGATGATGGAATTCATGGCCAAGTTTGCAGATGATACGAAGGTGGGTGGCGGAGCAGGTAGTGCAGAGGCAGCAGAGCGTCTGCAGAAGGACTTGGACAAGTTGAGAGAGCGGGCAAAGAAGTGGCAAATGGAATACAGCGCAGCAAAGTGTACGGTCATGCTCGTTGGTAGAAGGAAAGAAGGTATAGACTACTTTCTAAATGGGTAGAGCATTCAGAAATCAGAGGCGCAAATGAAACTTGGATGTGCTGGCGCAGGATTTCCAAAAGTTTAATTTGCAAGCTGTGTCGGTGGTAAGGAAGCCAAATGCAACGTTGGCATTTATTTCGAAGGAACTAGAATATAAATGCAAGGATGTAATGCTGAGGCTTTATAAGGAACTGGTGAGGCCACATTTGGAATATTTTGAGCAGTTTTGGGTTCCATATCTTAAGAAGAGTGTGCTGGCATTAGAGAGGATCCAGAGTTGGTTTACAAGAATAATCTCAGGTATGATTGGGTTGACATACGAGGTGCATTTGTAGGCTCTGGGCCTGTATTTACTGGAACAGGCCTGAGCAGAAAGATGAGGGGCAGGGAGGGGAAGAGAAATATTATTGCGATCTACCAGATAATGAAAGGCCTAGATAGAGTGGACAAGGAATAGATGTTTCCAGTGATGGGAGAGTCTAGGCCTCAGAATAAACAGACATACCTTTAGAACAGAGATGATGAGGAATTTCTCTAGCCAGAGGGTGGCGAATCTGTGGAATTCATTGCCACAGACGGCTGTGGAGACCGACAGTGGCTATTTTTAGAGCAGAAATTGTCAGGTGCTTGATTAGCAAGGAGGTGAAACAGGGACAAGGCAGGAGAATTGGGATTGAGAGGAAAAAAATTGATCCGTCACAATTGAATGGCAGAATAGGCTCAATGGGCCGAATGGCCTAATTCTGCTGCTATGTCTTAAGGTTTTACCTGACCAGGCCCAGGAGATTCATCCACCTTCATACACCTTAAGATGTTCAGCACCTTCTTGGCCATAATATGGACTGTTCTCAAGATATATCCATTAGCTGTCCCAAGTTTCCAGGTCTTTGTCTTCCTCCATGGTAAAAAAAGGGGGAAATAGTAATTGAGTCGTCAAAATAGTCATCATGCGGCTCCACACGGAGATGACACTATGGTTTCTGTGGGGCCCTATTCTCTCTTCCTCTTTCCTTTAAAAATCTCTGATTTACCTCATGACAGAGCCAACCCCTGCCCCCTTTGGAGTGCGGGAGGAAACCGGAGCACCCAGAGAAAACCCATGCAGGTCATGGGGAGAACGTACAAAGTCCGTACAGATGGCACCCGGGTCTCTGGCGCAGTGAGGTAGCAACTCCATGCTGCTCCCTCTCAGCCAGATGTCCATAACGGCTGCAACATCCCAGTCACACCTACTCATCTATGCACCAAGTTCATCCGCCTTCTCCACCTTATCCACTAGCATCAAAATAAATGCTTAGTGAACAGATGACCAACAAAGCCAGGTTATGGGGTATTCTATGGAAGAACAAAACAGCTTGCACCCTGCTCTGTCATTCTACATGATCATATCTCAAATAATTACTCAATGCATGCAAAGACGTGCGTGTTTGTAGGTGAATTAGACTAGTTAGTTGAGTTTATTGTCACGTGTACTGACGTACAGTGAAAAGCTTTTGCTGCGTGCTGACTAGTCAGCAGAAAGACAATATATGATTACAATCGATTCATTTACAGTGTATAGATACATAAGGGAATAATGTTTAGTGCAAGGTAAAGGCAGTAAAGCCATCAAAGATAGTCTGACGGTCACCAATGAGGTAGGTAGCAGCTCAGGACTGTTCTCCAATGTTGATAGGATCATTGAGTTGCCTGATAACTGGGAAGAAACTGTCCCTGAATCTGGAGGTGTGTGTTTTCACACTTCTATACATTTTGCCTGATGGGACGGGGGAAAGAGGGAGTGGCATGGGTGCGACTCGTCCTTGATTATGCTGCTGGCCTTGCTGAGGCTGCAAGATGGAGTCAATGGAAGGGAGGTTGGTTTGCGTGATGATCTGGGCTGCATCCACAATTCGCTGCAATTGCTCCCGAGTGTGAAGGGAGCGGATGAGAAAGTGGGATAACTTAGAACTAGTGTGAACAGGTGATCAATGGGCGGCGTGCACTGGGTGTTGCTTCCATGCTGTAACTCCAAACTAAACAGGTTTTGCATCTATAATTTCATGTAAAATGAGGAACCTCTGTCAGTGAAACACTGCAGTGTGCGGGCTCATGAGTGGATCGAACAACAGCGTTTGGATTCTGTGCCAACAGGAACCGTAGAGTTGTGTCAGACAGCCAGAACCCTCATTGCTGCATAGCTTCAGCGTTTGTGGTACAGGCTACAGAAGAGAAACTGCTCCCACGGTAAAACACAATTCGAGCCAGACTTTCAGTTTTAAGTTGGATATCATCTATGACCTGTCAAAATGTAAAGTGCTACTGATCAGACGACAAAACCTGCAAAGAAAAAATGTGAGTGATTGTAAAGGATATTGTGCCAGAAACTGGACAGCAAATTCGAGGACCAGAGGGCACAGCCTCAGAATAATAGAACATATCTTTAGAATGGAGATGAGAAATGTATTTAGCCAGAGGGTGGCGAATCTGGGGAATTCATTGCCACAGATGGCTACGGAGGACAAGGCATTACTCAAAATTACTCACATTTTAAAGCAGAGACTGATTGATAGGTTCTTGATTATGAAGGGCGTCAAAGGTTATCGGGAGAAGGCAGGAGAATGGGGTTAACGGGGAAAAATTGATCAGCCATGATTGAATGACGGAGTAGACTCGATGGGCCGAATGACCTAATTATGCTCCGCATGGTCTTCTCAGAGAGGATAACATGGAAGGTCATGCCAGAAAATGATTCAGATCAAACAAGCTTATGTGCATACTCCAAACAAACAAAATTACTAAGCACATTGCATAAACAGGAGTCTGGCACACATGACTCACTCAAGGGATTCAGGTAAAGCTAACAGTCACATTCGCTCTTGTTTAGTTCTTGAACAGGCTCAGACAATTATTTACATTGCGTTAGTAGGTGAAAGTCAAGATCTAAAAATCGCACTAAGTTAAGGCATGTGGACTCAAACGGGAGCTCGGGTCAATCATGATTTTAGACCCAAAGTGCCGATGTAACTCAGCAGGTCAGGCAGTATCTCTGGAGAACACGGATAGGTGACCCCAAGGGTCTTCACCTGAAACATCACCTATCCATTAGACACAAAATGCTGGAGCAACTCAGCGGGTTAGGCAGACTGAGTCTGATGAAGGGTCTTGTCCCGAAACATAACCTATTCCTTTTCGCCAGAGATTCTGCCTGACCCGCTGAGTTTCTCCAGCATATCGTATCTATCTTTGGTGTAAACCAGTATCTGGAGCTCCTTCTTGCACATCACATATCCATGTTCTCCAGTGTTGCTGCCTGACCTGATGTGTTACCCCAGCATTAACTTTGGGTCCTTTTGGGTATTAACCAGCAACTGCAGTTCTTGGTTTCTAGGATTTTGGACCAATTAACTTGTTCAATACACAATTATTCAACTAAATCTACCTTTACACTCCAGAATCTGGAATTCCCACCTTTTCTATCATAGATCACCCAAAGAAATAAGTGTCAACCAAAACCTCTGGACAGCATGTGTACAAGAGTCAAAAAGTGTCCCCAAAAATAAAACGGATGCTGAAAATCTGAAATAAAGAACAAAATGTTGGAAATACTTAGGTCAGACTTAGGAAGACAAAACGCTTATAGCCAGACCAATAAACCCCACCATGAGAAGCAATCGACTCAAAATAGAACAATCCAATTTCATTTCCCCAGTTTGTGCCAGAGCTAGCATCAGAAGGGAAGAGGGTGTCAGGGGTGATCAGCACAATTGCATGGACAATGCCTCTCACCGTAAAGGCCGAGCTCCATTTCTCGCCCCACAGTTGCCATCAGGCCCACTGAGAAATATCCAACACGAACTGCTTTTGAATTGAATTGAATAGGATACATTTTATTTAGCTAAGTATGTACACATACAAGGAATTTGCCTTGGTGCTTTGCTCGCTTGTGCTTGTCCGATTGGAGTTTGTACATTCATCCCATAACCTGCGTGGGTTTTCTCCGGTTTTCTCCCACACTCCAAAGACGTACAGGTCTGTAGGTTAATTGCATTGGTATAACTGCAAATTGTCCCTAGTTTGTAGAGGATAGTGTAAGTGAGCGGGGATCGCTGGCCGTTTTCTGTTTCTTCTCTTCCCTTCCCCCACCCCATCCCCTCCCCACATCACAATCTGAAGGATCCCGGCCCAAAATGTCACCTAATCACAGGGGGGGCTGCCAACATTGGATGAGAGGGGAGTGACAAATTGCGAGGGAGCATAGCGACAGGGGGGGGGGGGGGGGGGGGGGGGGGGGGGGGGGGGGGGGTGAGAGGGTGTGCGAGCGGTAGAGAGCTTTCACATTTTTCAGCTTGAAATTGTGCAATCTGGTGCATACTGTAACGAGTCTTTTAACTTACACTTGAATGCAACATTTATGCTTTAAATTGGATTGGGTATGAATAAGGTTAGGCTAAATTACATTCCTAATTACATTCCACAGTAGAGCCAGGCTCTGATCAACAGGTGCAGCACATGAATGACTATTTTCATATATGAAATCAGAAAAAAACCCATAGAGACAAGGCAAGAGTCGAACTTCCAACACTAATGCACAAATAAATCAATCAACCTTACTCTTCGACTATAGAAACAAGACGAAAATAATGCCAAATATTCAATCGCAAACGGATCAATGAAATTTGTGTGTGTGTGTGTGTGTGTGTGTGTGTGTGTGTGTGTGTGTGTGTGTGTGTGTGTGTGTGTGTGTGTGTGTGTGTGGTAAGGCAGCAACTCTACCGCTGCGCCACCATGCCATCCCATTAAAAAAAATTTTCTGTAATATATTTATTATGGTGTCACGCCAATAAAGATCCACTTGCTTTTGTTTTCTGCCCTTAGTTGGATAACACACATCTCCAGTCATTGCGTTTCATGGCTGGTTTTCAACTTCTTCACTCTGAAGGTCTTGACCCGAAACATCACCCATTCTTTCACTCCAGAGATGCTGCCTGTCCAGCTGAGTTTTTCTAGTTTTTAGTATCCATCTTCAGTTTAAACCAGCATCTGCTGTTCCTTCCTACACTCTTTAAGTGAAACAGGTCCTATTCTCATAATATTATTCAGCTCAACTAAGTTTTTTCTTCACCTCCGTTGTTGCAGAGAATACAATCCCAGCTATCAAATTTTTCTTCAAAGTGAAACAAAAAAATCCAGCCCCGCCAACATCTTCGAGGTGTCCAACGCAATGTGTCACCTATCACACCATCTGCACGGGAGAAACTAAACTATATTTTCCCCCAAATCATCCCGCGGGCCAGTAGTTTGACAGCCCTGCTTTAAACCAATGCCCTCTAGTTCTTGAATCACATATCACGGGAAAAAGACTATGCATTCACCTCATATATTCCCTTCATGGTTTTTATTCACCTCTAAAACAATTTCTGCTTTATTTTGAACTTCCAGCACCTGCAGATTTTTTGAGCATGAGAAATTTGCGATCAGTGAGAATTTTGTGAAATGCGTGACTCTCACGCTCAATGTGTGAGGGTTGGCAGCCCTGTAATCATGTTACTCCAGCACGGTGTGCCCTTTAGTGTATACCAGCATCTGCAGTACCTCGGTTTATACCAAGTAACATCTTTGGTACAACGGACATTAAATTCTGCTGCTCCTTAATTTTACAAAGGCATCAAGTAAGATGAAAGGTCATCTGAGAACAAAGAACCCTTGTTAGACATATTCTATTCTGGATAAACACATTTGAATGGACAAAGATGGGATTTACCAATAGTCACATGTTCACTAGTATAGTTGGGGCTATTTTTAGAGCAGGGAAGATCAAGATTTGATGTGCTCATAACCAGAAATGATTTACAAAGTAAAGAGAAACCAGCTTCCAGGGGTAAAATCTGCTTTGGTAAAGGATCACGGGCAAGGAACTCTTTCTGTTGCAGACACAAAATGTGGAGTAGCTCTTTTTGTTGTGACAGTTCTAATTTAAATTATACTATACTATGATAAAGCTATAAAATGGGAGCAGAGTTCATGGAAACTTTGAAAGAAAACCTAATAGTGCAAAAAATAAGTTGCAAGGCATTATGGAACGTATAGGGAAGTGAAAGTGTTCTATAGTTCTTACAAAGAGTCAGCACAGCTATAATAGCACTGCTGACCCCTGCTCAACATTGTGGGCATGGCCTTTCATTAGGGACAGCACAGTGGCGCAGCGGCGGAGCGTGGCGCCTCACAGCGCCAGAGACATGGGTTCCATCCTTCACTATGGGTGCTGTTGTGTGGAGTTTGTACATTCTCCCTGTGACTGTGGGGGTTTTCACTGGTGCTCCGCATCCTCCCACACTCCAAAGCCATGCGGTAATTGGTTTCTGTAAATTGCCCCTAATGCGTAGGATGTGAAAGTGGGGTGACATAGAACTAGTGTGAACAGGTGATCAATGGCCAGCACAGACTTGGTGGTCTCATGAGTCTGTTTCCAAGCTGTAATCTCACAACTACAGCGATATTAACTTTAGTTTATTGTCACGTGTACCAATTACAGTGAAAAGCTTTTGTTGTGTGCTAACCAGTCGGCAGAAAGACAATACATGATGACAATCGATCCATTTACAGTGTATAGATACACGATAAGGGAACAGCGTTTAGTGCAAGGTAAATCCAGCAGAGTCCAATTAAGGATAGTCCGAGGGTCACCAAAGAGGTAGGTAGTAGCTCAGCACTGCTCGCTGGTTGTGGTAGGATGATTCAGTTGCCTGATAACAGCTGGGAAGAAATTGTCCCCAAATCTGGAGGAGGGCATTTTCACACTTCTATACCTTTGGCCTGATAGGAGGGGGGGAGAAGAGGGTGCGACCAAGGTGCGACTCGTCCTTGATTATGCTGCTGGCCGTGTCGAGGCAGCACAAAGCATAAATTAGGTATAAGTGATTTACAGTGGCTTGCAAAAATATTCATACCCCTTGAACCTTTCCACATTTTGTCACGTTACAACCACAAACGTAAATGTATTTTATTAGGATTTTATGTGAGAGAGCAACACAAAGTGGCGCATAATTGTAAAGTGGAAGGAAAATGATACATGATTTTCAAATCTTTTTACAAATAAAAAACTGAAAAGTGTGACGTGCAAAAGTATTCAGCCCCCTTTACTCTGATACCCCTAAATAATATCCAGTGCAACCAATTGCCATCAGAAGTCACCTAATTAGTAAATAGAGTCCACTTGTGTGTAATCTAATCTCAGTATAAATACAGCTGTTCTGTGAAGGCCTCAGAGGTTTGTTAGAGAACATTAGTGAACAAACAAAGTTCCTTGGGCATCATGAAGCCCAAGGAACACACCAGACAGGTCAGGGATAAAGTTGTGGAGAATGTTAAAGCAGGGTTAGGTTATAAAATAAAATCCCAAGCTTTGAACATCTCACGGAGCACTGTTCAATCCATCATCCGAAAATGGAAAGAGTATGGCACAACTGCAAACCTACCAAGACATGGCTGGCCATCTAAACTGACAGGCCGGGCAAGGAGAGCATTGATCAGAGAAGCAGCCAAGAGGCCCATGGTAACTCTGGAGAAGTTGCAGAGATCCACAGCTCAGGTGGGAGATTCTGTCCACAGGACAACTATTAGTTGTGCACGCCACAAATCGGGCCTTTATGGAAGAGTGGCAAGAAGAAAGCCATTGTTGAAACAAAGCCATAAGAAGTCCCGTTTGCAGTTTGCCACAAGCCATGTGGGGGACACAGCAAACATGTGGAGGAAGGTGCTCTGGTCTGATGAGACCAAAATTGAACTTTTTGGCATAAATGCAAAACCCTATGTGTGGTGGAAAACTAACACTGCACATCACCCTGAACACACCATCCCCACTGTGAAACATGGTGGTGGCAGCATCATGCTGTGGGGATGCTTTTCTTCAGCAGAGACAGGGAAACTGGTTAGAGTTGAGGGGAAGATGGATGGAGCCAAGTACAGGGCAATCTTGGAAGAAAACCTGTTAGAGTCTGCAAAAGACTTGAGACTGGAGTGGATGTTCACCTTCCAGCAGGACAACGACCCTAAACATACAGCCAGAGCTACAATGGAATGGTTTGGTCAAAGCATATTCATGTGTTAGAATGGCCCAGTCAAAGTCCAGACCTAAATCCAATTGAGAATCTCTGGCAAGACTTGAAAATTGCTGTTCACAGACGCTCTCCATCCAATCTGACTGAGCTTGAGCTATTTTGCAAAGAAGAATGGGCAAACATTTCAGTCTCTAGGTGTGCAAAGCTGGTACAGACATACCCCAAAAGACTTGCAGCTGTAATTGCAGCGAAAGGTGGTTCTACAAAGTATTGACTCGGGGGGCTGAATACTTTTGCACGCCACACTTTTCAGGTTTTTATTTGTAATAAAATTTGGAAACCATGTATCATTTTCCTTCCACTTCACAATTATGCACCACTTTGTGTTGGTCGATCACATGAAATCCCAATAAAATACATTTACGTTTGTAGTTGTTACGTGACAAAATGTGGAAAAGTTCAAGGGGTATGAAAACTTTTGCAAGCCACTGTATAAATCAATATGATATAGGGAAAAGGCCATGTCAACAGCAATATAAGCAACAGGAGCGGATAGAATTGGTATCACCACTGATAAAGCAGCATGCAAGAATACGAGCAGAGACATGATGTCACTATGTCTGCTCAGCTTGGGCACCAGAATGGCCGAGCGCAGGGATCCAATGGACCTGCAATGATGTGAGCAGTAGAGGCCATTGTACCCAATCTCAGCGACTGAGAAATCCCTGCCAAAGGCAAGCTGGGGACGAGTAAAACTATGTGGAAACAAACAGCACGATAGCGCATTAAGAACCGTTCACAAATGTAACAAGTAACCATTTGCAGCTGGCATTTGGAAACATAGAAAAATAGGTGCAGGAGTAGGCCATTTGGCCCTTCGAACCAGCAACGCCATTCAATATGATCATGCTGGTCATCTAAAGTCAGTACCCCATTCCTGCTTTTTTCCCCCCATATCACTTGATTCCTTTAGTCCCAAGAGCTAAATCAAACTCTTGAAAACATCCAGTGAACTGGCCTCAACTTCTGTGGCAAAGAATTCTGGATGCAAAGAATTCTGTGGCAAAGAAGTCACAACTCTGGGGGAAGAAGTTTTTCCTCATCCCAGTCCTAAATGGTCTACCCCTTATTCTTAAACTGTGACCCCTGATTCTGGACTCCCCAAACATCAGGAACAATTTTTCCTGCATCGAGCCTGTCCAATCCTTTAAGAATTTTATGTGTTTCTATAAGATCTCCTCTCATTCTTTCTCCTCTCATAATTCTAGCGAATACAAGCCCAGTCGACCCATTCTTTATCATATCTCAGCCGCCATTCAGAAAATTAACCTGGTGAACCTACGCTGCACTCCCTCAATGGTAGTAATGTCCTTCCTCAAAGTAGGAGACCAAAATTGCACACAATACTCCAGGTGCAGTCTCACCAGGGCCCTGTACAACTGCAGTATGACCCCCTTGACTCCCAAACTCAAATCCTCTCGCAATGAAGGCCAACATGCCATTGGCTTTCTTCACCGCCTACTGTACCTGCACGCTTACTTTCAGTGACTGATGTACAAGGATACCCAGGTCGTGTTGCACCTCCCCTTTTCCTAATCTGACACCATTCAGATAATAATCTGCCTTCCTATTCTTGGCACCAAAATGGATAATCTCACATCTATCCACATTATATTGCATCTGTCCACTCACTCAACCTATCCAAGTCACGCTGCAGCCTCATAGCATCCTCATCGCAGCTCACACTGCCACCCAGCATTGTGTCATCCGCAAACTTGGAGATGTCACATTTAATTCCCTCGTCTAAATCGTTAATAAATATTGTAAATAACTGATCATATATGTTAGTTAAAAGAATTAAACTATTAAATTAAGAATTACCGAATAGTGAAAGGCCTGGATAGAGTGGATGTGGAGAAGATGTTTCCACTAGTGGGAGAGTCCAAGACCAGAGGCCATAGCCTCAGAATAAAAGGACATGTCTTTACAAAGGAGATGAGGATTAATTTATTTAGTCAGAGGGTGGTAAATCTGTGGAATTCATTGCCACGAATGGCTGTGGGTGCTGTCATTGGATATTTTTAAGGCAGAAATTGATAGGTTCTTGATTAGTAAGGGCGTCACGGGTTATGGGAAGAAGGCAGGATAATGGGGTTGAGAGGGAAAGACAGAGCAGCCATGATTAAATGGCGGAGTAGACTTGATGGGTCGAATGGCCTGATTCTGCTCCTATCACTCGTGTACCATAAATAGGCAGTTCCAAAATCGTGACACAATTGCTGTGGCACTCAGTAATAGTCTAAAAGATGTCAACATCTGTCGACAGCCCCCATTAATACTCAGTACACAAGA
Source organism: Okamejei kenojei (assembly GCA_035221665.1). Lineage (NCBI taxonomy): Eukaryota > Metazoa > Chordata > Chondrichthyes > Rajiformes > Rajidae > Okamejei > Okamejei kenojei. Next base: position 115,561,905 of record CM069135.1, on the reverse strand, counting down.
ACATCCCTATGGATGTTCATTTTCGACAGCGATGATCAGCTTCCCTCGAGTCCCGTGAATATTCAGACGCCAGGCTCTGTTGAAGGGCGATTTCTTTGTATGCACCAATACAGAGAACATAAAGCAGAATAAAACACAATTATCTTCAGGCCGTTTCCCCCCCCTCCAATCTTTACAGTGTTGCTGCAGTTTAAGCAGCATCTTCTAATTACGCAGAATGATGTACACAGGCTTGAACTGCTGAAGCGTTAAAAATGAGATAAACACGATCAAATAGACAGACTAACAATGATGTCATACATCCCACAGACACGCTTCACAAATTATTAAATGCTACACAGAAAACGACAGCTGCAAAATTCACTCAACTGGATTCCCTGGAAAGGGAACATGCAAGCTGATACAGCCACTGTTGCTGTTCCCAAACATTCAGGCACAAAATCATTTACAGTGCCAAGCAAGGGGGAATGCACAGGCCAGAGCATTAGCAGCGTTCCTGATCTATTAATAATGTACGGAATCATACATACGCACCTGAACAAACAAACGGGCACAAAAATAGACAAAGTGCTGTCGTAACGTAGCGGGTCTGGCAGCATCTCTGGGGAACATGGATTGGTGACGTTTCCGTTCGGGACCTTTTTACAGACAGTGGATCTCCACCCGAAACATCACATATCATGTTCTCCAGAGATGCTGCCTGACCTGCTGAGTTTCTCCTACACTTTGTGTCTTTATTTGTAAGCCAAGCTGGCTTGATAAACCTGACTTGACATCTGCACTTCCTGTGTAGGACGGAACTGCAGATGCTGGTTTAAACAGAAGATGGACACAACAAGCTGGAGTAACTCAGCGGGTCAGGCACCACCTCCGGAGAAAAGGAATAGGTGACATTTTGAGTCACGACCCTTCTTCAGACTGAGTCAGGGGAAACGGACTCTCAGTCTGAAGAAGGGTCTCGACCCAAAACGTCACCTATTCCTTTTCTCCAGAGATGCTGCCTGACCCGCTGAGTGACTCCAGCATTTTATGTCTATCTGCACTTCCTTGTTAACAGTTTCTAAATGGACACACATTTGGCTTCCCGCCTGAACATGTCCTTCAGCTGGGTGCGCCTATCTCCTTGGGTGAGGCTCAAACCCACAAGCCTCTTCTGATGTTGGCTTAGTACGAGCAGGGCCGCTTGTTTACATTTCAACATTGAAGGCTCAGATTTCAAGGAGCACGAACATATACATTTAAGTCAAATCTTTTTGCTATCTTGCCCAAAAGATTCCCTGTGCATCCCCTCAGCAAATTAAACATCCCATACCTCGACAAGAATCAGGCATGAACTGAAACATGGCAAAAAGCCATAGTTGTCTGGCAATGACAGGGTCTAACTGTGTCAACGGCAGTAACATCACCAAGTCCGCAACAATCACTATTGTCTGAAGAAGCCATCACCCATCCTTTCTCTCCAGAGATGCTGCCTGCCCTGCTGAGTTACTCCAGCATTTTGTGTCTATGTTTGCTGCAACATCCATGGGTCGGAGATAGACGCAAAATGCTGGAGTAACTCAGTGGGTCAGGCAGCATCTCTGGAGAACATGAAGGGTCTCAACCGGAAACCGTTAATGGAGATGTCCTAAGAAGGGTCTCGACCTAAAGCGTCACCCATTCCTTCTCTCCAGAGATGCTGCCTGTCCTGGTGAGTTACTCCAGCTTTGTGTGGCTATAATCAATATACTACCTGGCACCACTGAACAAAAACGCGCTTTGGTTCAGCTGCGTAAATACAGCGATACAAGAGCTTGTCGGGTATCCAGCAACAAATGACAATCCTAGCATCCCAAAGTCTTTTCACCACCCCGAAAGGCAAGAAACGTGAAGGAATATTCTTCACTTGCTCAGACGAGTGAAGTGTCAATGAAGCTCACGAGGCAGAGCAACACCATCCAGTTGACTGGCACTCCATCCAAGGACATTACACTGCAAATCTTCCTGCCTGAAGGCGCTTCAGGACATCCTGAATTTGCTAAACGTGCTGAAAAATGTTTATCTTCAAAAAGCAATGCAGAGAAATAAAGTGCATTATACAGTTATGCAGGCTCTTTGGTCCAACTTGTCCATGCTGAACAAGTTGCTCAACCTAACCTTGGAAGAGGGGTCTCGACCCAAAACGTCACTTTTCCATGTTCTCCAGAGATGCTACCTGACCTGCCGAGGTACTCCAGCACTGTCCTTGTGTGTGGTAACCAGCATCTCAGTTCTTTGTTTCTACAAGTTGCCTAATCTAACTGGTTCCACCTACCTGGTCCTGGCCCATATCCTTCCAAACTTTTCCCATCCATGTAGCTATCCAGATATCCTTTAAATTTTATGGTTGACTACTTAAATGTTTTCACTACTTGCTCTGGCAGCTCGTTCCGTGCACGCACCACCTTGTGTGCAAAAAAGCTGCCCTACAGGTGCCTTTTAAATCTATCCCCTCTCACTTTCGTCTAGTTTTCGATGCCCTACCCGGAGGGAAAGTGTGGCTATTTCACTATTTCTGATTTTTATTCATTTACACGTCATTACACCTTGCACATCTTTTCTGATGCCCTTTCCAGTTTAATGACATTGTTCCCATAGCAGCGAGTGGGAGAGTCTAGGACTAGAGGTCATAGCCTCAGAATTAAAGGACGTTGTTTTTGGAAGGACATGGAGGAATTTCTTTAGACAAAGGATGGTGAATCTGTGGAATTCATTGTCACTGAATGCCAAGGCAATGGATATTTTTAATATGGTAAAAGAGATTGATACAGATGAGTGACTGATGGTTTGCGTGGATGTGTTGGGCCGAAGGGTGGTGAATCTGTGTAATTATTTGCCACAGAAGGCTGTGGAAGCCAAGTCAATGGACATTTTTAAGGCAGAGATGGATAGATTCTTGATTAGTATGGGTATCATGGGCTGTAGTTAAACAGGAGTTAGGAGGGAAAGATAGATTAGCCATGATTGAATGGCGGAGTAAACTAATTCCGCTCCTATCACATGAATTTATCAAGATCCAACTGCAATCTTGGATAGCCATCACTGTCCAGTGTACACTAATTTTAGTGTTATCCAAAAACGTACACTAATTTTAGTGTTATCCAAAAATTCACCACCTTCATTAACATCCAACCTGTTACAAAACCACCCTCCACCACCACCACCACCACCCTGTCTACTAGTTCCAGGTAAATGTTGAATCTAATTGGGTAGCTTGCCCTGGATCCTATGTGATCCGACCTTCCAGACCACCCTGCCATGGCGTACCTTGTCAAGTCTTGCTGAAGTTCCCGTCAAAACATCTACCGCATTGCTCTCACATTCGAGACACATGATATCCCGCTCTTGAAAGCGTTGATGACAATCCCTAATCAGTCCCTGCCTTTACAAATGCATGTAGATCCCGTCTCTTAGAATTCCTTGCCATCCCACCACTGCTGTCGGGCTTAGTCAGCATCCATAGGAAGACAAGGTCATTGTACCTGCAACGGACACAAAGTGCTGGAGTAACTCAGCGGCTCAGGCAGCATCTCTGGAGAAAATGGATAGGGGACGTTTCGGGTCAGGAACCTTCTTCAGACTGACCCCGACCCAAAACGTCACCCATTCCTTTTCTCCGGAGATGCTGCCTAACCCGCTGGGTTACTCCAGCATTTTGTGCCTCTCTTTGGACTAAACCAGCACCTGCAGTTCATTTTTATTAGAATTATTCCTGCTTTCAGTTTCAATATTTCTAGGGAAGAACTGCGATTCGGTGTGGGTGGAATGGGCTTTACATAACACACCAAAAAGAGGAAATGCCACATTGTTTCTCAAAGGTCCCAGAAGGCAAATCACATGAGGGCACACGGAGCACAAAAATCAAGATTAAATGTGGAAAGTTAACTTCAGGGAATGGAATGACCAAGGAGTAGCAAATATTAAATAAAGCCTGTTCTTTTTTTTTGGAGTAACTCAGTGGGCCTGGCAGTATTGCCGGAGGACATGGTCAGGTGGTGTTTCGGGTTGGACCCTTTTTTACACTATTCTGTTGAGGGTTAATAGAATTGGGAGAGCGTATATCCCGCAACTTGTTAGACTTCCACACTGTCACGGAAAGTATGGCGAGCTGTATGGGAGCTGCCAAAACTAACAGTATCACTGACCACTGCCTTAACACGAGACAAATCCGCAAACAGTATAGTTGCTTAAGATAGCAATATAATCAATTCCCCTCCGGATGGTTTGATTTTGCGTACTTGTGAGCGTTAAGGTAGGAAATGGGAGCGTTAGGATGCTGATAATTACCACTGGTATTGGACACAGCACAGCGTTTCGTGACAAAATAAATTAATGGCCTCCAGTCTAAATTAATTGGCTCATTCTTAACCACAACGATCACCAATATCACATGCAACCGCCAATAGCTCAGCACTCAACAGGCAAATGAATCATTCTACCACAACCAGAGAGCAATCCTGAACCATATTGTCACCTTATTGGTGACCCAAAACGTCACCCATTCCTTTTCTCCGGAGATGCCGCCTAACCCGCTGGGTTACTCCAGCATTTTGTGCCTCTCGTTGGAATAAACCAGCATCTGCAGTTCATTTTTATTAGAATTATTCCTGCTTTCAGTTTCAATATTTCTAGGGAAGAATCCTTGATAAGATGTTGCTGGCTTTATCTTGCACTAAATGTTATTCCCTTATCATGTATCTGTACACTATAAATGGCTCGATTGTAATCATGTTTTGTCTTTCTGCTGGGGTACACAAAATACTGGAGAAACTCAGCGGGTGCAGCAGCATTTATGGAGCGAAGGAGATAGGCAACGTTTCGGGCCGAAACCCTTCTTCACACTTTGTCTTTCTGCTGACTGGGTAGCTCGCAGCAAGAGCTTTTCACTGTACCTTGGTGCACGTGACAATAAACTAAAATGAAACTAAACAGTCCAGCACATTCACACCAAATGCAATGAGGCTGTTGACAAATCCCTGTGGAATTCACCCTGACCTGGAGTGAGGTTTACCAGGGGTTCATCCATGTCAGGTGAAGAAGTCAAGAGTTTCTTCACAGGAGGTAAAGATTGTGGGCATGCTTCAGGTCTGGGTAAGAGACAGGAGCAGTTTGTGGAGGCCTCAAGACCTTTGATGTCAACTTTCTTTGTGCATTGTTTTTGTTTAGTCTAGAGATACCACTTGGAAACAGGCCCTTCGGCCCACCAAGTCCACGCTAACCATAAATCACCCCTTCACACTAGTTCTGCGTCATCCCACTTTCTCATCCACTCCCCACACACTAGGGGCAATTTACAGAAGCCAATTAACGTACAAATCTGCACGTTTTTGGCGTGGGAGAGGAAACCCACGCAGTCACAGGGAAAACGTGCAAACTTCACACAAAGAGCACCCATGGTCATGATCGAGCCCGGATCTATGGCGCTGGTTAGCACTCGAGATGGTCATGGGCACCTGTCATAAGTCATGCAAATGTCCTTGCCTTTCCAGTCAGAGCACTGCCACAAGGTCTTGAACTTGTACCGCTGCTGAAATATGTAACCAATCTTTTTTTTCTCCATAGAGATATAGAAAGAAAGATCTGCAGATGCTGGTTTACAAAAGAAGCTACGAAGTGCTGCATTAACTCAGCAGGTCAAGTGGCATCTCTGGAGATCTCTGGAGGTCAGAAGAAGGGTTTCGACCCAAAACAGCCTCAATTTCTTTTTCCCCCCAGAGGTGCTGTCCGACCCACTGAGTTTCTCCAGATTTTTGTGAAGATCATGAACAGATTGGATGGGTCCTTACTATGCTCGCTTTAAAGTAGCTCAGACCGATTTGTCAATGCCCTCACCACCACCCGCCGCAGGATACTAAGCCCTGGACAAAATCAAGGAACCACTTCAGCTTTATCAAGCGCTCCTGGGTTAGGGGCATATTCGCCTGATGGTTAGAGCACATGATTTCCCAGTTTCCTGGCAACAAAATATGGCAGGCATCCAATTCACCAAATCAAGTTACCTCATGGAACTACATAAAACCACTATCCCTGCCAATCCACCCTGAGCCATTTATCAAAGGCTAAACAAGCAGAGGAGAAACCAAAACAGCCTCTCACCACACCCTCCTGCATCACATTCTCAATCTGTTGCTAAATAACAAACTGGTTTGTGTGGCGCATGGAAGTGGAATGGAATAGTTTACTGTCACATGTGACAAGGCACAGTGAAATTCTTTGCTTGCATACCCGAGTTATGCAAATAGTGGCCACCTATGACGCTGACAAAGTTACAAAGTGCACCTACTCCTTTTTTGTTCCAGTGCAAGGGAAAAGATCAAATGGGAACCAGAGGTTCAACTTCTTCAGAAGGTGGTGGGTATATGGAAAGGGTAGTTGAGGCAGGTACAACTACATTAATACTTAAAGGCTTTTGGACAGGTACATGGATAGTAAAAGTTAGGAGGGATATGGGCCAAATGGGACTAAATTAGATGATGCATCTTGCTCTCTGTGATGAGTTGGACTGATGCTGGACTCAAAGACACTGCTTTGCTAACGGGTCCTCTCTCCCTCTATGATGCAACCAGCAGTCATAGTTTCAGGATTCCTCGATGCACTTTATGGGTAACCCTCATGATAGGTTCCTACTAGTGCACCCAGTGACCTCTCACAAACGCTGAAGTAGCAAGCTGCCATTTTAGTGTGCTTTGGCTGTGGAATCCATACTGGCTAGGTCGTGGGGGAATTACCTTACGCCACCAATAGGAAATGCAGGTCAGCCCAAGAAGATGGAGGTAAGGCTTAAATTCTCTCTCTAAGATGACACATTGTTAGAACAACACTGGAGTGTCCGGACAGACCACGCGTTTCTTTCGCTGGGGTGGAACTTGACTCCACAGGTTCCAAGACAAAAGGAAACTAATGAGACATACAGGCAACACCCAAACAACAGTAATCTCACAGCCGTGCCTCTTCCTTTCCATAAATGCTCTCCGTATACACAGCCCTTAAAGAGAGAGTCAGAGTATAGGATGCTGTTTGACTCTGCTGGCTCCTTGCTAATACCCGTTTCGAATTGATTTACCGTTCACGGCCAATCCTCCAACTCTACAAAGTACTGTAACAATTGCACAGTGTGCTTCCAAAACTAAAGAAAGAAAGAATTTAATTGTTCCGGTTCATATCCGGTGCAGATGACAAATAAGCACATGATCACCTCACTAAACTGTGGGATACACGAACATCGGGTCAAGTTGATTATTGCCATCTTCACAAGGACTGAGGTACAGGTACAATGAAAATCTTGCTTGCAGCAGCATTACAGGCACATATTCCGACCACATACAAAAACTAATGATCACAAAAATTACACAAATACTATAAAAAAAGGACTGTGAATAAGATATTAGGGGAAAAATACACAATTGGAAAACATGTCCATGGTACCACAAGAGGTGGCCCATGGTGTTCCGTTGCCGAGGTAGGATTAGGGTTGTCCAGGTCGGTCCAAGACCCTGATAATTGTTGGAAAGTAATTATTCCTGAACCCGGAGGTGTGGGAATTCAGACTTCAGTATCTTCTGGAGCAACAAGAGGGCAGGGTCTGGATAGTGGGGATCCTCTGATGATATGATAGATGCAGCCTTCTTGAGGTAGCACCTTGTGAGGTTGCTCTTGATGGTGGCGAGGGCTGTGGCCGTGATGGACTGGACCAAGTTCACCATTCCCTGCAGCGTCGGGTTCCTAGGTGTAGGAATTGGCTAACCTGGCCACATTACAACCAGTCAGGATATTTTCTGCAGTGCATCTGTAGAGAGTTCCCAGAGTATCCAATGACAAGTCAAATTAATTTTATATCTCTACTAAGAATGTATAAGCACCGCGATGCTTCATTCATGATTACATGATGGCGGAATGGACTTGATGGGCTAAATGGCCTTCTTCTGGTCCTATGACTTATGAACTTGCACCTACGTGCAGGGTCCAGCGCAGGCCGAGGAATTTGAAGCTGATAATTCTCTCCACCGTTGGAAACTGCCGTGTGATCATTGCGGTGGATGCAGGAGCAGATAGACGGCAGTCACAGTGCTCTTCTTGGGCACCAGCACAATAGATGCCCCTTGTACCGGTGGGAAGCTCAGACAGAAGCGAGGGGTTGAAGGATTCAAGGACAGTATAAAAATAAAAGAGAAGAAATATAACATAGCAAAGCTGAGCGGGAAGCTAGAGGATCGGGAACTTTAAAAGAGCAACAGAAGATGAAAAGGCAACACGGGGAGAAAAGATGAGGTACGAAGGTAAGCTAGCCAAGAATATAAAGGAGGATAGCAAAAGCTTTTTTAGGTATGTGAAGAGGAAAAAAATAGTTAAGACCAAAGTTGGACCTTTGAAGACAAAAACAGGTGAATTTATTATGGGGTAAAAGGAAATGGCAGATGAGGTGAACAGGTACTTTGGATCTGTCTTCACTCAGGAGGACATGAACAATCTCCCAGATGTACAAGTGGCCAGAGGACCTAGGATGACGGAGAAACTGAAGGAAATTGATATTAGGCAGGATATGGTCTGGGTAGATTAATGAGACTGAAGGCTGATAAATCCCTAGGACCCGATGGTCTGCACGCCAGGGTACTTAAGGAAGTGGCTATAGAAATCGTGGAAGCATCGGTGACAATTTTCTAATGTTCTTTAGATTCAGGATCTGTGGATTGGAGGGTAGCTAATGTTATCCCACTTTTTAAGAAATGAGGTAGAGAGAAAACATGGAATTATAGAATTTTTTGAGGATGTAACTAGCAGAGTGGATAAGGGAGAATCTGTGGATGTGTTATATCTGGACTTTCAGAAGGCTTGCGACAAGGTCCCACATAAGAGATTAGCATTCAAACTTAAAGCACACGGTATTGGGGGTTCAGTGTTGATGTGGATAGAGAACTGGCTGGCAGACAGGAAGCAAAGAGTAGGAGTAAACGGGTCATTTTCAGAGTGGCAGGCAGTGACTAGTGGGGTACCACAAGGTTCAGTGCTGGGACCCCAGCTATTTACAATATATATTCATGATCTGGATGAGGGAATTGAATGCAACATCTCCAAGTTTGCGGATGACACGAAGCTGGGGGGCAGTGTTAGCTGTGAGGAGGATGCTAGGAGGCTGCAAGGTGACTTGGATAGGTTGGGTGAGTGGGCAAATGCATGGCAGATGCAGTATAATGTGGATAAATGTGAGGTTATCCACTTTGGTGGCAAAAACAGGAAAGTAGACTATTATCTGAATGGTGGCCGATTAGGAAAAGGGGAGATGCAACGAGACCTGGGTGTCATGGTACACCAGTCATTGAAAGTAGGCATGCAGGTGCAGCAGGCAGTGAAGAAAGCAAATGGTATGTTGGCATTCATAGGAAAAGGATTTAAGTACAAGAGCAGGGAGGTTCTACTGCAGTTGTACGGGGTCTTGGTGAGACCACACCTGGAGTATTGCGGACAGTTTTGGTCTCCTAATCTGAGGAAAGACATTCTTGCCATAGAGGGAGTACAGAGAAGGTTCACCAGACTGATTCCTGGGATGGCAGGACTTCCATATAAAGAAAGACTGGATAGACTTGGCTAGTACTCGCTGGAATTTACGAGATTGAGGGGGGATCTTATAGAGACTTACAAAATTCTTAAGGGGTTGGACAGGCTAGATGCAGGAAGATTGTTCCCGATGTTGGGGAACTCCAAAACAAGGGGTCACAGTTTAAGGATAAGGGGGATGCCTTTTAGGACAGAGGTGAGAAGATCATTTTTCATACAGAGAGTGGTGAGTCTGTGGAATTCTCTGCCACAGAAGGTAGTTGAGGCCAGTTCATTGGCTATATTTAAGAGGGAGTTAGATGTGGCCCTTGTGGCTAAAAGGATCAGGGGGTATGGAGAGAGGGCAGGTATATGATACCGAGTTGGATGATCAGCCATGATCATATTGAATGGCGGTGCAGGCTCGAAGGGCCAAATAGCCTGCACCTATTTTCAACGTTTCTATGGTTCTATAGACCAGTTAGCCTGACATCAGTGGTAGGGAAGATGCTGGAGCCAATTATAAAAGATGAAATAGCGGTACATTTGGATAGCAGCAGCAGGATCAGTCAGAGTCAGCATGGATTTACGAAGGAGAAATCATGCTTGACTAATCTTCTGGAATCTATTGAGGATGTAACTAGGAAAATGAAGAAGGGAAACTTTCAGAAAGCATTTGATAAGGTCCCACATAGGAAATTAGTGGGCAAAATGAGAGCACATGGTATTGGAGGTAGAGTGCTGACGGATAGAAAATTGGTTGGCAGACAGGAAACAAAGAGTAGGGATTAATAGGTCCCTTTCAGAATGGCAGGCAGTGACTAGTGGGGTACCGCAAGGCTCGGTGCTGGGACCGCAGCTATTTACAATATACAATAATGATTTAGATGAAGGGATTAAAAGTAACATTAGCAAATTTGCAGATGACACAAAGCTGGGTGGCAGCGTGAACTGTGAGGAGGATGCTGTGAGAATGCTGGGTGACTTGGACAGGTTAGGCGAGTGGGAAAATGCATGGCAGATGCAGTTTAATGTGGATAAATGTGAGGTTATCCACTTTGGTGGCCAAAACAGGAGGGCAGATTATTATCTGAATGGTGTCAAATTGGGAAAAGGGGAAGTACAATGAGATCTGGGGGTCCTTGTTCATCTGTCACTGAAAGTAAGCATGCAGGTGCAGCAGGCAGTGAAGAAAGCTAATGGCATGTTGGCCTTCATAACAAGAGGAGTTGAGCATAGGAGCAAAGAGCTTCAGTTGTACAGGGTCCCAGCGAGACCACACCTGGAGTATTGTGTGCAGTTTTGGTCTCCAAATTTGAGGAAGGGCATTCTTGCTATTGAGGAGTGCAGCGTAGGTTCACGAGGGTAATTCCCAGGATTATGGGACTGTCATATGTTGAAAGAATGCAGCGGCTGGGCTTGTATACTCTGGAATTTAGAAGGATGAGAGGCTGTCTTATTGAAACATATAAGATTATTAAGGGTTTGGACATGCTAGAGGCAGGAAACATGTTCCCAATGTTGGGGGAAGTCCAGAACCAGGGGCAAAAGTTTAAGAATAGGGATATGGGGAGAAGGCAGGAACGGGGGTACTGATTGTGGTTGATCAGCCATGATCACAGTGAATGGCGGTGCTGGTTTGAAGGGCCGAATGGCACCTATTATCCTGCACCTATTATCTATTGAATAGTCCAGGAAGTCGGCGTTCACAAGTCTTTCACACGTGGCCAACTTCGACGTGGCCAGATGCTCGGTATAAATTCACCCTCGAGTGATGCTCTGATGTCAGCCTCAAGAGACAGATTGGCAAATTCTGATTTTGATCGGACAATCAAAAATTATTTTATTTCTATTTTTGATCGGACTTTACCTTGCACTAAACATTATTCCCTTCATGTATCTTTACACCGTGGCTGGCTCGATTGCAATCATGTATTGTCTTTCCGCTGACGGGTTAGCACGCAACGAAAGCTATACAGTGCACCTTGGTACATGTGACAATAAACTAAACTCAACTTAACTCTTGATTAGTACGGGTCTCAGGGATTCTGTGGAGAAGGCAGGAGAATGGTGTTGAGGGGGAAAGGTAGATCGGCCATGATTGAATGGTGGAGTAGACTTGAACGGCTGAATAGCCTAATTCTTCTACTCCTTAAACCTATGAGACAGAGGTCACAGGATCATCAGGAGCAGGGGGTTTAGAGTCAACGTGTCATTGTTCTCCCTTTCAAAGCATCCGCTGATTACGAATCTCCCAACACATCCCGGGCTTCTGGTTAGGCAAGATTATTTTGTATAGGTACACACCCGAGGGTGCTTTTCTTCAGGATGTCAGTGATGGCTGCGACAGATTTGGGTTTGCCAATGAATCCGTGGAATGGCCCAGTGCACCGATTCGAAGCAGTTCCGTCCGCGGTCCCCGCTCCTCTGCCTGCCCTGACCTGCACTTTACAATCCTCTTCCCTCTCCGTCCGTACACAGCAAGCAACGCAACCAGATGGTCCCATATTCCCAAGTGCGCAAGGGATGGAGTGACAGGCGTTCCGGATGGTGGATGAGCAGTGAGAGTGTGTTGCAATGAAGGTGCCCTGTATTAAATAACCACGAGGAATAGATGCACAGCCTTTTACCCAGGGTGGGGGAATCAAGAACCAGAGCACAAAGGTTTAAGGTGAGAGAGAAAAGATTTAATAGGAACCAGAAGGGCAGCTTTTTCACTAAGAGGGTGGTGGGTGTATGAAACAAGCTACTGGAGGAAGTAGTTGAGGCAGGCTCCATCGTAACATTGAAAGGGCACTTGGGACAGGTATATGGATAAGAAAGGTTTACAGGGTTATGGGCCAGATGCAGGCAAATGGAACGAGCTGCCAGAGGAAGTAGTCATGGCAGGTACTATAACAGCATTTAAAGTCGCTTGGGCAGGTACATAGATCGGAAAGGTTTAGAGGGTCAAACGCAACTAACTGAGATGGGGCATCTTGGATGGCATGGATGAGTTGGGCTGAAGGGCCTGTACTAGACCATACGTCTCTATGACTCCAAGATTGCAACGAAATAATTCCTTGGAGAACAACATGCTATAGATGGACATACATTACTATCATCTACTTCACCCCAATTAGTTTTTAAGTCAAGTAGCCTAATGCAAGGCTAGCCAACATAAGTGTATTGCTGATGATGCTAACGGAGGCTTGAAGCTGGTGCCACCCACCCAATGATCAATAATTGTGCATTTTGCAGATCATTCGCAAATCCCAACTGCTCGTCTAGTGTAATTTCCACTGAACAACACTCCTTCAATTGTATCCAACAAGTACAGTACTCACTGTCTTGAGCACAGAAAGTGCTCATTCTCTACATCTATTATTAAGCAGGAAGAAGAACAATGTTTTCAGCTAATGCACGACCAGACGACAGGCGGGCGAGAACCGACAACAGATACATTTGTCCATTCTCGGTGCATCAAAGAGGAAGCTTCTGTTTGAATAACGAGCAAAGTCATGCAAGGAACAAGGGCCATTGTGTACGGCAGGAACAATGACCGCCTGCTGGTGCAGACCACCACTCATAGCTATACAGCATGGAAACAGGCCCTTCAGCCCAACTTGCCCATACCAACCAAGATGCCCCATCTACACTAGTCCCAACTGCCCATGTTTGGCCCATATCCCTCGAAACTTTTTCTATCCATGTACCTGTACAAATATCTTTTCAATGTCAAGAGTGTTATATTGTCATACGTCTTAGATAGAACAATGAAATTCTTACTTGCTGCAGCACAACAGAATATGCAAAAATAGTATGATATGAGAGAGAATGATATGAGTGTGTATATATACACAAACACACACACACACACACACACACAAAAAACAGTGCAACAATAATAGTCTATTGTAGTTCAGAGCCTGTATGAGGTTGTAGTGTTTAATAGCCTGATGGCTGTAGGGAAGAAGCTGCTTCTGAACCTGGATGTTACGGTTTTCAGGCTCCTGTACCTTCTTCCCGATGGCAGTGGTGAAATGAGTGTGAGGCCAGGATGGTGTGGGTCTCTGATGATGTTGGCTGCCTTTGAGGCAGCAACACTGGTAAATCCCTTTGATGGCTGTTAGAGTACCTGCCACAACTCCTTCTTCTGGCAGCTTGTTCTATTTACCTACCCCTCCCCCGTGTGGAAAGCTTTGCCCCTCAAGTTCCTCTTTCCCCTCTCACCTTAAATCTATATTGTCGGGTTCTTGATTCCCCTACTCTGGGTAAAAGACTGCATTCACCCTGTCTATTACCCTGATTATTTTACACACCTCTCCAAGATTACCCCTCAGTCTCCAACACTCCAAGGAATAAAGTCCTAGCTCAACCCATCCCTATAGCTCAGGCTCTCAAGTCCTGGCAGCAGCCTCGTAAATCTTCTCTGCTCTCTATCCAGTTTAGCAACATCTTTCCTCTCGCAAATAGTGTTGGCTAGGGTCAGTTTGTGCCATGCCAGCCTCCTTTAAAAAGCAGCAGCTTCAGATCCATAGAGACACATTAATGCCTTTACTTCCTCAGAAGTTTGGAGGCGTTTAGGCATATTGCCAAACACTCTACCGGACTTCAACAAGTGCACGGCAGAGAGCATACTGCTTGGTTTGTAAATGTGAACGCTCAAGAATGAAGGAGGCGGCAGAAAGTGGCGGACACAGGTACTGATCTCCCCACCAACATAGGTATCGACTGGAGGAGCAGCAATTGCTGCTCCTCCAGTCGACCTGCACCACCCTGGCTACACTCTCTCCTCCCATTGGGATGAGAGTACAGGATTCTGATAACCATGACCTTGGGGTCAAGGACAGATTCTCCTCATCAACCATCCGGCTTCTGAACCGCCTTGCACAACACTTCCCTCAACAATGAACTACTACAGCTGCCCTACATCTAGGGTTCCCAACCTGGGGTAAATTTAGCCCCAGGGGGTAAATCTCACCTACCCAGGGGGTACATTTGTTGATTCTGGATTTGTACATATCTTTTCTCATTGACTGACTGTGTTTGGTTCCGGAATACCGGTATCTGTTCATCATTAGTTGTTCATAAATAAGTGAAATAACATTGTGTGAAAGAAGGAACTGCAGATGCTGGAGAATCGAGGGTACACAAAAGGCTGGAGAAACTCAGCGGGTGCAGCAGCATCTAAGGAACGAAGGAGATAGGCGACGTTTCGGGTCGAGACCCTTCTTCAGACTGTCCTTCAATGTTATTTCACTATTCAGTGAAATAACATTGTTAGGTGCTATTAAAGTTACCAGGGGTAAACGGGACGAAAAAGGTTGGGAACCCCTGCTCGACATACTTCTGCGCCATCATGGCCTGGCTTACTTAGAATAATTGAATTGGTGTATGTTTGTTGCTATTACATCTTGCGTGCATAAAGCTTAAGAACTTTCCGCACCAGTGTTCACCATTACTTGCCAAGCTTTGTCCTACCTCAACTATCTTCCAGCTTTACGCCCACAACAGCCTGAAGCAGGCTCCCGATGCAAAACGCCACCTCCCCATGTTCTCCAGAGATGCTGCCCAACCCGCTGAGTTGCTCCAGCACTTTTGCCTTTTTAAACAAGAACTTCCTTCTTTGGTTCATGTCCAGTGCATCTGACAAATAAGCACTCAGGATGCAATTTTATTGCTATTGCAAGATTGGGCGAGAGTGAGAGTGGAAGATGTTCTTCGAAGTTGTGGCCCATGCTCAATTGCACATCACTAAGAAGATAGGTCAATGGTTCTTTACAACCGCATGCACAGATATACAGTGAAGCTCAAGTTTCAACCAGAAGACCATCCAAAATTCTTCTATCAATACCACCAAAAATTAAAGCCATTCCTTTCATAATAGCTTGTGGGCAGCTGAAGGACAAAAACAAATGCTATATCTGTTCACACATCACTCTTGTCTTTTAACAATTAAATCTACGGGAAATAGTTTGAAACAAAGGTTGCTACATAAATGCAAGTCATACCAAAGGGCACTGTCGCTGTTTAGTTACCTCTCTGTTGCCATCGTGAGATGTCAAAAACTAGGAAGCATAACCTTAAGATGAGATGTGTCATTGAAGGGATCGACAGGTGCTGCTGCCTCATCAAGGTAGCCAATATCAAAGACCTAGACCACCCTGGCCACACTCTCATCTCACCCCAACCATCTGGTAGTACAGGGATCTAAAAATGATGACCACCAGCGTCAAGAATAGCTTCTTCCCAACAACCATCAGGCTCTTGAACATTGCATTCATTACACTAGCCTCAACTAGGAACTTCTATGGACTGTCTTTGGATTTTGTGTGTTCTCATTATATATTATCTGTGTGTATTGTGTTTGTAGGCCTGTTGCACTGCTACAAGTAAGAATTTCATTTTCCCCTTGTTAGGACATACAGTGCCCTCCATAATGTTTGGGACAAAGACCCATCATTTATTTATTTATTTATTTTCCTCTGTACTCCACAATTTGAGATTTGTAATAGAAAAAATAGTGCACATTGTCAGATTTTATTAAAGAGCATTTTTATACATTTTGGTTTCACCATGTAGAAATCACTGCTGTGTTTATACATAGTCCCCATTTCAGAGCATCATAATGTTTGGGACACATGGCTTCACAGGTGTTCGTAATTGCTCGGGTGTGTTTAAATGCCTCCTTAATGCAGGTATAAGAGAGCTCTCAGCACCTAGTCTTTCCTCCAGTCTTTCCATCACCTTTGGAAACTTTTATTGCTGTTTATCAACATGAGGACTAAAGTTATGTCAATGAAAGTCAAAGAAGCCACTAGGAGACTGAGAAACAAGAATAAAACTGTTAGAGACATCAGCTAAACTTTAGGATTACCAAAATCAACTGTTTGGAACATCATTCAGAAGAAAGAGAGCACTGGTGAGCTTACTAATCGTAAAGGGACTGGCAGGCCAAGGAAGACCTCCACAGCCGATGACAGAAGAATTCTCTCTATTATAAAAAAAAATCCCCAAACACCTGTCCGACAGATCAGAAACACTCTTCAGGAGTCAGGTGTGGATTTGTCAATGACCACTGTCTGCAGAAGACTTCATGCAGAGAACTACCGAGGCTACACTGCAAGATGCAAACCACTGGTTAGCCGCAAAAATAAGATGGCCGGGTTACAGTTTACCAAGAAGTAATTAAAAGAGCAACCACAGCTCTGGAAAAAGGTCTTGTGGACAGAAGAGATGAAGATTAACATATCAGAGTGATGGCAAGACAAAGTATGGAGAAGAGAAGGAACTGCCCAAGATCCAAAGCATACCACCTCACCTGTGAAACAGTGGTGGGGATGTTATGGCAGGGCATGTATGGCTGCTGAAGGTACTGGCTCACTTATCTTCATTGATGATACAACTGCTGATGGTAGTAGCATAATTAATTCTTAAGTGTATAGATCCTATGTGCTCAAGCTCAAACAAATGCCTCAAAACTTATTGGCTGGCGGTTCATTCGACAGCAAGACAATGATCCCAAACATACTGCTAAAGCAACAAAGGAGTTTTTCAAACCTTAAAAAATTGTAAATTCTTGAGTGGCCAAGTCAATCACCCGATCTGAACCCAAAATGGCCTTTATTAAAATCTGACAATGTGCACTTTAACCACATGTGATTTTTCTTTCTATTACAAATCTCAAATTGTGTAGTACAGAGGCAAATAAATAAATGGGTCTTTGTCTCAAACATTATGGAAAGCACTGTATGATGACCAAATGTCACCGGTCTTTTACATGTTTCCTTCCCCACCCCCCCCACAACAATCAATCTGAAGATGGGTCCTGACCATTCTAAGGAAGGCTCCCACAGAGCCACTGCCTGACCCGCTACATACTACAGCACTGTGCCATTTTTTTGGTAAGCCAGCATCTGCAGTTCCTTCTTTAAGACAGTTTGATTGTAACTCTGTATAATAATAAACCAAGCAAGTACGAATTTTGACTTGGCTCTTGATGTGTTTTGATGGAAAGAATATAAATGCACACATCAATGACGGGAAGATCTGCATCACGATCTAATTACTCATAACAGCAGAATACAGCTATTCACAACGCACATGCCAATATCCACACATCATGATGTGTTTACCTAATTACCAGTAAAGTCCCCTCTCCTGCCCAGAAGTGTAAAAATATCCTTATTAGTAAATATTAAAATGTTACATCAACAATCCCTCTTCGCTGTGGACCGTACGACTCATTCTGACAACTATTTCTCAGCCTTTATCGTCTCCAACACCCTCACGATATGCACAAACCTCCTTAGGTATATAAAATTACAAGAGGAAAAGATAGGGTACAAAGCCAGAAATTTTCCCCCACGATGGGAATGTTAAAGAATAGAGGGCATAGCTTTACGATGAAAAGGCCAAGTTCAAGGGAGACATGCGGGACAAGATTTTTCCCCTCTCAGATGGCGGTGGGTGCCTGGATCGCGCTGCCAGGGGTGGTGGTGGAGGCAGCTACAATAGTGGTGTTTACAGGGCTTTTAGATAGGCGCATGGATATGCTGGGACTGGGGGAGCGTGGATCACATGCAGGGAGAGGGGACTTGTTTATTTTGGCGTCATGTTCAGTACAGGCACTGAGGGCCGAAGAGCCAGTTTCTGTGCTGTGACGTTCTATGTACATTATTGACGACTCACAAAAAAGGCAAGCACATAAGAAGTGCTTTCTGTTGCACAGAAGGGAAAATAAATCTTTAGTGGTTGGATTACAACACCATTACTCATAGACATGCTCACTACTCACTACTCACACAAGTCAAGTGTGTATAATTGTCATATATATATACCTGAAACAGAGCAATTACATTCTTACTTGCTGCACCTTTTATAGGCTCAGTGATGTAATAACATAATAAATGCACAGAATATAGTAAATAATCAGCAATACTAGGAAACAAGAATACTGTAAAAACATCACTACACAGTGTAACCATAACACAGTCCACAGTAGGGTCGCCGAGCCTGTTAGTTGCTGCAAAGTGCTGGGTCTTGCAACAGTTTTGAGTTTTGCCAAGTCTCAATTTGCGACCAGCCTCGGATAGTTTTTACACTCCATATTATAAGAACAGCTAGGGTATATTTATACCTGTAAATTACAGATGATCAGATGAGGTCTAATGAACAAATGAATAAGATAGACACAAAATGCTGGAGTAACTCAGCAGGTAGGGCGGCATCTCTGGGGAGAAGGAATAGGCGACGTTTTAGGTCCTACGGACTGAAGGGTCTCAACCCCAAACGCCACCCATTCCTTTTCTCAGAGATGCTGGTTGACCCGCTGAGCTACTCCAGCTTTTTTGTGTCCATCTTCGGATTAAACCAACATCTGCCGTTCCGTCCCTAAAGAATGACCTAACATGGACTAGCACCTTCGAGACAATTAAAAATCAGCAACTAACAGAAAAGGGTCCAAGTAGAAAATCCACTGATCAACATAGGATACTGAAGAAGGGGCTCGACCCGAAACATCGGCAATTCCTTCTCTCCAGATATCCTGCCTCACCCGCTGAGTTTCTCCAGCATTTTCTGTCTACCGTAGGATACTTCAAACGGGCTTTCATCTCACCTACCCCAAGTTCTCGATTCGTTTCACAAGCCTCAGTTCAATTCAAATACCCGGCTTTCACTGCTTGCCGCCTCGCAGTCAGCAAAATAAAAATTGTCAAGAGAGCAATCGGATCGTCAAAAACCAAGCGCAACACGAAGAGGATGAAGCCGACCTGCTGCTAGCTGCGACATCAATTATTAAAATATGATGGGCTGATAGAAAATATTTCGCACGCAATATTACTCGTCGCGTAGAACTCAAACGACGATGCCCAGATTTGAGAAGGATTAAAATCTGCTGATGCAAACACGGTATTACGGATTCTAGTTCCAGAGCCGTGTCTCCCCCTTCGCGTGAAAAACCCGTAAACGAGGGCACGCGATATCATGTAGATACAAGGGTAGAAATCCTTATCCACACACACACTCGGGATCCAATTACAAAACTGGCGGATGTACAAATGTAAAAACAACTGGAATTAATGGCAGCAGCCGCTCCAATCGCCTGAATAGTTAACGTCAGGGTGCCCAAGCCGTTCTGCGCTCTACATATAAATTGAAGGGAAAAATTAGGTAAACCGGGGAGGGAAAATTAGAATTGTTTTTTTTTAAACCAGCAACTGCATTCCTTGTTTCTACAATTAGGAAGTGGCAGGGCACAAGCCGCTGCGGAAGGAGTTGCATTGAAATGGGCTTTGTGGAGTGGTGCGTGTGTGCATGTCCCTGCCGGGCTGCTACCTGCACTGCTGCCGGCCGCTCCCTAGCAACCGGCCCGCCGCTCGGGCCCGGGCTCCATCCAGGCGCGCACAGAACGACACGGTCAGTCCGCCGGGGCGTCAGACGGCGACGGCAGAGCGGCGCAGCTGCCTGGAGGCTGCGGGGCGGACACTTGCCATGGACCGACCGGAGGGAGGATGCGACGACAGGTGGGTCTATGTCTCCCTCCCTCCCTGCCGCCCGCCCAACCGACCAACCGCCCGCCTCCTCAGCGCGCTGACGTCACCGCCAGGACGCGCGCTCTGGCCCCGCCCCCACTCGCCACAGCGCGCTGACGTCACCGCCAGGACGCGCTCTCTGGACCCGCCCCCACCCGCCACAGCGCACTGACGTCACCGCCAGGACGCCGTCTCTGGCCCCGCCCTCCATCCCCACGCGCTGACGTCACCGCCAGGACTCGATCTCTAGCCCCGCCCCCCACCCCCATGCGTTGACGTCACCGCCAGGACGCGCGCTCTGGCCCCGCCCCCACCCCACCAGAGCGCGCGGACGTCACCGCCAGGACGCCCCCAGCCAGACCACGCTCCTCCTGCTCCCCGCGCCCCCCCCTTCCTTGCCCCGCCCGCCCGCCTTCTCGCCGCGATGACGCCACCACGCACGCCACCGGCTTCAACGCGACGTCCTCCTCCCCCCCCCCCCCGCCGCCGCCGCGACGTTGCCAGGGTTTCCGCGCAGCGTAACGCGTCAGCGGAAACGTGGGGAAGGGCGAGCGGCGCCGGATCACAGCGCGCGGGGTGAGGGGGGGATGAGGGTGGAGGGGTCAGGGGGGGAGGGGAAGGTGAGGGTGGAGGGGTCAGAAGGGGAAGGTGAGGGGTGAGGGGAAGAGGGGTCAGGGGAAGGTGGAGGGTGAGGGGGATGGAGGGGGGTCAGGGGACAGGGGAAGGTGAGGGTGAGGGTGAGGGTGGAGGGGTCAGGGGAAGGTGTGAGGGAGGGGAAGGTGAGGGTCAGGGGAAGGTGAGGGGGAAGGTGAGGGTGGAGGGGTCAGGGGGTGAAGGTGAGGGTGGAGGAGGGTGAGGGTGGAGGGGTCAGGGGGTGAGGGGGTGAGGGGTGGGGAAGGGGGGTGAGGGTGTGAGGGTGGAGGGTCAGGGGAAGGTTGAGGGGGGGGTTAGGGGAGGTGAGGGTGTGGGGGTGACGTGTGGGGGGTGAGAAGGGGAAGGTAGGGTGAGGGTGGAGGGGGGGAAGGTTAGGGTATGAGTCTTTTCTGTGTGACGGGGTGGGTGACATCAGGGGAGGGAGGGGAGGGAGAATGGTGAGGGGTCAGGGATGGAGATGAGGGAGGGGTTGAGAGGATGAGGTGGTGTTGGAGGGGTCAGGGGGCGGAGGTGAGGGGATGGGAGGGGTAAGAGTGAAGGTGTGGGTGGGTGAGGGTGATGATGGTGAGGCAGAGGAGGTGAGGGTAATATTGGAGGAACTCAGCTGGTCAGGCAGCATCCGTGGAGGGAATGAACAGAAGATGTTTTGTGTTGGGACTCGTGTTCAGAATGCTGGAGTTGTGCAGTTTGTGTGCTGTGCTTCAGTGTAACATTAGGAACATTGCGTTGAGGGAAACTCGTTGTGTTGGGGGAACGGGTGAGTGGTGGAATATTGTGTTGGGGGAACGGGTCCAACGGTCTATTTATTCTTAAAACTTAAATAAAGGATCATCTATGAAAACAGTCAGTGAACTGAAGAAGGGTCTCGACCCGAAACGTCGCCCATCTCCTTCGCTCCTTAGATGCTGCTGCACTCGCTGAGTTTCTCCAGCCTTTTGTGTACCCAGTGAACTGAAGGGCTGATTTGTTTTTCTCTCCTCAGATGCTGCCTGCCTTGCTAAGCGTTCACGGTGCTTCCTAATATTAATGCGGATTTCCAGAATCTTCACGTTTTTCCCGCTGTGGTTATTGTGTTCTTCGGGTTCCCGATGGCACTGTTGACAAGGGGCTTCGTGCCCTTGACTCCGACTGCAGAAGCACTTTGCCGGATGTTCAGGTACTGCACATTTGTCTCAAAGTTGTCCCTCGGGCAACACAGAGGCACAGCGGTGGAGCTGCTGCCTTTCTTCGGGAGTTACAGCCTACAATTCTGTACTTACAGTATCTCCATCGTGGGACTTGAACCCACAACCTTTTCATCTGCTCTCATTTGAACCATAGACAATAGGTGCAGGAGTAGGCCATTCGGCCCTTTGAGCCAGCACCGCCATTCAATGCGATCATGGCTGATCATCCACAATCAGTACACCGTTCCTGCCTTCTCCCCATATCCCCTGACTCTGCTATCTTTAAGAACCCTATCTAGCTCTCTCTTGAAAGTATCCAGAGAACCGGCCTCCACCGCCCTCTGAGGCAGAGAATTCCTCAGGCTCACCACTCTCTGTGAGTAAAAGTGTTTCCTCGTCTCTGTTCTAAATGGCTTACTCCTTATTCTTAAACTGTGGCCCCTGGTTCTGGACTCCCCCAACATCGGGAACATGTTTCCTGCCTCTAGCGTGTCCAAACCCTTAACAATCTTATATGTTTCAATAAGATCCCCTCTCATCCTTCGAAACTGAGTGTACAAGCCCAGCAGCTCCATTCTCTCAGCATATGACAGTCCCGCCATCCTGGGATTAACCTTGTAAACCTACGCTGCACTCCCTCAATAACAAGAATGTCCTTCCTCAAATCAGGGGACCAAACCTGCATACAATACTCCAGGTGTGGTCTCACTAGGATCCTGTCCAACTACAGAAGGACCTTTTTGCGCTTATACTCGACTCCTCTTGTTATAAAGGCCAACATGCCATTCCCTTTCTTCACTGCCTGCTGTAACTGCATGCTTCCTTTCATAGGCTGATGAACAAGGACCCCGAGATCCCGTTGTACTTCCCCTTTTCCCAACTTGACGCCATTTAGAGTAGTAATCTGCCTTCCTGTTTATGATACCTAAGTGGATAACCTCACGTTTATCCGCATTAAACTTCATCTGCCATGCATCTGCCCACTCCCCCAACCTGTCCAAGTCACCCTACATTCTCATAGCATCCTCCTCACAGTTCACACTGCCACCAAGCCTTTTGTCATCTGCAAATGTGCGAATGTTACTTTGAATCCCTTCATCCAAATCATTGATGCATATTGTAACTAGCTTCGCTTCCAGCACCGAGCCTTGCAATACCCCACTAGTCACTGCCTGCCATTCTGAAAAGGACCCGTTAATCCCTACTCTTTGTTTCTTGTCTGCCAACCAATTTTCTATCCATGTCAGCACTCTATCCCAATACCATGTGCCCTAATTTTGCCCACTAATCTCCTGTGTGGAACCTTATCAAATGCTTTCTGAAAGTCCAGGTACATTACATCCACTGGCTCTCCCTTGTCCATTTTCCTAGTTACATCCTCAAAACATTTCAGAAGATTAGTCAAGCATGATTTCCCCTTCGGAAATCCATGCTGACTCGGACCGATCCTGATACTGCTATCCAAATGTGCGGCTATTTCATCTTTTATAATTGACTCCAGCATCTTTCCCACCACCGATGTCAGGCTAACTGGTCTATAATTCCCTGTTTTCCCTCCAATCCACAGGAACTGATCCTGAGTCTATCGAACATTGGAAAATTATCACCAATGCATCCACGATTTCTAGAGCCACTTCCTTAAGTATCCTGGGATGCAGACCATCAGGCCCTGGGGATTTATCAGCCTTCAGTCCCATCAGTCTACCCGACACCATTTCCTGCCTAATACTGGATTTCTTTCAGTTCCTCTGTCACCCCAGATCCTCTGGCCACTGCTATATCAGGAAGATTACTTGTGGCCCCCTTTGTGAAGACAGATCCAAAGTACCTGGTCAACTCATCTGCCATTTCCTTGTTCCCCATAATAAATTCACCTTTTTCGGTCTCAAGGGCCTGACTTTGGTCTTAACTAATTTTTTCCTCTTCACATACCTAAAGAAGCTTTTACTATCCTCCTTTATATTCTTGGCGATTTACCATCGTACCTCATCTTTTCTCGCCGTATTGTCTTTTTAGTTATCTTCTGTTGCTCTTTAAACATTACCCAATCCTCTTGCTTCCCGCTCATCTTTGCTACGTTGTACTTCTCTTTTATTTTTATACTGTCCCTGACGTCCCTTGTCAGCCACGGTCGCCCCTTACTCCCCTTGGAATCTTTCTTCCTCCTAGGAAGAGTCATGGAGATGGAACAGAATGAGGCCCTTCAGCTCACTGAGTCCATGCTGTTCATCATGCACATAATTTTGCGCTAATACTATCCAAACCCACTACATTCCCCACATACCTAGATTCTAACGTACGCAAGGATCAATTGTGAGTGGCCAGTAATCTGCCATTCGGCTTTAACTGCTTTTCACCACTACGACTCTTGAGGTTTATAGAGAGGCACATGGATGTGGAGGGATATGGATCACATGCAGGCAGAGGTGGTTAGTTTAATGAGCATCATGTTTGGCCTGGATATTGTGGGCCAAAGGGCCTGTTCTGAGCTGTACTGTTCTATGCCCCTTCAAGGGCACGGGTGAACCCGATTGATTTTTCCGATGTTTAAGAAAGAACTGCAGATGCTGGAAAAATCGAAGGTAGAAAAAAAAATGCAGGATAAACTCAGCTTACAAACGTACAGCTTACTCAACGTACACAATTCTTAAGGGGTTGGACAGGCAAGATGCAGGAAGATTGTTCCCGATGTTGGGGAAGTCCAGAACAAGGGGTCACAGTTTAAGGATAAGGAGGAATTCTTTTAGGACTGAGATGACAATTTCTTTTTTCACACAGAGAGTGGTGAGTCTGTGGAATTCTCTGCCACAGAAGGTTGTTGAAGCCAGTTCATTGGCTATATTTAAGAGGGAGTTAGATGTGGCCCTTGTGGCTAAAGGGATCAGGTGGTATGGAGAGAAGGCAGGTACAAGATACTGAGTTGGATGATCAGCCATGATCATATTGAATGGCGGTACAGGCTGGAAGGGCTGAATGGCCTATCCTGCACCTATTTTCTATGTTTCTATCCATTTTCTCCAGAGATGCTTCCTGGCCCGCTGAGTTACTCCTGCATCTGCAGTTCCTCGTGCCTCAATCGAATGGTGGGTGGTAGAGGATAGACTTCCGTCCCGATCGTGTGTTTTTGTATCTGTTGTTTACACTCGTTTTTTTCGTTCCCGCCCCTCGCCTCAGCACCTCGCCGGTCTGTGCGGCCATACAGAAGATGACCAGGGTGCGGGTGGTGGACAACAGCCCCCTCGGCAACACCCCGTACCACCGGCCACCCAAGTGCATTCACGTCTACACCAAGAACGGCGTGGGCAAGGTGGGCGACAAGATCTTGCTGGCCATCAAAGGGCAGAAGAAGAAAGCTCTGATCGTTGGCCACAAGATGCCCGGCCCCACGATGACGGCCAGGTTTGACTCCAACAACGTGGTGCTCATCGAAGACAACGGCAACCCCACGGGGACCCGCATCAAGGTGCCCGTCCCCACCAGCCTGCGGCGGCTGAAGGGGGAGTATTCCAAAGTGCTGGCCATTGCTCAGACCTTTGTCTGACTGGGAACCACCAACTCTGGCCATCACGTTATGAGACTCAACCACTTCCTGCAGCTTGCATGGCTGCTGCTCTTCCTTCCAAGTTTTGAAGTTGGTTCTGCACTGTCAGCTCTCCATTTTATATATTAAACATACTTGACGTTCAAGCTGTCTATGAACCTTTTTTACGTCACCGGAATATTTCAGCACTTTTGAAACTTGCAAATCAACATATTATAGGGTCGAAGGAGCAGAATTAGGCCATTCAGCCCATCACATATATTCAATCATGGCTAATCTATCTCTCCCTCCTAACCCCATTCTCCTGCCTTCTCTCCATAACCTCTGACACCCGTACTAATCAAGAATCTATGTATGTCTGCTTAAAAAATTTCCATTAACTTGGCCTCCACGGATTTACCTACCTCTGACGAAATAAATTCCTCCTCATCTCCTTCCTAAAGGAACACCCTTTAATTCCTTTAACACCCTTTAATGACCTCTAGTCCTAAACTCCCACTAGTGGAGATATCCTCTCCACATCCACTCTATCCAGGCCTTTCAGAATTTGGTAAGTTTCAATGAGGTCCCCTCCTCATCCTTCAGCTAGTGATCCCAAGAGGGATGCATCAATGCGAACTGTGGAACTGGTTAACTAACGTTCAGTGGAGGAAGGGGAACGGGGAGAGGGGAGTGTATGTATAACTTACGTAAAATTAGAGAATTCAGTGCTCATATTGTTGGGTTATAAGATACCCATGTGAAATATCAGATGCAGTTCCTCCAGCTCTGTCAATACAGGAGGCCCAGGACAGAAAGGCCAGTGTGGCAATGGGAAGGCAAGTTAAAATGGTTAGCAACCAGAAGATCTAGTTGGCAGACCGACCGTGTATTCAGTGAAACGGTCGTCGAATAAATATTATTCATTGTCATTCTCCAGGGTAGGAGAGTCTAAAACTAAAAGAGCAGAGGTTTAAGGTGAGAGAGGAGAGATTGAATAGGAACCTGAGGAGCAATTTTTCCATGCAGAGGGTGGTGGGTATATGTAACAAGCTGCTAGAGAAGGTGGCAGGTAATTGAAATGAAACTTGGACAGGTACATGGATGGCTAGATGCAGGCAAGTGGGACCAGCTTGGTAAGGCATTGATCAGCATGGGTAAATTGGGTGAAAGACCTTGTTTCCCTGCTGTGCAGCTCCACAACTCTCTCACAAGGCAAGCAGGACGCAGATAAAGTGTTAAAGAAGCAGATAAAGTGTCTGACGAAGGGTCTCAACCCGAAACGTCGCCTATCTCCTTCGCTCCTTAGATGCTGCTGCACCCACTGAGTTTCTCCAGCCTTTTGTGTACCCAGGTGTACGCAGATAAACCTAGGGTGGTGCAATAAATGCTCTCCCTGATGTAGCCCTCCCCGTTGGATTGCAAGCTTGTCGTGGTCGGGGAGCTTGTGTGTCTCAGTCACCCCTAGAGCTTTGCCAGCAGGAGATTTGTCTCCTGTTAGGGTCTCCCATGCTGGACAGGTCGAAGGGTAGAGGCGAGACGAAGAGCGATCCACCGGTCCTCCAGGTTGGAGGTTGAGCACAGGGCTGACAACCCTGTCTCGTAAAACAAACATGTTACGGAAACAGCAACTGAAGGAATCAACACCACTGAGTGGAGGACCTTCGTTGCTGCCCTACATGTCTGGAGGCATAATAGGCAGTAAGACAAAACAAAGCCTCAGGGAGCCAGGGAACACTGCAGCTCAAGCTTCCAGCAGCCCAGTCGATCGCTGAGCCTTCTTGCTGCAGCAAGGCAGCCGAGAATCCGGTTGGGGCTAAAGGATGGTGCTGAGTGGGGAGTGGGGAGTGGACCAGTAATTTTCCAGAGTAGGTACATTGCTGTCTGTGTCAGCCCAGCTTCCAGACACACACAACACTGCAGGAAATGTCGGGGGAATTGTCTACAGATAGTCTGTGCGGCAGGTGTGATGGCAGCGAGTGGTTCTATTAATAACCCTGATGTCAGGCAATGATCCTTGCAGCAAACGTTGTGCGGTGTGCAGAAGGGCCCCGATCCGAAATGTCGTCCTATAGTCAAATCGTACTATGCTTGAGTGCCAATAGATCCTCTCCTGGAACAGCACGCAGAGAGTCGCCATCTCCCGGCAACACACTCAGCTTCCAAATCTCCGAAACGTCCCATCATGGCCCAAGGGGAGATGCAGTTTCTTATCCAGACAACGCTCAGGGTCGGGGCGTGGAATGTGGAATTGGATGTGGAAAGGGTGTTTCCACTGGGACCAGAGGTCATAGCATCAGAATTAAAGGACGCTATTTTAGAGAGGAGGTGAGGAGGAACTTCTTTAGTCCGAGGGTAGTTAATCTGTGGAACTCATTGCCACAGCGGGCTGTGGAGGCTGTCAGTGGATATTTTTAAGGCAGAGACAGACAAATTCTTGATTAGATCGGGTGTCGAGGATTATGGGGAGACGGCAGGTAAATGGGAATAGGAGGCAGAGATCAGCCATGATTGAATGACGGAGTGGACTAATTCTACTCCTATAACTTGTGAACTCAGGGACCCTTCTTCAGATTGATGTAGCCGGGATGAGAGAGCTGGGAAAAGGAGGCATGGGGGTGAGGGCAGTATTAATCCTGGCGTGCAGTAGGTGGGTACAGGTGAGGGGAGAGGGGGATGTGATTAGCAGATGGGATGGGTAGTACTGTCCAACCCGCCGAGTTCCTCCAGCACTTTATATTTTTAATGTTCAGCATCCACAGTTCTTTGTTTCTCCATTTGGTTCCGGGACACTGATGTCCCCTAGTGGAGTAATAGAAATATTACTCTGGGACTTCAATTCATTTTATAGCAGTCATAAGGTCAAAGGTGATAGGAGCAGAATTAGGCCATTCGGCCCTTCAAGTCTACTCCACATTCAATCATGCCTGATTTGTCTCTTCCCCCCACCTAACCCCATTCTCCTACCTTCTCCCCATAACCCCTAACACCCGTACTAATCAAGAATTCAGTTGTGCAGTTCCCGTTCTAAGGGAGACCTTGCACAATCCTCTGCTCCAACATTAACACCATCCAAATTCACTCGAACCATCACTAATTGGTGGCACAAAACTAAGTTCAGGAATTTGAGTGTGTGATTCCCTTTCTAACCTCCTCGTAGTTAAAATAAAAGACACAGAGTGCTGGAGTAACTCAGTGGGTCAGGCAGCATCTCTGGAGAACATGGATAGGTGACGTTTCACAGAGTGCTGGAGTAACTGTGGGTCAGGCAGCATCTGTGGAGAACATGGATGGGTGACGTTTCACAGAGTGTGGAGTAACTCAGTGGGCCAGGCAGCATCTGTGGAGAACATGGATGGTGACGTTTCACAGAGTGCTGGAGTAACTCAGTGGGTCAGGCAGCATCTCTGGAGAACATGGATAGGTGACGTTTCACAGAGTGCTGGAGTAACTCAGTGGGCCAGGCAGCATCTGTGGAGAACATGGATGGGTGACGTTTCACAGAGTGTTGGAGTAACTCTGTGGGTCAGGCAGCATCTCTGGAGAACATGGATAGGTGACGTTTCACAGAGTGCTGGAGTAACTCAGTGGGTCAGGCAGCATCTCTGGAGAACATGGATGGGTGACGTTTCACAGAGTGTTGGAGTAACTCTGTGGGTCAGGCAGCATCTCTGGAGAACATGGATAGTGACGTTTCACAGAGTGCTGGAGTAACTCAGTGGGCCAGGCAGCATCTCTGGAGAACATGGATAGGTGACGTTTCACAGAGTGTTGGAGTAACTCTGTGGGTCAGGCAGCATCTCTGGAGAACATGGATAGGTGACGTTTCACAAGAGTGCTGGAGTAAGTCAGTGGGTCAGGCAGCATCTCTGGAGAACATGGATAGGTGACGTTTCACAGAGTGCTGGAGTAACTTAGTGGGTCAGGCAGCATCTCTGGAGAACATGGATAGGTGACGTTTCGTTTTCGGAACCCCTTCTTCAGTCCCATTTTTTTTGTAAACCTGCATCTGCAGTTCCTTGTTTCTCCTCCTCCTAAGACTAAAACATCGAATAGTATAGTAGAGGAACAGGCCCACAATGTCCCTGGCGAAGATGATCCTAATCGTCTCTGCCTGCACATGACCCATATCCCTCCATTCCCTGCATATGCATGTGCCTGACCTAAAAGCCTCTTCATGCCGTAATTATATCTGCCTCCACCACAGCCCTTGGCAGCACGTTCCGGACATTTTTAATTTCATTTGTAAATCGCGGTCTTTGGTAGCAACAGGCAAGTGGCACAAGCTAGGTAAGTAAATTGGCCAGCATGGGTGTGTTGGGCCGAAGGGTCTCTTTCCCAGCTGAATAGTTCCATGGCACTATCCATTGGATTGTATATTTAAGGCAGAGACACACAGATTCATGAGTAGTACGGGTGTCAGAGGTTATGGGGAGAAGGCAGGAGAGTGGGGTTAGGAGGGAGAGATAGATCAGCCACGATTGAATGGTGGAGCAAACTTGATGGGCCGAATGGCCTAATTCAACTCCTATCCCTTATGACCTTATGACAGTTGCACAAATATGGCCCCATATTTACTGTCAAAGGAAACAGCAACAAAGTGATATTAATAAATTTGCAGAAGGAGCGTACGACTAATGGCGCTTGAGGTAAGCCACGGGTGTTATACTGTGACAGGAGGAATGTGTCAGACAGGCAGCACAGAAGCAGGCCCTTCAGCCCATCAAATCCATGCTGACCACCATACCTATCCGTAAAAATGCCACTCACTAGTATGTGTTCTGGAGATTTAGATGTTTGTGTAGATAGTTGTGAGAGTACTCCGTCTCCACCTAGGATCAATAATTCACGAAGGGTGTAGTCTTTTTCCCAGGGTAGGGGAGACTAAAACTAGAAGGCATTGGCTTGAGGTGAGAGGGGAAAGATTTAATAGGAATTGGAACTTTTTCAAACACTGAGGTGGTTTCATCTCTGGCCTTTGTCCACCTATCTACCAATCAACCCCTCACCTGTAATGGACCCAAAAAGCTGGAGTAACTCAGCGGGACAGGCAGCATCTCTGGAGAGAAGGAATGGGTGATGTTTTGCGTCGAGAAACCTTCTTCAGACTTCTCTCCAGTGATGCTGCCTGCCCCGCTGAGTCACTCCAGCTTTTTGTGTCTATCTTCGGTTTAAACCAGCATCTGCCGTACCTTCCTACCCCCTCACCTGTATCCACCTATCACTTGCTAAGTTTTGTACCTCTCTTCAACTGTTCTCCCGCAATCAGTCTGAAAAAGGGTCTCAACCCAAAATGTCACTTATCCATGTTCTCCACAGATGCTGCCCCACCCGCCCAGTTACTCCAGCAATGTGCGTCCCTCTCCGTAATGGCCCTGTCTCACTGTGCGACTTGGCCCACGAGGTACCCCGAGTGACAGACTCGTGGTTGTGCACGATATCCCAAGTTGATGTTCAAGTGTTTGAACCGAGTTCCCACGGGTATGGTATACTGCGATGTTCCAAGTTCGTCTCCCGTTTACTCTTGAGCTGACAAAGTTCATCTCCCGTAACTCTTGAGCTGACAACGTCTCCTGAAAAGTGACACAGTGTTTCTAACAGGAGTGACTCTGATGCCCACCATATAGACTCGATGGGCTCAACAGGTCCAGTGTCATAATGAAATATGAAGCATTCTGCGGTTCGTCCGTGCGCTTGTTCACGCTGGATATCGGGGCCAGATCTCGCTTTCAAAGTTCATGGTAGAAAACGAGAGGGGATATGAGATGAAACATTTGTAGTGAAGAAATGGGTAATTGTGATTGGCTGCATATTTGGCCCATGTGCATTTCTTTACCAAATTCCTAGCATAAGCAGCCCTGCCCGGATCTGTCAGTACCAGGAGTATGAGAACAGGTGGGGACGGGCGGGCAGGCAGCAAGTGGCGGGGACGTTGGCCAGGAGTGGGGGCATCATGTACACATTAGCCAGCTCACCTCATACATGTTGGACACATACATGTGGTGCAGCTGCAGGATCAGCAACAGCCATGCAGGACGGTGACTTAGTGGACAGTCACACAGGGATAATAACACCAGGTGCGTGGAGGAGTGCTGCAAACAACGCTACTTTGGTGCCACTGCAGAAGGGATCAGGTGGTATGGAGAGAAGGCAGGTACAGGATACTGAGTTGGATGATCAGCCATGATCATATTGAATGGCGGTGCAGGCTCGAAGGGCTGAATGGCCTACTCCTGCACCTATTTTCTATGTTTCTAAGTTTCTATATATATATATTCTCTCTCTCTCTCTCTCTCTCTCTCTCTCTGTCTCTCTCTCGTTTTATATATAGGCAATATAATAGGCAAAGTATATATATGGAGCACATGGACATGTGCATGTGTGTATATATAACCCTAAATTTAGTTCACAGTAACATTTAACCCATTTGTCCGTAAACAAATGTGCTGTATTTCTCTCCGTACTCACCTGGGGTTTGTTTATGCGCGTGTCTGCGCACTTGCAAAATGCGTGGTTCCTGGGGCAAGGTTGCCGCGGGTCTCGCCTGCGCACTGGGTGGGGGTGGGGGAGGCTGAGTGCCGCGAGCGCCCGGCTGGCGGCACTCCACGGGGGGCGGGGGGGGCCCGGCAAACCCTTCCCCACTGGCACGCGCGGCCACTGGGGCCCGGCAACCCTCCCCCACTGGGCGGTCGGCGAGTGGCGGTGAAAATACAGCTCCATGCTGGAATATAAGAAGAGATAAAACAAAAACACTGAAAGCAAATAGTAACTTAACAGCGGGAAGTAGGACATATGTGTGTGTGTGGTGTGCGCGCTACAGAATACTTTCTATCCAGTGTCTCCGCTGCAAATTGCAATGCATACGCGTTTGATATTTAGACAAACTTAATTTTATTTCCAGTTTTGCATTTTTAGTTTGTTCCACACATTTAATTAGTTTTAATCCCTCCAGAAAAAAACCTGAAAGTGGATGAGAACCTGATGGTTCTCATACATAAAGCCCAAGAGATGGCTTCTTGATTCTAACGAGTGTTTGGGAAAAATAGACACAAAAAGCTGGAGTAACTCTCGGGTAGGCAGCATCTCTGGAGAGAAGGGATGGGTGACGTTTCGGGTTGAGACCCTTCTTCGGACTGTTGTTTGGGAAACGTGGATTAGGTTTGTTTTCGGGGGGCGAGGGGGGGAATACATTCGCCTTTTTCTCTGATTTCAGGAATGAATGCATGTTGACACACATAACACAGAGAAGGGGGATCGCTGCGTTTAGGTCTGAGGAGAAGGGAGCCAAGAAGTTCTCGATTTTCCCTGGCGATAGTTTCACTTTTTTTTGCATTTTTCCTTCTCTCCTGCCGCCTGTCCCGCTGACTACTTTTTGTGTCAAAGTCGTCTTGTTCAATCTCATTTCATTGCAACTTTCAGCTCTGGATACCCCGCGTTGATCCGCGCGTATTTCAGCATTTATATTTCTCAAGCCTCTTTACCTCCCGGAGCCACATGTAACTTAACCACATGTAATTACTCCAGCATTTTGTGACTATCTTTGGTTCAGTCCCTTTAAGATTATAAGAAAGTTCCCACGATAGACTCACGAGACAGTAAGGTAAACGCACGGGCCATTACGTTATTGCAACGAGTTTAAATGTTTCCATTTTTAACTTGAACAGTTAATTTGACTCGTGGAAAAAATCAAACATGTTTGATTTTTTTCACGAGTTAACAAGTTTCCCGAGTACCTGCCGTTAGCGCCACGAGTGGACAAGTTGATCGTGCGAGTTCCGACGTTGCCGCTACGTTCATCGTACGTGATCACCACGAGTGAAAACTCGGGGTCACTCGTGGGCCAACTCGCACTGTGAGACAGGGGTTTAAAGCAGCATCTGCAGTTCATTGTGTATAATCTCGGAGGAGAGGTTGAGGAGAACGTTTGATAGAGCAAAAAGGTGCGGGTGGGGCAGTAAACTGGACAATGGGAGGCACAGTTCATAGAGCCAATGCCTCACAGTCCAAGACTTCACCAGACTGATTCCTGGGATGGCAGGACTTTCATATGAAGAAAGACTGGATAGACTCGGCTTGTACTCGCTAGAATTTAGAAGATTGAGGGGGGGATCTTATAGAAACTTACAAAATTCTTAAGGGGTCGGACAGGCTAGATGCAGGAAGATTGACAAGGGGTCACAGTTTAAGGATAAGGGGGGAATCTTTTAGGACCGAGATGAGTAAACATTTTTCACACAGAGAGTGGTGAGTCTGTGGAATTCTCTGCCACAGAAGGTAGTTGAGGCCAGTTCATTGGTCATATTTAAGAGGGAGTTAGATGTGGCCCTTGTGGCTAAAGCGATCAGGCAGGTATGGGATACTGAGTTGGATGATCAGCCATGATCATATAGAATGGCGGTGCAGGCTCGAAGGGCCGAATGGCCTACTTCTGCACCTATTTTCTATGTTTTTATGTGCCCTGGGTTCGACCTCAACTGCCTGTGTGGAGTTTGCACGCGCTCCCTGTGACTGCATGGGTGCCCCCATTTCCCATATAGTGTACTTCATAAGCCACAGTGAAAAGCACCAAGGGTATGGATACGTGGTGTAATCTGAGGGAACTTGGTGGGTTAGGACAGGTTTAGGTACAAAACTGGGTGCTTGGTGCCCAGCATGGACGAGATGGACTAAAGTGGGGACTCCTGTGCTGTCACAGTTTCCATTATTGAACATTAATTTTAAGGGGCAAACCCCTTCCGCCCACTGGGTGACACGGTGGAGCAGTTACTGCCTCACAGCGCCGGAGACCTGGGTTCGATCCCGACTACGGGTGCCGTCTGTTCGGAGTTTGTACGTTCTCCCCGCGACCTGCGTGGCTTTTCCCCGAGATCTTTGGCTTCCTCCCACACTCCAAAGACGCACAGGTTTGCGGGTTAATTGGCTGGCTGTGATTGTAAATTGTCCCTAGTGCGTGGGGTAGTGCTGGTGTGCGGGATCGCTGGCCGTCGCACCCGAAGGGCCTGTTTCCGCCCTATTTAAAAAAAACCTCTTTCTTTCCTGTGCCCCCCTAACCCCGGTTAGGCCACACCAATTTCTCCCACCATCCCGTCCCTCTTTCCCACCCCTCCGTCCTTTCTTCCCCTCTGTTATCAGGCTTCTGAACGGCCCTTCCATAAGCTAGGCCTCTGTCCGATTCACCTCTACCCCATTGCGGACATTGGACACTGTCTGTGGAACTGGTGCGCTACAATGCTGAGAACTATATTCTGCACTCTGTATCTGCCCCTTTGCTCTACCTACTGTACTGGAGATTGATTTGATTGTATGTCTGTATAGCATTATCTGATCTCTTTGGACATGCAAAACAAAACTTCTCACTGTACCTCGGTAAACATGACAATAATAAACCTAAACCTATATCCCTCCTCTGGATTTACATTTTACTCCTCCTCTTCTCTCCTTATTTGACACCCTTCAGTTTACCTTCCACCTCCGGTCTTTGTCACTCCCCCCACCCATCTACCAACCCCCTCACCTCACCTCTAGACTTTAGACTTTAGAAATACAGTGCAGAAACAGGCCCTTCAGCCCACTGAGGCCGTGCTGCCCAGCGATCCCTGTTCACCAGCACTATCCTACACACCAGGGGCAATTTACAATTTACTGAAGCCAATTAACCTACAAACCGGCACGTCTTTGGAGTGTGGGAGGAAACTGGAGCACCCGGAGAAAACCCACGCGGCCAAAGGGAGAACGCACAACCCCGTACTGTCAGCACCCGTAGTCAGGATCAAACCCTGTGAGGCAGTAACTCTCCCGCTGCGCCACCATGCCCACCTATCACTTTTCAGGCTTTGCCCCACCCCTATCTCTATTCCAGCTTTCCCCTCCCTGCTACATCAGTCTGAAAAACGGTCCTGACCCGGAACTTTGTCTGTCCCATCCCCTCCACAGATGCTGCCTGACCCGCTGAGTTCCTCCAGCGCTTTGTGTTTAGCTCAAGGTCCTAGCATCTGCAGATCCCCGTGTCTCTATAGGAGATTTACTGTCTTTAGGAGAGACGTGTGGTTTGGATCCTAAACCACCAGTGGGCACCAATGAGCTATTATTGAAAGGACGGCTCCTGAGGCGGGAAGTGCTGCCGGCTCTCTAGAACAATAGGGGTGGCGCAGCGGTAGAGTTGCTGCCTCACAGCGCCAAATACCCAGGTTCAATCCTGACCACGGGCGCCGTCTGTACGGAGTTTGTATGTTCCCCCTGTGACCGTGTGGGCTTTCTCCGGGCGCTCCGGTTTCCTCCCACGCTCCAAAGACGTACTGGTTTGCAGGTTAATTGGCTTTGGTGAAAATTGTAAATTGTCCCGAGTGTGTCTAGTGTCCAGTGCTGGCGTACGGGGATCACTGGTCGCTCACAGGTTTAGAGCAGAAAGGTTTAGTCAGAAACAGGTGCAGGCTTTTTCACACAGAGGGTGGTGCGTACGTGGAACGAATGGCCAGAGGAGGTAGTTGAGATAGCATAGAAAACAGACACTTGGATATGTAGACGTATGGGAAATTCAGTGGGCCAGGCAGCATCTCTGGAGAACATGGATAGATGACGGGGGTACACAAAAAGCTGGAGAAACTCAGCGGGTGCAGCCACGCATCTAAGGAGGCCGCTGGAAGGGGATTTTGGTGTGTGAGGCGACCATAGTTTCGGTGTCGACAGCGATCGCAACTTGTACTGGTGTGTGGATGGCTCCTTCGCTCCTTTTGACAGGTGTGGTCTGCACCCCCTCCTCACCCTGGCTGAGTTTCTATCCACCATGGAACTACAACGGGTTACATGTGTACCCGTGGCGGGGGGGGGGGGGGTTACTCTCAGTGGGCAGGCAGCAAGTTCTTCTTTAAACATGGATAGATGACGTTTCAGTTTGAGGCCCTTCTTTATACCCAGTCCTGTTCAGTCCTCTCCCGATCTCTATCGACGGGGAAAACAGAAGACCCAAGGGAGTGTCAAAGCTAACCAAAGTCACACGATCCTGAAGCACTGCAACGGAGGCAGCATTATGCAGGTTTATATTCAGGTTTATTGTTGTCACATGCAAAGATCCTACAGCGAGCAAGATAGATCACTCGACGAAAAAGACGTAGTGCGGTCATGGGCAGATTCACGGGTAATTTTCAGCCCCATTTCCGTAACCGCCTTCCGTCCCCGCACCAAAGATCCCATAGGATACTGGTGCGGAGACGGAAGCCGGTTACAGAAACCTCCTCGTAAAAATAAAAGTTATTTGGAAAAAATCTTCTCCTCATTTTCACAATTATAATTTATTAACACAAACTGTTCCCCCGCAACGTTGATTACACTGCGAGTCGGGTCGGGTCGGGTCGGGTCGGGTCGGGTCGGGTTACTGAAATGGAGGGATAAAAAGCCCACATTCCGCTCCGTTGCGTACTACACGTCAGCCCGTTGCATTTAGAAGGAGTGGTCTATCTTGCTTGCTAGATCATCTTTGGTCACATGTACCGAGGTGCAGTGAAGAGCTTTGTTCTGCATGCTGTCCAAACAGTTCAGATAATACCATACACAGATACAATCAGTTCAAACTCAAGCAGAGCAAAGGGGAAGATACAGAGTGCAGCATATAGTTCTCAGCATTGTAGCGCACCAGTTCCACAGACAAAGCCCAATGTCCGCAATGGGGTAGAGATGAATCGGACAGTACCCTGGCTCATGGAAGGGCCGTTCAGAAGCCTGATAACAGAGGGGAAGAAGCTGTTCTTTAGTCCTGTGCAGAGGACGTTTGTGCTTTGTCCAAAGGAGTGGCGTGAGGATGGAAAGCCAGCGCCAGGGACCACAGCTTGCAACTCCCCACCGGCCCCATCAAGGCCACATCTTCTGGCTTCCGTGAAGGAACTCATTCCAGGCACGTCGACACTCCAACCTTGGGGTGGAAAATCAAACACCCCAGGCCTCGGGGCGATAACAATTGCACAGCCCGGCTCTGTTCAGCAAACGATAATTGATAAATGCCTCACGAGGGTCACGCCACTCGTTTCCATGTCACGAGGTGTGTGGATGTGCGATCAAATCACCTTCACTGCATTCCTTTCTGCCACTGCTGCTATAGGTGCCAGTCACAACACCAGTTAACACCGTACATAGTCTGGCACCCTCTAAATGCGCTCTGTTTGCGACTGCCAAGCTGTGCCAGCCCCTGAAGGAGAAGCTGATAAACCTATCGTTGCAAAACAAAAGTTAACACATGAAATCTGTCTTCAGCAACAGATTTATCGGGAACCTGCGGGGCAATTTCTTTCACACAGCCTGTGGTGGGTGTGCAGCAGACACAAGGAACTGCAGATGCTGGAATCTTGTGTAGAGCACAAGGTGCTGGAGTAATTCAGGTGGTTACGCAGCATCTCTGAAGCATATTTTAGGGTATATGGAACAAGCTGCCAGAGGAAATAACGGAGGTGGATACAATAATGAAGTGTACAATAATGGGGCTGTCCCACTGTACGAGCTAATTCAAGAGCTCTCCCGAGTTTCCCCTGATTCGAACTCGGAGATTTACGGTAATGGCCGCTCGCCGGTACTCGGGGCTCTCGTGGACATTTTTCAACATGTTGAAAAATCTTCACGAGCTTACCGCGTTTCCCGAGTACCTGCCGTTAGCGATACGAGCCGCTAAGAGACGTCCCGAGCTCCGACATACCCGCAACGTACATTCTACATACTTACCACGAGTTTGATTATTTTTTAAACTCGGGAGAGCTCTTGAATTTTTCGCTCGTAGAGTGGGACGGCCCCATAACTATCCATGTACCTGCCCAAATACCCAAGTTATTTGGACAGGTAGATGGATAGGAAAGGTTTAGTGGGACATGGGGAAAATGTGGGACGAGATGAGATGGGGCATGGACAAGTTGGGTCGAAGATACAGCGTGGAAACAGGCCCTTCGGCCCACCGAGTCGATGCCGACTATCGATCACTACAACTCCCACTTACTACAAACCCGCACGTCTTTGGGATGTGGGTGGAGACCGGAGCACCCGGAGGAAACCCACGTTGGTGACTGGTGAACGTGCAAACTCCACGCACACAGACGGCACCCGAGGTCAAAATCCAACCCAGGTCTCTGGCGCTGTGAGGCAGTGGCTCTAATTTAAAGATGTTCTATGCCTTGATAGTTCAAGTACAGTCATAGGGCTGTACAACAGGGATGCAGGCCCTGAGGCTGTATATAACACAAACAGGGATGCAGGCCTGAGGCTGTATATAACACAAACAGGGATGCAGGCCCCCCTGAGGCTGTATATAACACAAACAGGGATGCAGGCCCCCCTGAGGCTGTATATAACACAAACAGGGATGCAGGCCCCCCCTGAGGCTGTATATAACACAAACAGGGATGCAGGCCTGAGGCTGTATATAACACAAACAGGGATGCAGGCCTGAGGCTGTATATAACACAAACAGGGATGCAGGCCTGAGGCTGTATATAACACAAACAGGGATGCAGGCCTGAGGCTGTATATAACACAAACAGGGATGCAGGCCTGAGGCTGTATATAACACAAACAGATGCAGGCTGAGGCTGTATATAACAGGGATGCAGGCCTGAGGCTGTATATAACACAAACAGGGATGCAGGCCCTGAGGCTGTATATAACACAAACAGGGATGCAGGCCTGAGGCTGTATATAACACAAACAGGGATGCAGGCCTGAGGCTGGATGGGATGCAGGCCCCCTGTATATAACACAAAACAGGGATGCAGGCCTGAGGCTGTATATAACACAAACCAGGCCCTGAGGCCACAAACAGGGATGCAGCCTGAGGCTGTATATAACACAAACAGGGATGCAGGCTGAGGCTGTGTATATAACACAAACAGGATGCAGACCTGAGGCTGTATATAACACAAACAGGGATGCAGGCCCTGAGGCTGTATATAACACAAACAGGGATGCAGGCCCTGAAGCTGTATATAACACAAACAGGGATGCAGGCCCCGTGGCTATACACAAACAGAGATGCAGGCCCTGAGGCTGTATATAACACAAACAGGGATGCAGGCCCTGAGGCTGTATATAACACAAACAGGGATGCAGGCCTGAGGCTGTATATAACACAAACAGGGATGCAGGCCTGAGGCTGTATATAACACAAACAGGGATGCAGGCCTGAGGCTGTATATAACACAAACAGGGATGCAGGCCTGAGGCTGTATATAACACAAACAGGGATGCAGGCCCTGAGGCTGTATATAACACAAACAGGGATGCAGGCCTGAGGCTGTATATAACACAAACAGGGATGCAGGCCCTGAGGCTGTATATAACACAAACAGGGATGCAGGCCCTGAGGCTGTATATAACACAAACAGGGATGCAGGCCTGAGGCTGTATATAACACAAACAGGGATGCAGGCCCTGAGGCTGTATATAACACAAACAGGGATGCAGGCCCTGAGGCTGTATATAACACAAACAGGGATGCAGGCCCCCCTGAGGCTGTATATAACACAAACAGGGATGCAGGCCCCCCTGAGGCTGTATATAACACAAACAGGGATGCAGGCCCTGAGGCTGTATATAACACAAACAGGGATGCAGGCCTGAGGCTGAGGCTGTATATAACACAAACAGGGATGCAGGCCCCCCTGAGGCTGTATATAACACAAACAGGGATGCAGGCCCCCCTGAGGCTGTATATAACACAAACAGGGATGCAGGCCCTGAGGCTGTATATAACACAAACAGGGATGCAGGCCCCGTGAGGCTGTATATAACACAAACAGGGATGCAGGCCTGAGGCTGTATATAACACAAACAGGGATGCAGGCCTGAGGCTGTATATAACACAAACAGGGATGCAGGCCCTGAGGCTGTATATAACACAAACAGGGATGCAGGCCCCGAGGCTGTATATAACACAAACAGGGATGCAGGCCTGAGGCTGTATATAACACAAACAGGATCTTCTGACTGCCTGGTAGATACAAATTGTGGAGTAACTCAGCGGGTGAGGCGGCATCTATGGAGAGAAGGAATTGGCGACGTTTCGGGTCGAGACCCTTCTTCAGATCACCTTGTCCTTGCTGTCCACATTGGCATTCTGGGCTTGTCCCATTCAGCTGCATTTACCCCATGACCCTCAAAACCCTTCCCATCCATATATCTGTACAAATCTCATTTAAAAGTCGTAATTGCATCCACTTCTAACCATTCCTCTGGCAGCTCGTTCCAGATACAGATTACCATTTGAACGAAAGTGTTGTCCCCATGGTCCCTCTTAAATCTCTCTCCTCTCAACGCCAGCCTGTGCCCTCTAGTTTTAGAAGCCTCCCACAAGTCTCCGGGAGGAGGATTTGAACTCGTTGACCGATTGACACAGAGTGACGGAAATGTTTCCATGTACCAACAGCTGAACTGTTCCCACACGCACACACACACACACACATCTACAGCCCAGACTGGTGCTGGAGACAATAATTGTGTTTGTTGCTCAGCTCTGCGACTTTCCATGGAAGTTCCTTTCTAGGAGCTCACGCCAGGGAGGTCTGGTTTAGTTTAGTTTAGTTTAGTTTTAGTTTAGTTTAGTTTTACAGTGCAGAAACAGGCCCTTCGGCCCACCGGGTTTGCGAGCCGACCAGCGATCCCCGCACATTAACTAGTCTCGTGTCTAGGTCTAGTGGTGGCTATGGTATGTCCCGGGCAGCCTCGACTCACACCATATTCATCCCTCGTCCACTCCAGCCTGTGGTCAGCCAGTGTTTCCAATGTTTAAGAAGGAACTGCAGATGCTGGAAAATCGAAGGTAGACAAAAGTGCTGGAGAAACTCAGCGGGTGCGGCAGCATCTATGGAGCTTGTGTCTGTTGCCATGTTGCCTGGAAGGGTTTCGGCCCGAAACGTTGCCTATTTCCTTCGCTCCATAGATGCTGGCGCGCCCGCTGAGTTTCTCCAGCACTTTGGTCTACCAGTGTTTCCAATACTCGCCCCTCAGGATCGTTGTCTCATCTCGTCCGTGAGATTAGTCAGGGCTCGAAATCTTTAATAACTGCTCGTGGTTTCAGTTGGATCGAAATCAAGACAGACAAATGGTCTGTTTGGGGAAGGTTGAGTTCCAGTGAATGATTTCTACTGGGAATATAATTAAGGTATCAGATGTCTTAGATATAGAATAATGGATCCCTGGAAGTGATTACAGACTGGGGTGTAATCCAGGGGTTCAGGGGGGTTTATATATAGAATAATGGGTACGGGGGCGATTACAGACTGGGGTCCATACAGACGGCACCACAGATCAGGATTGAACCCATGTCTCTGACACTGTGAGGCAGTGGGCTCTACGAACTGAACCACCGCTGGGTGACAGGAAGATAAGGTCCAACGACCAAACACAAAGAGCATACTAGATCATAGTTGCTGAGGTAGTGGTTAGTGTTCTGCAGTGTTTAACAGTCTGATGCTTGCTGGGAAGAAGCTGTTCCTGAACCTGGAGGTCATGGTTCTCAGGATCCTGTAGCAGCGAGATGAGAGCGTGGCCAGGGTGGTGTGGGGCCTCTGATGATGCTGTAACCCTAAGATTCCTCCAGTCATTCTGCTTAGGAAGAATACATGCGATACAGGATGGAAACAGGCCCTTTGGCCCAAGTCATCCATGCCAATCATGGACTATAAGATTTGTGAGATCACAATGCTGGCTCCTGTAGATCCCTTCGATGGTGGGGGAGATCAGTACCAGCGATGGACCAGGCGCTGGACAGCACTGGGCCTGTACTCACTGGAGTTTAGAAGGATGAGGGGGGACCTCATTGAAACGAATAGCGAAAGGCTTAGACAGAGTGGATGTGGAGAGGATGTTTCCACCAGTGGGAGAGTCCAGGACTAGAGGTCACAGCCTCAGAATTAAAGGACGTTCCTATAGGAAGGAGATGAGGAGGAATTTCTTTAGTCAGAGGATGATGAATTTGTAGAATTCAGTGCCACAGATGACAAGGCTGCGGAGGCCAAATCAATGGATTCTTGACTAGTATGGGTGTCAGGGGTTATGGGGAGAAGGCAGAAGAATGGGGTTAGGAGGGAGAGATTGATATATAGATACATAGACAATAGGTGCAGGAGTAGGCCATTCGGCCCTCGCCATTCAATGTGATCACGGCTGATCATCCACAATCAGTATCCCGTTCCTACCTTCTCCCCACACCCCTTGATTCTGCTAGCCCTAAGAGCTCTAACTCTCTTTTGAATGCTTCCAGTGAAACGGCCTCCACTAACTTCTGAGGCAGAAAATTCCACAAATTCACAACTGTCTGTGCGAAAAAGTTTCTCCTCCTCTCAGTTCTAAATGGCCTCCCCTTATTCTTAAACTGTGGCCCCTGGTTCTGGACTATCCCAACATTGGTGACATGTTTCCTGCATCTAGCGTGTTTAATCCCTTAATAATTTTAAATGTTTCTATAAGATTCCCTCTCATCCTTCTAAATTCCAGTGAATACAAGCCCAGCCAGTCGCTCCATTCCCTCAGCATATGACAGTCCCGCCATGCCGGGAATTAACCTCGCGAACCTACGCTTCACTCCCTCAATAGCAAGAATGCCCTACCTCAAATTAGGAGACCAAAACAGCACAATACTACAGGTGTGGTCTCACTAGGGCCCTGTACAACTGCAGAAGGACCTCTTTGCTCCTATACTCAACTCCTCTCGTTATGGAGGTCAACATGCCATTAGCTTTCTTCGCTGCCTGCTGTACCTGCATGCTTACTTTCAGGGACTGATGTACAAGGACACCCAGATCCCATTGTACTTCCCCTTTTCCCAACTTGACAGCAGATAATAACCTGCCTTCCCGTTCTTGCCACCAAAGTGGATGACCTCACATTTATCCACATTAAACTGCATCTGCCCACTCACCCAACCTGTCCAAGTCACCCTGCATTCTCGTAGCATCCTCCTCACAGTTCACACTGCCACCCAGCTTTGTGTCATCTGCAAATTTGTTAATGTTACTTAGAACCCCTTAATCCAAATCATTGATGTATATTGTAACTAGCTGTGGTCCAGCACCGAGCCTTGCGGTACCCCACTAGTCACTGCCTGCCATTCTGAACGGGACCTGTTAATCCCTACTCTTTGTTTCCTGTCTGCCAACCACTTCTCTATCCATGTCAGCACTCTACCCCCAATACCATGTACCCTAATTTTGCCCACTAATCTCCTATGTGGGACCTTATCAAATGCTTTCTGAAAGTCCAGGTACATTACATCCACTGGCTCTCCCTTGTCCATTTTCCTAGTTACATCCTCAAAAGATTCCAGAAGATTAGCCGAGCATGATTTCCCCTTCCATGCTGACTCGGACCGATGACACAACGCCACCCAGCGTCGTGACATCTGCAAATTTGCTAATGTTACTTTTGATTCCTTCATCTAAATGAGCGGCGGAGTAGACTTGATGGGCCGAATGGCCGAATTCTGCTCCTATCCCTTATGACCTCATAGCAGTGCTCAGCACTGTTGCTACACAACAGGTTTGACTAACGGTGATTGATGGGGAGAGGTTGCCTGGCTGGGAACCCCACCGGCATTGGACCACCATGCAGACGCAGTCCGTCACACAATCTGTCCTGCAAGCTGTGTTTGCTTAAAGCAGGCACAATACCCTTCCTCCAGGAAATCGCTTGCAGCGGGTGAGCAATTTTCCCCTCACAGCGCAGCGACTGAGTCCCCGCACCGCTCGAAGATTAATGTCCTGCTTTTGTTCTCAATCCGGCAACGCACCGATTATTCCCAAAGTTCCAGCCCTGGCCCCCTCATTATTCCTTCATTCCTGGCCATCTGAACAAGCACCTCCTTTCACGAAGTTGCGGTACCCTTTTGGGTGGGGGTGGGGGTGGGGGTGGAGGGTCAAAGGTGAAGGAGCTTTAAGTGCAACTCAAACAAGAGTCAGGTGTCCTGGGTCGTTAGCGTCCCGTCAACTTTGACCTCCGGAGGCCCCCCCCCCTCGGCAAATTGTTATGATGTGTGAACAGAGTTGAGTCATAAACACTAAAAAGCAGGATTGACCCAATTAATTGTGTAATACGAGCCTCATCCCCCTCCCCCCCTCCCCCGCTCACTTCCACTTCTCCCCTCTCCCCTCACGCAAGAGGTGCAGAAGCGTGAAAACGCTCACCTCCAGATTTAGGGACCGTTTCTTCCTGGCTGTTATCTGACAACTGAACCATCTTCCCACCAACTAGGGAGTGGTTCTGACCTTCCATCTATTGTTTCATTGGAGACACTTGGACTACCTTTAATCGGACTTTACTGGACTTTATCTTGCACTTAACATTATTCCCTTCATCCTGCATCTGCACACTGTCGCCAGCTCGACCGTAATCGTGTACAGTCTTTCCGCTGACTGGATAGCACGCAACGTACAAAGCTTTTCACTGTACCTCGACACACGTGACTATAAACTGAACTAATTGGCTTCTTTACCACCACTCACTCTGTCCTCCAGGGTATCATCGATTCAAAAAGGTCTGCAGAAGCCTGATTGTTGTCACTGGGCAAACAGATCGGTGAATAAGTCAAGTGGACTGATTTTGGGT
The DNA here is from genome assembly GCA_035221665.1 of Okamejei kenojei. Taxonomy (NCBI): domain Eukaryota; kingdom Metazoa; phylum Chordata; class Chondrichthyes; order Rajiformes; family Rajidae; genus Okamejei; species Okamejei kenojei. Next base: position 115,516,930 of record CM069135.1, on the reverse strand, counting down.
CATAGAGGAATTTGGCACGGAGGCAGGCCCTAAGGCCTAACTCGTCTAAGCCCAGCCAAGATGCCCCAGACAGGGTCGTGGCATCAACGAGGCGTTTGGATATGTAGGGAATGGAGGGATATGTATGTTTAAGAAGGAACTGCAGATGCTGGAAAATCGAAGGTAGACAAAAGTGCTGGAGAAACTCAGCGGGTGCGGCAGCATCTATGGAGCGAAGGAAATAGGCAACGTTTCGGGCCAAAACCCTTCTTCAAACTGATGTGGGGTGGAGGGGGGGGGGGGGGGGGGGGGGTGGGAGAAGAAAGGAGAAAGGATGAGGAGGAGCATGAGGGTTGAGGGAGAGCTGACAAGGGGAGGAGACAGCAAGGGCTACCGGAAATTGGAGAAGTGAATGTTTATGCTGCTAGGGTGCAGACTGCCCAAGCGGAATATGATGCCCTGCTCCTCCAATTTCCGGTGGTGCTCACTCTGGCCATGGAGGAGGCCCAGGACTGAAAGGTCGGATTCGGAATGGGAGGGGGAGTTGAAGTGCTGAGCCACCGGGAGATCAGGTTGGTTAATGCGGACCGAGCGGAGGTGTTCAGCGAAACGATCGCCAAGTCTACGCTTGGTCTCACCGATGTAGATCAGCTGACATCTAGAGGGATATGGATCACGTGCAGGCAGAGGGAGATCAGTTTATCTTGGCATTATGGTTCAGCACAGACATTGTGGGCTGCACAGCTCTATGTTCTATGGAGGTAGATAGATATTTGAAAGGCTGGGATTAAGGGCCATGGGGAATTTAAGCAGAGGAGGAATTGAAACCAGGCATGTTCCTTCGTCATCTGTTGCCGGCCCTGCTTTGTATCGGCCCTCCAGTTCCCTCCTCCCTACTTTCAATCTGTAGCAGGGTTCTGACCCAAAACGTCACCCATCCTTTTTCTGCAAAGATGCTGCCTGACCCGCTGAGTTAGTACTCCAGCATTTTGAGTCTACCTTCGGTGTGAACCAGCATCTGCGGTTCCTTTCCGCGCAGGAATTGAGGCCAGCTGTTCTTCTTGTGTGTAATCTCCTCCCGCACATATTCTGTGAGGAGCACGGACTGTTGGCATGCAGGATGTTTGCCTTCTTCTATCCAACGCACTCTTCAAAAGACATTGTTGCACTTAGAGCGCAGTGGGAGTGTTGGTGACACCGTGTTCACTGCCAAGGTCTCCAACGATAGGGAGCTCCAACCTCCTCGCTGCACTTCCTCACGTAGCTGGCTAGTTTAGTTCAGTTTGGAGATACAAGGTCTCCAACGATAGGGAGCTCCAACCTCCTCGCTGCACTTCCTCACGTAGCTGGCTGGTTTAGTTCAGTTTGGAGATACAAGGTCTCCAAGGATAGGGAGCTCCAACCTCCTCGCTGCACTTCCTCACGTAGCTGGCTAGTTTAGTTCAGTTTGGAGATACAAGGTCTCCAAGGATAGGGAGCTCCAACCTCCTCGCTGCACTTCCTCACGTAGCTGGCTGGTTTAGTTCAGTTTGGAGATACAGCGCAGAAACGGGCCCTTTGGCTCGCCGAGTCCTCGCCGACCAGCCACCACCCCTCACGCTAGCACTATCCGACACACACTCGGGACAATTTACAATTGTACCAAAGCCAATTAACCCACAAACCCGCTTGCCTTCGGAGTGTGGGAGGGAACCGGAGCACCCGGAGAAAACCCACGCGGTCACGGGGAGAGCGGACAAACTCCATGCAGACAGCACCCGTAGTCAGGATTGAACTGGGGTCTCTGGCGCTGTGTGGCAGCGAACTCTACCGCTGCGCCCCTCTACCGCCCCTGTCCTTGGTGCACGTCCCTTCCTTGAATCCTATGCCCTCAATCCACCGGACTTTACTGTCAAGACCCGGATGGAAAACAAGGTGATTTTCCTCGGATTTCCCTCAGGTACTGACTAAGCAATTACGGAGCAAAAGGGCAATCAGAGCAAAAGTGGGCCGGAGATTGATTAATAGGGCTGGATGTTACAATCCCTAAGTTTACACTACAATTGACATTCTTGGGGATGACCACTAGATGAATTCATACCAATCAGACACATCTTCAGTTGTGTACCTCAACGTCACTGGGTGTTTCGGCCTTTTATCACAAGACACCCTCAGTCGAGGCAGGCCCACCACAGGGTGATCAGACCTGGGTGTGTGTGTCTTATTGCTAGCCTCTAGATGGTCACGTGGCAGCCCAGGCAGCATCTTTCCTCTTCAGCCGCAGCCAGTGACTGCTCCGTTCGGCGGCATTGGCAACTCCTTTTATTGCCCTCCTTTGTGCCTGCCCTTTGACTCCTACCTCCCTCAGCAGCCTTGCGGTGGAACTGGCTACAAAGCCCCCGCACCCCACCTCCGCTGGACACACCCTCACCCTCCAACCTCTCTCCTCGGCCTCTGCTGCAAGGTTTGAATATCGAAGCTCTTTCCTTTCATAAGCCTCGTCCACAGCCTCCTCCCATGGGACCGCCAGGAGTTGGACCAGAGAACGAGGTCTGGTCGCAGGTTGGTAACTGCGATTTCAACCATGACTCGAACAGAGCCGGTCTGTTCCTCAAATGGTCACCAAATCCGCAGTTGGGCTTCCCACGATGGAGGCCACATCAGGAGCTCATATTCACACAGGTTATATTTGGCTGAATGGTGACAGGACCTGTCCGTTGGTTGGCTCATAAGGTCATAAGTGATAGGAGCAGGATTAGGCCATTCAGCCCGTCAAGTCTACTCTGCCATTGTGATCTATACACCACGGCTGATCTATCTCTCCCTCTCAATCCCATCCTCCCTCCTTCCCCCCATAACCGGCAATACCCTTACTAATAAAGCATCTGCCAATCTGCTCCCGGTAGACACAAAAAGCTGGAGTAGCTCGGCGGGACAGGCAGCATCTCTGGAGAGAAGGAATGGGCGATGTTTCGGGTCGAGACCCTTCTTCAGACTGCCTAATGGTGCCCAATGATGGCCTCCACAGCCGTCTGTGGCAATGGCGAATGTGAAAATCTTGGTCACTGACAGAATTATTCCTAAAGCCAAAAAGCGGTGGCTAGAGTTTGCCAAATAATCCTGATCAAATTTACCTGCCCGCTTCCCTTAACCCTCTTACCTCTAGATCTAAATACAGGGAGGCACCAGGTGCTCGAACCTTGAGCAAAATACAGGACTGGGGAAACAGGGGCGGAATAGGGGCGACACAGTGGCGCAGCGGGTAGAGCTGCTGCCTCACAGCGCCAGAGGCCCGGGTTCCACCCTGACCTCGGGTGCTGTCTGTGTGTGTGGAGTTTGCTCGTTCTCCCTGTAACCGCGTGGGCCTCCTCCGGGTGCTCCGGCTTCCTCCCACATCCCAAAGACGTGCGGGAGTGTAGGCTGATGCCACTCTGTAAGTTGCCCCCCCCCCCCCCCAGTGTGTAGGGAGCGGTTGTGAAAGTGGGAGAACATGGGACTGCAATGTGGATGTGCGGAGAATGGAGGGATATGGACCAAATGCAGGCAGAAGAACGAGTCTAACCTGGCGAGCCAGCACCGCCATTCAATGTGATCATGGCTGATCATCCCCAATCAGTACCCCGTTCCTGCCTTCTCCCCATATCCCCCGACTCCTCTATTTTTAAGAGCCCTATCTAGCTCTCTCTTGAAAGCATCCAGAGAACCGGCCTCCACCGCCCTCTGAGGCAGAGAGTTCCACAGACTCACTACTCTCTTATTGAATCATATAAGATTATTAAGGGTTTGGACACGCCAGAGGCAGGAGACAAGTTCCCGATGTTGGGGGAGTCCAGAACTAGGGGTCACAGTTTAAGAATAGGGGGTAAGCCATTTAGAACGGAGACGAGGAAACACTTTTTCACACAGAGTTGTGAGCCTGTGGAATACTCTGCCTCAAAGGGCGGTGGAGGCCGGTTCTCTGGATACTCTCAAGAGAGAGCTAGATAGGGCTCTTAAAGATAGCGGAGTCAGGGGATATGGGGAGAAGGCAGGAACGGGGTACTGATTGGGGATGATCAGCCATGATCACATTGAATGGCGGTGCTGGTTCGAAGGGCCGAATGGCCTACTCCTGCACCTATTGTCTATTGTCTATTGTCTAATGTCTAATCAACCGCAGTGGTGTGTGAACAGGAGTCTTTAGTTTAGTTTAGAGATACAGTGGTAACTGGCTCTGCGGGCCTCCGAGTCCATGTCGACCACTGAAGGAGGGTCTCGACCCAGAACGTCACCCATCCCTTCTCTCCAGAGATGCTGCCTGTCCCGCTGAGTTACTCCACCATTTTGTGTCTGTCTTTGACCATCGATCACCTGTTCACACTAGTCCTATGTTATCCCTTTTTTCTCATCCACTCCCTACTCAGTGGGAGCAATTTACAGAGGGCCAGTTAACCTGCAAACCCGCACGTCTTTGTGGGGGTGGGGGGTACTCTGAGCACCCGGAGGAAACCCACGCGGTCCTGGGGGGAAAGTGCAAATTCCTCACACAAACCGGGCGGTGGGTCAGGATCGAAGCCGGGTCTCTGGTGCTGCGACTGGGACTGCAGCGTAGTAACACCACCTCTGGCGGTGCAAGCTGTTTACTCGGGGGGGGGGGGGGGGACGGGGACGGGGACAAGCTGTCAGAATATTTGCAGGCCTTCCCAATCCTGCCTCAAATCCTGTTAACCAAGCCGCTACCTCTCCAGCCCCATTCTCCCTTGCCCTCCCGCCTCCGCGCTCCCCGCTCTTTGATGCATCACCGCTTGCTCCGTCAGTCCCCTCCTCTCCCCCACCCCCCCCCCCCTCGCTTCCCACAGCTTCCCTTTGATCAGCCCCTCGCTTGTCCCTGACCCAAAGACCAGCAGCTGCAGAGACATCAACAAGATAGGAAGATGGTCTGTTCTCACACCTCCTTGTCCCCACTCCCCCTCCCCGGAGTCTAACCTTGGTCCAGGCCACAAGCGATCCTCCAGACTGCTTACTTCCTTAATACAGTGCCATTCGGCACATCAAATGCATGCCAGCTCCCAGCCACAGTCAGTGACTTTGGGCTTTAGTTTAGTTTTGCACTATATCGGCCCTTTTTATTTACTGATAATTTTTTGTTTTTTGAGTACTGCGCTTACCAACCTGCTGCGCTGCTGAAAGTAAGAATTAAGTGTTCCACTGTCGATACATAGAGTCTTACAGCGTGGAAACAGGTCCTTCGGCCCAACTTGCCCACACCGACCAACATGCCCCATCTACATTAGTCATACCTGCCTGCGTTTGGCCCATATCCCTCTAAACCTGGCCTACCCTTTTACCTGTCCGAATGTTTCTTAAATGTTGTGTTCGTACCAACCAGCCTCAACTACCTCCTCTTTCCATATACCTACCACCCTTTGTGTAAAACAGTTGTCCCTCAGGTTCCTATTAAATCTTTCCCCCCTCATCTTAAACCATTTTCTCTGGCTCTTGATTCCCCTACTCTGGGTAAAAGACTCAGACCAATCACCCTATCTATTTCTCTCATAATCTTATACACATACAGATGACAATCAAACACACTTGACCCTTAAGTAATAATAAATAACTGCAGATGCTGGTTTAAATAAGAAGACACAAAGTGCTGGAGTAATTCAGCGGGTCAGGCATCTCTGGTGAACACGGATAGATGATGTTTCAGGCCTTTCCAATTCAAAACGTCGGCTGGTGTGAACAGGTGATCGATAGACAGCGTGGACGTGTTTGGGCCGAAGGGCCTGTTTTCTTGCGGTATTTACATAGAAACATAGAAAATAGGTGCAGGAGTAGGCCATTCGGCGCTTCGAGCCTGCACCACCTATCAATAGGATCATGGCTGATCATCCAAAATCCGTACCCTGTTCCTGTTTTTTTCTCCACATCTCTTGGTTCCGTTAGCCCTGAGGGCTCTATCTAACTCTCTCTTGAAGACATCCAGTGAATTGGCCTCCACTGCCTTCTGTGGCATAGAATTCCACAACTCTCATTCTTCTAAATTCCAGTGAATACCAGCTCAGTCGCTTCATTCTTTCAACATATGACAGTCCCGCCATCCCGGGGATTAACCTGGTGAACCTACGCTGCACTCCCTCAACATTAGGAGACCAAAACTGCACACAATACTCCAGACGTGGTCTCACCAGGGCCCTGTACAACTGCAGAAGGACCTCTTTGCTCCTATACTCAACTCCTCTTTTCTGTCCTCTGGTATTTGATTTTTCCATCCTGAGAAAAAGGTTCTGATTGTCCACCCTATCTATGCCTCTCATGATGTAATCTACTGCTATCTGCTTTCTCTTCAGCCTCTGACGTTCCAGAGAAAACAATTTGTACAAGCTCTCCTCATAGCTAACACCTTCTAATCCAGGGAGCATTTTGGTCAATGTCTTCTGCATCCTCTCCAAAGCGTCCACAACCTGTGACCATATAGGTTTCTTCCTTCCTCCCATATCCCAAAGGTGGTTAATTGGCCCTCTGTAACTTGTCCCTGGTGCATAGGGACTGGATGCGAAAATGCGATAACATGGAACTAGTGTGAACGGGACATCGGTGGTTGGCATGGAGTTGGTGGGCCGAAGGGCCTGTTTCCATACTCTCAATCGATCAGTCAAATCAATACCTCATGCGTAGAATTATAGGTGGACAAAGATGCTGGAGAAACTCCGCAGGTGAGGCAGCATCTGTGGAGCGAAGGAAATAGGCAACGTTTCGGGTTGAGATCCTTCTTCTGAAGACGGGTCTCAACCCGAAACGTTGCCCATTTCCTTCGCTCCATAGATGCTGCCTCACCCGCTGAGTTTGTCCAGCATTCCTGCCTACCTTCGATTTTCCAGCATCTGCAGTTCCTTCTTAAACGTGCTTAGAATTATACTCACTGTTCTACCTGCCGTCTCAAGGGGGCGCTGACAGTTCATTCCTACAATGAGTTGATTTGGGCCAAAGAATATTTCAACAATTAGCTCAAATAAATAAAAAGAATAGAGAGCTTTAGAATGATAAAGCATGGAAGCAGCTTGGCGCTCTTTGGTCCAAGTCGTCTACACCGACCGAGGTGCCCTGTCTGGGCTCGGCCCATTTACCCGCATATGGCCCATCTCCCTCAAGAACCAAATGGCATAGAGAGGGGAAATGTTTGTTTAATAGGAACCTGAGGGGCAACTTTTTCACATAGAGGATGGTGGGCATATGGAGGGAGCTGCCAGAGAAGGTAGTTGTGTACTGTAACAGAATTTAAAAGAAGATAGCACCGGTAGAGTTGTTGCCTTCCAGCGCCAGAGGCCTTGGTTTGATCCTGACTACTGTACAGAGTTGGTACGTTCTCCCTGTGACCTGCGCGGGTTTTTCTCCGGGTGTTCCGGTTTCCTCCCACACTCCAAAGATGTACAGGTTTGTAGGTTAATTGGTTTCGGTAAAAATAGTGTGTGTAGGATAGTGCTAGCGTGCAGGGGATCGCTGCTCAGCCAGACTCGGTGGGCCGGAGGGCCTGTTTCTGCACAGTGTTTCTAGATTAAATTAAACTGAACACTTGCACAGATACATGGCTGTGACATGTTTCGAGGGATGTGGGCTGGTGGGACGAGGCTGGATGGAGCATCACCTTTCTCCCAGGGTGCAAATGTCAAAGCCTCGAGGGCATAGGTTAAAGGTGAGAGGGGCAAAGTTTAAAGGGGATGTGTGGGGGGCAGGTTCTTTTACACAGGGGTTAGCGGGTGCCTGGAACGTAGTTGCTAGCATGTGGTGGAGGCAGATATGACGGAAGGCTTTGACATGAGGCTTTTAAATCGGCACACTGATGTGCAGGGAATGGAGCGATATGGGTTATGTACAGGCAGAGAAGATTAGTTTAATGTACGGCATGGACATTATGGGCCGAAGGGCCTGTTCCTGTGTTGCACAGTTTTATGCAGACTTTGTCCCTCTCACTTTAAGCTATGTCCAGAGATGCCAACCCTAAATTTAGTTCACAGTAACATTTAACCCATTTGTCCGTAACAAATGGGGTTAAATGCATTCCTCTCCGTAACGTACTCACCTGGGGTTGTTGCCGGCGGGTCTGCGCCTGCGCACTGGTGCAGATCAGCGGGCTGCCGGCGGGCGGGTGTGGCACATGCGCACTTGGCAAGGTTGCCGGCGGGTCTGCGCCTGCGCACTGGGTGGGGGTGGGGGGGGAGGCCCGGTGATGGGGCTGCCGCGAGCGGCCGGCTGGCGGCAAGAAAGTGCCGCTGATCGCGCGGGCCGGCGCCGCCCGGGCTCTGGGCCGGGCGTGGCGTGGCTCGAAATGGCGCCAGGCCCGGCAACCCTCCCCCACTGCGCACGCGCGGCCACTGGGGCCCGGCAACCCTCCCCCACTGCGCACGCGCGGCCACTGGGGCCCGGCAACCCTCACCCACTGCGCACGCGCGGCCACTGGGGCCCGGCAACCCTCCCCAACTGCGCAGGCGCGGACACTAGGGCCCGGCAAAGTGCCGCTGATCGCGCGGGCCGGCAAACCGGGGACACATGGCGCCGGCGTTCACCACGGGAGGAACACCGGCGCGGCGGTGTTCCGTAACAGCATGTTTGGCTGCCGGAACACCGTAAAAAGGTTATTTCGCCGGGATAAAATACGGCGAATCCGGGACACTTGGCATCTCTGTATGTCCTCCAGCCTTTGATATTTACACCCTGGGAAAAAAGGCTCTGATTGTCTACCCTATCGACACCCCCCCCCCCCCCCCCCCCCCCCCCCCCCCCCCCCCCCATCATTTAATGCACTTTGATCTGCTCTCCCCTCAACCACCTTTCAGAGGCATTTAGACGAGAACTTGAATTGGCAAGGCGTAGAAAGGCACAGCACTGGAAGCACTGCAGTGGTGCAGCGGGTGGAGCTGCTTCCACACGGCCCCAGGGACCCGGGTCCGGTCCGATCTCGGATGCTGTCCGTGTGGAGTTTGCATGCTCTCCCCGTGGCACTGTGGGTTTAGACCGGGGGCTCCGGTTTCATCCCACACCCCACAGACCTCCTGTGGGTTTTTCCAAGGTTAATTGGCCTCGCAAATTGTCTCCTCGTGTTTAGCGAGCTGATGAGAACTTGGGATCAGGTCGACTAGTGCGAACTGGTGATCGACGGGGAAGGGGCCTGAATCTCTAAACTCAACTCAACTCAACGTGTGCGAATGGGAGTTTAATGGCCTCTGAAGCCTTGGTTGGCCGAGTGCCTTTCCCCACCTTGTATCTCAAACGACGCTAAACTGATCTAGTGTGAACGGGTGATCGATAGGTCAGCGTGGCCTCAGTGGGCCGAGGGGCCTGAACTAAACTAAGCTACACTAGATGGGACGGTGGTAAGAATGGGCAGGAAGGAAAAGGTTGGCGCTGACGTGATGGGCCGAAGGGCGGCTGTCTACGTGCCTCCACTCAGCGAGAGGGTGGGTGGAGTTCCTTGTGGAATTTACTGCGGGATAATTTCCAGCCGGCAAGTGATGAATGAGGCGGCGGTGAATAATTCATGCATTAATACGTTCACCATGAATAATAAATGGAGCTGTGGGAATGGATAGGCTAATTACTGCCTGCGACGCTGTGTGTGAAGCTGCAGCTCGCTCTCTCTCTCTCTCTTTCTCCCCCTCTCTTTCTCTCCATCTTTCTCTCTTCCTCTCTATTTTCCCTTTTCGTTCTTGCTTTCTCTCTCTCCTTTTCTCTTCTCTCCTCTCTCTCTCTCTCTCTCCCTCTCTCTTTCTCTCTCTCTCTCTCTCTCTCTCTCTCTCTCTTCCTCTCTCACCCTCTCTCTCTCTCCCCCTCTCTCTCCTTTTCTCTTCTTTCTCCTCTCTCTCTCCCCTCTCTCTCTCTCTCTCCCTCTCTCCTTTTCTCTTCTCTCTCCCACCTCTCTCTCTTCCTCTCTCTCTCTCTCCCTCTCTCTCCCTCTCTCTCCCCTCCCTGCTCTCCGCTCCGCCCCCCTCTCTCTAGGTCTGGCCCAGACTGAGGGCCTCCCTGCACTACATGCCAATCCGCACGTCAACTCCTGCTTGACTGTTAGTCATTTAGCCTGTGGGACTCGTGCCACCTCCTGTCAGCTGCTCATTGGATCCCCGAGTATTCAGGTCAAGGTCACTTGGAGCTGAGAGGATGAATTAAGCTGCAGACAGAGTCGCCTGAATGGGTCTAACCCTCCCCCTCTCCAGTTTGACTCAGACACCTGAATTCTCCTGTTCCCCACCCTCCCCTATTCCAGGCATCCTAATATTCCCCCCTCAATAGCAGCCCTCCCTTCTGGATTTGCACACGTTTCCTCAGCATACATTGAATGTTTCAAATACTAGTTCATTTTTTTCCGAACGATATTTTAAATGCCCTTGGCCGGATGCTTGCAGGTGGGGTGGGGGGGAGGGTGGGGGTGGGGGGGGGGGCAGTAATTGCTAAGGGTACCTAAAAAAAAATCTGCCTGAGCCTATTGAATGTAGAAACCTAGAACAGTACAGCACGGGAACAGGCCCTTCTGCCCACAGTGTCCGTGCCCAACACGACGGCAAGTTAAACTAATCCCCTCTGCCTGCACATGGTTCACATCTATATCTATGAGCCCATCCAAAAGCCTCTTAAACATCGCGATCCTATCTGCCTCCACCACCAGCACCCCTGGCAGCGCGTTCCAGGCACCCACCACCCTCTGTGTAAAAAAAACCTGCCCGTATATCACCTTTTCTCAAAGACGAGAGGGCACAGCATCAAGGTGAGGGGCAAGGTTTAAAGGGAGTTTTTTTTACGCAGAGGGTGGTGGGTGACTGACACGCACTGCCAGGGGGTGGTGGAGGAGGAGGCAGATACGGTAGTGGTGTTGAAGGGGATTTTGGATGGGCACATGGATGTGCAGGGAATGGAGGGACGTGCCGGCAGGGGAGACCAGTGTAAGCTGGCGTTGCGTTCGGCACGGACACTGCGGGCCGAAGGGCCTGTGTGTCGCAGTGGAGGTTTGCTCACCCTGGCTGTTGCTCGGCACGGACACTGCGGGCTGAAGGGCCCGCTTCTCTCGCAGAGGAGATCAGTTCCACTTGGCAGCGTGTCCAGCACGGGCGTCGCGGGCCGAAGGGCCTGCGGGCCACGCTTGCACCGTCCGACGATACTGGCAACAGAGTCTCTTCATTGTGCATTGTGCAGGGCGAGTGAAATTGCTGCCCTGCCGATCACTTCCATGCTGCCTGCTTTCAGCAGCAGAATCTGCGCTCAGGGCAACAGGAAACACAAGCCCTCTTTAAAAACCACAGCGGTGTTCCCATTCATTGACAAAAATGGTATTTTATCAAGAGTGGTTCAGTGCCCAGTGTTCGGATTCCATTTTAGTGACAGCATCTACTTAGCTGCAGCAAAAAATACCCTTTGTTTAATATTCCTTTGTGAGTTGTTGAGTCCTGTGACTGGGTCTTGGAGAGGAGCCAGAGGTAGCTGCATGTGGGGATGGTGAGGCGGCGGCCCGCACCTCCCACCAGCGCCAGCAGAGGGCAGCCACAGTCAACAATCCCTTCCAGTGTTCAAGAAGGAACTGCAGATGCTGCAAAATCGAAAATGCTGGAGAAACCCAGCGGGGTAGGCAGCGTCTACGGAGCGGAGGAGATAGGCAACGTTTTGCGGGCTGGAACTGTTCTTCCAGTGTGCAGGGAGGAACTGCAGATGCCGGTTTAAACCGAAGATAAACACAAAGAGCTGGAGTGACTCAGCGGGTCAGGCAGCGTCTCTGGAGAAAAATAGGAGGGGTAACGTTTCGGGTCGGAACCCCCCTTCACACCGGGCTGCACGGTGGGGCAGCGGTAGAACTGTTGCTTTAGAGCGCCAGGGTTCAATCGTGACTACGGATGCTGTCTGTATGGAGTTTGCACGTTGACCTGCATTGGTTCTCTCCGGGTGCTTCAGTTTCCTCCATCAAGAGTCAAGACTCAAGACTCGAGATTCGGTTTAATTGTCACATGTACCGATTAAGGTGCAGTGAAATTTGAGTTACCATGCAGCCATAGTAAGTAAAAAAGCGAAAATGCACACAGCACATCAAATAAAGTTGATCCTAAACATCCACCACAGTGGAATCCGCGTTCCTCACTGTGATGGAAGGCGATAAAGTTCAGTCATCTTCCTCCTTTGTTCACCCGTGGCCGGGGCCTTTGAACCCTCCGCACTTGCCGCTACCGACGGTCCGCTGTTCAAGCCCTCTCGTGGGGACGGATGGAAACTCCGGCGTCGGCACGGATCGGAACACTCCGCGGCGTGGAGCTCCCGAGTCGGCCGCTTCTTGCGGGAGACCGCGGGCTCACGGTGTTAAAGTCCACAGAGGGACAGGGTTGTAGGTTAATTGGCTTTGGTAAAGTTGTAACTTGTCCCTCGTGTGTGAGGGGGGCGCTGACCCGGTGGGTCAATGTATCCGTGCTGTATCTCTAAACCAAACTAAACTAAACATGAAGAAAGGATCTGACCCGGAAAATCACCCATCCTTTGTCTCCACAGATGCTGCCTGACCCGCTGAATTACTTCAGCGATTTGCGTGTATCGTCGGTACCAGAGTGACGTGTAATCCCTTCTGAAGACCAGTCCGTAGGCCGCAAACCGCCATCACCAATCGCTCCCGGAACCGCGATCACAGAAAGAGGGCTGTTTTCTCGCCACGCAAACCTGCCTCCCCCCCCCCACCTGCTACGACTCCATCTACACTTCAGAGTTTTGGGTGAGGTTGAGGGCAGACTTCATCAGAATATATTAAATTATGAGAGGTATAGAAAGGGTAGACAGTCAGAACCCTTTTCCCAGGGTGGTACTGTCCAACACTAGAGGGTATAAGGTGAAAGGGGGACAGATCAATGGAGATGTGTAGGGGTGTTTTTTTTAACACAGAGGGTGGTGAAAGCCTGAATCGCGCTGCCATGGGAGATGGTGGTGGAATAGATAAACACGATAGTGGTGTTTAAGAGGTTTTAAATAGGCCCATGGATATGCAGTGAATGGAGGGATATGGATCTTACGCAGGTAGATGATATGTTTAACTTGTTCTGCACAGATATTGAGGGCCAAAGGGCCTGTTCCGTGCAGTAGTGCTCTATGTTCTATATACGCCTTCACGCAGTCTCGGGAAAAAAGCAGCCAACATCATCAAACCGCCATCTCCTCCCTTTATCAACTGCAGAGACCGTTCCCCCTGCAACCCCCCGGCTCACTCAGCCCTTCCCACCCAAACCACTCCCCTCTCCCTCCCCAGGTACTTTCCCCTGCAACCACAGGAGATGTAACACCTGCCCCTATACCTGCTTCATCCAGGGACCCCTAGAAGTCCTTCCAGGTGAGGCAGAGGTTCACGTGCACCTCCTCCAACCTCACACCCACAGCATCCGGTTTCCCGATGCGGTCTCCTGTGTGGGTCTCCCATTTTCTTCCCACATCCCAAGGACGATGCGGGTTGCTAGGCTACTGGTCCCTGTAAGTCGCTCCGGGTGTGTAGTGGAGTGGGTGCACCAAATTGAGATCATCCTCATGCACCCCAAGAAACAAAGGCCTAACCTGCCCAATCTCTCCCTTTAACTCGGGCCCTCAAGTCCTGGCACCATCCTTGTAAATCTTCTCTGCACTCTTTCCAGTTTAGACAATAGACAATAGGGGCAGGAGTAGGCCTTTAAGCCAGCACCGCCATTTAATGTGATCATGGCTGATCATCCACAATCAGTACCCCGTTCCTGCCTTCTCCCCATATCCCCTGACTCCGCTATCTACAAGAACTCTATCTAACTCTAACTCTCTATTGTGTACAGATTTGGTCCCCTAATTTGAGGAAGGACATTCTTGCCATTGAGGGAGTGCAGCGTAGGTTTACAAGGTTAATTCCCGGGATGGCGGGACTGTCATATGCCGAGAGAATGGAGCAGCTGGGCTTGTACACTCTGGAGTTTAGAAGGATGAGAGGGAATCTCATTGAAACATATAAGATTGTTAAGGGTTTGGACACGCTAGAGGCAGGAAACATGTTCCTGATGTTGTGGGAGTCCAGAACCAGGGGCCACAGTTTAAGAATAAGGAGTAAGCCATTTAGAACGGAGACGAAGAAACACTTTTTCTCACAGAGAGTGGCGAGTCTGTGGAATTCTCTGCCTCAGAGGGCGGTGGAGGCGGGTTCTCTGGATGCTTTCAAGTGAGAGCTAGATAGGCCTCTTAAAAATTGCGGAGTCAGGGGATATGGGGAGAAGGCAGGAACGGGGTACTGATTGGGGATGATCAGCCTTGATCACATTGAATGGTGGTGCTGGCTCGAAGGGCTGAATGGCCTTCACCTGCACCTATTGTCTATTGTCTATTGTCTATTGTCTATTGTCATCCAGGCATAACTTAATGACATCCTTTCTATAGCAGGGTGACCAAAACCGAACACAATACTCCGAGTGTGGCCTCACCAACGTTTTGCACAACTGTTAACGTGACGTCTCATGTTCCAAACTCAGTACACTAGCTGACGGAGGTCAGCACGCCAATCGCCTTTTTCCCCACCCTATCCACCTGAGAGTCGACTTTCAAGGAATTATTGATCGAAAGATTCAACATGGAAACATGCCCTCAGCCCACCGGGTCCAGGCCCAACATCGATCAGCGGTTCACAGTGTCAAGTCAGTGGCCACGTATGCCAATGATGCGGAGGCAGGGAGGGATTTGCTTCATGTAGTGTCGTTTCGTTGATTGTTGTCGCCGGTACTGAGGTGCGTTTTGTTGAAAGCTATGCAGCCAGCGAGACAACTGTAAGTGATTACAATCAGGCGGCCCCCAGTGTACAGATACAGGATAATGGGGATAACATGCAGTGCCAGGTCAATTCCCTTCTAAGGAAGTCCGAGTATCTCCATTGAAGGAGGTGGAAGGTGAGTGAGTTGTGAGGACCCAAAACGCTGGCAGAGGAAGCTTACAGAGCTTACGGTGGCGCAGCGGCAGAGTCGCTGCCTTTGCCGCACTTGCAGCGGGTTCGATCCCGACTACGGGCGCTGTCTGTACGGAGTTTGCACGTCTTCCCCGTGACCTGCGCGGATTTTCACCGAGATCTTCGCTTTCCTCCCACACTCCAAAGGCGTACAGGTTTGTCGGCTAATTGGCTTGGTATAAATTGTAAATCATCCCCTAGTGTGGGCAGGAGAGCGTTAATGTGCGGAGATCGTCGGTCGGTAGGGACTCGATGGGCCGAAGGGATTGTTCCCGCGCTGTATCTCTAAATTAAACTTGAACTAAACTAAGAAAGGGAAACTGGATGGATGAAGAGAAAGGGCAGATGTGGGCAGGTGGACATATGTTGGAAAATGTGAAGATTTCCTTTTTTTTTTGGTATTGACATAAATTAATTATTGTCACATAGTCATAGAGCCCTAGACTCATACAGGAAGGAAACAGGCCATTTGGCCCAACCTGGCCGTGCCAACCAAGATGCCCCATCTAAGGTAGCCTCACCTACCTGTGCTTGGCCCACATCTCACTAAACCTTTCTCTCTGTATGTACCTGCCCAAAAGCCAAGCTAGTGTGGAAAACCTTGTGTAGCACACAATCTTACTACAATATACTATCGCAACTATAGAATGAAACGTTAACTATTTCTAAAAGACCCTTGGATTGGGTACATGAATGGGAAAGGTTTAGAAGGATATGGGCCAAATTCATGCAGATGGGACATAAGCTGGGGCTTAGTCCTGATCTTTCAGCCTACCTCATTGCAGATCTTGCACTTTTTTAATCTGCATTTTCCCTGGAACTGCAATGCCATAACCTGCAATATTAGATGTGTGGGAAAGAACTGCAGATGCTGGGTTAAATCGAAGGTAGGCACAAAATGCTGGAGTAACTCAGCGGGACAGGCAGCCCTTGTTTTCCTCTCTCTCCATCCCTTCCCCCTTCCCAGTTCTCCCAACAGTCTTAAGGCCCTGTCCCACTTACGTGCCTTTGGCACGCAAATTACGCGACCTTGTCGTCCCGTTAATGCGCACGGGCATCGTGTGGCCACACGGGGCCGGTCCCACTAAGCACGGAGGGGTATCGAGTTGTGCGTGACATCGCGCGGGGCTCCGAAATTTTGTAGCGAACAAAATCTTCGCGCGCCAACGGCCTGTCGCGTAACTGACGGCCAAAGTGGGACAGGCCCAAGACCCTGGCGCGACGCAACGTCTCACCTCCAACAGCAGCAGAAGCAGGCAAACGATCGCCGAGCTCGGTCTGGGGCTCACGGCCATTGCGGTCCGGATCCGCCCCCACTTCTACTCCCAGAGCGGGGCCAAGAAAATTGAAGATGGACACAAAATGCAGGAGTAACTCAGCGGGACCGGCAGCTGAGTTCTCTGGAGAGAAGCAATGGGTGACGTTTCGGGTCAAGCCCCTTCTTTTCAGACTGAAAAAGAGTCTCGACCCGAAAGGTCACCCATTCCTTCTCTCCAGAGATGCTGCCTGACCCGCCGAGTTACTCCGGCATTTTGTGTCCATCTGCAATATTAGATTGTGCACTCTGGCATTTTCCATTTTGCACTACCGGTTGTACCTGTGTATGGCTCGAGGGGACTGGTGCACAGTGTGGTTTGACTGGATAGGATGCAAGCATAGTTTTCCCTATCTAGGTACATATGACAATAATAAATCAATAAGCTAAATATATCAGGCTAGGCTCTAACGATAAGACCACAAGATTATAAGAAGTGGAATCTGGAATATTGTTTTTGGGTTGTCATTGTCACGAGCATCAAGATACGGTGAACAATTCTCTTGTTGTTTTGTGTCTGTCCCCAGGCAGATTAGCTTACAGATACAGCACGGAAAGAGGCCCTTCGGCCCACCGGGTCCGCGCCGACCAGCGATCCCCGCACATTAACACCATCCTACTACCCACTAGGGACAACCTTTACATTTACTAAGCCAATAACCCGTACGTCTTTGGAAAGCGAAGATCTCGGAGAAAGCCCGCGCAGGTCACGGGGAGGACGTGCAGACTCCGTACAGACAGCGCCCGTAACCGGGGTCGAACCCGGGTCTCCGGCGCTGCCTTGGCTGCAAGGCGGCAACTCTACCCGCTGAGCCACCACGACTGCGACGATACCATACATACCACTTCACCAGAATGCTGCCTGAAGTAGACACTATCAGCTGTAGGAAGAGGTTTGACAAACTTGGATTATTTTCTTTTGCGTGTCAAAGGTTGAGGGGAGTCCTGCTGGAAGTATATAAAATGATGAGTGGCATAGATAGGGTAGACAGTCAGAACTCTTTACCCTTGTAAAAGGCAAGTAGAAATGTCAAAAACTAGAACGTTAAGGTGAGAGGGGCAAAGTTTAAAGGAGATGTGCGGGGCAATTTATTTTACACAGAGGGTGGTGGGCGCCTGGAACGCGCTGCCAGGGGTGGGGGAGGAGGCTGATACGATAGTGGCGTTGCAGAGGCTTTTGGGATCAGCACGTGGATTTGCAGGGAATGGAGGGATACGGATCATGTGCAGGATGAGGAGGTTGGTTAAGCTTGGCACCGTGTTTGGCACGGACTTTGTGGCCAATAGCCCTGTTCCCGTGCGGCGCTGTTCTATGCTCCATGTTCTACACTCCACCCTCAATATCCTGGGATTGACCAGTGACCAGAAACATGACCCTGTGGATCCAAGAGCAGGTCGAAGGTTGGGTTATTCTGGGGAGATCGACCCACCCTCTGACAGCCTGCTACAGAATTCACCCCAGCAGCTTGCCCAGGTTTTGTTGGTGACATCTCCCAAATCTGTGATCTTTACCACCGGGGTCCCACAAGGTCCCCCGACACCACCTGCCGCGGGTTCCCCATCAAGCCCCACCTTGGAAGTACATCGCCCATCCCTCAACATCACTGGGACCTGCTGGTGTCGGCTATCGGCCCAAGGGTCCTGCAGCCAACATGGATATTGCCAGGACCAGAGGGTCTGAGCTGTAGGGAGAGGTTGTGGAGCGCAGGAGGATGAGGGGTGATCTGATAGAGGTGTACAAAATCGTGAGAGGAATAGATCGGGCAGATGCACAGAGTCTCTTGCCCAGAGTAGGGGAATTGAGGACCAGAGGACATAGGATTAAGGTGAAGGGGAATAGATTTAATAGGAATCTGAGGGGTAACATTTTCACACAAAGGGTGGTGTGTGTAGGGAATGAGCTGCCAGAGGAGGTAGTTGAGGCAGGGACTATCCCAACATTTAAGAAACAGTTGGACAGGTTTGGAGGGATATGGACCATAAGCAGGCAGGTGAGACTAGTGTAACAGATAACAGACAATAGGTGCAGGTGTAGGCCATTCGGCCCTTCGAGCCAGCACCGCCATTCAATGTGATCACGGCTGATCATCCCCAATCAGTACTGGGACATGTTGGCCAGTGTGGGCAGGTTGGGCCGAACGGCCTGTTTCCACTCCGTATCACTTTATGAACTCTGGCAAATACCATGTTCCTAGATGTAAATATCACCCACAACTGGTCCTGGATCAACCACATGGATGCAATGACCAAGAAAACACACCAACGCCTCTACCCTCCTCTAAAGTCTAAAGGACTTTGTCACGTCTCAGATGAATCTTACCGTGTTCTCCAGCGCGCGGTGAAAGCTCACCGTCGGGTTGCATCACCGGCTGGTTTGGGAAGTGCCCTGCCCAAGACCGCAAGAAATTGCAGAGAGTTGGGGATGATTGTGGCCAGTGAATGATTCCAAACTTTCCGAACTTCATTTTCTTTGGCATAAAAAGTATGAGAGGAATGGATGGGATAAAGAGTTAGCTTCTTTTACCGAGGGTGAAAATGTCAAAGACTAGAGGGGTGAGCTTAAGATGACAATGGCAAGGTTTAATGGGGCAGGTTTTTTTTACACAGAGGGTGCCTGGAACACATTGCCAGGGCTAGTGGTGGAGGCAGATACGATAGTGGTGGGTGTTTAAGAGAATTTTAGATAGACACATGGATATGTAGAAAATAGACATTGTGGGCTGAAGGGCCGGTTCCCGTGTTGTACTGTTCTATGTTCTTAATCTCTTCATTCCCCAATTTCTACGTTTACCTTGCCTCCTTTATTCCACAGAAACATGTTCAAACCCGGCCAATTTGCTGTTTGCCTAACTTGGTCGTTACCTGTTGCAGGTGCCGTTAAAATCTCGGTGGTATTCGAGACAATGAGTTACAGGGGGATCTCGATTAGATGGGCAAATGGGTCAAGGAATGGCAAATAGAGTTTAACTCAGTTAAGTGTCTTCTGAGGGTCTCAGGCCCCCTTCGGTCGTGGCTGACCATGGGTGTCTCCAGGGTGCTATTCCCTATATGGTGGACGCCTGTGCGTGACTTTGTTTAACGTGGGGAGACTGGTGCACAGACAGCCACCTTGACAGATCTGGGTCAGGATCCAGTGGCCTGGAGTCCAGGACGACCGGAGACCCTTTTCTGCTGCAGCCTTCATCCGCCTTCCCAGCCGTTGTGACGCTCCACTAAGGTCAGCCATCGTCCTCCGCCTGTTCCACCGTTGAGGTCTTGGGTTGGATTGCTCTTTGTCAGAGACCTCCCCCTCGACCTTACCGCCATGGGTGGCCCCACCAGGAGCGTAGCTCCAGACGGCATCGCTCTCAGGCCCACACAAGCTTCTCCACCACGACAAGGTGACAATCCACGGAGCCATCATCAGCCATGGAATGAAGCATAGTTCATGATATGACAGTTGGACAGGACGTTGGTGAGGCCATCCTTGGAGTACTGTGTTCAACGTTGGCCATCCTACGATAGGAAATATGCCATTCAGCTGGAACGGACGCAGGGAAGATTTGCCAGGACTCTAGGACCTGAGCTATCAGGAGGTTATAGTTATAGGGGAAAACCTCTTCACCCAGAGAGTTGTGCATCTGTGGAATTCTCTGCCACAGAAGGCAGTGGGGGCCAATTCACTGGATGTTTTCAAGAGAGAGTTAGATTTAGCTCCTAGGGCTGACGGAATCAAGGGATATGGGGGAAAATGCAGGAACGCGGTGCTGATTGTAGATGATCAGCCATGATCACATTGAATGGCGGTGCTGGCTCGAAGGGCCGAATGGCCTACTCCTGCACCTATTGTTCCGTGTTTCTATGAGAGGTTGGGCAGGCTAGGACTTTATTCCCCACGACTTTACAACTATGACTATTTTGAGCCTCTTATATCGCTGAGCTTTGCACTATCAAGTGTATCTGTTTCTATTTTTATCTGAAGGTTATGTTTGATATTTTCCATGGATTCAGATTAAGTCTTTATGTGGAGGTGGCCAAGATGGCGGATGAGAAAATTGCGGTGGATGTGGTGTACATGGACATCAAGAGGAGCCCTTGACAAGGAAGCCCAACGTGAGAGGAAAGTTAGGAAACGCAACTTTAATCATGGTTTGAAAGCAGGGAAATACGATGAACGAGAGGTCCCTCAGTCTAAGTCCAGTGGGTCATGGTGTCCCACAGAGGATTGGGGTTCTAATCTGTTCACTCTTCACGTAATTGATACAAGGGGTCAGGCCACAGAGAGAGAGAGAGACAATTTTCAGTCGTAGTTCTAGAGTCACGCAGCACAGAGACAGGTCCTTTCAGCCCAACATGTCCTTGCCGACCAAGATACTCCATCTTCTCAGGCCCCCTTCGGTCGTATCCAACCATGGGTGTCTCCAGGGTGCTATTCCCTATATGGAGGACGCCTGTGCGTGACTTTGTTTAACGTGGGGAGACTGATGCACAGACAGCCACCCCCACACGGTCCTTGACAGATCTGGGTCAGGATCCAGTGGCCTGGAGTCCAAGGCGACCGGAGACCCTTTTCTGCTGCAGCCTTCATCCGCCTTCCCAGCCGTTGTGACGCTCCACTAAGGTCAGCCATCGTCCTCCGCCTGTTCCACCGTTGAGGTCTTGGTTGGATTGCTCTTTGCCAGAGACCTCCCCCCTCGACCTTACCGCCATGGGTGGTCCCTGCCAGGAGCGTCGCTCCAGACGGCATCGCTCTCAGGTCCACACAAGCTTCTCCACCACGACAAGGTGACAATCCACGGAGAAGATACGCCATCTAAGCTGGTCCTATTTGCCTGCATTTGGCCCATATTTCTCTAAACGTGTCCAAGTGGGTTTTAAATGACGTGATAGTACCTGCTTCAACTACCGCCTCTAGCAGCTCTTTCCATAAACCCACCACCCTCGGAGTGAAAAAGATGCCCCTCAGCTACTTATTAAATATTTCCTCTCTCACCTTAATCCTTTAGTTCTTGGTTCCCCTACTCTGGGTAAAATACTCTTTATTTTCAATTCCCTTCATGATTTTATACACCTCTATAAGATCACCTCTTAGCCTCCTGCGTTCCAAGGAACAAAGACCCAGCCTGCCCACAGACCCCTGCGCTCCAAGGAACAAAGACCCAACCTGCCCACAGATCCCTGCGCTCCAAGGAATAATATCCTAGCCTGCCACAGATCCCCGCACTCCAAGGAATAAAGACCCAGCTTGCGCACAGATCCCTGCGCTCCAAGGAATAATGTCCTAGCCTGCCCACAGATCCCTGCGCTCCAAGGAATAATGTCCTAGCCTGCCACAGATCCCTGCGCTCCAAGGAATAATGTCCTAGCCTGCCACAGATCCCTGCGCTCCAAGGAACAAAGACCCAGCCTGCGCACAGATCCCTGCGCTCCAAGGAACAAAGACCCAGCCTGCCACAGATCCCTGCGCTCCAAGGAATAATGACCCAGCCTGCCACAGATCCCTGCGCTCCAAGGAACAAAGACCCAGCCTGCCCACAGATCCCTGCGCTCCAAGGAATAATGTCCTAGCCTTCTCGACTCTCCCCTCACTCAGGCTCTCGAGCCCACGTAGCGTCCTCGTAAATCGTCGCTGCACTCTTTCCCGTTTCACAACATCCTTCCTGTTGCAGGGCGACCAGAACTGAGCGCAACACTCCAAGCGTGGCCTCACCATCGTCCTGGTACGACTGCAACGCCACGTCCCAACTTCTACACTCACTGCATTGACTGATGAAGGCCGATGTACCAAACGCCCCCTGTACCACCCCGTCTACTGATGCCGCCACTTTCAGGGAACTGTGTACACTCTCCCTGCTCTACAGCATTCCCCAGGGTCCTGCCCTGGTTTGACTTCCCAACATGTAACACCTTCTACTTATCTGCATTCAACTCCATTTGCCATTCCTCAGCCCACTTGCCCAGCTGATTAAGATCCTGCTGTAATTTTTGATGACTATCTACGATACTACCCACTTTAGTGTCACCTGCACCACCCTCTGACTTTCTGAAAATAAATTTCTCCTCGTCTCCTCCCTAAAAGAACATCCTTTAATTCTGAGGCTGCGACCTCTAGTCCTAGACGCTCCGACTACCTCCCCTTAATTGTTGTACGCTTATTCCTCCAGCTCCAGGCCTATGAGTTCCAGTTTGGAGCAGCTTATGGGTGGATGATGTGCATCTTCACCGTGGTTATGATTTGGTGAGTGTTTCATCTTGGACTGTCCTCGAAACGCAGCCCCTTCTGTTAATGCGAGTAAGTTCTCCACAGATAGAAACAAGGAACTGCAGATGCTGGTTTATGCCAAAGATGGACACAAAGTGCTGGAGTAACTCAGCGGGGCGAGAAGGAGAGAAGGAGTGGGTGAGGTTTCGGCTTGAGACCTTTCCTCAGACTCCCTCTCTCCGATGAGAGTTCTGCAGAGTCTGCGAAGGGTCTTCACCCAAAGCGTCACTCGTTCCTTCTCTCCAGGGATGCTCCCTGTCCCCTGGAGCTACTTCAGCAATTGGTGTCTTATCTTCAGTTTAAACCTGCATCTGCAGTCCCTTCCTACATATTAGTGTCATCTGCAAACTGACTAAACCTGCCTTGCACGTTCCTATTGAAATCATCGATGTGAACCGCAAGCAGCGATGGGCCCAGCACCGATCTCCGAGTCTTTAGTCACAGGCCCACTGTCCAAAAACAAGCCTCCTTCCACCACCGTCCTCTGCTTCCTTCCAGAAGCCAATTCTATATGCAGTCGGCTAGCTCTGTTCACGGTTCACAATAACTGATATCAGGGTCATACCAGGATTAGAGAGACAATTTGCAGTCATCGAGTCATACAGGCCCTTTGGCCCACTTCGTCACTGCCAGTCTAGATGCCCCATCTAAGCTAGTCCCGTTTGCCCGCATTTGCCCCCATCCCTCTAAACCTTCCCTATCCATGTACCGGTACAAATGTCTTTGAAATGCTGTTTAAGTCCCTGCCTCAACTACCTCCTCTGGCACTTTGTTCCATACACCCACCACCCTCAGTGAAAACGCTGCCCCCAGGTTCCTATTTAATCTTTCCCCTCTTACCTTCAACCTATGTCCTCTAGTGCTTGATTCGCCTGCCCTAGATAAAAGGATCTGTGCATTCACCCTGTCTATTCCTCTCATGATGTTATACATCTCTATAAGATCAGCCCTCCTCATCTTCTTGCACTCCGAGTATTTGATCTCACTCTAACATGAACCTATATCTCTATATTCCTTTAGTTTGATTGAAAGATTGACTGAGAGGTGCATCAATGGAAACAGGCCTTTTGTCCCAGAGGAGGATGTTAAGGCAGGAACTAGGATGTTAAGGCAGGCTTTTTTTAAAAAAGTTTCAAAATGAGGGAGGGTGAATAAGGCGAAATGAGCAGCCCCTGAGCAGTTGTCAGCTATGGGTGAGTGGTGGAATAAGGAGTGGAGGCCAAGTCAGTGGATATTTTTAAGGCAGAGATAGACACATTCGTGATTAGAATGGGTGCCAAGGGTTATGGGGAGAAGGCAGGAAAATGGGATTAGGATGCAGAGATAAGCCATGATTGAATGGCAGAGTGGACTTGATGGGCCGAATGGCCTAATTCTACTCCTATAACCAGTGTGAAGGTGGGACCTGATGGTGAAACCTGCGGTCGTCTGGTTAGTCCCGGCCTACTCAACCTCTCCCTATAGCTCAGACGCTCTAGTCCTGGCAACATCCTTGTAAAAGAGATGGCGGGAGGGTGGTGGAGGGGGTGGGGGGAGGGGGCAGGACCCGGCCACTGTCAGTCGGCTCCGAGGCCAGTGTGGAGGCCGAACCACAAACGAATCTCACAAAGCAGCCTTTGTGCACCCGCCCTCCTCCCCAGCCGGCTGGGACCGAGCGAGCGAGCTGAAATGCTGGAGCCTTGATCTCTTCCATTCACAGCTCATAAACCTTACCCAAGCATTTCCCTTCCCAGCCCGAGAGCCCACCTCCCGACGATCCGCCACCGCCCAGTTCCTGCTGGCAACTTGCTGGTTGTGTCAGGGCAGGGAGCTGCAACTGCAGGCCGTGCTGCTGTCCTGCCCCAGCCTTTTACCACTGCCGTTTATCACCGTTTAGAGATGCAGCATAGAAACAGGTCCTTCGGCCCACCGAGTCCCAGGCCGCCCGTTCACAATAGATCTGTGCTATCCCACTTTCTCATCCACTCCCTGCACACCTGGGGCATTTTAGACAAGAGACGACAGACAATAGGTGCAGGAGTAGGCCATTCGGCCCTTCGAGCCAGCACCGCCATTCAATGTGATCATGACTGATCATCCCCAATCAGTACCCCGTTCCTGCCTTCTCCCCATATCCCCTGACTCCGCTATCTTTAAGAGCCCTATCTAGCTCTTTTTTTACAGAGGTCGATTAACCTACAAACCCGCACGTCCTAGATAGGGTAGACAGTCAGAACATTTCTCCTCTGGTGGAAATGTCCAACACAAATGGGCGCAGCTTTAAGGTGAGAGGGGAGAAGGTCATGGAGATTTTTTTTTTTACACAGAGGGTGGTGGAGGTCTGTAACGCTCTGCCAGGGATGGTGGTGGAGGCAGATATGATCGTGGTGTTTAAGAGGCTCTCAGCGAGACTCCTGGAAGTGCGAGGAACAGATGCAAGACGATGAGATCGGTTTAACTTGACCTCATGTTCAGCGCAAACATTGTGGGCTGAAGGGCCAGTTCCTGCCATGTGCTGTTCTATGTAACTGCGTTCTAATTCTCTGGGATATGGGAGGAAGCCGGAGCACCCGGAGGAAACCCACGCGGTCACAGGGAGAATGTGCAAACTCTACTACACACACACAGGCAGCACCTGTGGTCCTGAGGTCGGGATCAAACCGGGATCTCTGGTGCTGGAGGCAGTGGCTCTACCAGCTGTGCTACTGTGCTGTTCCAGGGAGACAACTTCTAAAGGTCTAGGTGGGCAGATCAGCCGCCTAGGAGGCAAGGACAGCATTCAACATCAGTTTGGGTTCATTATTGTCATGTGTTCCATAGAAACATAGAAAACAGGTGCAGGAGGAGGCCGTTCGGCCCTTCGAGCCAGCACCGCCATCCATTGCGATCATGGCTGATCGTCCCCAACCAATAACCCGTGCCTGCCTTCTCCCCATATCCCTTGACTCCACTATCCCCTACAGCTCGATCTAACTCTCTCTTAAATCCATCCAGTGACTTGGCCTCCACTGCCCTCTGTGGCAGGGAATTCCACATTCACAACTCTCTGGGTGAAAAAGTTTTTTCTCACCTCAGTCTTAAATGGCCTCCCCTTTATTCTAAGACTGTGGCCCCTGGTTCTGGGCTCGCCCAACATTGGGAACATTTTTCCTACATCTAGCTTGTCCAGTCCTTTTATAATGTTTATATGTTTCGATAAGATTCCCCCTCATCCTTCTAAACTCCAGTGAATATAAGCCTAGTCTTTTCAATCTTTCCTCATATGACAGTCCCGCCATCCCAGGGATCAATCTCGTGAACCTCCGCTGCACTGCCTCAATCACAAGGATGTCCTTCCTCAAATTAGGAAGGTATAGTGAAAAACCTTGTTTTGAAGCCAGATAATACTAAATATAAATACAGTGCACCAGTCTCCCCACGTTAAACAAAGTCACGCACAGGCATCCTCCATATAGGGAATAGCACCCCTGGAGACACCCATGGTCAGCCACGACCGAAGGGGGCCTGAGAAGCAACAAGGAGAGGTTGGACAAACTTGGCTTATTTTCTCTGCAACGCCGGAGGTTCAAGGGAGACCTGATAGAAGTATATCACATTAGGAAAGGCATAGATACGGTAGACTGACAGAACCTTTCTCCAAAGGTGGAAAAAAAATCAAATGCTAGATGGCATTGGTTTAAGGTGAGAGGTGCAAAGTTTAAAGGAGATGTGAGGGGTATGTTTGTTGTGGGGAGCGTGGCGAGGGCCTGGTTCACGCTACCAGGGATGGTGATGGTGGTAGGTACGATAGTGGCGTTTAAGAGGCAGATGCGGGGAGTGGAGGGATTAGTTTAACGGTATCACGTTTGGCACACACAGGTCGGGCCAACAAGCCTGTCCTTGTGCTGTACTCTCCCATGTTCTGTCTCCACTCAAGGAAGTTTTTGGGAACGTTTGTAAGAGCAACATTGAGGAGATAAAAGCAGTAACGTTGATGAATTCATACTTGAAACCCAGGTGGAATCTTGCAGATATTGAGAAATGGTGGCAGGTGAAAAGGACTAAGAGCTGAGTATTGTGGGGCCGTTGACTTTCAGAAAAACTTACAGAAAAAGTGAAAAAAGTAGGCGGGCTCACCCTGAGAGCAAAAGTTGCGAAAAAGGCCATTTGATGAAACAATCTTAGTCCAACGGGTCAAGATGCAGATTTGACACGGAAAGAGATGAGGGGCAAAAGAGGTAAACTAAATATATAGGCAATATAGTAAAATATAATAAAATATAGCATTTTAAAATAATGCCAGGAACTGGTCCTTCAGCCCATATTGCTTGTGCTAAACAGAAAGATGCCCAAGATAAACTTATCCGTGTGCATGTGACCCATAACGCTCTGTTCCTTCCATCCCTCCACTCATTGCTCTCCCCCCACCCCTTTCATCAACTCTATGAACTCAACCTTTATGCTGCCTTGAGCTTGTTGCTAATTTTACGCATCAATAATAATAAAAGATGATATGCCAGGACAATTTTAGACCTGGCACAGTTCTGTGAAGGAGGTTAATTAGTAGCCCTAATTGAACTTAATTAGATCTTAAACTGGGATTGTCAGTGGCAGATACCTTGTATCAAAGAACCTCCGATTAAACTTGCGGAAATTGTACGTGGGCCCAAAATTCCTCACCTAAATTTGAGATAACTCAAAAAGGCTTTTGACACTTTGGCCTTCATCAGTCAGAGTATTGAGTCTAGAAGTTGTTTAGAGGTCGTGTTGCAGTTGTATAAGACGTTGGTGAGACCGCATTTAGAGTATTGTGTTCAGTTCTGGGCACCACGTTATAGGAAAGATATTGTCAAGCTTGAAAGGGTTCAGGGAATATTTACAAGGATGTTGCTAGGACTAGAGGGTCAGAGCTATAGGGAGAGGTTGAACAGACACTGGGTCTCCATTCTAGGGGAAGGGGAAAAGATTTAATAGGAATCCGAGGGGTAACTTTTTCACGCAGAGGGTAGTGGGTGTATGGAACAAGCTGCTAGGAGGAGATAGTTGAGGCTGGGACTATCCCATCGTTTAAGAAACAGTTGGACAGGTAAATGGATAGGACAGGTTTGGAGGGATATGGACCAAGCACAGGCAGGTGGGACTAGGGTAACTGGGACATTGTTGGCCAGTGTGGGCGAGTTGGGCCGAAGGGCCTGTTTCCACACTGTATCACTCTGTGACTCACTGACTAACTAGTCAGACAGGTGCGAGTTGGTTGAGTTGGACCAAAGTTTATTGTTTGGAGGCCTGTGGCCTACCAAATCCATGCCAACCATTGATCAGCCATCCACGCTAGTTCAAACTACATTCCATCTCTCCAGAGATGCTGCCTGACCCTGCGAGTTACTCCAGCTTTTTATGTCTATCTTTGGTTTAAACCAGCATCTGCAGTTCCTTCCTACACGCTAGCTGGGTGTTATCCACTCTGCATTCCACTCCCTATACACTCAAGGACATTTGCAGAGAACAATCTCGGTACTGCCCCCCTCCCCTGACATCGGTCCGAAGAAGGGTTCCCGACCCGCAACGTCGCCCATTCCTTCTCTCCAGAGATGCTGCCTGTCCCGCTGACTTACCCCTGCATTTTGTGTCTACCTTCGAATGAAGCTACTAACCCGCACATCCTTGGGCCACGGGAGGAAACCAGAGCACCTAGAGCAAACCCACGGGATCACAGGGAGAGCATGCAAACTCCACACGGACAGCACCCGTGGTATGGTTTGAACCCGGGATTGAAGTTGTGAGTAGGTCGCCTAAGGAAAATGTTTAAGTTTTCGTTAAATAATAGTCAAGAGCCAAGTCTAAAAGAGTTTCAATGTCATATGTACTAGCAACGGATCGATGAAATTCTGACTTGCTGCGCTTCAAGGAATAAAGTCCTGGGCGACCTCAACCACCCCCTATAGTTCGGACCCGCAAGTCCTGGCAGCATCCTCGCAAATGGAACGCTGCACTCTTTCCAGCAATGCCACCTGTTCTACAGAAGGGTGACCAAAACTGAACGCAAAACTGAACGCAACTCTGGTAAAGAAAGCCTTTGGTGTGCTGGCCTTTATAAATCAGAGCATTGAATATAGGAGCAGGGAAGTAATGTTAAAATTGTACAAGGCATTGGTAAGACCAATTCTGGAGTATGGTGTACAATTTTGGTCGCCTAGTTATAGGAAGGATGTCAACAAAATAGAGAGAGTACAGAGGAGATTTACTAGAATGTTGCCAGGGTTCCAGCAACTCTGTTACAGAGAAAGGTTGAACAAGTTAGGTCTTTATTCTTTGGAGCGCAGAAGGTTAAGGGGGGACTTGATTGAGGTCTTTAAAATGATGAAAGGGATAGACAGAGTTGACGTGGATATGTTTTTCCCATTGAGGGTAGGGAAGATTCAAACAAGAGGGCATGACATGAGAATTAAGGGACAGAAGTTTCGGGGTAATGTGAGGGGGAACTTCTTTACTCAGAGGGTGGTGGCTGTGTGGAATGAGCTTCCAGCAGAAGTGGTGGAGGCAGGATCGATTTTAACATTTAAAAGTAAAGTGGATAGGTATATGGACGGGAAGGGAATGGAGGGGTATGGTCTGAGTGCAGGTAGATGGGACTAGGGGAAAACAAATGGTCGGCACGGACTGGAAGGGCCGAGAGGGCCTGTTTCCGTGCTGTAATTGTTATATGGTTATATGGTTAAATACTCAAAGGTTCAAAGGTTCATTTATTGTCACATACACCCATTAGTGTCATTCAAGCTCCAAGTGTGGCCTCAACAGCAACTGAACATGATTCAAGTATGGGGACAGGGTTGTCCTAATATAGATATATATATATAAATACTTATGAACATGTGAGTATGTGTATATATGCACACATTCAACTTATTGTTCTCGTTTATTATATTGCGTACAGTGTACCATGTTTACATATTCTGCTGTGCTGTCATTGTTTATAGTTTATTTTTAATTTAGAGATACAGCATGGAAACAGGCCCTTCAGCCCACCGAGCCTGTACCGACCAGCGATCCCCGCACATTCACACTACCCTACACACACTAGGGGCAATTTGTACATTTATACCAAGCCAATTAACCTACAAACTTGCACGCCTTTGGAGTGTGGGAGAGGAAACCGGAGATCTCACAGAAAACCCGCGTACAAACGCACAAACTCCGTGGAGACAGCACCCGTGGACGGGATCGAACCTGAGACTCTGGCGCAGTAAGCGCCGTGAGGCGGCAACTCTACCGCTGCACCACCGTGTCTCCCTGCTCTATCGGGGACATATGACAATAAAACGCTCTTGGCTCTCGACTCTTGAAAACTGGGCTGTCGTCAAGAAGTCATGTTGTTTATCCCTTGAGTACTTCTGGTTCAGGTCGTTTAAGAATGCTTTTGGCACAACTTGAGAAGATCCCTGACTGTTACCATTGCCAGATATCTGTCCGATATATAAACCGTCCCACTAATTTCCAGACGTTACCCTTTGCCAGCTATCCATTGTTTTGTGCGTAAGTCGTCAGCCGCTTAGACTCCTGGCTTTAATCATTTCTACGTATACATTATTCCATACATAAACCCTCTGAACCATCGGGAAAAATTGCAAATCGCTCACTCATTCAGTTTCCTTTTGGATATGGGCAGCACAGTGGCGCAGAGGTGGAGCTGCTGCCTAACAGCTGCATTACACACCCTGGTTCAGTCCTGGCTTCGGGTGCTGTCTGTGCGGAGTTTGCACGTGCTCCCAGTGACCTCGTGGGTTTTCTCCGGGTGCCCCGATTCCCACCCACACTCCAAAGGCGTGCACGTTTGTAAGTTAATTGGCTTTGGGTTAGTATTATAAATGGCCCCTAATGTGTAGGATAGTGTGAGTGTGTGGTGTGATTGATGGCCGTTCTGGACCTGGTGGGCTGAAGGGCCTGTTGTGGTGCTGTTTCCTTAAAGTCTAAAGTCTAATATGCATGGAACGGAAGGGTATGCATCCCGTGCAGTCCGAGGAGATTCGTTTGACGTAGTGTCATCTTCGGCACGGACATTTTGGGTCGATGGGTCACGTCGTCTGGATTAGCGAGTGGTTTGCTAGCTCCCTGGTCCTGTCGTTTCCGATTGACTGAGAAGACCTGTTGGGGGAAACTCAGAACCTTTCACAGATGGAACGGGAGGTACCTGAGTTACTCTGTGGAGTGGCCACTCTTTCCAACACCTCCTTTTAGGATCCTGTGAGCCCCCGGTGATTGGCCTGGGGGTGGAAATCAACCTGAACCCCCCTGTAATCAACCTGAACCCAGCCTGTAATCCTAGCGCATGGAAGGGCCGTTCAGAAACCTGATCGCAGAGAAGAAGAAGGGGATTGAATGTCAGGGGACGGTGCATGGCTGATTGGCCTTAATACCATTGATGACCAGAGGGATCTTGTGTCCAAGTCCATAACTCACTGAAATATAAGTACATCGAGTTGTGAAGAAGACTCATGATATTTGATTGGATTTGATTCAATTTATTGTCATTGCACTTTACAGTGCAACAAAATGGTTTGGCCTGCAGCCATACCATAGAATAAATAACAAACACTCAGCACAGTTTAAGTCCCAAAGTCATTGTCTCTTCCCTCCTTGCTCTCCCTCTACGCTGAGGCAATCCAAGCCTCCGATGTTGTGGCCCCCGCCGGGTGATGGTAGGTAAGTCCCGCGGCTGAATCCGTGCTCCGCAAACGGGCCGGTCCAAACTCCGCGGCCCGGGGCGGTCGAAGCTGCCGCCCTCCAGTCCAGCGGACGCGGCTGTAGTTGCGGGAGCGTCGGAAAACAGAACGCGAGCTCCCGACGCTGTCGTCCACTGGGCCCGCGGTGGCCCCAAAGTCCGGTGAGACGTTGGGTCGCCCCCGCCAACCACACCCTTCGAAGTTGGTAAGTCCTGGCTCTGCCTCCGCAGTTGGAGGCCGCCGGCTCCGCGACAGGCCTCAGCGCGGACCGACACGGAGACGGGGAGACGGCAGGAAAGGTCGCATCCCCCCCCCACCCCCCCGAAGGAAGAGTCAAAAACCATGTTACACCCCCCACCCCCCACACACACATACACAACTACATAAACTGAAATAAACTGTAAAAACGGGACAGAAGAAAACCAAAAACAGAAAAGACAAAGGCAGCGCCGCCACTTCCGGCGATCCCTGGGATTGTACTCCCCGCCCGAGTCATCCTGCTGGTCTCACTGTTCATATCCATTTCTTATCACCTCTTTCGCAACCAACAGTCAGGTCAAGTCAAGTCACTTTTATTTCTATAGCACATTTAAAAAATAACCCTCGTTGGCCAAAGTGCTTTACATTGGTATAAGAATAGCACAACAAACAACAGTGGTTCATAGATTAAATACAAACATCACTCCATACATATAGCCCTCGCTCAGAGGTCGTCAAGAAAGGCACGGGAGTAAAGACGAGTTTTAAGTCTCCACTTAAAGGAATCGATGGAGGGGACAGTTCTGATGGGAAGAGGGATGCTGTTCCACAGTCTAGGAGCAGATTTGTAAAAATGAAGGAGCATCGTGAAATTTATTCGGAACCGCACAGGGAGCCAGTGGAGGGAGGCCAGGATCGGGGCGATGTGGTCCCTGTTTCGGGTGCCCGTCAGGAGTCTCGCTGCTGCGTTTTGGACCAGTTGCAGGCAGGACAGGGAAGATTGGCTGATGCTAGTGTAGAGGGAGTTGCAGTAATCGAGGCGGGAGGAGATAAATGCGTGGATGATCTTTTCCAGGTCATCAAATGGACTATTGTGGCCCCCTTGGCCATCGGTGCCGGTTCAGATTTATTTTGTACCTTTTCACACCTCTAGTTTCCCTCTCCCACGACTTAGTCTGAAGAAGGGTGACCTATTCCTTTTCTCCAGAGATGCCTGGCCCACTGAATTACTCTAGCATCTGCAGTTCCTTCCTGCATATGGTATGCTTGCCCTCATAGGTCACGGGTTTGAGAATAAAATCAAGAGGTCACGAGGCAGCTTTCTAAGTCGCATTTGGTGCATTGCCTGCAGCTTCCGGTCACGTTACAGGAAGGATGCGCGGGCTTTGGAGAGTGAGCAGAGGAGGTTTGCCAGAGTGATGGCTAGACTCGCCAACTGTACAAACTGTACAAACAGCACGTGAAATGCCTGAGCCTAGGATATGCATTCACCCTGAAACCATCCCCAACTCAATCAACTGAGGGCAAAGCCAAAATAGTTCTGCGTGTAGACTCCCAAAAAGTTAACGAACGGCATGCCATCTGGTTTCTAGGAAAAGGGTTTGTGAAATGTTTACCAGAATGCTCCCTGGATTAGGGCGTATTAGCTGCGAGGGGAGGTTGGGCAGACTTGGATTGCTTTCTCTGGGATGCCGGAGGTTTTAGGGGAAACCTGATAGGGTATATGAAATTCTGAACTATGAAATTCTGAAGGACATGTAGGGTGCAACGTAGGTGGGGCGGTGGAGTTGCGGCCTTACAGTGCTTGCTGGGCCCACCGGGTCCGCCATATCAGCACATTAAATGTATAGAAACAAATGTATTGAAACACTAAATGTATAGAAACCTACAAAATTCTTAAGGGGTCGGACGGGCTAGATGCAGGAAGATTGTTCCCGATGTTGGGGAAATCCAGGACAAGGGGTCACAGTTTAAGGATAAGGGGGAAATCTTTTAGGACTGAGATGAGGAAAACATTTTTCACACAGAGAGTGGTGAATCTGTGGAATTCTCTGCCACAGAAGGTAGTTGAGACCAGTTCATTGGCCATATTTAAGAGGGAGTTAGATGTGGCCCTTGTGGCTGAAGGGATCAGGGGGTATGGAGAGAAGGCAGGTACGGGATACTGAGTTGGATGATCAGCCATGATCATATTGAATGGCGGTGCAGGCTCGAAGGGCCGAATGGCCTGCTCCTGCACCTATTTTCTATGTTTCTCTGTCTATGTTAACTCTCTAACGTACACTAGGGACAATGTACACTTGTGCCAAGTAACCTACAAACCTGTACGTCAGAGGAAACCGAAGATCTCGGAGAAAACCCGCGCAGTCACGGGGAGAGCGTAGATAATTCGTACAGACGGCGCCCGTAGCCGGGATCGAGCCCGGGTCTCCGGCGCTGCGAGCGCTGCGAGCGCTGCAAGGCAGCAACTCTACCGCTGTGCCACCGTGCTGTGCATGCTTGAATATGCACTGTATTGACCTCAAGAGTCAAGAGCGTTTATTGTCCTATGCACACGGGAAAAGAACAATTAGATTGCCGCTTGTTACAGGTTTACAGGCCCATTAACGCAACAACACACAGATAAATCTATGATAAACAGTGCATTATCAATAATACCAGGTGAAACCGGACTATAATAGTGCAAACCAAAGTACGTAATGCATCCAAAGCAAAGTCCATCAGAGCTCATTGCTGGGATAAGGTTATAGTTAGCGTCGTGTCGTGGTCAAGAGCCTGATTGTTTCTGGGAAGAAGCTGTTCTTGAACCTGGAGGCCATGGTCTTCAGACTCCTGTACCCAATGATAGGTGCGAGATGAGGGCGCAGCCAGGGTGGTGTGGGTCTTCGGTGATCATCGCTGGCCATGTAGACCCCTTTGAAGGGGGGGGGAGGTCGGTACCCAATGATGGAAGCCGGAGAAAACCCAGACAGTCACAGGAAGAACGTGCAAACTCCACGCAGGCAGCGTCGAACCCGGGTCTCTGGCGCTGTGAGACAGCAGCTCTACCAGTCGCGCCACGCTCATGCCTATCTCGTAGGGTAAATATGTAAGCACTCAAGGGCAGGTTGAGCAGATGATAACATCTGAGGTCACTGTAGTCTAGCAAACTCTTCTCTCTCCGCCCCGACCAGACACGTTTGCCAAGTCAGCAAGGAAACGGCAGACTGGAGCAGCACAAAGTACGGCGGGTGGATAATACGGCGGGGAGCCGACCATAGTCCAGGGTTTGAATGCAGGAGCTGACTCACAGCTGGGTGTGTGATCCGGGTTCATTCACAAGCCCAGCCCCTTCCCCTCGAGTCGCAGCCAGGCTGGGATCTCTGCATGTTGCTGTAT
Source organism: Okamejei kenojei (assembly GCA_035221665.1). Lineage (NCBI taxonomy): Eukaryota > Metazoa > Chordata > Chondrichthyes > Rajiformes > Rajidae > Okamejei > Okamejei kenojei. The sequence goes on along the minus strand of CM069135.1, from coordinate 115,482,443 downwards.
GTGGGGCTAGAGTCACTCTCATCTAAGGACAGCTGGGTGCAGCGAAAAGCATGCTAACCAGTCAGCAGAAAGTCTATACACGTTTACAATCGATCCAATTACAGTGTGTAAATACATGATAAGGGGATAACGTTTAGTGCAAGGTAAACCAGCAAAGTCCGATCGAGTATAGTCCAAGGGTCACCAAAGGGGTAGATAGTAGTTCGGCGCTGCTCTCTAGTTGTGGTAGGATGGTTCAGTTGCCTGATAACAGCTGGGAAGAAACTGTCCCTGAATCTGAAGGTGTGCGTTTTCACACTTCTGTACCTCTTGCCTGATGGGGGAGAGAGTGTCCAGAGTGCGACTCGTCCTTGATTGTGCTGCTGGCCTTGCCGAGGCAGAGTGAGGTGTAAATGGAGTCAATGGAAGGGAGGTTGGTTTGTGTGGAACAAGGGTAACGAAGGCAAATGTCACGTTGGTCGTTGCTGCCTGAAGATGGGTGATCAGGTGGAGCAGTAATGCAGTGCCCCCTCTGAAAGCATTGTGCACGCCACTATCTTATCGCCCTCCCTCACCACCCCTGGCAGCGCGAACCAGGCACCCACCGCCCTCTGTGTGAAAAAAACTCGCCTGTCTTAGTAACCAGGTCACCACTCAAGTTTAGAAGGATGAGGGGGGAACCTCGTTGTAACTTACCGAATAGTGAAAGGCTGGATAGAGTGGACGTGGAGATGATGTTTAAACTATTGGGAGAGTCTAGGACCAGAGGCCATGCCCTCAGAATAAAAGGACGTACATTTAGAAAGGAGATGAGGAGGAATTTATTTTGTCAGCAGGTGGTGAATCTGTGGAATTCATTGCCACGGAAGGCTGCGGAGGCCAAGCCAATTGATATTTGTAAGGCAGAAATTGATAGATTCTTGTTTAGTACGGGTGTCAGGAGTGATGCAAAGAAGGGGTTGAGAAGGCAAGATAGATCATGAATGATTGAATGGCGGAGTTGACTTGATAGGTCGAATGGTCTAATGCCGTTCCTATAACCTATGGACTTTATCCAAATGCTCCTTGTAGCGAATATTCCGTTATGCAGGCAGCGTTCTGGTAAACCTCTTCAGATGCTGCTCCAAATCGTCCATATCAATCCTGCAATTAGGACCTGGATCCAGGCAACATCACCCTGCATATACATCTCCCCCACACCTGTCTCCTTGATCACCCTCACTTTTTTGCATGTCTTTCATTTATTTGTTCTATATCTCTCTTCATCATCAGCTATATCTCACATTTCCCTTTCCCCCTGACTCCAGTCGACCCAAAACGTCACCCATTCCTTCTCTCTCTCTCTCTCTCTCTCTCTCTCTCTCTCTCTCTCTCTCTCTCAAGAGAGAGATGCTGCCTGTCCCGCTGAGTTGCTCCAGCATTTTGTGTCCATCTTCCCCAGGCCCTTTCCAGCGTAATGAGATTCTTCCTATAGCAGGCTGAGCAAAGCAGAACACAATACTCCAAGTGTACGTTCACCGACGACTTGTTCAAGTGAGGAGAGAGAGGGGAGACAGGAGAGGTTGGGTCTGTTGGCCCTGGAGCAGAGGTGGCAGAAGGGGGGATCTGATAGATGTATAGAAATTGAGATGGGGTTAAATGACTCCCTCGCCGGGGAGCCCTGGCTGGGAGCTCCGACCGCCGGCCCTGCGGTCTGCGGTGCCTCTGGCGGGGGCTTAATATCTTCGACCGCCGGCCTGCGGCCTATACCAGCCTGAAGCCGCGGTCTCCGGTGGGGAGGCGCCGATTCACGACTTACCCGGACTTACCTTCTCTGACCATCTGGAAGCCAGCAGCGGCGACTGCGGACGGTCGAGGTCCCGACCACGGGGGAAAATGGAGGAGGACTGACCAAGTGTTGTGATGAATGCCGTGGCGGATGTTTATGTTCAATTTTTATTGTGTATTGTGCGTTCTTGTTCATTGTACCGCTGCCGGCAAATTCATTTCACTTTACGTGCACCCGACAAATAAAACTTGATTTGACTGTATGAGAAAGAGATTTTTTTTTAAAATCCCCCATAGCAGAGCTTTCCAAAATTGGAACGCATAAAATGTTGAGAAGTGAGATAATGTTGAGAAGTGTAGAGGGGATTTGAGGAAAAACCTTTGCACCCAGAGGGTGGTAGCTACCTGCAATGCGCAGCCTGATGGGGTGGAGGAGGCAGAGACAACATTTAAGGGGGAATCAAGAACCCAGAGGACATATGTTTAAAGTCTGAGGGAAAAAGATTTGATAGGAACCGGAGGGGCAACTTTTTAGCTCAGAGGGTGGTGGGTGTATGGAACGAGCTGCCATCAGCCTGAAGAAGGGTCTCGAACCGAAATGTCGCCCATTCCTTCTCTCCATAGATGCTGCCTCACCCGCTGAGTTTCTCCAGCTTTTTTGTCTGCCAGGGGAGGTAGTCATAGATAGAGTGATACAGTGTGGAAACAGGCCCTTCGGCCCAACTCGCCCACACCGGCCAGCAATGTCCCAGCTACACTAGCCCACCTGCCTGCGCTTGGTCCAGATCCCTCCAAACCTGTCCCGTCCATGTACCTGTTTCTTAAACGATGGGATAGTCCCAGCCTCAACTACCTCCTCTGGCAGCTTGTCCCATACACCCAGGTAGTCGAGGCAGCATTTAGAAGACATTTGGACAGGTGCATGGATAGGAATTCAGAGGGATATGGGCCAGACAGGTAGGTCCAGATAGGAAAGTTGGTCACCATGGATGAGTTGAGCAGGAGGGCCTGTTTCCATGCTGTGTAACTCTATGTCCAAGTATCCTGAGGAGCACTTGATTCACTAAAGCCTGGTTCTGGTAAAAGAGATTGATATAGATTAGTGACTGATGGCTTGTATGGACGTGTTGGGCCGTAGGGTGGTGAATCTGTGGGATTCTTTGCCACAGAAGGCTGTGGAGGCCAAGTCAATGGATACATTTAAGGCAGAGATAGATAGATTCATGATTAGTACGGGTGTCAGAGGCTGTGGGGAGAAGGCAGGAGAATGGGGTTAGGAGGAAGAGACAGATCCGCCATGACAGAATGGTGGAGTAGATTTAATGGGCCGAATGGCCTCATTCTGCTCCTATCACTTGTGACCTTACAAGCTTACGAAGGGCCTGATTTTAGACGTTTAGATGATTCCACGGGGCGGGAGATTGCAACCTTCACCTGGTCCGCCCCGTTGCGACTAATGCAATCAACCCAAGGCTTCTTGCAGTCTCTGGGAATGGCCTGGGAGTGGGATGAGACTGGAGGATATTGGAACCCGCCTGGCTGTGAAATCTCCATTCCACTGGATCCGATCCAACCAACTCTCGGCCAGCTCCTTTTATGTTAATATGGTAAATGTTCGGCTAAGCCAGGGAATGCGATTTTTGGCTGGAAAGGTGAAACTATAGATGACTTGGGGAATGCCAAGAAATGAAAGAATTACGTGTCGAAACATTGCGGAGAGGGGTGGGGCGGTGCCCGTGATGTACCGCTCACTGCAGGGTCGTGGTCGTGAGCGATTGGCCCCGTTCCTCTCGCACTAGTCCGCCCAGTGCGTCTGTGAGTCACGCCACCCTTCTCAAATCCACGATTGAACTGTACCACACAGAAGAGTGCATCGCAGGAACTGGCCCTTCATCCCTCTTTATATCCACACCGAACATGACACCAAGTTAAACGAATCCCCCCTGCCCACACCTGACCCATATCCCTCCATTCCTTGTGCTTATCTAAACACCACTATCGTGTCAGCCTCCACCACCACCCCTGGCAGCACGTTCCAGGCGCCAACTACCCCCCTCTGTGTAAAAAAAACTTGCCCCCTCATCCCCTTTAAACATTGTCCCTCTCCCCTGTAAATGTACGCCCTCTAGTCTTTAACACTTCCATCCTGGGAAAATGGTCCTGACTAGCTAACCGCATGGTTTTTATACATTTTACAGTCTTTCACAGTCCCCAACCTCTGGCGTTCCAGAGAAAACAGTCCAACCTGTCCAACCTCTTCCTGTAGCTAATAACGTCGGCAGCGATCTGGTGAACTTCTTCTGCGCCCTCTCCAAGGCGTCCATATCCTTCCTGTAATGGAACACGGCCTGACAGATCGCAATGTACTCCCACATGTGGCCTGACCAAGGTCATATAAGGCTGCAACCTTCTACTCATTTTGGATGATCAGCCGTGATCATGTTGAGTGACGGTGCTGGATCGAAGGGCCGAGTGGCCTACGCCACCGATTTATTACGGTTCTGTGCTCCTCCTACTCAACGCCCTGACCGACGAAGCCACGCATAATGTTTGCTTAATGTGTGGGAAGGAACTGCAGACGCTGGTTTAAACCGAAGAGAGACGCAAAAAGCTGGAGGAACTCAGCGGGGCAGGCAGCGTCTCTGGAGCGAAGGAATGGGCGACGTTTCGGGTCGAGACCCTTCTTCAGACGTCTCGACCCGAAACGTCACCCATTCCTTCTCTCCAGAGATGCTGCTGCCTGTCCCGCTGAGCTACTCCAGCTTTTTGTGTCTATCTTCATATTATTTGCTTTCTATACCATTCTATCGACATGTGTTGCCACTTCCAGGGAGCTACGGACCTGGACACCAGGATCCCTCCATTGTGTTGAAGCCTATCTGGTGGCCATTCGGCACTCTGCTTCTGTCCTGAGGAGCTCACTGACTGCTCTCACTCTCCCCATAGCTCCATAGCTCCTGCACCTATTGTCTATTGTATGTTGCTCCCACCACACCCCCCCTCCCCATCCCTATTTAGAGAGACACTATCCACACATCTATGCATTGAAAGTCCATGCCTTTCCATTCATACTGATCTTTGAAGGGAAACCAAGGTCTAGGTTGAGTTTTCGCTTTAGGTTCATTATTGTCACGTGTGCCAAGGTGCAGTGAAAAGCTTTGTTCTGCAAGCTCTCCAATCTGATCAGATAATACTAGACATAAATCCAATCGTCAAACTCAAGTGCAATAGGCAGAGCAAAGGGGCAGATACAGAGTGCAGAATATAGTTCTCAGCATTGTAGCGCACCCGTTCCAGAGACATAGAAACATAGAAACATAGAAAATAGGTGCAGGAGTAGGCCATTCGGCCCTTCGAGCCTGCACCGCCATTCAATATGATCATGGCTGATCATCCAACTTAGTATCCCGTACCTGCCTTCTCTCCATACCCCCTGATCCCTTTAGCCACAAGGGCCACATGTAACTCCCTCTTAAATATAGCCAATGAACTGGCCTCAACTACCTTCTGTGGAAGAGAATTCCACAGATTCACCACTCACTGTGTGAAAAATGATTTTCTCATCTCGGTCCTAAAACACTTTATCCTTTACCCCTTATCCTTAAACTGTGACCCCTTGTTCTGGAGTTCCCCAACATCGGGAACAATCTTCCTGCATCTAGCCTGTCCAACCCCTTAAGAATTTTGTAAGTTTCTAGAAGATCCCCCCTCAATCTTCTAAATTCTAGCGAGTACAAGCCGAGTCTATCCAGTCTTTCTTCATATGGAAGTCGTGACATCCCAGGAACCAGTCTGGTGACAGACAAAGCCCAATGTCCGCAATGGGGTAGAGGTGAATCGGACAGAGGCCTAGTTCATGGAAGGGCCGTTCAGAAGCCTGACAACAGAGGGGAAGAAGCTGTTCCTGAGTCTGGTGGTGCGCGCTTTCAAGCTTCTGTACCTTCTGCCGGACGGGAGCGGATGGAGAAGAAGGAATGACCGGGGTGGGAAAAGTCTTTGATTGTGTTGGGGGTTTTTTTTTAACCGATCGATGTCGGGGAGTCTGGTCTGTGTGATGGACTGGGCTACATCTGCAACTCCCCGGAAGTAGTTTAGAGTAGTTTATTTTATTGTGAAGTGTGCCGAGGTCCAGTGAAGGGCCTTTTTGTTGCGTGCGATCCAGTCTTGCGGGCTTGGGCGGAACTCTTCCCAAACTAGGGAAGCAATCTTGCCCAAGAGATCTACGGTACAACTGTGCCACGTAGTCGATCCCCAGATATGGGCCAGGGTCCCGTGAGCCGCGGAGAATGGCCAAGCTCGGGCAGAGTTGGGGAGGGACTCTGGTGTCCCCCCCCCCCCTCTCAGCCCCGCTGGACCTCCTGGCGCAGGCCAGGAACGGCACCCACCGCTCTGGTCAGGAATTGATCCGGGAACCAGGAAGGGGAACAATGCTCCCCTTGTCTGAGCCGCGGTTCGGGTTGACGCCCCTGGAGACGCCAGCAGGACCTGCTCGATCTCCAATCTCTCCCCGTCTCCCCCCATCTTCCTAAACATCTCCCCTTGGCTTCCAACCCCACTCTCCCCTTCTCCGTGTCCACATTGGTCACCTGGTCCACACCTGAGGGGAATGAGATCCACAGATCCTCCTGGATGAAAGATGTTTCTCTGGAATTTAATGGCTGGCTTATATTTGTGCCTCAACTATGAAGAAACAATCAATATTGATAGGGCAGGGTTACTCTGGGCTGAGGTCCCACCACACTACCGTCTGGTCAGCCACCCTCCTTGCTGTTTATTTTGCTCAGTGTTTGTTGTCTTCTGGGCAGCGCGTGGTCGGTGGAGTTCTGGGAGACACTGAGCTCCCTGTGAGTGCCGCGCCCGAGCTTCGTGGCATCTCCGCAACCAAGCTGTCCCGGGCGATCAGTTTGGAGAGAGCGCCTTTCTCCGGGAGATGAACACAGGGCCCTTTGTGGACCGAGAGACAGCGAGGGCACACAAGCCAAGGGGCCTCGGGGAGGAGAGGCCGAGCCAAAGGCACGTTGGAGGGACAACATGGCCGCCGGGCCAAAGAGGGACACAAAAGGCTGGAGTAACCCAGCGGGACAGGCAGGGTCTCTGGAGAGAAGGGATGGGCGAGGTTTCGGGTCGAGATCTTGATGGGCCTCCCATTCCTTCTCTCCAGAGATGCTGTTGCTCCAGACTTTTGTGTCTCTCTTCAGTTTAAACCAGCATTTGCAGTTCCTTCCTGCACACATGGTCCCCGGGACTCTTTGCAGGGAAACCAAGGCTTTGGGAGACACCTCCAGCTTCAGGAGCACCCATCACCCGAGCTAGTACGTGGCGAGGCATTTTGGGAGGCGGATGTGTGGGTGGAATGTATACAATTAATGGCAAGACCCCTTAACAGTAGAGGGATCTTGAAGTCCAAGTTCATAGCTCACTGAAGGAGGCAGCACAAGGAGATAAGGTGTTAGAGAGGGCATATGGTATGCTTGCCTTTGTTACTTGGGGCACTGAGTATAAAGGGCCTGTCCCACTTGCATGCGATTGCATGTGACGTCATTTACGCATATATAAGTTCGCGCGTGACGTCATTTACGCAGATAAATCAAATCAGCTGGGCAGGAGGCGGGCCGGCTGAATTTCTGCGTCGCACGGCGCCGGGCGGTGACATCATCTCGCAACGCCACGCGCTAGGCGTAGGCTGTCAAGACGCTGCGTACGACCCGCAATGCGCCTGCGTGCGCACGCAGGCCGACAGGCCGTTGGCGCGGGAAGATTTTGGTCACTGCAGGAATTTCGGAGCCCCGCGCGACGTCGGGACCAGCCCCGCACAACTCCATACCCCTCCGCGCCTCTACGTGGGACCGGCCCCGCCTCAAAGGCGTGCCCGTACGCCTCAAGCGACCACGAGGTCGCGTAATTTGCGAGCCCAGGTCGAGTAAGTGGGACAGGCCCTTAAGAGTCTGGCAGTCATGATGCAGCTCTATAGGACTTTGGTTTGGCCGCATTTGGAGTATTGCGTGCAGTTTTTGTCGCCCCATTACAGGAAGGATGTGGGGGCATTGGAGAGGGTGCAGAGGAGCTTCGCCAGAATGTTGCCTGGATCACAGGGTTGCAGCTACAGGGAGAGGTTGGACAGACCTGGATTGTTTTCTCTGGAACGTCAGCGGTTGAGGGGAGACCTGATATAGAAGTTTATAAAATGACGGGAGGCATAGACAGGGTAGTCACCTTTATCCCAGGGTGGATAAGTCTAACACTAGAGGGCATAGTTATAAGATGAGAGGGAAAAAGTAACGGGGCAAGATTTTTATACAGAAATAGTGGGGAGCTGGGATGCACTGTCATGGCAGGTTTAGTTTAGTTTAGTTTGGGTTAGAGATACAGAATGGAAACAGGCCCTTCCATTTCCCTGCATTTGCCCCATATCTCTCTGAACCCTTCCTATAGTTTCCTCTGGCAGCTAATCCCAGATATGCACAACCCCCTTCGTCAAAAACGTGCTCCCATGGTCTCTCTTAAATCTCTTACCTATCAGAGGTCACAGCCTCAGAAGTAAAGGACTTTCCTTTAAGAAGAAGAGGAGGAATTCCTTTAGTCAGAGGGTGGTGAATCTGTGGAATTCTTTGCCACAGAAGGCTGCGGAGGCCAGGTCAATGGGTATTTTTAAGGCAGAGACAGACAGATTCTGATTAGTGCGGGTGTCAGGGGTTATGGGGAGAAGGCAAGAGAATGGGGTTAGGAGGGAGAGATAGATCAGTCATGATTTAATGGCAGAGTAGACTCGATGGGCTGAATGGCCTAATTCTGCTCCTATCCCTTATGAACTCATGAACCCGTTAACACAAAACCAGCGTGAATGGTGATCGATGGTCGGTGAGGTCTCGGCGGGCCGAAGGGCCTGTTTCCATGCTGTATCTCCAAAGCAAACAGTGAGGCGCAGGTGAAAGGTGCCTCGGTGAGATTTTCACCCGGGCTCCCCAGGAAGGTAAACGAGTGGGGAGTGCTCTGGGGCATCCTGATATTGCAAGAGGTGTTGTGTAAATGCGAGTCTGGGCTGCAGCTTAGCACTAACTGTAGAATCTGCGGAGCTGAGCCAGCACCGTCTCACTCACGTGACTTAGCGGTTGGTGTTTACTGAAAATGTCCTGCACTTCCATTTGTTTATTTATCATGCTGACAATAACTGATATTTGTGTGTGTGTGTCTGACTAATTTGTGTTATTTGTTTACATATTTGCATACCCGTCTGCTTCCAGGTCTGAGTTAGGGGTGATGGGCTTATTTACGAGCTCAGAGTCCAGTCCTTATTTGCCCAGCCTGTTTATTTGAGTTCTCGGCTGGAGCATTATGTGTCGGATGTCAGTGAATCCTTCCTCGCTTTATTTTTTTGGCCCAATAATCACTTGAGGTTGGACCTAAACCAAAAACGTAGGGGCCTTTTCAATGTGAGGCACCATTCAGGAGAAAAGTGGGTAACCCAAGGAGCTGCCTAGGTGCACCCCACCCACTCCTGAGAAGGGGTACCATCAAATGTGACTGGGCAGGAAAGAAAGTGTGTTGGTACTTCGGGGCACTCCATCCTGAGATTGGATACCATCAAATTTCACAGAGAGTTAAGCCCCTGTCCCACTTAGGAAACCTGAACGGAAACCTCTGGAGACTTTGCGCCCCACCCAAGGTTTCCGTGCAGTTCCCGGAGGTTTTTGTCAGTCTCCCGAATGGTCGAAAGTAATTTTCGTTTTAAAAATCGGTAATTTTTTAGTCGAAGGCCGGTTGCGATGCAGGTTGAAGGTGGTTGCCGGAGGACAAAAACCTCTGGGAACCGCACGGAAACCTTGGGGGGGGGGGGCGCAAAATCTCCAGAGGTTTCCGTTCAGGTTTCCTAAGTGGGACAGGGGCATTAGGGTGGTGAAGAAAGTTTCCGGTACATTGGCTAACCCACTCCTGAGCTGAGGCTCCTCTCTAAAGGGCGCTGGACAGGCCGCATTTGGGATTTTGCGAGCAATTGTGGGCCCCATATCTGAGGGAGGATGTGCTGGCTCTGGAGAGGGTCCAGGGGAGGTTTACAAGAATGATCCCAGGAATCAGCGGGTTAACATATGATGAGCGTTTGACGGCAACGGGCCTGTACTCGCTGGAGTTCAGAAGAAGTTTTGAAGATTAGTGCGGGTGTCAGGGGTTATAGGGAGAAGGCGGGAGAATGGGGTTGGGAGGGAGAGATAGATCAGCCATGATTGAATGGCGGAGTGGACTTGATGGGCCGAATGGCCTAATTCTGCTCCTATCAGTGATGATCATATGACCTTTGGAAACATTCATTGATCGCAGATAGGGCGGTAATGGGGCTATTGGTACATTGACATTCAGTTAGGATATTGGGTATCAAGTCAGGATATTGGGTCAGGATATTGGGTATACAAGTTGGAACGTTATGTTACAATTGTACAAGAGTTGGTGAGGCCACACTTGAAGAAGGGTCTCGACCCGAAACGTCATCTATCCAGATACTGCCCGGCCTGCTGAATTACTCCACCACTCTGTGTTTACCCGGGAGTATTGCATTCAGTGTTGGTCACCCGAGAGAAAGGATGTCATTAAGATGGGAAGAGTGCAGAGCAGATTTACGACGCTATTGCCAGGACTCGAGGTCGGGCAGGCTAAGACTTTATTCCTTGTGGCACAGGAGGCTGAGGGGGTGATCTTATAGAGATGTATAAAATCATCATATAAAACCGGAGCACCCAGAGGAAATCCGTGTGGTCAAAGGGAGAAGGTGCAAATGTGGGCTAAAGGGCAAACGAGGTCAGGATCAAACCTAATTTGATGGAGAAAAGTTTTCACACAGATGGTGGTGGGTGTATGGAATGAGCGGCCAGAGGAGTAGTTGAATGAATGAATGAATAAGTTTATTGGCCAAGTATTCACATACAAGGAATTTGCCTTGGTGCTCCGCCCGCAAGTGACATGCCAAACAGTGACAGTTAAGAATGATACATAAAACGTTAAACATTAATAATAAAACATTATCAATTAAACATGTGAATTAAATAAAATACCAGAGCAAAAGGAGGCTACACATTTTTGGTTGTGGAAAAAAGCAGTTTTTATGTCTGGCGGTGGCAGCTTTGACAGTCCGGATTCGCCTTCCAGAGGGAAGTGATTCAAAGAGTTTGTGGCCAGGGTGAGAGGGGTCAGAGATGATCCTACCCGCTCGCTTCCTGGCTCTTGCAGTGTACAACATTTAATAGACAATAGACAATAGGTGCAGGAGCAGAACATTTTGCCCTTTGAGCCAATTCACTGTGATCATAGCTGATCATCCACATTCAATACTTGGGCAGGTACCTCGATAGGAAAGGTTTCGGGGGATATGGGGCAAATGGGGGGCAAATGAGACTAGTTTGGGGCATCTTTTGTGGATGTTTCCTTGCTGTATGACTCTGAGTCTGCTCAGTGCTTGGCATCATGTTCAACATGGCCTTTGTGGGCTGAAGGGCCTGTTCCTGAGCTGTACTGTCCCATGCCCTATTGTAGTGTCAAGCTCCAAGCTGGTCCTATGACAATGCAAGACCTGCATCTGGACAAATGTGGAAAATTGCCCGAGAGCGTACTTTTCACAAAGACCGGGCGGGTCATCCAATCCAATAAGTCACCAGCCAATCAATATATAGCCTCAATCATCAGAAGTTAAAGATGTCATCGGCAGTTGTCAAGCTGGAATGGGCGCAGAGGAGATTTGCAAGGATGTTGCCAGGACTCGGGGGGGCCTGAGCTACAGGGAGAGGCTGGGCAGGCTCGGATTCTATTCCTTGGAGCGCATGAGGATGAGGGGTGATCGTACAGTGTACAAAATCATGAGAGGAATAGATCAGGCAGACACACAGAGGCTCTTGCCCAGAGTAGGGGAATCGAGGAGCAGAGGACTTAGGTATAAGGTGAGGGGGGAAAGATTTAATAGAAACCTGAGCGGTACACTTTTCACACAAAGGGCAGTGGGTGAATGGAACGAGTTGCCAGAGGAGGTAGTTGAGGCAGTACCCTCGCAACATTTGCGAAACATTTAGACAGGTACATGGATAGGATAGGTTTAGAGGGATGTGGGCCAAACGCAGGCAGGTGAGACTGATGTAGACGGGGCATGTTGGCCGGAGTGGGCAAGTTGGGCCGAGGGGGCCTGTTTCCGTGCTGAATGACTCTATGACAGTGCGATTACTCATCAGTGATATGATGTCTTACCACTTGTCCCCAAACCTTGCCATAGCCTTGCTCCAAACATGGAACACAGTGTAGAAACAAGGAACGGCAGGTGCTGCTTTACCAAAACAAAAAAAAAAGACACAAAAGTGCTGGAGTAACTCAGCAGGCCATGCAGCATCTCTAGGGAACATGGAGAGGTGACGTTTCGGGTCATGACCCACCTTCAGTGGTGAGGTGAGAATGACTGATCTCCCCATTCACGGCAGCACAGAGGCAGCAGGTAGAGCCTCCCTGTGACCACGTGGGTTTCCTCTGGGTGCTCCGGTCTCCTCCCACATCCTTAAGACGTGGTTGGTGGGTTAGTAGGCCTCTCTAAACTGCTCATAGGTGCGGGGTAGAATGAGGGGGGTGTTGATGAGAATTTGGCTGGCCTCCAACATGCAGGTAGATGTACCATTGTAAGCACACTGTCGGGTTACATCACAGCCTGGTTTGGGAACAGCTCTGCCCCAGACCGCAAGAAATCGCAGAGAGTTGTGGATGTGGCCCAGTCACGTCACACACTCCAGACTCCCCCACCATCGACTCCATCCACACTTCACGCTGCCTCGGGAAAGAAAGCAGCCGACACAATCAAAGACTTGTCCCACCCCGGTCATTCCTTCTTCTCCCCGCTCCCGTCCGGCAGAAGGTACAGAAGCTTGAAAGCGCGCACCACCAGACTCAGGAACAGCTTCTTCCCCTCTGTTATCAGGCTTCTGAACGGCCCTTCCATGAACTAGGCCTCTGTCCGATTCACCTCTACCCCATTGCGGACATTGGACACTGTCTGTGGAACTGGTGCGCTACAATGCTGAGAGTTATATTCTGCACTCTGTATCTGCCCCTTTGCTCAACCTTTTGTACTGGAGTTTGACTTGACTGCATTTATGTATAGCATTATCTGATTTGATTGCATAGCACGCAGAACAAAGTTTATCGTGGCAATAATAGACCTAAACATAAACTTAAATGTGTGGAGAATAAAATGGGATCTGTGTAAATAGGGGGTTGATGGTCAGCATGGATTTGAAGGGCCAAAGGGCCTGTTTCCTTGCTATATCTCTCTGTGACTTCTACGATTCGTGTGAGGCCTGCTGGCATCATGGGGGAAGCTTCAAAGAAGGAAAGATGGTTGTGGTTGCTGGAGGTGTGAATTGTGAAGCTAGAGGAAGGAATGTCTGGAAAGATATAATTGGCTTTGGTAAAGATTGTAAATTGTGCCTAGTGTGTGTTGAGTTAAAGTGTGGTCAGCGCAGACTCGATGGGCCGAAGGGCCTGTTTCCGCGCTCTATCTCTAAACTCAACTATCCTTGATCGGGCCCTGCTGGCTTTACCCTGCACTACACGTTATTCCCTTATCAGGTGTCTATACACTGTAAATGGCTCGATTGCAATCATGTATTGTCTTTGTACAGACTGGATAACACGCAACAAAAGCTTTTCACTGTAAACGTGGCAATAATAAACTAAACGAAACTATGCTCTATTATATAGAGCTTTAAAGAAGGAACTGCAGATGCTGGAAAGTCGAGGGTACACAAAATGCTGGAGAAACTCAGCGGGTTTCGGCCCGAAACGCTACCTATCTCCTTCGCTCCATTGCTGCTGCTGCACCCGCTGAGTTTCTCCAGCATTCTGTCTCCCCTCGATTATATAGACATTGTCCACACCTCCCTTTTCCAGGTGTCTCTTCTCTCCTTCAACGAGTCCCGATCCAAAACAAGCACTATCTCATGCAGTTCTGGTCGCCCCATTACAGGGAGGCTTTGAATAAGATGCTGGGGGGGGGGGGGGGGGGGGGGGGGGGGGGGCGCGTTTTACCAGAATGTTTCCTGGATTATGGAGTATTGGCAACAGGGAGAGGTTGGTCAGACTTGGATTGATTTCTCTTCAATGCCAGAGGCTGAGGGAAGACCTGATTGAGGTATATGAGATTATGGGAGGCATGGATGAGATCAGATAGACCTTTTTCCTAAGATGGAGATTCCAAATACTGAAGGATACAGCTCAAAGGTGAGAGGGAGGACCCAAAATATAAATCTCCGAGTCATGTTTTTTACACACAGAGGGTGGCGGGTGCGTGGAACGCACTGCCAGGGGTGCTGGTGGAGGCAGATGCGAGGGTGCTGTTTAGGAGCCTTTTGGGTAGATGCATGGATGTGCAGGGAATGGGGGGATGTGCATTGCATGCAGGCAGGTGAGAGTTCGTCTTGGCGTCCTGTTTAGATTAGTTTGGAGATGCAGCGTGGAAACAGGCCCTTCGGTCTGCTGAGTCAGCACAGACCAGTGATCCCCCTGCACACACTAGGGACAATGTACATTTATACCAAGCCAATCAACCTAAAAAACCTGCGCGTCTTTGGAATGTGGGAGGAAGCCAAAGATCTCGGGGAAAACCCCACGCAGGTCACGGGGAGAACGCGCGAACTCCGTACAGACAGCGCCCGTAGTCGGGATCGAACCCGGGTCTCTGGCGCTTTAAGGCAGCAACTTAGCCTGAGCATTAGGTTGAGCACAGACATTGTGGGCCGAAGGGCCTGTTCCTGTGCTGTACTGTTCCATGTTCTGTGTCCATTCCCTCCCTCAGCCGCTGAGTTCCTCCACCACTTTGTGTTCTGCTTTGAGCGGCAGTCTCAGGTTTCTCCCTCCCCGTCTCTCCCCATCAAATGCAACCACTGACTGGTTCATTCAGTCTTGTGAGCAAGATGATGTTGGATTGCAGATTATACCCTCCCGGCCTGTTGTGGTGAGCAGCATTTCCTCTTTAAGAGACTCGGGGCAGTGTGTCTATGTGTGTAAAGTCGGAATGTTTCCTATTTAGTCAAAGCCATGGTGTAATCTTTGGTGGGACTTGCAGACGCCAAAGTGCGGCTCAGCACTTTCCTCTTGCAAATAAATCTTGGCGTACAAAACCAAGAGTAGTCTCGGTAAACTATGAGATTACTTCTCCGCCCTCTTCCCGCTAGCGACGGCTTTGCCAACACTCGCTGCCTGCGTTGGCCGCTGGTGATGTTGCAGAGCTTTGCCCAGTCAGTAACTGAAGCAGTGACTCGGGTAAATCCTTCGCAGGGTAGACAAGGTGAGCTCAAACAATTCCCCAGCATTAACAAAACGTGAAGACAAAAAGTATGGTTGAGTGAAAGTGGCCCAGAAGTTGTTTGCTCCCCAGTTCCCCCTGTGTGTGTTAATGCCCCTGTCCCACTTAGGAAACCTGAACGGAAACCTCTGGAGAATTTGCGCCCCGCCCCCCCCACCCAAGGTTTCCGTGCGGTTCCCGGAGGTTTTTGTCCTCCGGCAACCACCATCAACTAGCATCGCAACCGGCTTCGACTAAAAAATTACCGATTTTTAAAACGGAAACCACTTTCGACCATTAGGGAGACTGACAAAAACCTCCGGGAACCTCCGGGAACCACACCGAAACCTTGGGTGGGGCGCAAAGTGTCCAGAGGTCTCCGTTCAGGTTTCCTAAGTGGGACAGGGGCATAAAACAGTGAAGGTAATTGACAGGGTGAGTGCACAGAACCTTTTATTCAGAATAGGGGGACCACGAACACGAGGACATACCTTCAAGATGAGAAGGGTAAGATTTAATAGCAAGTTGAGGAGCATGAATAGCAAGTAAGTTCATTCAAGGGGTGGTGAGCATAATGGAGGAGCTGCCAGTGGAGGTAGTTGAGGCTGGAACGATAACAACATTTTAACGACACTTGGACAGGTGCATGGATAGACGGGGGGGTTTAGAGAGAAATGGACAAATTGTGGGCAAATGGGACGAGCTTAGATGGAGCATCGTGATCAGCATGGATGGGTTAGGCCGAAGGCCTGATTCCGTGCTGCATGACTCACTCCATGACTCCACTTGTACAACATCTCCCTCCCGTTCACACACCTTCCAGTCCTGTAGGCCTATGCAACAGATTCTACCATCTGCATTCTTCAGTCTTCTCCACTTATCACCCCCCCCCCCTCTTCCATCCACCACCAGGCAAGATGGAGAGGGTCCTACGAGGGAGACGGCAAGGATTGACCTACTTTGAGGGAATTCGGCAGGTCAAATGGCTGAACTGTTGATGGGTGAGCCAATTGGGGCCAGCGACCGCAGTTGGCTGGTCTTTAAATTAGTTATGGGTCAGAACGTAGAATAATACAGAAGATAGACGCAAAATGCTGGAGGAGGTCCAGCGGGACAGGCAGCATCTCTGGAGAGAAGGAAGGGTCTCGGCGTTTCCGGTCGAGATCCTTCTTCAGACTGGGATAAGGGAAACGAGGGATATCGGCGATAATGCAGAGAGATAGAGAACAATGAATGGAAGATATGCAAAAAAAAGTGACGATGCGAAAGGAAACAGGCCGTTGTTAGGTGTTTGTTGGGTGAAAACGAGACGCTAGTGCGACTTGGGTGGGGGAGGGACAGAGAGGGAGGGGGAATATAGAATGGTACAGACAGGGCCGGATTAGGACCCATTGAGGCCCTAAGCACTTAAAAGATTTTGGTGCCCCCATATACATGTAATTCAAAATATAAACAATAATAAACCATAAAATACATTTTAATTTTTCAAAATGAAACAAAACTAACAGTAAGATGGAAAATAATGTTTATTTTTGTATGCTTCCACTTTATTTATATTTAAAAAGTTTTCTCCTACTTTTTTTAATTGCAAAGTCTTTGATCAGATCCTCAAATCTTTTGTGCTGTAAACCATTTCCCATTTCTGTGGTGCCCCCCTTCCCTTGATGCCCTAACACGTGCTTGTTTTGCTTAATGGTTGATCCAGCCCTGGGTACAGTACAGGCCCAGGCCCCTTGGCCCCTTGGCCCGCAATAATAAAGACTTGGCAGGCCCTCGTTAAAGTTCTAAACTGGAGCAAGGCCAACTTTGACGGGATTAGACAGGAACTTGCAAAGGTTGGCTGGAGAAGGTTGTTTGAGGGCAAAGGGAAGCCTGGAGAATGGAACGTTTTCAGCTGTGTGATGGTGAGAGTTTAATATATCCATGTTCCAGTGAGAGTGAAGCAGGGGGCAAGGCAGGAGGGAGTTATGGCCCTGTCCCACTCTACGAGTTCATCCAAGAGCTCGCCCGAGTTTGCCCTGATCCGAACTCGGAGATTTACGGTAATGGGCGCTCGGAGGTACTCGGGGCTCTCGTGGACATTTTTCAACATGTTGAAAAATCTTCACCAGCCTTCCCGAGCTTACCGCGTTTCCCCGAGTACCTGCCGTTAGCGTTACGAGCTGCTTACCACGAGTGTGATGTTTTTTAAAACTCGGGAGAACTCTTGAATGAGCTCGTACAGTGGGACAGGAAGCCTGTATGATGAGAGAAATTGAGGCTCTGGTCAGGAAAACAAAGGAGGTGGGCTTTGGCAGCTGGAAGCATATGTATACCTGGAGGTGTCTAGTGGATAAGGAGCATACTTAAGATGGAAATCAGGGCATAAAGGGAACATCAGATTATTCTGGCATAGAAACATAGAAAATAGGTGCAGGAGGTGGCCATTCGGCCCTTCGAGCCAGCACCGCCATGCATTGCGATCATGGCTGATCATCCCCAATCAATAACCCGTGCCTGCCTTCTCCCCATATCCCTTGACTCCGCTAGCCCCTAGAGCTCTATCCAACTCTCTCTTAAATCCATCCGGTGATTTAGTGTCTATTGCCTTCTGTGGCAGAGAATTCCACAAATTCACAACTCTCTGGGTGAAAAAGTATCTTCTCATCTCAGTTTTAAATTAAGTTAAGATTAATGTGGATCTAAAGAGACTTTCTAATTTAATAGATTATCTATGTGTGGAGCAGCAAGAGATAGGCAAGGTCTTTCTTAACATATATGAAAAACGTGCTCTCAATTGTAAAGAAGTGAATCTTAATGTGGTATTGTTACTCAGACAAACTTGATGCAGGTAGTGAATAACTGACAATGATAGCAGCCAACGAGAGGTGCTGCTATTGTCGTGTCAAGCACGTGTGTGTCAATGAGGTTTCTTCTTCCAGTTTGAGCAAGACTGATGCCCCACTGTGTTTTTACTCCTCCGGAATTATCTTCGGTCTAGCACTGGGTAGGCTGCAAGAATCGCTGCACAACTCACTTCTGCCAACAGGTTATGGGCCCAGAGTTACCTAGAGTTACCCAGAGTTACCCAGAGACAGTTATCCAGGGATTTACCACCGAGGGAAACGTCGCGACGTACCGCGTGTCCGGTGAGAGTCGACACGCCATGCTAGCACCACGAGTAGACGGAGCGCCGAGTCGAGTAGCCGCTGGCCTCGGCTAGTCTTTGACGGAGATGAAAAGAAATACGAGCTGTGGGAGACGAAATGTTTGGGCCATCTTCGGGTGCAAGGGCTGAAGGATACCATCTTGGAAGAGCCTACCAACGATGAAGAGGGTGACGAGGCCAAAAATGCAGAGGCATCATATGCTGAGCTAATCCAGTGTCTGGATGACAAGAGTTTGTCGCTGGTAATGCGGAAAGCGCTAACTATTTTGAGAGATTATTATGCGGGTAAGGGAAAGCCACGTATAATAAGCCTGTATACAGAACTGACTTCACTTCAAAAGTTGAGCAGCGAGAGTGTAACTGAATATGTTATACGGGCGGAGACAGCCATCGCAGCATTGAGAAACGCTGGTGAGGTGTTGAGTGACGCACTGTTAGTTGCAATGATTCTGAAGGGACTGCCTGAATCTTTCAAACCATTTGCTATCCATGTCACGCAAAGTGAGCAGGCAATGCCTTTTGCCGAATTTAAAACTAAACTACGGAGATAAGAAGACACGGAAAAGATGCGTGCAGCAGCATCCGACGACAATGTCATGAATGCGCACGTGTGCAACCGAGCGTGAGACCCGCCGCGACAAGTGCAAGCGGAGAGCGCGGACATTGTGTGCTTCAGGTGTGGCCCTAAAGGGACATAACGCCAGAGCATGTCGACGCAAGCAGTGGTGTAGTCACTGTAAAAGCACCACACATCGGGACGTGCAGACGGAAGCAGCGGCGGGACAACGCACGACAAGTTTCCGAGTAGACTAACAACAAGGAGTATGCATTCCTGGTGAGTGAAGGGGACGCGGAGATCCGGTCAGAGCGTGGTGTCGAGTTGAAAGGGCTGATGGTTGATACGGGGGCAACTTCGCATATCATCACTGATATAGCAAGGTTCAAGAAGTTCGACGGTATGTCCCGGTCCGAGACGCACCGCGTGGAGTTGGCTGACGGCACAAGGTGTGATGGAGTCGCGGAGCGCGGGGGAGACGCGGAGGTTCGCTTGGTCGCCGCCACAACGCAACACGGAGGCAGGCGTTGTACATCCCCTCATACCCGCAGGACATCTTCTCTGTAAAAGCAGCCACTCCCAGCGGAGCAACCGTAATCTTCAGGGACGGGGAAGACGTCCTACAACACAAGGACGGTACCAAATTCCACATTCGTGAGTACAACAGACCGTACTACTCGCACACGGTAAGCGTTGACTGTGATGACCAATGTCAGAGCAGTTAGGATATGCAGACATGGATATGCAGAGATTCTAGGGCACTGTAATTATGAAGATATTCAAAAATTTCAGAGTGTTGTTGAAGGTATGGCAACTAAGGGCAAAACAGACAAACCTGCTCTACACTGTGAAGTGTGTACTCAGGGAAAGTTTCTCCAAACTAGGAACGGGGACCCTGATGTAAGAGCCAAAGCAGCTGTGGAGCTGGTACACACAGATTTAGCGGGACCGATAGACCCAGAGTCCAGAGAGGGGTACAGGTGTGCACTATCATTCACTGATGATTATTCCAGTGCAGTGTTTGTGTACTTCTTGAAGAATAAGAGTGACACAGTGCAAACCACCGAGAGGTTTCTTGCTGACACAGCCCCATACGGGAAGATTAAATGTATGAGCTCTGACAATGGTACTGAATTCATGGGAAAGAATTACCAGGCACTACTCAGTAGAAATGGCATTAGACATGAGACCTCACCACACCAGAATGGTACTGCTGAGCAAAATTGGCGCACCCTGTTTGACATGGCCAGGTGTATGCTAATAGAGAGTGAGTTACCTAAACAGTTTTGGACCTATGCAGTGCAGACAGCAGCTGTAGTGAGGAACAGATGCTTTAACAAGCGCACAAAGCAGACGCCTTACCTGAAGCTGACAAGAAAACGGCCCAACCTGTCTGGGATGCAAATGTTTGGGTCAGAGTGTTGTGCCTATAAACAGGACAAGAGAAAACTGGACTCAAAGTGTGGGAAGGGAATCTTTGTCGGGTAAGACAAGAATAGCCCAGCTTACATGGTTTACTGTCCTGACAATGGGAAAGTAAAGAAACACAGACTGGTGAAGTTTGTGACCAAAACAATTGTAGAGCGGCAGACACAGACTGACATGACCCCCGGCGACGATGGAGGTGCAGAATAGGGCCAGTAGGATGAGAAAAAATACTGATGACAGTCCAGGACATACTCAGGGCCAAGATCCGGTAACTAGGCCTGAGGTGAATAGCCAAGCACAGACAGGTGAAACCAAGCACGAGCCTGCACGTTACCCTTCTAGAGTGAGGAAGAAACCAGGTTACTTAAGTGAATATGTAACTGGCAAGGCGAGTGATGATCATGTAATGATTAACATAGATCATTGCTACAGATGGGTGTGTAACATCCCCCTAACATTCGGGAAAGCTGTAACCTCAACTAACTCAAAGGAATGGGTTAACCTCAACTAACTAAAGGGCCTGTCCCAGCAGCACGCCACTCCATGCGATGAGCGCGACCTAACGTGGTCGCTTGAGCCGTCCGGCGTCGCGGGGCCGGTCCCACTTCGATCGCCGGAGCCGTGCGGAATTGTGCGGAGTTCGTCCCGACATCGCGCGGGGCTCCGAAAAACTGACCGTGTCCAAAAATTCCGCGCGGCAACGGCTTGTCGGCTCGCAGTCGCCTCGACACATTACACACCGCCTCGACGTCGTGCCTCCGTGACCCTCTCTGTGTGTGCCTCTGTGCCCCTCTCTGTGTGTCCCTCTCTGTCCTGGCGAACTTACCTTTAAGACTTCGCTCCAAGTTCGCCTCACTTCCCGCCGCGTTGCGCCACTCACCCCACCTCCGCGCGGCCCCCGCTGCCGGTTTGATCGCGCTCACCGCATGGAGTCGGATGCTGGTAGGACAGGCCCTTATAAGGAATGGATGAGGAAATGCAGTCGCTGAGAGAAAATGACACATTTTTGGGTATTTGGGTATATGCAACCAAGAACAATGAGGATGGATCTGATAAATACGAGGCACGGTATGTAGTCAAAGGACAGTCAAAAACTGGGTGTAGACTGTGAGGAGACATGTTCTCCGACTGCTAACCTGACCAGTATCAGAGTGATGAAGCAACAAGCAGCATGGGGAAACCTGACTTTACATCAGATGGATGTCAACACTGCCTGCCTACATGCACCAATAGATTGCGAGATTTACATGGAACAGTCAGAAGGTTATGATGTAAAATCCAGCGCAAATGAAAAGTTGGTGTATAGGCTAGAAAAGTCACGTTATGGGTTAAAACAGTCGGGTAGAAACCGGAACAAAATGCTACAGGAGTATCTGACTGGAAACGACTGTGCAAAACCCAGCTGATCGTTGTGTTTACTCGAGGGAAACAGAACATGAGAAAGTGATCATGATAATACGGGTCCTTGACTTAATTATCGCTGCCAGTGATGAAAAAGCTCTGAGAGCTGTGAAGGGGATGCTCGCAGCCACATTCACGATGAAAGACATGGGCAAGCTGAGACATGTTCTTGGCATTGATTTGGACCAGAGTGATAACTGTGCGAGAATGTCACAGACGAAATATGTGGAGAAAATACTTGATACGCAAGATTGTAAACCGAGGGCGACAACTCGTGAGACTGAGTGTATGGCGTTAGCGGCAACACTGCAAGTGTGCATGTGCCTAGTACAACTACTAGAAGGTATGGATGGACGCCAGTACCCAACACCCGAGGTTTGTGAGGACAACCAGGGGACACTTGCGTTAGCAAAGAATCCTGCGAGTAGACAGAGGCGTAAGCATAAAATATCACTTTGTGAGGTCCACCGTGAATCACGGCAAGATAAGCTTGGAGTATTGCCCGACAGACCAGGTGGGAGCAGATGTGGGTGACAAAACCTGCAACAACGTTTAAGTTGCTGGAGTTTGCAAAGTTTATGTTTGGAGAGCGACCATGCATGTAAAAGTCCACATGATGTAAGGTGGAAAACCTTAGGATGTTTTATTTTGAGTTAAGATCACAATGCGAGAGCAAGTGGGGGTGTTGACATATATGAAAAACGTGCTCCCAATTGTAAAGAAGTGAATCTTAATGTGGTATTGTTACTCAGACAAACTTGATGCAGGTAGTGAATAACTGACAATGATAACAGCCAACGAGAGGTGCTGCTATTGACGTGTCAAGCACGTGTGTGTCAATGAGGTTTCTTCTTCCAGTTTGAGCTAGACTGATGCCACACTGTGTGTTTACTCCTCTGGAACGGTCTTCGGTCTAGCACTGGGTAGGCTGCAGGAATCGCTGCACAACTCACCTCTGCCAACAGTCTTCAATAAATAAAAAAAGCACAAAGTAATTCAGTGCGTCAGGCAGCATCTCTGGGGAACACGGATACGTGACGTTTAGGACCTTCTTCAGACTGATTATGGGGGGGGGGGGGGGGGGGGAGGGGAAAGACAAAGCTGGGAGAGAGGAGGGGAAGGACAAAGTCAGGTAGGTAACAGGTTGGGAAAGGTGAAGGGGTATTTGATAGGCAGATGGTTGGACAAAGGCCAGAGATGAAAAGACAGAAGGTGTGAGACAAAAGGATTAAAGAGTTACGAATTGTGAAGCTAGAGGAAGGAATGTTGGGGGGGGGGAGTGGGGGGGTGGTAGGGGCGAGTCCAGGTGGTATGCAGGAGGGAGGGGAGGGAATGAAAGTTATTTTGGGTTAGTTTGATAAAATTGGTGAATTCATTGTTCATTAAAATTGTTAAGGGCTTGGACGCACTAGATCCCGATGTTGGGGGCGACCAGAACCAGGGGCCACAGTTTAAGAATAGGGAGGAAGCCATTTAGAACGGAGACGAGGAAACACTTTTTCTCACAGAGAGTGGTGAGTCTGTGGAATTCTCTGCCTCAGAGGGCGGTGGAGGCAGGTTCTCTGGATGGTTTCAAGAGAGAGCGAGATAGGGCTCTTAAAGATAGTGGAGTCAGGGGATATGGGGAGAAGGCAGGAACGGGGCACTGATTGGGGATGATCAGCCATGATCACATTGAATGGCGGTGCTGGCTCGAAGGGCCGAATGGCCTCCTCCTGCACCTATTGTCTATTGTCTATTATGTTGGATTTGTACGCTAACCAAGCAGAATATGAGGTGCCGTTCCCATCAAAGAGGCCTAGTCTTTGTCATCGTGGGCCTAGGGGCCTGTTTCTGTACAGTACTATTCTATGCTCTATGTTCTTATCCATAATTCATTCATGCATAAATGATATCAATGTAAATTGTCCCTAATATATGTAGGAGAGTGTAAGTGTGCGGGGATCGCAGGTCGGTGCAGACTCGGTGGGCCAAAGGGCCTGTTTCCACATTGTATCTCTAAACTAAAACTAAACTAATTTAAAGCTAATAGAACTGTGGTCGCTGGTCCCAAAAGGCTCACCCGTCAACAGGTCCAGTTTGCGTGTGATCTCACTCTGACAATGGAGGTGGCCCAGGGTGGAAAGGTCAGTGCGGGAATGGGAAGGGGAGCCAAAATGGCTAGCAGTCGGGGGAACCAGCCGGCTTTGGCGGACCGAGGGCAAGTACCTCTGCGAAGCGGTCAACTTGTTTACGCTTTGGTCTTGCCGATGCACAGGAGGCCATATCGGGAACATCGGATACAGTAGATGAGGTTAAAGGAGGTGCACTTGAACCTCTGTCTTACCTGGAAAGACTGCTCATCCTGGATGAAGATGAGGGAGGAGGCAGAGAGGTCTTCAATTAATATTTCTGCTCCGTTTTTACCCTGGAGTGAGATGTAAAAACATAGGGATTTTGGGACCGTTAATGGAGATGTCCTAAGAAGGGTCACAGCCTGAAACGTCGCCCATTCCTTGCCTCCAGAGGCGCTGCCAGTCCCGCTGAGTTACCCCAGCATTACGTGTCCGTCTCGTCGCATTGGAGGAGGTGCTGGAAGCCCCAAGGTGGAGGAAGCTAGATCTCCCGAGCCTGATCAGTTATATCCAAGGACACCGTGGGAAGCCGGGGATGAGATTGCAGGAGCCCTGGCTGAGAGATCTGAACCATCGCTACAAAAGGTTGAGGCGATGCAAGGCCGGAAGGTGGGTCAATATTGTGGCTCCGTTTAAGAAGGGCTGCAATGAAAAACCTGTGAACGAAAGAAGAGTAAGCCTAACGCCTGTGGTGGGAAAGTGCCTGGGGAGGACTTTGAGGCTCATGCATTTGGATAGATCGGGCTTGGGTAAGGATAGTCAGCATGGTTTAGTACGTGGGAGATCATGTACTGAGATTTCTAAAGAAGTGATCAATATGCTTGACAATAGGCAGGCCTATTCTGCCCTAATTTGACAAAAGGAAGCACCTGACAATGTTGTCAAAAATGAGTTATTGCTTGTTTTAGGGTGTCTGAGATATGCTCTACACAATGGTGAACTAAATAAGTCCTTCTCTGGGTACAATTTGAAAATATTTATACCAGAGAAGTAAGAAACTCCATCACAGAGAGCTGAAAGAAAAACACGGTTTCCTCGTTTACAAGTAAAAACGCCTTTCTGTCAGTTGGTTCCTTTTGTCAAAGTAGGGCAGTGTAGATGTAGTCTATACGGCCTTCAGCAAGGCCTTGGACAAGGTTCTGCCTGTTAGGCTGCTCTGGAAGGTTAGATCACTTTGGATCCAATCAGTGATCAAGCCAATTTTATGTCTATAGCACATTTTCACTGTAGTGGGACGTATCACTGATGGGGATGAGTCGGAGTACAGAAGAGAGATCGAGCGACTGTCCATATGGTGCCAGCACAATAACCTGGCCCTCAACACCAGCAAAACCAAGGAACTGATTGTGGACTTTGGAAGGAGTAGGATGGGGACCCACAGTCCCGTTTATATCAACGGGTCGATGGTTGAAAGGGTCAAGAGCTTCAAATTCCTGGGCGTGCACATCTGTGAAGATCTTTCCTGGTCCGAGAACACAGATGCAATTATTAAGAAAGCTCATCTACTTCCTGAGAAGATTATGGAGAGTCGGTTGTCAAGGAGGACTCTCTCTAACTTCTACAGGTGCACAGTAGAGAGCTTGCTGACTGGTTGCATCGTGGCTTGGTTCAGCAACTTGAGTGCCCTGGAGAGGAAAAGACTACAAAAAGTAGTAAACACTGCCCAGTCCGTCATCGGCTCTGACCTTCCTTCCATCGAGGGGATTTACCGCAGTCGCTGCCTCAAAAAGGCTGGCAGCATCATCAAGGACCCACACCACCCTGGCCACACACTCATCTCCCTGCTACCTTTGGGTAGAAGGTACAGGAGCCTGAGAACTGCAACGACCCGGTTCAGGAATAGCTACTTCCCCACCGCCATCAGGCTATTAAACCTGGCTCGGACAAAACTCTGAACATTAATAACCCATTATCTGTTATTTGCACTTTATCAGTTTATTCATTGATGTGTGTATATATTTATATATGGTATATGGACACACTGATCTGTTTTGTAGTCAATGCCTACTATGTTCTGTTGTGCTGAAGCAAAGCCAGAATGTCATTGTCCTATCAGGGACACATGACAATAAACTCACTTGAATTTGAACTTGAACTTTTAAAAACAACTCTCGTTGACCATAGTGCTTCACATCAGTGCAGGCACTAACATGCTACATACAATGGTACATAGATCTAACAATACATAAATACATACATACAGCGCTCCCTCAGAGGACCTCAAGAAACGCTTGTGAGTAGAAATAGGTTTTAAGTCTAGACTTAACGGAGTCGATGGAGGGGGCAGTTCTGATGAGAAGAGGAAGACTGTTCCACAATCTAGGTGGTGTAGCCGACTGGAGGGGGAGTTGGCTTCATGGAAGGCAACACAGGGTGATGGTGGAAGGTAGTTTACCCGCTTGGAGGACTGTGACTAGTAGCGTTCCTCATCTGCACCCTTTCCAAAGCCTCCAACATGCTCCCTGCAATGGGGTGACCAGAACAGCACGCAATGTGGAATTCTCTGCGTCTGTGGAATTCTCTGCCTCAGAGGGCGGTGGAGGCCGGTTCTCTGGATGCTTTCAAGAGAGAGCTAGAGAGGGCTCTTAAAAATAGCGGAGTCAGGGGATATGGGGAGAAGGCAGGAACGGGGTACTGATTGGGGATGATCAGCCATGATCACATTGAATGGCGGTGCTGGGTCAAAGGGCCAAATGGCCTACTCCTGCACCTATTGTCTATTGTCTATTGTCTAATACTCCAAATGCCATCCATTCACTCCCACCATCCACCACCCCCCCACAGCAGGAGACACGGAATACTTGTGGATTCCTCTTTGAGGCATCGCTCTTTCCTCCACCACTATCCCCTCCCCCTACCGCCATCTCCCCCTCCCCCTCCCCCCACTGCCCTCCACCGTGTGACTAGGGGCACGGAGAGACACAACACAGAAACAGTACCTTCTGCTCCCTAACCCGATCGGTCTATAACGTTCTAAGAGGCATAGATAGGGCAGGCAGTCAGAACGGGGTGGAAATGTCAAAGACTAGAGGGCACAGCTTTAAGGTGAGAGGGGCAAAGTTCAAAGGAGATGTGCGGGGCGTTATTTGACACAGAGGGTGGTGGGTGCCTGGAACGTGTTGCCAGGGGCGGTGGTGCAGGCTGCTACAATGATGACACAATGATGAGGCGTTTAAATATGCAGGGAATGGAGGGATATGGAGGCAGAAATGAGTTAACCGCTTCATGTCGGGCACGGACATTGTGGGCCGTTGTTATGCTATGTTAGTGTCAAAGAGTCATACAACACGGAAACAGGCCCCGTCAACGCGAGTCACACCTGCCTGCATTTGGCCCATATCCCTCCAAACCTTTCCTGACGGGCCTGTCCCACTGTACGGGTTCATTCAAGAGCTCTCCCGAGTTTAAAAAAAAATCGAACTCGTGGTAAGCACGTGGAATGTACGTGGCGGGTACGTTGGAGCTCGGGGACGTCTCTTAGCGGCTCGTAACGCTAACGGCAGGTACTGGGGAAACGCGGTAAGCTCGGGAAGACGCGTGAAGATTTTTCAACATGGTGAAAAATGTCCACGAGAGCCCCGAGTACCGGCGAGCGGCCATTACCGTAAATCTCCGAGTTCGAATCAGGGGAAACTCGGGAGAGCTCTTGGAATGAACTCGTACCGTGGGACGGGGCTTTAACCAGGTCCTGCGAGTCTTCATCGACCATCTGCCACCATTTCCATTAATCCCAACATTAATCATATTCTTTCAATCCTCCCCACAGTCTCATCAACTCTCCCTGGATTCTACCTGCACGACTGGAGCGGTTTACAATGGCTTTGGGATGTGGGAGGAAACTGGAGCAGCCGGAGGAAACCTACTCGGTCACAGGGAGAACGTGCAAACTCCACACACGGAGTTCAGGATCGAACCCGGGTCTCCAGCGCCGTAAGGCAACGTCGTTACTAGCTGCACCACTAAGTCGCACGTTAAAGCCAAGTCTTCACATTCTGGAAATATATACTGTAAAACAGAACAACGTTGATGATCTCCTCAGTAGGCAGCTCCTTAACGGACGGTCTGAATGGTTTTGAGTTTCGTTAATACCTGCTTTGGTTGGCGGGTCCAGGGAAATCTTTAATTGGATTCCCAACATCTTGCACATTGGAACTGGCCGGTTTCAAAACTTCTAATCCCCTTCGTGAGAATCGGATTATGAAGGGGGCCCACTTAAACATTCAACCTGAGCCAGCATTAAAATGTTTCAGGGAGACAGATTACACGATTGTATTTCTGAGGCAGAGTGGAAAAATGAAGAGAGAGAGAGAGGGAGGGGAAGATGGAGAGGGAGATGGAGAGGGAGGAAGGGGAGAGAGAAGGAGGGAGGGGGGGGGGCAGGGCAAAGGAAGAGAGAGAGAGAGAGAGAGGGAGAGAAGGAGAGGGAGTGGAGGGAGGGAGAGAAGGAGGGAGGGGGGGACAGGGCAAAGGAAGAGAGAGAGAGAGAGGAGAGCGGAGAGAAGGAGAGGGAGAGGGAGGGGAGGGAGGGGGGGACAGGGCAAAGGGAGAGAGAGAGAGAGAGAGAGAGAGGAGAGAGGAGAGGGAGTGGTGGGAGTGGAGGGAGAGGGAGTGGAGAGGGAGAGAGAAGGAGAGGGGCAGAGCAAAGGAGAGAGAGAGAGAGAGAGAGAGAGAGAGGGAGAGGGAGAGGAGGAGGAGAAGGAAAGGAAGGAGGAAAGAGAGAAAAGGAGAGAGAGAAGAAGAGGGGGAGGGAGAGAGGGAGAGTGAGAGAGAGAGAGAACCAGAGATGCTGCCTATCCTGCTGAGTTACTCTTTGTGTCCATCTTCGGTTTAAACCAGCGTCTGCCGTTCCTCCTTACACACTAATAATAAAAATGTCAAATAAGTTTATAACCACAATATTAGTGGAAAGTAAATCTCCAAGTGCTTTAGTGCAACCAAAGACAGTCCACACTCTATAGTTTGGTCAGTGTTGCGCAGTGTTTAAGAGCCTGATGGTTGTTGGGAAGAAGCTGTCCTTGAACCTGGAGGTCACGGTTCTCAGGCTCCTGCACCTTCTCCCCCATGGTAGCAGCGAGATGAGAGCGTGGCCAGGGTGGTGTGGGTCTCCGATGGTGCTGCCTGCCCTTTTGAGGCAGCGCCTCCTGTAGATCCGTGTGGTTCCCGGAGGTTTTTGTCAGTTTCGACCATTAGTGAGACTGACAAAAACCTCCGGGAACCTCCGGGAACCGCACGGAAACCTTGGGTGGGGCGCAAAGTCTCCAGAGGTTTCCGTTCAGGTTTCCTAAGTGGGACAGGGGCATAAAGCATTAAAACACAAGGTGCTGGAGTAACTCGGCAGCTGAGGCAGGATCTTTGGAGAACATGGAAACGTGACGTTTCAGGTTAGGACCCTTCTTCAGACTCAGACGGGACGATTCCGGTCTAGAGCCTTCTTCTGAAGAGACTGAAGAAGGGTCTTGACCCGACACGTTGCCAGAGGATGTTGCTGAGGCAGGTGTTATAAGAACATTTTGGAAGGCATTTGGACAGGTACATGCACAGGAACGGTTTAGAAGCGATCTGGGCTAAACGCGGGCAGGGAGGGTTAGTGTAGATGGGGCATCTTGGTCAACACGGGCAAGTTAGGCCAAAGGGCTTGTTGCTGAGCTGTATGACTATGACTACAGGTTCTCCAGAGATCCTGCTGGACCTGCTTTGCTACTCCAGAATTCGGTGTATGTTGGTAAATGAAAAATTAGGGCTTGGCTTCGCTGAAGGTGAGGGGCTGAATCTGGTGGGAGAGGGCCACGGAGAAGTGGAGAAAATAACAATGGGATTTGGGATTTGGTGTCATTATTTAACAAAAGGAACTGGCAGTTCTTCCGTCTGGTGCTATCCGGGGTTAAAGGAGCTGAATAAGGGTTGGTCTTGACAACATGTCGGCCACAAACATTGCGGGCCGAAGGGCCTGTTTTTGCGCTGTACTGTTCTATGTTCATTCGCAATGAATGAGCAACAAAATGGAGACACATAAAACTGGAGATTTTAGTTTAGTTTAGAGATACAGCGCGGAAACAGGCCCTTCGGCCCTCCGAGTCCTCACCGACCAGCGATCCCCGCACATTAACGCTATCCTACACCCACTAGGGACAATTTTACCGTCATACCATGTCAATTTAACCTTCAAACCTGCACGTCTTTGGAGTGTGGGAGGAAACCAAAGATCTTGGAGAAAACCCACTCGCAGGTTTATAGTGAGAACGTACAGACAAGCACCTGTAGCCGGGATCGAACCTGGGTCTCAGGCGCTGTAAGGCCTGATGCCGCCCTCGTGAACTGGACGCTGGGACCTTGAGCAAAACGCCAAGTGCTGGAGAAAACCGGCGGTTCAGGCGGCATCTGCGGAGGGAGTGGACGTGGACTGGCGACCCGTCGTGGGACTGGGATGAATGAGCAGGATGGGCCCAAACACGTTGGAGCTGAGGCAAACGAGAGAACGTAGAAACAAGGCGTTGCAGCGCTCGTTCATGCAAAAGGATACTCATGCTGAAGTGAGGCAGCGGGTCAGGCAGCATCTCTGCAGGGGGGGGGGGAACGCTTGGAGAGAGGAGGGGCAGGGCAAATAGTGGCAACAATAGGTAGGGGCTGATAAAGGGGGTGTCTGATAGGCAGGCGGTGGAACGGAGGCCAGAGATGAATGCAGGCGTTATGAGACAGAAGGGTTGCAGAGAGACCATTCCCAATTCTGATAACACATGGGAAGAAGCTGTTTAGTTTGGAGATGCAGTGTGGAAACAGGCCCTTTGGCCCACTGGGTCCGCACCAACCAGCGACCCCCGCACACTAACACTATCCTACACACACCGGGGACAATTTTTACATTCACAACAGACCAATTAACCGACAAGCCTGCACGTCTTTGGAGTGTGGGAGGAAACCGAAGACCTCGGAAAAAAGCCCACGCGGGTCACGGGGAGAACGTACAAACTCCGTACAGAGAACACCTGTAGTCAGGATCGAACCCGGCTTGCGGGCACTGAGGGGGAGTAGCTCTACCCCCGTGCCACCTTGCCCCATGTTCCGGAGTCTGGTGTTGCGTAGATAGATGCCCAGACAATAAGCACAGGAGGAGGCCATTCGGCCCTTTGAACCAGCACCGCCATTCAATGTGATCACGGCTGATCATCCACAATCAGTACCCCGTTCCTGCCTTCTCCACATATCCCCTGATTCTGCTAGCCCTAACAGCTCCATCTAACTCTCTTCTGAATGCATCTAGTGGATTAACCTCCACTGCCTTCTGAGGCAGAGAATTCCACAAATTCACAACCCTCTGGGTGAAAAAGTGTCTCCTCGTCTCCGTTCTAAATAGCTTACCCCTTATTCTTAAACTGTGACCCCTGGTTCTGGACTCCACCAACATCGGGAACATGTTTCCTGCCTCTAGCGTGTCCAATCGCTTATTAATTTTAAATGTTTCTATAAGACCCCCTCTCATCCTTCTAAATTCCAGTGAATACAGGCCAAGTCGCTCCAGTCTTTCATCATAAAACAGTCCCGCCACCCCGGTAATTAACCTGGTGAACCTACGCTGCACTTCCTCAAAAGCAAGAATGTCCTTCCTCAAATTAGTTAAGCACAGAGGAGGCTTATAATTCCAATGTAACTGTCACATGCTTCATAGCTAAGTATTATGTAACATCGAGGGTGGTGTGGGTTTACAGTGGCTTGCAAACGTTTTCATACCCCTTGAACTTTTCCACATTTTGTCACGTTACAACCACAAACGTAAATGTATTTTATTGGGATTTTATGTGATCGACCAACACAAAGTGGTGCATAATTGTGAAGTGGAAGGAAAATGATACATGGTTTCCAAACTTTATTACAAATAAAAAACTGAAAAGTGTGGCGTGCAAAAGTATTCAGCCCCGCTGAGTCAATACTTTGTAGAACCACCTTTCGCTGCAATTACAGCTGCAAGTCTTTTGGGGTATGTCTCTACCAGCTTTGCACATCTAGAGACTGACATTTTTGCCCATTCTTCTTTGCAAAATAGCTCAAGCTCAGTCAGATTGGACGGAGAGTGTCTGGGAACAGCAATTCTCAAGTCTTGCCAGAGATTTAGGTCTGGACTTTGACTGGGCCATTCTAACACATGAATATGCTTTGATCTAAACCATTCCATTGTAGCTCTGGCTGTATGTTTTGGGTCATTGTCCTGCTGGAAGGTGAACCTCCGCCCCAGTCTCAAGTCTTTTGCAGACTCTAACATGTTTTCTTCCAAGATTGCCCTGTACTTGGCTCCATCCATCTTCCCATCAATTCTGACCAGCTTCCCTGTCCCTGCTGAAGAAAAGCATCCCCACAGCATGATGCTGCCACCACCATGTTTCACAGTGGGGACGGTGTGTTCAGGGTGATGTGCAGTGTTAGTTTCCGACCACACATAGCGTTTTGCATTTAGGCCAAAAACTTCCATTTTGGTCTCATCAGACCAGAGCACCTTCCTCCACATGTTTGCTGTGTCCCCCACATGGCTTGTGGCAAACTGCAAACGGGACTTCTTATGGCTTTGTTTCAACAAAGGCTTTCTTCTTGCCACTCTTCCATAAAGGCCCGATTTGTGGAGTGCATGACTAATAGTTGTCCTGTGGACAGATTCTCCCACCTGAGCTGTGGATCTCTGCAGCTCCTCCAGAGTTACCATGGGCCTCTTGGTTGCTTCTCTGATCAATGCTCTCCTTGCCCGGCCTGTCAGTTTAGGTGGCCACCATGTCTTGGTAGGTTTGCAGTTGTGCCATACTCTTTCCATTTTCGGATGATGGATTGAACAGTGCTCCGTGAGATGTTCAAAGCTTGGGATTTTTTTTTATAACCTAACCCTGCTTTAAACTTCTCCACAACTTTATCCCTGACCTGTCTGGTGTGTTCCTTGGGCTTCATGATGCTGTTTGTTCACTAATGTTCTCTAACAAACCTCTGAGGCCTTCACAGAAGAGCTGTATTTAAACTGAGATTAGATTACACACAGGTGGACTCTATTTACTAATTAGGTGACTACTGAAGGCAATTGGTTGTACTGGATTTTATTTAGAGGTATCAGAGTAAAGGGGGCTGAATACTTTCGCACGCCACACTTTTCAGTTTTTTTATTTGTAAAAAAACTTGAAAACCATGTATCATTTTCCTTCCACTTCACAATTATGCGCCACTTTGTGTTGGTCTATCACATAAAATCCCAATAAAATACATTTACGTTTGTGGTTGTAACGTGACAAAATGTGGAAAAGTTCAAGGGGTATGAATACGTTTGCAAGCCACTGTATGTTTTTGAGAGTCATTGAGTCACACAGCACGGAAACAGGCCCTTCAGCCCAACGACTCCATGCCGACCCACCTAACCCCCCCCCAGATTCTACCTCATTAAAACACAGGGCAGTTGACGGAAGGGCCAACTAACCTACCAACATGCACGTCTTTGGGACGCGGGAGGAAACCGAAGCACCCGGAGTCACAGGGAAAACGTGCAAACTCCAAACAGACAGCGCCTGAGGTCAGGATCGAACCCAGCTCTCTTGCGCCGAGGCAGCAGCTTTACCCGCCTGCTATTGGTCCTTTTATCTGGGGGAAACCCGCGTGGTCGCAGCGAGAACGTGCAAACTCCACGCGGACACCCAGGGTCAGGACGGAACCCAATCTGGTGCTGTGAACCAGCTGTCAATATCATTTTTTTTTGCATTATTGGAAAATTATTACAATAACGTTTAATCTAATGTACAGCTTCCTCTTGCGTTTCATTTTCACTCCTTTTCTCTCCTAATCTCACAGCCTTTTATTTCCTTTCATCTCTGGCCATTGTCCAACCAACCCCACCTCACCTGTTTCCACCTATCACTTGCCAGGACTTATCCTTCCCCCACCTCTCTTACAGCTTTCACCCCCCCCCCCCCCACACCGCCACAATTTGTCCGAATTAGCCTCCATCTACTGCCTTGGGAAAGCAGCTAACATAATCAAAGGCTTGTTTTGGAAAGCAGAAAATCGAGAGTTGCTTCTTAGTAACAATGGGTGCAGGCGATTAACACAGCTTTGTAATGCGATACACAGCTTTCATCCCTCGGATACCGCTTCTGAGAGGAAACAGGTTATGCCTGCAGGTGCTGACTTAGTGCATACCAGTCCCCCATCTAAAATGAGCGGTGAAGTCTCTCCACCGTTTTTCGGGAGTTTGAATACCTGTGATAGAGTGCGCAGGGTCTGCGATTTCCTTCGTCCCAGGGCGTTCGAGTTGCCAAATTAGACGGTGATGTAATCAGTCGAGAGTGGTTTATGTTCTCGGCCACACACCTTAAGGGCCTGTCCCACTTGCGTGTCCTTGGCACGCAAATTACTCGACCTTGCGGTCGCGTTGAGGCACACGGGCACCGTGTGGCCGCGCGGGGCCGGTCCCACTAAGCGCGGAGGGGTATGTAGTTGTGCGCGACATCGCGCGGGCCTCCGAAATATTTGTAGTGAACGAAATCTTTGCGCGCCAACGGCCTTTCGCGGAACTGACGGCCAAAGTGGGACAGGCCCAAGACCCTGGCACGACGCAACGTCTCGCCTCCAACAGCAGCAGAAGCAAACGATCGCCGAACTCGGTCTGGGGCTCACGGCCGTTGCGGTCCGGATCCGCCCCCACTTCTAATCCCAGAGAGGGGACAAGAAAATTGAAGATAGACACAAAATGCTGGAGTAACTCAGCGGGACCGGCAGCATCGCTGGAGAGAAGCAACGGGTGACGTTTCGGGTCCAGACCCTTCTTTTCAGACTGAAGAAGAGACTCGACACGAAACGTCACCCATTCCTTCTCTCCAGAGATGCTGCCGGTCCCGCTGAGTTACTCCAGCTTTGTGTCCATCTTTAAATGACGTCACGCGCTCCAGACGGCTGTGCGTACGCATGAAATCGCGCGCGACCTTCACGGGACGGTCGCGCCTCAACGCGACCACGAGGTCGCGTAATGTGCGTGCCAAGGACACATAAGTGGGACAGGCCCTTCAGTCTAGTGTAGAGACCCAGACCTGAAACAGGCCTGTTGGCCCATCGACGTGACCATCGATCACTCCAGCTCTATGTTATCCCACTTTCTCATCCAATCTCTACACACTAGGGGCAATTTACAGAGGCCAACTAACCTGATAGCTGGTGGAAGTAACACAAAAATGTTAGCATGCGTTAACCGGGAACAATTGGACAGACAAAAGCTAAGTTGGCACGGGGAATTGCACCTGCTGGGATCTGCAACAAGTTCCGGCTTAACTCAGCGGGTCAGGCAGCATCTCTGCAGAACAGGGACAAGTGGTTTCAGGTTGGGAGCCTTCTTCAGACTTAGATAGGGACTTTTCCCAGTCTACACCCCTTCTTCTTCTGAAGAATCTGAAGGAGGATCTTGACCCAGAAACATTGCCAGAGGATGTAGTTGAGGGCAAGTGTTATAAGAACATTTTAAAATAATATCGAACAGGTAAATGCGTAGGAAAGGTTTCGAGGTGACACGGGCTAAATGCGGGCTTTGCAATACCAGAGCAGGGAGGGTGATGATCTAGTGTTGTCCCAAGGAACTGTAGATGCGTGGATCCTGGTATAAGACACAAAGTGCTGGAGTAACTCAGCAGAAGACGGATAGGTGACCCTTTGTGTCGGGACCTTCTTCAAACTACTCCAGCACTCTGTGTGTTTTTTTTTAAGCCCGCGTCTGCAGTTCCTCGTTTCTACTGCCCACGAGCCAGCAGGGATGCGATGGACCGAACGGCCTGCTTCCTTGCTGCACAACCCCTTGACCACATCAGTGGGGGGGGGGGGGGGGAGCTAGGGGGGGAGCAGAGAGAGGGAACAGTTTTAAACCAACTCATGCAGAGGAAGTGGATAGGATTTGGGACTTCACTTCCATAGAGCACACCCCGGTCATTCCGTCTTCTCCCCGCTCCCGTCCGGCAGAAGGTACAGAAGCTTGAAAGCGCGCACCACCAGACTCGGGAACAGCTTCTTCCCCTCTGTTATCAGGCTTCTGAGCGGCCCTCCCGTGAACTAGGCCTCTGTCCGATCCACCTCTACCCCATTGCGGACATTGGGCACTGTCTGGAACTGGTGCGCTACAATGCTGAGACCTATATTCTGCACTCTGTATCTCCCCCTTTGTACTAGAGTATGACTTGACTGCATTTATGTGTAGCATTATCGGATTTGATTGCATAGCATGCAGAACAAAGCTCGTGGTGACAATAATACATAAACCATGCAGCACAGAAACAGGCTCATGGCCCACCACATCCATGGCAACCATGTTGTCATACTAGGCCATAGGCTCCTAAGCTCCTCTGTGTGTCCCTATGTCATTCAACTGGTCCTTGCAAATTGCACTCAAACTGTAGATAAGCGAGGAAAGAGTCACGGGGACAATGGACTTCTCGGAGGGACTATGCTATAGGGCTCCAGCTAAGTTATGAGATGGGTGGATTTGGCCTGTTGGGCCCGGCACAGACTCAATGGGCTGAATGGCCTTTTTGCTCCGCGGTTTGAATTGTGTACACCATTTCAGATGCACAGAACATAGAACAGGACAGCATAGGCCCTTCGGCCCATAAACATGGCGCCAATTTTGACAATTTTTACCAAAGTCGAATAACCCACAAACCCGCGCGTCTTTGGAGTGTGGGAGGAAACCGGAGCACTTGGAGAAAACCCCACGCGGTCACGGGGGAGAACGTACAAACTCCGTACAGACAGCTCCTGTAGTCAGGATCGAACCCGGGTCTCTGGCGCTGTGAGGTAGCAATTCCACCGTGAGGTAGCAGCCACCGTGCCCCCCCCCCCCCCCCCCTACTGTGTCATCACATTCCCTTACACAAATATGAAGATGGATCCCGAGCACCTCGGGTGCTGTTTGTTTGTGTGGAGTCTGCACGATAGAACCCCTATCCATGTTCTCTGGTGACGCTGCCTGACCCGCTGAGTTACTCCAGCACTTTGCGTCTTCTCTAGTTTGCTACCCACATGGGAACAAGAGATATTATTACGGAGGTGGGTACGGGGGATGCTGCTGACTGGGTTCTTCTTCATGGGAGGCAATGCCAAGACCTGGCAAGCTGCCAGCCCTCTCAGTCGCTGGAAGATGCACCCTTGCCAAACCAGGGCCCGACCAGAATTAATATTAGGTTTAATGACACAAACGTGGGATGTCAGCAAATCTGGGCAGCAATAACCGCTGGGCTAAATGCACTGGCAGACGGGCGTGAATGCATTTTCTGTGCGGGGGTGTGAATGGTTTTGAACACTGGTGCCGTTCCATCCCACCCACCCCCGCTGAGGACGAGCTTGTGTGGCCGGCCAGAAGTGGCCAGAAACAGGGCGAATGTTGTCCGCCTCTCTGTGGGGACCGTCCCAGAAGGAAAAGGCACCATTGGAACCCGCACCAACCCTGCCAACGCCACCCACGGGGAAAGACGCGGGCCGGGAGCTGGGAGGGTGGCGCAGCTGGTAGAGCACGCGGGCTGGTGGGCAGGCAGAGACCCGCGTTCGTTCCTCACCTCGGCTGCTGTTTGTTTGTGTGGAGTCTGCACGTGTGGAGTACGGCCACGTGCGTTTCCTCCGGGTGCCCCGCGTTCCTCCCACATCCCAAGGACGTGCGGTTCTGTGGGTTAATTGGCCCTCTGCAAATTGGCCCCAGTGTGCAGCACTGGGGGATAATGTAGAACTAGTGCGAATGATGGTCTGTGTGTGGACACTGTCAGGCCTCAGGGCCTGTTTCCGTGCTGCATCCCTAAACTAAACTAGCCATGCAAGTGCATGAAAGTGTCGCTGAATATCGGTACGTGAGGAACGCGCCAAATGGGGAAGGCAGACACAAACAGCTGGAGTTACTCAGCACGACAGGCAGCACCTCTGGAGAGGAGGAATGGGTGACGTTTCTGGTCGACACCCTTCGTCAGAAGATGGGCGTGTGAGTGGGGCTACAGCAGATGGGTGGGTCTGCTCTGTTGGGCTGACAACAGTTCAATGGGTT
The DNA here is from genome assembly GCA_035221665.1 of Okamejei kenojei. Lineage (NCBI taxonomy): Eukaryota > Metazoa > Chordata > Chondrichthyes > Rajiformes > Rajidae > Okamejei > Okamejei kenojei. The sequence continues at coordinate 115,444,724 of CM069135.1, read as the reverse complement.
GAATGGCCTTATTGGTGCATGCTTTTGCATTGTGTGCACCAGTTGACGTTATAGAACATACAACAGACCCACAAAGTCTGTGCCGAGCATATAGCCCCATTTAAACTAGTCTCCTCTGCCTGCCCGCGATCCATATCCCTCCATTCCCTGCATACCCACCCGCCTATCTACAAGCCTCTTAAACGCCACTCTCGTATCTGCCTCCACCACCGCCCTTGGCAGCGCGCTCCATACACCCGCCAAAAAACGCCCCGCGTTCCATACACCCGCGTAAAAAACGCCCCGCTCATCTCCTTCAAACCTTCCCCCTCTTACCTGAAAGCTATGCCTTCTAGAGTTTGACATTTTCACCTTGGGGAAAAGGTTCTGACTGCCGATTCTCTCTATGCCTCTCATAATTTTATTTCTTTCTAGACTACGTGGGACCCGTTGGGTCCCAGTCGCACGGGTGGCCTGGTCCCCCCAACGCAACCCGTTCCCCCAAAGCAATATTCCACCACTCACCCGTTCCCCCCAACTGCGCAGGCGACGGCTCATTTCCCCGCATCTCCCCAGCTCTCCCTTCCCCCCTCTTCATGTGTGGGAGGGGAGGAGGGGTGTGGGGGTGTGTGTGGGCAGGGGGGTGGAGGTGCGGAGGGGGAGAGCACAAAGTGGGGGGGTAGGTGGTGGGGGAAGCGGTGTGGGGGAAGGGGGGTATGGGGAAAGGGGGGTATGGAGAAAGAAGGGTGGTAAAGGGGTGGTGGGGGAAGGGGGTGGGGGAAGTGGGAGTGGAGGAAGGGGGTGTGTGGAGAAGTGGTGTAGGAAAGGGGGTGTGGGGGGTAGGGTTGGGGAGGGGGTGGGGGAAGGGGGGATGGGGGTGGGGAGGGGGGATTGGGGAAGGGGGTGGGGGAGGGTGGTGGGGGAGGGGGGATGGGAAGAGGGGTGGGAGAAAGGGGGTGGGGAAAGTGGAGGAAGGGGGGTGGGGAAGGGATAGGGGGTGTGGGGTAATGGGAGGTGTGGGGAAGGGGGGGTTGGGGAAGGGGGGCTGGGGGAAGAGTGGATGTGGGGGAAGGGGGGAGTGTGGGGGATGGGGGGGTGGGGGAAGGGGGGTTGGGGGGAAGGGGGGGTTGGGGAAAGGTGTGGGGGGGGGGTGGTCGCAGCAGATGCAGCTCGCACTCTGCTCACCCCGGACTTTTAGCTTTCGGCCTTACACGGTAGCTCCCGGTCCCACTCCGACTTCACTTAGAGGCTTCCATTTCAACTTAACAGCTCCCGGCTCGCCGTGCTGGTCGCCGCAGAAGCAGCCTGCACGCTGCTCTCTGCCCGCACGTTGCTCACGGACTCAGCCCCGCCTCCGGGGGCTTTATTCTCCGTGGGTGCCTGAAGGGGCATTACCTTCATGGTGACTGACAGGCGAGAAGACCAATCTGCTGATCTCACGATTATTTAAACCTTCATAACGTTTCTAATAGTTCGCCAATCGGAACAAAACTTGGTGCGCTTGGAGCAGAGGAGAACGGTGAGTAAGGTGGCAAAAGATTCCTAGCGCAAATTAAAAAAAAAACGCAAACCGGAAGTGGTCAAGATGAGAGTTTTATTAATAGTATAGATAATGGGTGGCCTTGACTCTTCTCACACCCAGTTACAGCAAGACTTCCCATTGTCCTTAACAGGGCACTGATCTGTGAAAAACTTTGTTCTGTGTGCTACCCAGGCTAATCATGCCATTGAATCAGTCTGAAGAAGGGTCTTGACCCAAAACGTCACCCCTTCCTCCCCTCCAGAGTCTCGCTGAGATACTCCGGCATTCAAAGGGAGAAAATAAACAGGGTGCAGAATATAGTGTTACAGAGAAAGTGCAGATAAAAAAAGCGCGAGGGCCCGTAATGTGGTAGATTGGAAGATGGGTAATTCATCAGCATTTGAGAAGTCCGTTTGAAGAGTCTGTTAACAGCAGGGAAGAAGCTGTTCTTGAATCTGTTGGTGTGTGCATTCAGGCTTTAGTGTCTGCTGCCGGACAGGAGAGGGGAGAAGAAGGAATGACTCCCAGAGTTGTGAGTCATCCTTGCTTGCTTTCTTGAGGCAGCGTGAAGTGTAGATGGGGTTGATGGGGGGGGGGGGGCAGACGGAGTGGGGGTGGGGGGCAAGAATGTGTGTGGATGTGCGGCAGGTTTGCATTCACAACTCCGCAATTCCCTGGGCTCTTGGGCAGAGCTGTTGTGATGCATTCCCGCTGCATTCTCCCTCGGGAGCATCTCTGGAAGTTGGCAAGGACCGCTGGAGCCAAGCCAACTGTTCTTACTTCCAAAGGTGTCGAGTCGTTAATGTGCTTTCTTGTCTGTAGTGGGCATTGTGGTCGGACTGGGGTCATTTTTGTTGGTGATATCTATTTATTTATTTAATATAAAAACATTATTTATTAGAATCAGTGTACAGAAATATAACCAGCGGCATACGACATAATACAGTTACGGTACAACTTCAAGTTTGGTGATATTTATGCCGATGGACTTGAAACCCTTGGTGCGCGGGATGGCGGAGGGTGCTGCCATGAAGCGCCACGGAGCCGAGCAAAGCAGGACCCGGCGCACCAACCGTGACCCTGTGCGGCGGCTGGCCTGGCTCATCCCCCAAAACCCGACGGGCTGCTGGCTGAAGGTCTGAAACCGCCGAGCAGGACACAGAGCTGGTCGGGCGAGGAGGGGGACGTGGGTTCATTCGTGGGCAGAGCCGGTCGAGGGCGACGGAGGAGGCCCTGCAGCGACGGAGGAAGCCTGAGACTTAAGGGCCTGTCCCACTTACGCGACCTTGGCTCGCAAATTACGCGACCTCGTATGGCCGCGCGGGGCCGGTCCCACTTAGAAGCGCGCAGTTGTGCGGGGCTGGTCCCGACATCGCGCGGGGCTCCGAAATTCTGGCAGTGGCCGAAATCTTCGCGCGCCAACGGCCTGTCGGCACGCAGGCGCATTGCGGTCGTACGCAGCGTCTCGTCATCGTACGCAGCGTCTTGACGGCGTACGCCTAGCGCGTGGCGTTGCGTGATGACGTCACCGCCCGACGCCGTGCGACGCCCAAATTCAGTCGGCCCGCCTCCTGCCCAGCTGATTGGTAAGCATGACGCAAATGTCATCGTGCGTGAACTTAGCGCGAACTTCGTGTGAACTCCGCTTCCGTTTGGTCGAGCCAAACGCGCGCAATCGCATGCAAGTGGGACAGGCCCTTTACTTTCACTTCGAGAAAGGTTGTTGTCCTGACACCATGGCACTTAGCCCGCTCTCTCTGTACTCTCTCTGTACTCCGTCTGGTCATTTTGAGAGCTGGCCCACTCTGGTGTGGTGTTATCTGCAAACTTGAAAATGGTGTTCAAGCAGAAATTGGTCACAGAGAGTATAAAGAGTGTTGACAGAGGCTGAGTGGACAGACACATCCTTGCAGGGCAAGTGCTGAGAATGATCGTGGAGTAGGTGTTGCCACTTATCCTCACTGAATCATTGTCTGTGGTTCAGGGAATCAAGGGTCCAGTTGCGCAGGGGAATGCTGAGTCCTGGGTCCAGGACTTTGGAATGAGTTTGGTTGGGGCTATGATGTTCAAGGTGAAGATATAGTCAATAAACAGGAGATAGACACAAAAAGCTGGAGTAATTCAGCGGGTCAGACAGCATCTCTGGAGAAAAGAAATAGGTGGAGACCCTTCTTCAGGCTGAAGTAAACAGGAGTCTGATGTAAGTGTCCTTGTTGTCCAGATGTCCCCGGGATGCCCTACATCCTCTGAATGAGAGATGTGGGCCAAACACTGCCAAATGGGACTAGTTTAGATGGGGCATCTTGGTCAGCATGGGCGGTTTGGGCTGAAGGGCCTGCTTCTATGCTGGATGACTCCACGTGTGTAAGAAGATGGTGTCTACTGTTGCGGGTGAATTGGTGGCCAAGAGGCTAGAGTTAATGTGGGTCATCACCAACATTGCATGTTGCTGGATGTCAGCACCACTAGATGGCGGTCATTAAGGCACGCTACCTTGCTCTGCTGTGGCATGACAGTGTCCTTCTTTGATGATAGTGGTCTTCGTTAAGGTCATCAACTTATAAAGCCCCCCCCCCCCCCCCCCACCGACATCAGTCTGTAGAAGGGTCTCAACCCGAAACGTCGCCTATTCCTTATCTCCATAGATGCCGCCTGACCCGCTGAGTTTCTCCAGCATTTTGTGTCAACATAAAGTTAAGTTTGTTTCCCTCCCTCCACGGATGCTGCCAGGCATGTTGGGTATTTTCTGCATTTTATTTTATTTCAGCAAATGAAATGTTCTATATCCAGTCTGTAATCACCCCCATTATTCTATATATAACCATCCTGTACCCCTGGATTACTCCCCAGTCTGTGATCACCCCAAAATATCCATTATGTATATTACTAAAAGTCTGATCTTGACCACTTCCTGTTGTTCTGCATATTGATTTTAGAAAAAGCGCTGCCACTTACGGCTGTGAATTTTGGCCATCTTACTCAGAGTCCCCCTCCGCTGCGCAGGACAAGAGGATTTTTCCCATCGATGAAAAATAAAAGAGTTATTAGTGTTTAAAAAATGTTGAGGTTCTCTCTCCTGAAGGCCACGCCCCCGGAGGAGGGACTATAAAACCCACAAGTGTTGAGTACCTCAGTCAGTCTCTGCGAGAGGTTCCTGTCTCTCAGTCTGAGCTGTGAATAACACTGAACACATGTCTACTAAACTGTGAGTGGTTTTACTGACCTGTCAGTGCCATTAATGTGGTGTGAAAATATAGTTTGGAAATGCTAAAGCTGTGTTGCCTTTGGTTTGGGCAGAGAGTCCCCCTCTGCTCATCAGGTGCCGAGGATATTTTCCATCGATGAAAAATAAAAGAGCTATTAGTGTTTAAAAAGTGTTGAGATTCTCTCTCCTGTCAATCACGCCATTAAGGCCACACCCCTTCTGGTTGTGGGGGGTGAGGGACTATAAAACCCAGAAGTGTGGGCGTGGCTCAGTCTCTGCTAGATGGAGGAGGGAGAGGTCACGAATTGCTGTCTTTAGCGCCCTTGCACTCTGCTTGAGATAGTATGGAACTGCACTTGAATTTGGTGGCTTTGCACCCTGTTTGAAATGGTATGAAACTGCACTTGAATTTGGTGGCCTTGCACCCTGCAGGAAATGGAATAGCCGTGAGTCAACTGCCAGCCCACCAGCCATGAGTGAGTGAGCTGCCAGCACAACAGGTTTGAACGACTGAGCCGCCAGCCCAAGAATCCATTCGGCCCACAATGTCCATACTAGCCCTCTGGAAACCAGTCCCTTCAGCCTCAACCCCCCCCCTACTGGCCACCAATATTGGAATTGGTGGAGAGGTGGATTATTGCGTTGGGGGACCAGCCCTCCCGTGTGGTGCTGGGACCCAACGTGTCCCACTTAGACTTGTTATATATGTAAACCACTGAAAACTCCTTGCACACACTCTGCTCTGTAATCTCTTTCCGATCTCGACTGTACAAACAAAGAAACCACCTGAACACCACAATTAGTTCCTGTTCTGTCACGACTCCTGTTATTCTATATATAAATCATTTCATTCACGTCCATAATCGACTCCATCTGCCTTGATTTACTCTCTTTATTAATGAATGAAGCTTGTCCTAGACCAGAAATATGACGAGTGCACATTTTCTCCCTTGGCCAGATTTCCGACAAACCTCAATTGCTCTCGATATAAATTCCTTTGACTGTGCAGTGCGATGTGATGTGTGCCAGGGCCATGTGGTCTGGGAAAGGTTCTGCTTTCCTGGAAGAAATCCACAGCGATGAATGTCCAGTAATACACACTTCCAGGCAGTGGGATTGTAATTTGACTCGCCAAACCCTGGTTCAGTCTTTGGAGATCTTCACAAATTTTCTTGGCACCCACGCGGCCGCTGTGTGTTTGAATTAACTGAGAAAAATGCTCCATTTCGGAAACGTAACGTATCAATTGGGAATGTCAAAGCTGTGAACTAGCCCAGTTTGCTAAGTACCTGTCACCAACACGCATAAACTATTCGGTATATCAACAGCGATGTGAATGGAATCGGCCGTGCTAAATGCGGAGACCACAATGGCTTCTTAAATCAGATTGAGGTACCAGGAGACATTGGAAGGAGAGGGTGGGGAGCTAGTTCAGGTGGGGTACCTGAGGTGCAGGGCCCGAGTGAGACCACACCTGGACTATTGTGCGCAGTTTTGGCCTCCAAATTTGAGGAAGGACCTTCTTGCTATTGAGGGAGTGCAGCGTAGGTTCACCAGGTTAATTCCCGGAATGGCGGGACTGTCAAATGTTGCGAGAATGGAGCGGGCTGGGCTCGTATGCTCTGGAATTTAGAAGGGTGAAGGGGGATCTTATTGAAACATATAAGATTATTCAGGGTTTGGACACGCTAGAAGCAGGAAACATGTTCCCGGTGTTGGGGGAGTCCAGAACCTGGGTTTAAGAATAAGGGGTAGGCCATTTAGAACGGAGATGAGGAAACACCTTTTCACACAGAGAGTTGTGAATCTGTGGAATTCTCTGCCTCAGAAGGCAGTGGAGGCCAATTCCCTGGATGCTTTCAAGAGAGAGTTAGATTCAGCTCTTAAAGGTAGCGGAGTCAGGGGATATGGGGAGAAGGATATGGGGAACGGGGTACTGATTGGGGATGATCAGCCATGATCACAGTGAATGGCGGTGCTGCCTCGAAGGGCCGAATGGACTACTCCTGCACCTATTGTCTATTATTTATTGTCAATTGAGCATCCTTCTTTTCCTTCCTTAGGAGATTTGCTATGTCAACCAATACTCTATCGAACGTTTACAGGTGTACATTAGAGAGCATACTGACCTCCCCACCATCAAAGGGATCTGCAGGAGGCGCTGCCTCAAAAAGGCAGCCAGCATCGTCAGCGACCCATCCAATGTTATTCGTCCCTCTGTAAATTGCTCCTGCTTTGTGTGGAGCGGATAGGAAAGCGGGATAACATAGAACTAGTGTGAACGGGTGATCAATGATTGGCGTAGACTCGGGCTAAAGGGCCTGCTCCCATGCAGTGTCTTTCAATCGATTCAATCAATCAATTTGATGCCCTAAGATTCCCCTTCTGGGATCCAGTCGTAGTCACCTAACGCCAGTAGGTTGGCAGTGGCGGGTATACCCATCGCACTCATCTGTTTGGTTCAGCAACCCAAACGCCCAGGAACAAAGTAGATTATATAGGCATGTTACTAAACTTACCTTCAGCGGCGCTGCAGTTCTGCCGCTGGCCGTGTGCGCGACTGTGGCGCCTTTAAGGGGGGGGGTTAAAATGCGTTTTTTCCCTTGCCACCGGAATTATATTTTCTCGGAGTGCGAGCTATTTCTGGAGATGCGTTCCGACTGCCGGTAGGTTAATTTTTTTTTTAATCGCCCGACTATTTCAGCGCTGCAGTAAAATAAAAATTAGCTCCTAATGCCGTGAACGGCGACAACGGGGACGGATTTTACGTAGGGGACAGGTAAGTGAAAGCTGTTTATCTTTTCATATAAACCTGCTTGTTTAGGTGACTTTAATCAATATTTCATTTTTTTATAACCTAACCCTGCTTTAAACTTCTCCACAACTTTATCCCTGACCTGTCTGGTGTGTTCCTTGGGCTTCATGATGCTGTTTTTTTCACTAATGTTCTCTAACAAACCTCTGAGGCCTTCACAGAACAGCTGTATTTATACTGAGATTTGATTACACACAAGTGGACTCTATTTACTAATTAGGTGACTTCTGAAGGCAATTGTTTGCACTGGATTTTATTTAGGGGTATCAGAGTAAAGGGGGCTGAATACTTTTGCACGCCACACTTTTCAGTTTTTTATTTGTAAAAAAAATTGAAAACCATGTATCATTTTCCTTCCACTTCACAATTATGCTCCACTTTGTGTTGGTCTATCACATAAAATCCCAATAAAATACATTTACGTTTATGGTTATAACGTGACAAAATGTGGAAAAGTTGAAGGGGTATGAATCCTTTTGCATGCCACTGTAGCTTATATAGCTATAGTGTTAAATATAGATTCTGCTATAATAACTATCTTCATATTCAATAATAAGCTATCTACAAGTTAACAAACAGAAGGGTCTAGACCCGAAACATCACCGATTCCTTTTCTCCGGAAATGTGGCCTGACCCGCTGTTACTCCACCATTGAGTGACTCTGGGTGTAAATCAGCATCTGCAGTTCATTCCTACACACAAGCTATAGAACTGGCATCAAGGTCAGCACAGTCATTGTGGGCTGCCGCCTGTTTTGTTTTGCCAAACTGTACTGTGTTCTGGTTTAGTTTATTATTATTGTTCCATGGACCGAGGTACGGTGAAAAGCCTGTGCTTGTGTGCTATCCACTCAAAGAAAAGACTACACATCATTACAGTCAAGCCATCCGCAATGAATAGATTGATATAGGTGGGGCGGCCAACTTTCTCGCTCCCAAATGAGGGACAAAAGGCCAAAATACGGGACAAATTCCCGACGGCAATTCGTTGACCGACTGGGCCGTGGCTGGGTGGAGTGATGAGTTGGCCCGGGTGCTGGACTGCACACAAAGCCCAGCCGGCGGGCCAGCTGAGGAGTTTTGGCCCAGGGGCCGCGCGACGTCGCGCGCAAAGTCCGGCACCCCGTCCAACTCGTGAACCGATGATCGGCCATGAGAAGGAGGGGGGGTGGTGTCGGCGGTAAGCGAAGGTCCGAAGGTCGGACAGCTGGCCGGGCTGCCGACCGACGGGGCCACGGGCGAGGCGCTGCTGCTGCTGCACTCCATGGGCTGCACTACGTCGGGGCGGGTGAGGCGGGGCCGGACGCAACGATCCGACCCGACAGTCCCCTCGACCCGAGTAGTAGCAGTCAAATACGGGACAAAGGGGGGTCCCATATGGGACAAACCATTTTAGCCCAATGTACGGGATGTCCCGGCTAATATTGGACAGTTGGCAACCCTAGTCACGATTGAAAACCATTTTAGCCCAATATACGGGATGTTTGTAACTGCATGAATAGCAGGTTTGATTCAGGCAGTGCTTTGTAAACCGTGAATATTTAATAAAAGCTCGTTACGGAAAGAAAAACGTATATCGGGAGTGGTTGGGAAATGGCAAGAACATAGAACCAGTGTGGATGGCTGGCGTTGACTCTGTGGGCGGAAGAGCCTGTTTCCATGCTGTGTCTTTCAATCAACTTTTAACTAGCACTGGCCCCATCAAACTGTCATATTCACCCTGACCGGCCAGTTAGCAAACATTCATAAGTCATAGGAGCAGGGATTAGGTCATTCGGTCTATCGAGCCCTTCTGCCATTCAATCGCAGCTGATCTATCTTTCCCTCTCTGCCCCATTCTCCTGCCGTCTCTCCCTTACTAATCAAGAATCTGTCAAACCCCACCATAAAAATGCCTCCTCGTAATAAATTCCACGGACTCACCACTCGCTGAAGAACATTGCTGATGATAATGTGGAGGAAGGAACTGCAATGCTGGTTCACAACGAAGATGCTGGACACACAAAATGCTGGAGCGACTCAGCGGGTCAGGTGGCATCTCTGGAGAAAAGGAACAGGTGACGTTTCAGGTCGAGACCCTTCTTCAGAGAGAGAGAGAGAGAGAGAGAGAGAGAGAGAGAGAGAGAATCAGGGGAGAGGGCAACTAGAGATATGGAAGTGTTTAAGAAGGAACTGCAGATGCTGGAAAATTGTTTGTCTACCTAGAGATAGGGAAGGGCAAGGTGTGAAAACGGCAGATCACAGCAGATGCCGGCACCGATGGCCAAGGAAGCCAACAATGGTCGGTTGTTGGCTGAGAGAGACGGGGTAACGACGGGATGCCTACAGTGACGTCACAGGTGACGCTTCGGGTCGGGGTGCGAGGAAGGGTTCCGACCCGCATTGCCACCCGGAGACGCCGCCTGAGTTGCTCCAGCACTTTGTGTCGATTGTCGCTGTTAAATTTCATCCTGCGGGTTAAAGCGAAGAATAGTCGGGTCACTTCGCAGCTCCCCGCCCGCACTATCCCCGCTCGAACCCTCTCGCAGTCGGCATTGGTGCCTTACCTCCCAACTAGACATAATTCATACCAGACCATGCAATCCCTTCTGCACTGCGTTAACCCGACCACTAAAGCCACGCCTGGCTTGCCCGTGCAGTGTGGGTTCCAAGCCACCTAATCGACGTCGAATCTTAATTCAATCAAAAACTGGCAGGCGGTTTTGCTCAGCCAGATATGTTCTCATTTTACAAAGATGTGAATAATTTGCGGTCTACTGCCGTCCTGCGATTTGGAGCTGTGGAGGGGGACTGGGAACCGTTGCCCCCCTGGGTGATCCGCAGCAGGCCCACCGTGCACAGCTGGGTTTTTGTAACAGTGCTGGGAGCACTTTGCCACAAGCCCGCGGCCACAGAAACATAGGAACCTAGAAAATAGATGCAGGAGGAGGCCATTCGCCCCCTCGTGCCAGCACCCGCCATTCAATGTGATCATGGCTGATCATCCAAAATCACTTGATTCCCTTAGCCCCCAGAGCTAAATCTAACTCTCTCTTGAACCACAGGAGCCGTTGGTGGAAGTGATGGAGGGGGAGGAGCGACACCCGACCGGTAGGTTAAAAATCGAGCGCGGGGCTTGCTTTTCCAGAGGCCCACAGGAGCCGTTGGTGGAAGTGAAGGAGGGGGAGGAGCGACACCCGACCGTAGGTTTAAAATCTAGCGCGGGCTTGTTTTTCCAGAGGCCCACAGGAGCCGTTGGTGGAAGTGAAGGAGGGGGAGGAGCGACACCCGACCGGTAGGTTTAAAATCTAGCGCGGGGCTTGTTTTTCCAGAGGCCCACAGGAGCCGTTGGTGGAAGTGAAGGAGGGGGAGAGCGACACCCGACCGTAGGTTTAAAATCTAGCGCGGGGCTTGTTTTTTCCAGAGGCCCACAGGAGCCGTTGGTGGAATGAAGGAGGGGAGGAGCGACACCCGACCGGTAGGTTTAAAAATCGAGCGCGGGGCTTGTGTTTCCAGAGGCCCACAGGAGCCGTTGGAGGAAGTGAAGGAGGGGAGGAGCGACACCCGACCGGTAGGTTTAAATCGAGCGCGGGGCTTGTGTTTCCAGGAGCTTACCGAAATCCATAACGTTCCATTTGGAGGTGGGTTTTTTTTTTGGGGTTTTTTTTGAGGAAGCCGCTGATTGGTGGAAGAGGACCCGAGGAAGCAGCTGATTGGGTGCAACCCCGGGTTTACTATTTTACATTTCTGCCTTCTGGGAGTGAGGGATTCTGGGAGTTAGGGATTCAGTATTTAGTAGTAAAGTTTAAAGGATAAGTTTTTGTGTTTTTTTTAGTAATTTGGGAGTAAGGTATGGCAGTAGAGATTGGCCCCCCCGTGGTTGTTCAGCCTGCAACATGTGGGAGATCAGGGAGATGGTCGGTGTCCCTGGTGACTACGTTTGCAGGAAGTGTGTCCAGCTGCAGCTCCTGGCAGATCGCATTGAACGATTGGAACTGCGGCTGGATTCATACTGGAGCATCCACGATGCGGAGAAAGTCGTGGATAGCACGTACAGTGAGTTGGTCACACCGCTGGCAAAAGGTAGGAGGACAAGAAGGGAACGGGTGGCCAATAGCCAGCAAAGCAGTAGGCAGGTAGTGCAGGAGTCCCCTGCGGTCATCTCCCTCCTAAACAGGTATACCATTTTGGATACTGTTGAGGGAGATGGCTCATCAGGGGAATGCAGCAGCAGCCAGGTTCATGGCACCATGGGTGGCTCGCAGCACATGAGGGGGGAAAAAAGAGGGGAAGGGCAATAGTAATAGGGATTCAATTGTCAGGGGAATAGATAGGCGTTTCTGCGGCCGCAAACGAGACTCCAGGATGGTATGTTGCCTCCCTGGTGCAAAGGTCAGGGATGTCACTGAACGGCTGCAGAACATTCTGGAGGGGAGGGTGAATAGCCAGTTGTCGTGGTGCATGTTGGCACCAACGATATAGGTAAAAAAAGGGATGAGGTCCTACAAGGTGAATTTAGGGAGCTAGGAGATAAACTTAAAAGTAGGACCTCAAAGGTAGTAATCTCCGGATTACTACCAGTACCACGGGCCAGTCAGAGTAGAAATAGGAGGATAATGCAAATGAATACGTGGCTTGAAAAGTGGTGCAAGGGGGATGGATTCAAATTTTTAGGCACTGGGACCAGTTCTGGGGAGGTGGGACCGGTACAAACAGGACGGTTTGCACTTGGAATGGAATGGAACCAATGTTCTTGGGGGATGTTTGCTAGTGCTGTCGGGGAGGATTTAAACTAATGTGGCAGGGGGATGGGTACAAGAGCAGAGAGGCAGGAGGGTGTAAAATGAGGGTGGAAGCATTAGGTAGCAAGGTGAAAGGTAAAAGTGGCAGGCAGACAAAACCAGGGCAAAAATCAAAAAGGGCCACTTTTCAGCAAAATTGTATAAGGGGTAAATGCGTTGTAAAGACAAGCCTGAAGGCTTTGTGTCTCAATGCAAGGAGTATTCGTAATAAGGTGGACGAGTTGAACGTGCAGATAGATATTAATGATTATGATATAGTTGGGATCACGGAGACATGGCTCCAGGGTGACGTAGGCTGGGAGCTGAACATCCAGGGATATTCAATATTCAGAAGGGATAGAGAGAAAGGAAAAGGAGGTGGGGTAGCGTTGCTGGTTAGAGAGGAGATTAAAGCAATGGAAAGGAAGGACATTAGCTTGGAGGATGTGGAATCGGTATGGGTAGAGCTACAAAACACTAAGGGGCAGAAAACGCTGGTGGGTGTTGTGTACAGGCCACCTAACAGTAGCAGAGAAGTTGGGGATGGTATCAAACAGGAAATTAGAAATGCGTGCGACAAAGGCAAAACAGTTATAAATGGGTGACTTCAATCTACATATAGATTGGGTTAATCAAATTGGCAGGGGTGCTGAGGAAGAGGATTTTTTGAATGTATGCGGGATAGTTATCTAAATCAACATGTAGAGGAACCAACGAGAGAGCAGGCTATTTTAGACTGGGTTTTGAGTAATGAGGAAGGGGTAATTAGCCGTCTTGTTGTACGTGCCCCCTTGGGCAAGAGTGACCATAATATGGTTGAGTTCTTCATTAGGATGGAGAGTGACATTGTTAATTCAGAAACAATGGTTCTGAACTTAAAGAAAGGTAACTTTGAGGGTATGAGACGTGAATTGGCCAAGATTGACTGGCAATTAATTCTAAAGGGTTGACGGTGGATATACAATGGAAGACATTTAAAGATTGCATGGATGAACTACAAAAATTGTTCATCCCAGTTTGGCAAAAGAATAAATCGGGGAAGGTAGTGCATCCGTGGATAACAAGGGAAATCAGGGATAGTATCAAAGCAAAGGATGATGCGTACAAAGTAGCCAGAAAAAGCAGCATACCAGAGGACTGGAGAAATTCAGAGACCAGCAGAGGAGGACAAAGGGCTTAATTAGGAAAGGAAAAATAGATTATGAAAGAAAACTGGCAGGGAACATAAAAACTGACTGCAAAAGTTTTTATAGATATGTGAAGAGAAAGAGGTTAGTTAAAACAAATGTAGGTCCCTTGCAGTCAGAAACAGGTGAGTTGATCATGGGGAACAAGGATATGGCGGACCAATTGAATAACTACTTTGGTTCCGTCTTCACTAAGGAAGACATAAATAATCTGCCTGAAATAGCAGGGGACTGTGGGTCAAAGGAGGAATTGAGTGAAATCCAGGTCAGTCGGGAAGTGGTTGGGTAAATTGAATAGATTAAAGGCCGATAAATCCCCAGGGCCAGATAGGCTGCATCCCAGAGTACTTAAGGAAGTAGCTCAGGAAATAGTGGATGCATTAGTGATAATCTTTCAAAACTCTTTAGATTCTGGAGTAGTTCCTGAGGATTGGCGGGTAGCAAATTAACCCCTCTTTTTAAGAAGGGAGGGAGAGAGAAAACGGGGAATTACAGACCAGTTAGTCTAACATCGTAGTGGGGAAACTGCTAGAGTCAGTATTAAAGATGGGATAGCAGCACATTTGGAAAGTGGTGAAATCATTGGACAAAGTCAGCATGGATTTACAAAAGGTAAATCATGTCTGACGAATCTTGTGGAATTTTTCGAGGATGTAACTAGTAGCGTGGATAAGGGAGAACCAGTGGATGTGGTATATCTGGACTTCCAGAAGGCTTTGACAAGGTCCCACATAAGAGATTAGTATACAAACTTAAAGCATACGGTATTAGGGGTTCAGTATTGATGTGGATAGAGAACTGGCTGGCAAACAGGAAGCAAAGAGTAGAGTAAACGGGTCCTTTTCACAATGGCAGGCAGTAACTAGTGGGGTACCGCAGGGCTCAGTGCTGGGACCCCAGCTATTACAATATATATTAATGATCTGGATGAGGGAATTGAAGGCAATATCTCCAAGTTTGCGGATGACACTAAGCTGGGGGCAGTGTTTCGCTGCGAGGAGGATCTAGGAGACTGCAAGGTGACTTGGATAGCTGGGTGAGTGGGCAAATGTTTGGCAGATGCAGTATAATGTGGATAAATGTGAGGTTATCCACTTTGGTGGCAAAAACAGGAAAGCAGAATATTATTTAAATGGTGGCCGATTAGGAAAAGGGAGATGCAGCGAGACCTGGGTGTCATGGTACACCAGTCATTGAAAGTAGGCATGCAGGTGCAGCAGGCAGTGAAAAAAGCGAATGGTATGTTAGCTTTCATAGCAAAAGGATTTGAGTACAGGAGCAGGGAGGTTCTACTTCAGTTGTACAGGGTCTTGGTGAGACCACACCTGGAGTATTGCGTGCAGTTTTGGTCTCCAAATCTGAGGAAGGACATTATTGCCATAGAGGGAGTGCAGAGAAGGTTCACCAGACTGATTCCTGGGATGTCAGGACTGTCTTATGAAGAAAGACTGGATAGACTTGGTTTATACTCTCTGGAATTTAGGAGATTAAGAGGGGATCTTATAGAAACTTACAAAATTCTTAAGGGGTTGGACAGGCTAGATGCAGGAAGATTGTTCCCGATGTTGGGGAAGTCCAGGACAAGGGGTCACAGCTTTAAGGATAAGGGGAAATCCTTTAAGACCGAGATGAGAAAGACTTTCTTCACACAGAGAGTGGTGAGTCTCTGGAACTCTCTGCCACAGAGGGTAGTTGAGGCCAGTTCATTGGCTATATTTAAGAGTGAGTTGGATGTGGCCCTTGTGGCTAAGGGGATCAGAGGGTATGGAGAGAAGGCAGGTACGGGATACTGAGTTGGATGATCAGCCATGATCATATTGAATGGCGGTGCAGGCTCGAAGGGCTGAATGGCCTACTCCTGCACCTAATTTCTATGTTTCTATGTTGAAAACATCCCGTGAATCGGCCTCCACTGCCTTCTGCGGCAGAGAATTCCACAGACTCACAAAAAGGTTTTTCCTCATCTCAGCCCTACATGGCCCAACCCCTTATTCATAAACTCTGACCCCACCGACATCAAGAACGTTTTTCCTGCTTCCAGCCTGTCCAATCCCTTAAGAATTGTATATGTTTCTGTAAGATCCACTCTCATCCTTTTAAATTCCGGTGACTATAAGCCTAATCGATCCATACTTTCATCAGCGGGCCGGGAGGGGCTGCAGGATAGCAGGGGCTTTCCCGTACCTCCGGGAGACACGCCATGGCTCAACTCCCCTGCTGCCCACCATCCTGCCTCAAGCCGGGATTCTCCCCCTCTACACGGGGTGGAGGGTACTGCACCGAGGTGTTCCCTGCAACCTGTTTCTCTCGCGGTTCACAGACTCGCCAGCCGCCTGCCACTGTTGCGGGCTGGGACAGCGTGTGTTCCACGTGTACATGGAGTGCGTGAGGCTGCAGCCCCTGTTCCAACACCTAAAGGGGCTGCTCCTTGCCTTCTGGCTGCACTTCACACCTACCATCCTCATCTGTGCGTAGGGGAGAGGGTCGGGCTGAAGATGTCCTGGTTGGGTTGCTCCTGGGCCTGGCCAAGCTGGCCATCCGTGAGTCAGGGCGCCAGGCGGAAGAGGGCTCTGCCCGAGCCGGCTGCCTGCCCCTTTTCCGGGGTTACGCCCGCGCCCGGGTGGTGTTAGAGAGGGACTACGCGCTGTGCACGGGCGCCCTGGGGGATTTCCGGGACCGCTGGGCACCGCGGGGAGTGGAATGTATCCTAAACAAGGATGGGGAAATAGCAATTTGAAAATATTTGTTTTACTTAGAAATATAGACATGGAAACATAGAAAATAGGTGCAGGAGTAGGCCATTCGGCCCTTCCAGCCAGCACCGCCATTTGATCATCCAAAATCAGCACCCCATTCCAGCTTTTTCCCCATATCTAACTCTCTGGATGAAAATGTTTTTCCTCATCTCAGTCCTAAATGGCCTACCCCTTATCTACAAACTGTGACCCCTCGTTCTGGACTCCCCCAATATCGGGAACATTTTTCCTGCATCTACCCTCTCCAATTTTCTAAGAATTTTATATGTTTCCATAGGATCCTCTCTCATTCTTCCAAATTCCAGTGAATACAAACCCAGTCGACCCATTCTGTCAACATACAGTCAGTCCCTCTATTCCGCGAATTAACCTGGTGAACCTACGCAGCACTCCCTCAATATCAATAATGCCCTTCCTCAAATTAGGAGACCAAAATTGCACACAATACTCCAGGTGCGATCATACCAGGGCCCTGTACAACTGCAGTAGGACCTCCTTGCTCCTAAACTCAAATCCTCTCGCAATGAAGACCAACTTTCTTCACTGCCTGCTGCACCTGCATGCTTACTTTCAATGACTGATGTACCCAGGTCTCGTCGCACCTCCCCTTCTCCTAAATCTGACACCATTCAGATAATAATCTGCCTTCCTGTCCTTGCCACCAAAGCGGATAACCTCACATTTATCCACATTATACTGCACCTGCCATGCTTCTGCCCACTCACCCAACCTATCCAAGTCACCCTGCAGCCTCATAGCAACCTCCTCGCAGCTCGCACTGCCACCCAGCTTTGTGTCATCCACAAACAAAGAGATGTTACATTTAATGCCCTCGTATAAATCGTTAATATGTACTGTAAACAACTGGGGTCCCAGCACCGAGCCTTGTGGCACCCCACTAGTCACTGCCTGCCATTCTGAAAAGGACCCGTTAATTCCTACTCTTTGCTTCCTGTCTGCCAACCAGTTCTCTATCCATGACAATACCCTACCCCCAATACCACGTGGTCTAATTTTGCTCACTAACCCTCTTGCCAAAGGCTTTTTGAAAGTCTAGATACGCCACATCCACTGGCTCTCCCTTATCCATTCTACTTGTTACATCCTCAAAAAATTCCAGAAGATTAGTCAAGCAGGATTTCCCGTTCATAAATCCCTGCTGACTTTGACCGATCCTGTCACTGCTTTCCAAATGGACTGCTATAACATCTTAAATATTCTACCATCGGGTGGCGCCACTGCCATGGCTGCCTCGTCAACAGTCTGTCAGTCCCCTCTCTGTTTTTTTTATTTTAAGGATGTTTTAAAAGTCTGATTTAGTGTTTCTTGGTATGTTTTGTGTGGGGGGAATCGGGGGAAACGTTTTCCAGTCACGTACCTCGACGGAGAAGCGATTTTTCTCCGTGTCGCATCTGCGCCCCCCCCTCCTGCGGCCTAACAACGTGGAGCGGTGCGGCCTTACCTGGAGACCGGCCCGGAGCTTCGAGCCGCACGTGCGCGGCGTGGACTTTAACCTCGGGAGCTGCGATTCTTTGCCGAGGGTGGCCGTAGGCAGCGGTCTCCGGGAAAAGAAGCGGCCGACTCGGGAGCTCCATGGCGGGCGGAGTGTTCCGATCCAGCCCGACGCCGGAGTTTCGATCATCCCGACGAGAGGGCTTGAACTTCGGACCGTCGGTAGCGGCAAGTGCGGAGGGTTCAAAGGCCCCGGCCACGGGTGAACAAAGGAGGAAGATGACTGAACGTTATCGCCTTCCATCACAGTGAGGAACGCGGATTCCACTGTGGTGGATGTTTAGGTTCAACTTTATCTCGGACTATCCTTGATCGGACTTTGCTGGCTTTACCTTGCACTAAACGTTATTATCTCATCATGTATTTATACGCTGTGAATGGATCGATTGTCATCGTCTATTGGCTTTCTGCTGACTGGTGAGCACGCAACAAAAGCTTCTCACTCTAGATGGACAGAAAAAGCTGGAGTTACTCAGCGGGACAGGCAGCATGTGTGGAGAGAAGGAATGGGTGACGTTTCGGGTCGAGACCCTTCTTTAGGCCCTTCTTCAGACGGATTTCCACTGCATCTTGCTACACGTGACAATAAATTAAACTGAACGACCACACCTACGTGCAATGATCCAAACGCAGCCGGACTAGAGTCTGAAGAAGGGTCTCGACTAGGGCGGCCAACTTCCTCGCTCCCAAATAAGGGACAAAAGGCCAAAATACGGGACAAATTCCCGACGGCAATTCGTTGACCGACTGGGCCGTGGCTGGGTGGATGATGAGTTGGCCCGGGTGCTGGACTGCACACAAAGCCCAGCCGGCGGGCCAGCTGAGGGGTTTTGGCCCGGGGCCGCGCGACGTCGCGCGCAAAGTCCGGCGCCCCATCCAACTCGTGAACCGATGATCGGCCATGAGAAGGAGGGGTGGTGGTGGTGTCGGCGGTAAGCGAAGGTCCGAAGGTCGGACAGCTGGCCGGGCTGCCGACCGACGGGGCCACGGGCGAGGCGCTGCTGCTGCTGCTGCTGCACTCCATGGGCTGCACCACGTCGGGACGGGTGAGGCGGGGCCCTCGACCCGAGTAGTAGCAGACAAATACGGGACAAGGGGGGGTCCAACCAATGTAGCCCAATATACGGGATGTCCCGGCTAATACGGGACAGTTGGCAACCCTAGTCACAATCGAAAACGTCACCCGTTCCTTCGCTCCAGAGATGCTGCCTGTCCCGCTGAGTTACTCCAGCATTTTGTGTGTATCTAACGTCCTATAAAGCTGCAGCCTGTCTCCCTGACTCTTGCACTCGATGCTTCGACTGAGGAAGGCTCCGCAGAGACCTGCTCCCCTCCCTCCTCTGGCCCTGATTAAGGAGCTGGCTGCCATTCAAGGCTGCTTGAATGAGTCGCACGCAGCTCCAGACACAGCAGAATGAGCTCGGCTCAGCCGGCACGCTCACAGCTACACGTACACAGCCGCAACAACCCCCAGACCACAGGATTAGGCCTCATTCAAGAGAAACACTAGCTGGGAATAGATCTAGCTCCTGGCACTGTGTTAGGTCATCTTAGCTTGACTCCATCTGCACAGCTTACGGGGTACTGTGAATGCCCACACTCTGAACCTCTCTTCCCACTCCCCTCTTCCCCATCTCTCTCTCTCAATCTCCATTCACACACTTTTTCTCTTGACTCTCTCCTTTGCTTTCTTTCTGTACATCTCCATCTCCCTCTCTTTTTCCCTCCTTACCTTTGTGTCTGTCTCTCTCCCATTATCTCTCTATTCTCCCACTCCCTCTCTCTATTCTCCTACTCTCTCTCTCTCTATTCTCCCACACTCTCTCTCTCTATTCTCCCACACTCTCTCTCTCTCTATTCCCCCCCCATCTCTCTCTCTCTATTCTCCCACTCTCTCTCTCTCTCTCTCTCTCTCTATTCTCCCACTCTCTCTCTCTCTTCTCCCACTCTCTCTCTCTCTATTCTCACACTCTCTCTCTCTATTCTCCCACACTCTCTCCCTCTCTATTCTCCCACACTCTCTCTATTCTCCCACCCTCTCTCTCTCTCCCTCTCTATTCTCCCACTCTCTCTCTCTCTTCTCCCACTCTCTCTCTCTCTCTATTCTCACACTCTCGCTCTCTATTCTCACACACACTCTCTCTCTCTCTCACTCACTATTCTCTCTCTCTCTGTCCCGCTCCCCCTTACCCTGTCTCTCTGCCCCCACCCTCTGTCTCCATCTCTGCCTCTGTGTCCCTCCTTCAGTCCCATCTTATCCCTCTTCCCATCTGTCCCTCTCTTTCTGTTCCTCTCTCTACACACCCCCTCTCTCTCTCTCTCTCTCTCTCTCTCTGTCTCTCTCTCTGCCTCCCCCTCTCACTCTCTTTTTTCCTGGCTCTCTCTCTCTATCTACTTCTCCCCACACTCTCTCTCTCTCTCTCTCTCTCTATATATCTATCTCTCTCCCCTCTCTCTCCCCCTCTCTCCCCTCTCCCTCAATCTCTGTCTCTCTCCTCTCTCTCTCTTTCTCTCTGTCTCTCTCTATCCTCTCTCTGTCTCCCACCCCCTCTTACCCTCTCCTTCCCCCCCTGTCTCTCCCTCCCTCTCCCTCCCTTTCAGCAGAGCACCAGGGGCAGCAGCATTAACCTGTGGCTGCCTTGCGCTCTGACACCTGTGCTCCAAGGTTAGATTACAATTGGTGTGAAGTGGGAGCTGATAGAGGGGGTGTGGTTGTGCAGCCTGGGGCTGCTCCACACACTGCTGCCAATGTGCCAATGTGCCAAGTAACCTTGAGGAGACTGGCTTACTGCAAGGCTGTGGGGTGTGGGAGTGGGCTAGGGGCTGACCAGGTCGCTGGGGCTGGAGTGGCACAAGGACCAACCAGTTATCCTCTCCGAACGAGAGAGAGAGGGGGGCAGAGAGAGAGAGAGAGAGAGGGGCACAGAAGAGGGGAGGGATAGAGAGAGAGAGAGAAAGTAGAAAGGGAGAGAAAGAGAGGCAGCAGGCGAGTGAGAGAGGGAAGGGGTGCGAGAGGGAAGAGAGAGAGGGAGAGTGAGCGAGAGAAAGAAAGAAAGAGAGAAAAAAAAGAGAGAGATGGAGAGAGTGAGAGAGATAAAGAGAGGGAGAGGGTGAGAGAAAGATGGAGAGGGAGAGGGTGTGAGAGAGAGAGAGAGAGAGATAAAGAGGGAGAGGGTGAGAGAGAGAGATGGAGGGTGTGAGAGAGGGTGTGGGAGAGGGAGAGGGTGTGAGAGAGAGGGAGAGGGTGTGAGAGAGGGAGAGGGAGAGGGAGAGGGTGTGTGAGAGAGAGAGAGAGAGATAAAGAGAGGGAGAGGGAGAGAGGGAGAGAAAAAATCAGAGCACCCGGAGGAAACACAGAGAAAACAAGAGGGCCGGAGAGAGGAACAGAAAAGGGGAACGGAGAGATTGGGAAAGAGGGGGAAAGATGGGGACTGGGTCAGGGAGGGGGGCAGAGAGAACCACATGGGTTCATGTAGCTACTCAGTGCTTTTCAGCTCACTGTTCCCCGTAGCCTCAATCAAGGACCCGTCTCACCCTCGTCACTAAACCAAGGACCAGTCTCACCCTCGTCACTAAACCAAGGACCAGTCTCGCCCCCGGCCACTCCCTCGTCTCCCCTCTCCCATCAGGCCAGAGCTACAGAAGTGTGAAAACGCACACCTCCAGATTCAGGGAACAGCTTCATCCCAGCTGTTATACGGCAATCAAGCCATCCTCTCACCAGCCAGAGAGCAGTCCTGACCTCTCGTCTACCTCACCGGAGATCTTTAAACTATCTTTACCCAACGTTGTCTTACACGAGACGTTGCACCCTTAATCCTGCATCCCCACACTGTGGGCAGCTCGATTGCCATCAGGAACGGTCTGAAGAGAGGGGTCTCGACCCGAAACGTCGCCCGCTCCTTCTCTCCAGAGACGCTGGCTATCCCGCTGATGTTACTCCAGCATTCTGTGTGTGCCTTAAGTATTTTATTTTGTCTGGAAATCGGGCAGCAGAAAGCTTTTAACTGTACCTGGGTACACATGACAATCACAAACTGGACTAAACTAAATGGGTAGAGACCCAGTTACATGCCACCTCTTCTCCACAGCAGTCACGCTCTAATCAGTAACTTCAGGCCCATGCTCCTGGCCTTTGGATCAGGAACAGCTTCTTCCCAACAACCACCAGGCTCCTGCGCAGTACAAACACCAACAGAGCTACGACGTGCGAACTATCTTGGTTGCACGCGGGCCTTTGGGCGATTGCTTTATATTGCACTTGCGTAGTTTTTAAATTTTTTCTCACGGTTTAGATGCAAAAAAAAAAAAGCACGGAAAAAGACACTCGGCGGGTCGGGCAGCATCTGCGGAGAGCGCGCACGGGTGACGTTCCCGGTTGGGACCCGTCGTCAGACTGGACACCTGTACGTGTTCTCCAGAGACGCTGCCCCACCCGCTGCGTTACTCCAGCACTCTGTGTACGATTGAGGGCGTCTCATTTGGGGCAGCGGTAGATCCCGACTACGGGCGCTGTCTGTACGGAGTTTGCACGTTCTCCCCGTGACCCGCGTGGGTCTTCTCCGAGATCTTCGGGTTCCTCCCGCGCTCCAAAGACGCACAGGTTTGTAGGCTGATTGGCTTGGTAATCAATGGATGAATGAATTAATCGATAGGCTCACTGGCCAAGTATTCACATACAAGGAATTTGCCTTGGTGCTCCGCCCACTCGTGACAGTGACAGGTACGAATAACACATAAAACATGAATAATGAAACGTTCTACGTTCCGCAGTAAATGTAATTGTGTTTTGACCACGTATTAATGACGCAGTGTTCACGGGGCTCCCGCGAATTCTATGCAAAGGAACGCGTTATTAATACTCGGTCAAAACACAATCACGTTTACTGAGGAATGTTGAATGATGCATCGATGACACATTGAGAATTTCTTAAAACGCGCCATCATTCTTAAAACTCACCAGCACCTCCTAAGGCCGGCCCTGCAGAGGAATATGTCTGGGCAGGCATGGGGGGGGAGGGGGAAGAGGGCAGGGGAGGAATGGGTGCGCATCGAGGTGGGTCATTGGGAAGAGAGCGGGAAAAAGGAGGGGAGAGAAGGTGGGGGGGAGAGTGGGGAAGGTTTGCAGCCTGGTTGCGTAAAACTGGAGACTTCAATGCTCGTTCACTTTGCGACTTTTCTCTGTAATCCAGTGACTGCAGTTCCTTGTGACTCCCGAGTCCTTTGCTGCTCTTGTCTCAAGTGAGACTGAGTTTTTGTACAGTCTAGTCTAGTTTAGGTTAGAGAATCGGCGCTGAGGCGGGCCCTCGAGTCCCTCGGAGTGCGCGCGGGCCAGCGGTCCCCGTGCGCTAGCTCTCTCCTGCGCATACACCGGGGACGGTTTACCGTCTACAAACCCAGCGATGGAAAACGGAGCACCCAGAGGAAGCCCACGCGGTCACAGGGGAGAGAGCACAGACTCCGTACAGACAGCACCCGTGGTCAGGATTGAACCCGGGTCTCCGGCAGCAACTCTACCCGCCGTGCCGCTGTAGGTTCTGTCGAGGGGAAGAGCCAACTTCAACCAAGGCCACGTCCAGGAGGACGATGGACAGACAGAGGGTGGAGGAAGCACAATCTGCCACAGGCAATGATGGTCCAATTCTACACGGCCATCGTAGGGTCTGTCCTCACCTTCTCCATCATGGTCTGGTTTGGCTCAGCCACCAAGCACGACACCTGGAGGCTGCAGCGAATCGTCCGATCGGCAGAGAAGGTTATTGGCTGCAACCTTCCCTCCATTGATGAACCGTACACTGCAAGGGCCAGGAAGCGAGCGGGCAAGATCATCTCTGACCCCTCTCACCCTGGCCACAAACTCTTTGAATCACTTCCCTCTGGAAGGCGACTCCGGACTGTCAAAGCTGCCACAGCCGGACATACAAACAGTTTTTATCCACGAGCAGTAGCTCTACTCAACAGCCAAAAATCTGTAGCCTCCCTTTGATCTGGTATTTTGTTGGTTCACATGCTTGATCAATGGTGTTTTATCATTAATGTTTTATTATTATTAATGTTTAGTGTTTTCTGAGTCATTCGTAACTGTCACTGTATGTCATGTTGTTACTTGCGGGCGGAGCACCAAGGCAAATTCCTTGTATGTGAATGCTTGGCCAATAAACGTACTTACTTACTTGCTTAATCACAGTCATACAGCTTGGAAACAGGCCCTTCGGCCCAACTCGTCTATGCTGACCAAGATGCCCCATCTAAGGCAGTCCCATTTGTCATTGTGTGTCGCCCATATCCACCTAAACCTTTCCTATCCATGTGTCTTCCAAATGTTGGGAGAGTCCCAGCCTCAACTACCTCCTCTGGCAGCTCGTTCCATACACCCACCACCCTCTGTGTGAAAAGGTTGCCCCTCAGGTTCCTTGTAAATCTCACTTTAAACCTATGTTCTCTGTTTCTCAATTCCCTTACTCTGGGTAAAAGGCTGTGCATTCACCCGATCTATTGCCCTCATGATGTTATACACCTCCATAAGCTCCCTGCACTCCAAGGAATAAAGCCCTAGCCTGCCCAGCCTCTTCCTTTAGCTCAGACCCTTGATTCCGGGCAACATCCTCGTAAATCTTCTTTGCACTCAATAGACAATAGACAATAGACAACATGTCCAGGAGGAGGCCATTCGGCCCTTCGAGCCAGCACCGCCATTCAATGTGATCATGGCTGATCATCCCCAATCAGTACCCCGTTCCTGCCTTCTCCCCATATCCCCTGACTCCGCTATCTTTAAGAGCCCTATCTAGCTCTCTCTTGAAAGCATCCGGAGAACCCATCTGAGGCTGAGAATTCCACAGACTCACCACTCTCTGTGAGAAAAAGTGTTTCCTCGTCTCCGTTCTAAATGGCTTACTCCTTATTCTTAAACTGTGGCCCCTGGTTCTGGACCCCCCCAACATCGGAAACATGTTTCCTGCCTCTAGCGTGTCCAAGCCCTTAACAATCTTATATGTTTCAATGAGATCCCCTCTCATCCTTCTAAACTCCAGAGTGTACAAGCCCAGCTGCTCCATTCTCTCAGCATATGACAGTCCCGCCATCCCGGGAATTAACCTTGTAAACCTACGCTGCACTCCCTCAATAGCAAGAATGTCCTTCCTCAAATTAGGGGACCAAAACTGCACACAATACTCCAGGTGTGGTCTCACTAGGGCTCTGTACAACTGCAGGAGGACCTCTTTGCTCCTATACTCGACTCCTCTTGTTATAAAGGCCAACATGCCATTCGCTTTCTTCACTGCCTGCTGCACCTGCATGCTTACTTTCATAGACTGATGAACAAGGACCCCCCCCAGATCCCGTTGTACTTCCCCTTTTCCCAACTTGAGGCCGTGTCGGCTGCTTTTCCCGAGGCAGTGTGGATGGTGGGGAGTCTGGTGTGTGTGTGTGTGTAGAGGCTGGAGACGAGCCGAACTTCCTCAGGAACCGCGGTTGCCTCTCTCCCCCCAGTGAGCCCGCAGCTGTGGCCATGCATCTAACACAGCGCGCACACACGCACACACGCACACGCACCCATCGCACGGCAGGTGTCCACACTGGGGCCAGCCACTCCCGCCCACCCTGGCCGGCTCCCTCTCGCAGCTGCTTTAGTCCTCAATCTCCTCACCCGTTGACCTTGCAAATAATGCTTCAAATATATTTTTATTCCATCCATCTTTTTGGTCCCTCCCACGTTTCTCCCCGCGACAATGAGCTCTTGTGTCTGACCGGGTCGGTCACGAGCCGGGGGGCAGGTGGTTGCTATGGCCAGGGATAGAAGGTAGAAGGTAGAAGGTAGAAGATAGAAGATAGAAGAAAGAAGTGGGACACAGATCTGTATAGCACGGGGAAAGGCCCTTCAGCCCATCACAAACAGGCTAACCTTCAAGTAGCCTTGGAACATCGAAACACTGAACTGTACAGAGTGGGAACAGGCCCTTCAGCCCATCAAGCCCAAACTGACCAAGTAGACTTGGAACATAGAAACGCTGAACCTTACACCACAGGAACAGGCCATTCAGCCCCGCCAGTCCAAGTGTACCAGTATTCAAGTATTATGAGAGGCACAGACAGGGTAGAGGGTCAGCACCTTTCTCCCAGGTTGGAGAATTCAAGGACTAGAGGGCATGGCTTCAAGGCAAGAGGGGCAGAGTTTAAAGGGGGTGTGCTGGGCAAGTCTCTTTGTTGCGCGGAGCAGGGGGCGCCTGGAACGCGCTGCCGGGGGCGGCGGCGGAGGCAGGTACGATAGTGGTGCTTTGCAAACGGCACGTGGGTGTGCAGGGAATGGAGGGGATACGGATCGTTTGAATTGGTCGAGGCAAGTCCTGATCTTGTGCTGGACTATCTTCTATGTTGCCTGGACCTTCGGCTCATCAGGCCCAAACTGCCCTTCAAGTGTCCTTCGAACATAGAACAGTACGGCGTACGAACACACTCCTCGGCCCACCATGTCCGGGCCAAACACGATGCCAGCTTCACCTAAACTCTGCCTGCAGACGTTCCGTTCCGTACCCCTCCATGCACTCGTGGTCACCTCTCTGGGGAGGCGCAGCAGGTAGAACAGCTGCCTCGCAGCGCCAGAGACCCGGGTTCAATCTTGTCCTCGGGGCGCTCGCTGTCTGCGTGAAGTTTGCACGCTCTCCCTGTGGCCTGTGGTCTGAAGAAGGCTGCCTCGCTCCCGGAATGTCACCTATCCCTTTTCTCCAGAGATGCTGCCTGTCCTTTTTGTTTTTTTTTGTGTGTGTGTGTGTGTGTGTCTCCCTGCGACCGCATGCACTCTCTCCGGGTGCTCCAGTTTCCACCCACATCCCAAAGACGTGACGTGAGGGTTTGGATGTTAATCGGCCCTCTGTAAATTGCCTCTAGTGTGTTGGGAGTGGATGAGAAAGTGGATCAACATTCAACTAGTGTGAATGGGTGATCGTTGGTCGGCAAGACCACAGCGGGCCAAAGGGCCTCTTTCCACGCTCTGTCTTTCAATCGATTCAATCTACCAATTTAAGCCCCAAGATTCATCTTCTGGGATCTAGCTTTA